>CM060900.1:108350119-108973869 GCA_030762935.1 Hymenopus coronatus
CTGGTAAACCGTAAGATATATATATACGAAAACTTACCACACAAAAATGGAGATCTCGTTAAAACATACAGTTTATGTCATAAAGTTTTAGTTGGTTTTGTTTTTGTACAGCCTAACATTTCCGAGATATTCCCCGTTATTAGAGTACGATAAGAATAGAAGGGCCGAGGGGCTAAATTGTCCCCTTATGAACTTTTAACTTACGCTCTGACCAAAGCATAAGTTGGATTCACTTGATACTTCGTGACTTATTAATTATAAGGAACATTAACCACCTTTATTTGCAATGTCACATTTATATTAATTAGGTTGCGAAATATGAAGATGTCTACCTAAAAGAACCTCAGGGACACTTTGGCCATTTCCACTATTCTGTCTATTTTTAGATTACTTCTTTGCAATACTGTATTCGAATTCAAACCAACTATCCCATAATTGTGGCATTATTTCCAGCAGTGATTGTTTTGTTTGTTGAAACAAAGGTTTCAGTTATTGTCAGCGTTTGGTAGTTGTCTTCTCCAACATGATCCGGACATTAGACGCAGAAGAATTTGATGTTTTTGTCGTCATAATGAATACAAGAGGAGTGTATGAAGCAAAGAGTTTTCCTCTCAAAATTCGATGATCATCACTATGGGATTCTCCATTTTTCAGACAAACTATGGGATGAAACAGAGTTATAGAAATAATGAATCGTATTAAATCTGTCATAGCCCACTAGATCTGAACGCCTCAAAACGTACAAGGGGAGAAGACACATTAAGTGCATTCCTGAAATTTGCAAAATGTGGTAACAATCCACCCCATAAACTTGTTGCTATACCAATGACTGGAAAGATTAATGGGTTGCTTGCTCTTTGTGCTAAAGATGATTCAGTTCCAAAATGTCTTTCTTATCACTCTACTATCCACCAAGAAACTTTGAAGTTCGACCATGTCATGAAAATCGCAACTCGTGTAGTAAATGAAACCAGGTCAGCTACTACAAGTCAACGACTGTTCAGAAATGTTTTGAACATAACAGTTTTTGAGCATAGTGACTTAATTCTTCATTCAGACGTAGGGTGGCTTAGTAACGGGAGGGGGGAATCTGAAAGGATTCTGCGGTTTTCAGGATGAGCTATGAGGTTTTCTGAAATCATCGCCCGGGCAATATTGTCAAGAACTTGATGACATACCATTAGGTATCTTGGCAAATGACTTAAACCTTGGATTGCAAGGGGAAATTCGCAAAATTTCAGTCCTGATAAGTACCTTGCCGGTCCCCATGGCTCGCTAAAACGCCTCACTTTGGTGCTTCGTGGCGTAGGGGATCGTAAGCTCGAGTCCCGCCTTGTGCATGGGTGTTAGTGTGTTTATGTGTGTTCATTTGTCATAAAACAGAAACGTTAAACAAAGGAAATTTAGGGAAAAAAGAGAAGAAGAGGAATAGGAACCAGACTCCGGAACTGCATTTTTAGTAAAAAAAAAAAGATAATTATAAAATATAATGAACACCTCTAGCTGCTTCTTAAAATGTATCTATTGTGTACATTTTTCCATGTGCTGCCCTATAACATCGATAGGTTTATAAATATATTACAAATATACTAGTGCTGACATCTAAAGGTCGTCAAATTGATTGAAATTGTTCCATCTTTGGCCTGCAGATGGCAATCGTTTCGAAGTTGCATGGACGCAAACTCTGAAATGCGGTATACTGCCATCCCAACATTTCGTGAACATATATCCTACAAAACAGCAGTGCTTTGAACTAGCGGGAATTTAGAGTAGTACTTAGTGCTCCTATAAAAATACTACAGATATCCAAATGATTTAACCTTTTACCTAACCAAAACTATAAGCAAGTAAATAAAGTAAAACTGTAACCCAATAGAATCTCTAGCCGATTTTGAATGAATCATTGATGCTAGCGTATGTTATGTATTGCCCTGCACCCAAAAATCCATTTTTGTTTTCTCTACCACGTAGATAGAAGGTGGAGAAGCTATAGCATTCCAACCAAAAATTCGATAGCGTGATTTAAGTGCAAATACAGATTGATCCCTAAATATCATGTTTAAAATAAAGTGTGCGCGTGTGCGAACGGCATAAACAAAAACATAACGTTGGTTGAATATAAAATTTTATATTTTATGTTCAGCTTTTTCCAAGGATGCGACTCGAGATTCTTATGAGAATCCGCCCTACAAAACATGAAAAAATGGACGAAAGTGTTGCCCTTCTTAAAAATGGTTCTAATGATTTTAATCACATAACATCTTTAAATATTAGTTTCATTGCATATAAGATGTATATTATGGATTTTTTGGAAATACTCTAAAATCCTCTTCTTTTAATTGATTTGTGCATAAATGGTAACAGATAGACAAAAATACTCTACAAAAAAAAAATGTACATTAAAAATAACCTGAGTTACCGATGCAATTATTGTTTAAAATTAGCTATGTGATTGTATTGCAAAGGACTTGCCATCAAATAATAATGCTTTAAACAAGGATTTAAAATAATAACGTATGTTCCATATATATATATATACATATAATTAATTTTTGTCTGGAATAATGCCGCATTATTGTCAAGAACTTAACATTTTTATCATTTCAAAGTCCCAAGCTGATTTTCTTATTCAGATCAAATTTTCTTCGCTGCCCTCTTGAAGATAAGTTATTTTTCTGACTAAGTAGAAGGATATACATACTTCCTCGCCTGCGTTTTACTTCACAAAAACATTTCTTTGCCAAATGGTTTATGTAGTTACGATCGAACGTTTGAGCCATTTGAAAAGAAGTAGCCGTTCCCTGTAGTTTATCCAATCATCACTAGATAGCATTAGCCGCTACAAGCTATGCTCTATCTGAAAACACTACTAATGGATTTTGAAGCATTTTACCTTTTCAAATAGGCAAAATAAACCTTCTCTGAACACGCAAGTACAACTTCTCATTAATAAAGTTTATATTGTTACGTCTGGCAGCACAAAAGCGACAAGCCCAACCGTGAATTACTTAGTACTGCCATCTCTCAACCAAATAACATCACTCTGCACTAGCGGGAGTTTATAGAACTACTTGGGACTTGTGTAAGAATAGCGCCGACATGCAGCAGATTTAAACGTGCCTAGGTCCAAACTATAAGTATGCGATTAAAATAACACTGTAATACAAAAGAATCTCTAGTGGTTTTAAATGAATCAGCCTTTACCGAAATCCAAAAAACCCTATTTAGATTTTTATATAACACAGATAATACGTTGAGAAATTTGATTGCGACATTTCAGTGGAAATAAACGGTTTACGTTCCCCTTAGTTTAAAAGAACATTTTTAGAAAGATGTCCGGGCATGTGCTTCTGTGACCAGAAAAGTTCCAAAACGAAAAGCCGGTCAAATACCAAACTTCATAATTAAGTTACATCTCCGAAGGATGTGACACAAGATTTTTTCAAAAATGCTCCCCTCAATCTCCCCCTTACATGGAAATATTTTGATAACTTTGTTTGTGCTTGTAATGACTAATAATTTTAGCGCCACTTTATAACATTTTCATAATTAATACAAAGTATTTACAAGCAATTTTGTAGTAATATCTTTTGAAATCCACTACATTCTGAATGACTTTTGTGCAACTGGCAACAGAACAAAATTTACCAAACAAAAATTGTACATATACGAGATATTCGCTGCTATTGGTTTCACTTTTCCATTTTTACTTTCTCTAGCATAGATCTACGTATTTAGTATGTGGAGAAGGTATTGTACTCCACCCTAAACCTTAATACTGAGATTTCACAAGAAATACATATTTTGAGGTTCCTAAATAAAAGTATTTATAGAAAAAAAAAACTCCTCTGGATGTGTGCGTGTGTATATATGTGTGTGTACAAAATAACTCAGAAATGTAAATTTGGTGTCAGTATCCTCCAGAGGATACGAACAGAAGATTTTCATAAAATCCCCCCCAAACAAAACTATACCTGGAACATTGTTCGAAATTTTCGATTTTCTAAAAAAAAAAAAAAATAGTTGTAACAATGTCGAGTAAAATGCCATATATTAAAGAGGTCTACATGGCAAATAAAATGTATATCCTAAAGTTTTGTACGTAATCCCTGAAGTGCATAATTGGTAAACCGTAGGATATATACCAAAACTTACTACACAAAAGTGCAGATATCGTTAAAACTTACAGTTTGTCATATAAGTTTTAGTTTTTTTGTATTGCCTATCATTTCCAAGATATTCCCGTTATTAGAGTCGATTTTGAAATACTTAAGAATAGAAGGGCCGTGGGGCCAAGTTGTCCCCTAATGAACTTTTAACTTATGCTCTGACCAAAGCATAAGTCGGATTCACTTGATAATTCGTGACTTATCATTAACTGTAAGGGGGATCAGCCACCTATATTTGCATATGGGAGAAGACATATTAAATACATTCCTGAAATTTGCGAAAAGTAGTAGCAGTGTAGCATGGGGATATTTGCCCCCGCTGGGAGACCTGATCCGGGGTGCACACAACCTCGTAAGGTCCCTTGAGGAGCTACTTGATGGAGAAGTAGCGGCTTCAGGTCATGAGGACCGCATTAACCGGCCGGGGTGGGTTCGAGGCGCTGACCACTTCTCACCCTCCATGACGTCTATCATGGGGGACGCAGTGGTCAGGCGGTAGGCCAAGGTTCCTTGTCCTGCCATGGAGTATTATTATTATTATTATTATTATTATTATTATTATTATTATTATTATTATTATTATTATTATTATTATTATTATTATTATTATTATTATTATTATTAATATTTTATTTTTATTATTATTAATATTTTTATTATTTTTATTATGATTATGATTATTTTTATTTTATTATGATTATTATGGTGATTATGATGATTATGATGATTATGATTATTATGATTATTGTTATGATTATCATAATTATTATTGTTGTTATTATTATTGTTATTGTTATTGTCGTTATTATTATTGTTGTTATTATTAATGTTGTTGTTATTATTATTATTATTATTGATGTTATTGTTATTATTATTGTTATCGATTGTTGTTATTGTTATTGTTGTGATTGTGATTATTGTTGTTATTATTACCATTATTTTTATTATTTGCGACTAGGCGTTTCGCACCAGGTCATATTACCTTGCCAATTACTATGTTTATTTGCGTTTTAAATTTCATTTTATTTTATTCTTTCTAATTTCAAACCGAATTTTACATCAATCTTAATTTGATGTATTATCAGCTCTAATAAGCTCGTAGAGCATGGCTATCTCTGTTCAGCATTGGAATGGTCAATCGCTAAAAAATTCTATTACCGGTACAATTATTGTTTAAAATTAGTTATGTGGTTACATTTTAAAGGTTTTGTCTATATACTTTAGACAATGACTTAAAGCCCGCCTGGGTAGTGTGGTGGTAGCGTGTCCGCCTCACATTCGTAAGGTCGTGAGTTCGAATCTCGCTTAGGGGGAGTTACTCGGATAAGGCTTTTGCGGGGTTTTCCCTTATCCTGAGAAGACGAATGTCGAGTAACGTTTTTTATTTTGATAGTGTTTAACGCCTGCTTCAACTAATTATGGCACCGCAGGCGCTGACACTGATGATACATGACTGAAGATGCAGCACCGGTGGAATGCGATGGCGGAGGAAACCGTGGAACCCGGAGAAAACCCGCCCCGGCGCCGCCTTGTCCACCACAAATCTCACATTTGGTCCCTTGGGATCGAACCCGGGTCGTCTAGGAGAGAGGCGAGTGGTTTAACCACTCGGCCACGGCGCGTCCCGAGTAACTTTAAGCTTCATGGACCCCGAGATCATTTGAGCATCATTTCACCAATTTTATTCATCCTTCGATATGACCAGGACGTTAAACAAAAAAAAAAAAAATGATTTAAATTGAAAGCGTATGTTCAATATATAAAACACTTTCAGAGCCTCTGCTGCATTATTGTTAAGATGCTCGCGTTTTTAGCACCTAAAAATTCCGAGCTGACTTTCTTCCTCAGCCAATAGTTTTTTCGCGGCCTTGTTGAAAACCACTGACTTCCTCAGTTTACGTTTTACATCACAAAAACATTTCATTAACAGTGGTTTACACAGCTTCGATTGATTGTTTGAGCCATTTGAACCGACGTAGCCACTCCATGTAGTTTATGCAATTGTCACTAGGTAGCACGTTACACATTATGGTCCATCTACAGACGCTACTAATGACATCCGACCTTTTCATTTAGGCAAAACAAACCTTTTCTATACACGCAAGTAACAATTTTCCCTAAATCAAGTTTTTGTTGTTACGCCTGGCAGAACAAAAGAGACAGACTACTGGAGGCAAACACAACTGTGAATTGCTTGGTACTGCCATCTTGCAAAACACCTGCAACTAAATAACTTCACTCTACACTAGCGGGAGTTTACAGAACTAGTTGGTACTTGTGTAAGAATAGCGCCGACATGCAACAGATTTAAATGTGTCTAGTTCCAAACTATAAGTATGCAATTAAAATAACAGTGAAACACAGACATCTCTACTCGATTTTAAATGAATCAGCTTTCAATCTGAACCCAAAAATCGATGTTTTTATATTAGATGGCAAGTAGAGAAGGTATTGCAATGCATCTTAAAATTCTATAGCGATGTTTCAGTGGAAATACACGGTTTAATTTACCCTGAGGTTAAAAACATATTTTTAGATAGACGTCCGAGCGCGGTTTCTGTGAACAATATAATTCCAAAAAGAAAAGTCTGTCAAATAGCAACTTCGTATTTAAAATACAGCAATTTCGAAGAATGTACAACCAAGATATTCCAAGATTCCCCCCCCCCCCCCGAAAAAAAATACCTTGCATCGAAACATTTTCGAAAATTTTGATTTCCTCAAAAATGGTTCTAATGATTTTAACGCAATTTTTAAGACATTTTCAGAATAAATACAACGTATTCAATCAAGTTTGTGGGAATAACCTCCGAAGTCCTCTTCGTTACGAATGACTTTTCTATATCTGGCAGCAGAACAGAATTTATTAAACAAAAATCGTACAAATTCGAGATACTTGTTATCTTTTTCTAAAAATGATTTTCTTAGGGTCAGGGAACCTTAAAATATGTATTTCATGAAAATTCTCAATCAAACTATTGTCTACTATACTATGCAGTAGTTGTTATTGTATTCCACCCAACAATTTAATATCGAGATTGGACCGAAAATACACATTTTGAGACTTTAACTGTTTCTTGCACATACATCAGCAGTCACATAAACCATTTCGGCAAGTTAAGACGTCCCTTCCACTGGAAAATAGAAAGGATGGCCTCTCAGGCACTGGCGAGCAATGTATACCCCAACGATAACACATAGATTAGTGTCTGACACTTGCGCCGTGATTATTATCTCCATTATCCCAATCCCAGAACTTAATGACTTTAAAAAAGGAAAAAATTACATACAAAATAACCCAAAAATTCTCTTAAAATAGCATATAAATTTTAAAAATTACCTAATAAAAATTAAAAATTAATATTAGGTCTAATGACGTTTTGTGAATAATTGTATTCTTCAAACCAACATTCTCCTTAGTATGGTAGCCTCTTACTAATGCAGATACTCTGGTAAGTAAGCCATTCCATAAAAATAATATTAAGTGAGCCTACCTTACTCAGCATTGCAATACACCACCATAGTCATCCTCAAGTTTCCAAAAGTCGTGGCTCTACGGTTGGCACCTAGAACTGTTTTATACTGGGAGAAACTTCTTTTTAAATCTACGGATGTAATGGGAGAACAATTGAAGAACACGATGTCACTGGCATTTAAATCCTCTTCCAAAATGTCAGTTCTGAAGTTTGCTCCTGACAAAATACTGACTATATCACGCGTTGCCTTATATTCTTTATTTTTATCTAATGCACTTTTTTCATTTTTTGCCTAAAATGTCCCCAATTTCACTTTTACATTTTGTATGCAGTCTTTAGCTTCCCTGACTAACTCTATTCACTTGTTCAACGATATATCACTTACCTCTAAGCTGGTTATGGTTTTTGGCAGAAATGAAACGTTTGATTTAATGCACGACAATTTAAGTTGGGCTTGGATTGGAAAACATGTCCTGTGCTTTCCCAATTCCCATAGCATCTCCCTATGATGTTCAAGATATAGCTTGTTATTGGTTACAGTTTTCCAGTGCTGAAATAGGAAGTCGCTATCGTTTTCCCTGTTCTCGCCAAACAAGGAAAACGGAATTTCAAATCCTTCATTTTTGATTTGCATAGTTTCTTACAGATAAAAGTGTGCAGTAAACAAAGTTGGTCCTCTTGCTATGGCTTTAAATTGCTCTTTTCATGAAAACTAAAATTAAATAAAGAAATTAAAATAATAGTGATTTGCATTTGAGAGAAGTATAAAGTATTTAAAGATTCGAACCAATACGAAAAACAGATCGGAGATTGCTAATGGGCATCATTCAATGACTTCATTCGTCTCTGAAAATCTAATTTTCACAACGGTTATAAAGAATAAATAAATGCATTTAAAACAACTACTGCTACTGCTACTTATTTATTTATTTATTTATTTATTTGCGACTAGGGCTTACGTATCTGGCCACATTACCTTGCCAATGACTATTTATTTGAAATTTTCATTTTTAAACTGTTTAATACATGAACCTAAATTTCTAATTTCAAACCGATTTTTAGAGAATTTGATGTATAATCAGTCAAAATAAACTCGTAGAACTTGGCTATTTCCGTTCTGTTTTTCGATGGGCAATAGCTATGAGCCAGCAGATTAAAAATAAACTCGGTTACCGATACAATTATTGTTTAAAATTAGCTATGTGGTTGTATTGCAAAGGATTTGCCATCAAATAATAATGCTTTAAACAAGGATTTAAAACAAAAGTGTATGTTCAATATATGCAATTCTTGTCAGGTATACTGCTGCATTATTGTCAATAACTTTACATTCTTATCATTTCAGAATTCCGAGCTGCTTTTCTTATTCAGTTCATACTTTCTTCGCTTCCCTCTTGAAAATACGTTATTTTCCTCACTAAGTAGAAGGATATACATACTTTCTTGCTTGCGTTTTACTTCCCAAAAACATTTCTTTGCCAATGGCAATTGATCGTTTGAGCCATTTGAAAAGAATTAGCCGCTCCATGTAGTTTATTCAGTCGTCGCTAGGTAGCATTAGACGCTATTTGCTATGCTCCATCTGCAAATGCTATTCATGAATTTTGAAGCAATTTACCTTTTCATATAGGCAAAATAAACCTTCTCTGGTCACGCAAGTAAAACGTTTAATTAATAGAGTTTATATTGTTACGCATGGCAAAACAAAAGCGACAAACTCAACTGTGAATTGATCAGTACTGCCATCTTGCAAAAGCGCATACAACTAAATACCATCACTCTGCATTAGCGAGAATTAACAGAACTACTAGGTGCTTGTGTAAGAATAGCGCTTACTTGCAACAGATTTAAACGTGTCTACTTCCAAAACATAAGTATGCGATTAAAATAACACTGTAACAGAAAAGAATCTCAAGAAGATTTTAAATGAATCAGCCTTTATCCAAACACAAAAATACATATTAGATTTTTATATAACATAGATAATAAGGTAAGAAGGTATTGCATGCCTACAGATATTCGATAGCGACATTTCAGTGGAATAAAAACAGTTTAAGTTCTCCTGAGTTTAAAAGAACATTTTTAGAAATATGTTCGGGCATGTACTTCTGTGACCAGAAAAATTCCAAAACGAAAAGTTAGTTTTATACCAAGCTTCATATTTAAATTACATCTCCGAAGGATGTAAAAACAAGATTTTTCAAAAGTGATACATCACCCTAACTGAGATTCGAACCCGGGATCTCTTGAATTTTTGAGGCCTACGTTCTCTACGTAATAGAGTTAATTACTTAATGCATACACACACATTTCACTGTAGATATGAGAAGACAGGCTAAAGCGACAGATGTTAAAAGAGAACGCGGCTATGAACTCCCTGCTCTTTAAATGACTACGAGGGGGGCAACAAATGGTAGGCGATTTCCAGTAAAATTCCATACTTATTGAAATTTGTGGGATATAAAGGAAGCGGATAACCCTACTAAGAAAAATGTAAATGTCATAACTGCTTGTTTAAAGAAGTACTACATTTTTTGTGTAATAAGAATTTGCCTATCTTTTACGGTTTACCAGTTGTGCAAACATCATCTAGAGTGAAGAGCCTTCAAAGGCTGTTCTCAGGAATTGTAAAATAAACATCTTATTTTCAATAAAAATATTATAAACAGGATTAATTTTCACAATAGTTAGAGACAGTTTTGATAAAATAAAAATTTTCGAAGTATGTTCCATGGAAAGGATAGCTGCGTGTGGGGTAGTTTCTTGAAACTCTTAATGTTGCAACCCAGGAGGAATACCAAGTTTGGCACTAAACGACTTTACGTGTATGAGGTTTGCCGTTCACACATACACACTAGACATGGGGCGATTTATGAACGAGTACAAGGAAAGAATCGTATGAATCGTGTCAACCTTAGCCGGAATCGCCGTTCAAAAAGAATCGAAAGAATCGTGCTAGTGTTAACATGAATCGTTGTTCAAAAAGAATCGCAGATTTGAAGAATCGTGATCAGCCATTGCGGTTTGTTTTCTTTTGCTTCGACCTTTCGGAGTACCAAACCGAGCTTCCACGGAAACTGCCGAGTGAGCAGGATGTGTGTGGGATTTATAACTTTTTATTTTATTGTGAAAAGTCTACAGCGCTGAGGCCACGAGGCTAAAGAAGAAAATGTATGCATAAGAAAACGAACACTAGCGATCTTTGTCGAAACCACCCCGAGCGTCTTTTATTTTATGAGATGAGTTATTGTACAGGTTAAAGTAAGTTTATAATTTACAACTGCTCTATATATATTTGTAGAATCTTAAATGTAACATATCCACAGGTAAATCGTCACTACGTTAACAAGATATAAGACTTCAGAAACTAATTTTATTTAAAAAAGGGGGAAAAAAATGTTCCAACATAACTTTCACTGTAGTGTTGTTAAAGCAATAACTTTTTTTCTTTGTTTACCAGCATTAAGAAAAACGAATAACATTTTCCATTTAAAAAAATTATAAATATGGATTAACTGAAAAAATAATAGAAAATATGTAAGAAATTGTTAACTCTGCAATATACACAGTGTCACATCGCAGGTAGATGCAGAACTTAAATATCAACTTTGGCACTTACCTAACGGATTTTAAGTCTTTGAGTTATGTTGTTCATTCACAGCTACATAAACACACACGCACGCACACAAACAACATAGTCCTTTTCCTGAAAATGCCTTTTTGGATACAGGGGACCTCAAAACATAATTTCCGATGAAATATTACATAAAATTTTTAGCTGAAAAATGATTGTTCACCATGACACATACAGAATAGAGAGCGTTAATAACAGAAAAGAAGTTTTTGTCAGGTTTCTAAGGTACCATTAAATTGATTATTCAAGGAATATGAAGCAATTTTCTCTAAAAGTTAAGTTTCATGTTCCTGATCATTTACCAAATTGTGAATTCCTCCGACAGCTTCTCCAAATGAAATAATCTACCATCATATAGTGCATTTAACATTGTCATTAAACATTCTTTTGAAATTTGATGTCCTTACGATCCAACATACCATGCAGTACGTTGAATGCAAATTTGTTTATGGCCTAATCGGTAAAATCTATGAAATGAAATTGAAGTCTGGTATGCAATGTAAGAGGTAACTCATGGCTCGCCACATTTATAACCTGCCTCTTTTACGACACGTTTTAGTAATTGATGATTTGCGAGGTGATTTTCTTTAAATTCATGACGCCTCTTTGGAAAATAAGAGAATTTAAATAGCAAGTTTGCTCTTTAATTGACTTTCCATTTGTTAATTATCCTGTTTAGAGGCCTACACACACGCGCGCGCGCGCATATTTTTCCATTTTAATTAACGGGGTTTCAAAAGATGTTCCCAGTGAAATCTCATTTCCAATTTTTAGGTGGGATGCAACAGCTTCTCTATTTAATATGTACGAGTATTTGTTTGAGAAAGTAAAGGGGAACACAATCTATATAATTATTTTTTTTAGAAAATGCATTGATTTATCTAAGCGCATGCAAAAAAAGAGTCCTGGAATTTGATGAAAGGAAATCGATACAATATTCTATGCTCTAACATGATATTATATACAGGTGTTTAATAATAATAATAATAATAGTAATAATAATAAAATTGTGTATACTTTGCAATATATCTCATGTAACACAACTAAAGTGGAATTTGATAGAGCCATTTTATTGTAAAGTTCAGAAAACTCCAGATTAATGGGGAAAGAATACGTTCAGTTTTACATTGTTTTTCTTTTATGCCAATAAACGCTCCTAGCCCCTATCGTAACAACAAAGTCGGGATTGCAAGGATGGTCGCAATGCAGGGCGATTCACGTTAGTATCGTGAATCGAGCACCTGGGCAGGCTAAAAGACAGGGAGACGATTCATGAACGAATCGTCAAATCGTGCACCAGGGCACGCTAAAAAAAAGGAGACGATTCATGAACGAACTGTACATAAGGTTACAGCGCTTAGCCAAGGGAGAGACTTGTTGCCAAGTCGAGTGCCGCCAAATACTTCCGAACACGGTGCGAATGCTGTGCCGAGTGAGTACTGAATGCGCACGAAAATTACCATGGATTCTGATGTTATGTCATCTGTCTGGCTCTGGTTAGCCAAAACAGAAAAACATTGCCATTAAATAGAATATTGTTGAGTTCTGACCATACGAAGTTAACGATGATGATTAATGTTTTAAAAACAATAGTGTATAATGTAAAGCGCAGTTAATCGAATAGTAAACTTTTCCATTAAAACTACAGCACCGCATATAAGAAAAGGAGTAATGTTCAGTAACTATTTTACTGAACATTATTAAATATCTAATACATTGTACTGTATTGTGTGACTGTATGTGGTAGATGTTATACCAAAATTGTTAATGGAGGAAAAAGCAGAAAGTTTAGAATTCCTGGATTAAATAAATTAATATCTACGTTTAAATTACATAATTTAACAGCATTAATTTATATACCATAACCTACACTAAATGCAGGTATAGGGCATCTTACCTCTAATATGAAAATTACTTCGGAAGAAAATAATAATTAATCTGGATATTAGCGTTTCCTTAGAATGGCATATTTCTAAAAAATATACGACTTACTAGCGTGTAACCGCGGCAGTGATGATTAATAATTTCTCTGCATATTAACATTACACAAATACCGCCATGCAGTCGAAGCTTAGGTGTCAATTTTAGACTTAAACAAACTCTTATGTTGGTATTCATTTTTCGATTAATGGAAGAAATTTTACCAATTGTATTTGCAAAACAGTACAGCGTTTCTATAAATTACACTAACACACAGAATGCATGGCGATGATTAATAAACCGTGAACGATTCGTATGAACGAATCGGGTAAAACGATTACTCTTGACCCAACTCTATATAACTGTACGAGGTCACGACCAGAGTTGACGTCAAACGCTCGTGTTAATTACCGTGGTTGCAAACACTTCCTTGATAGCAATGCGTTTAACAATTTTGATTCAACAGATATCATATGAGAGACGAGATCATCAACACCACACTGAATATCGGTTTATTTCGACAACGTTACCTCCTGAATCCTCCACAGACATTTTGCTGTGAACCAGGTGAAGCCCGGTTCGCTACAAAAATTAAATGAAAATCGTGTTAGTGTATACCTTGCTCCACATTAATTTTATCTTTATACTTCAAATCGTAGACTTCACCGTTCTATTTTGTTTACTTTTTGTGTACTAGCTCATACAAAATAGTAGCTTTCGATTAAGATAATTATTAAATATAATGAACACCAGAAGCTGCATCTTAAAATGTATTTATTTTGTACATTTTTCCATGTGCTGCCCTATAACATCGTTAGGTTTATAAATATATTAGAAATACACAAGTGCTGACATCTACTGGTCGTCAAATTGATTGAAATTGTTACATCTTTGGCCTGCAGATGGCAATCGTTTCGACGTTGCATGGACGCAAACTCTGAAATGCGGTATAGTGCCATCCCAACATTTCGTGAACATATAACCTACTAAACAGCAGTGCTTTTAACTAGCGGGAATTTAGAGTAGTGCTTAGTGCTCCTATAAAAATACTACAGACATCCAAATGATTTAACCTGATACCTAACCAAAACTATAAGCAAGTAAATAAAGTAAAATCGTAACCCAATAGAATCTCTAGCCGATTTTGAATGAATCATTGATACTAGCGTATGTTATGTGTTGCCCTGCACCCAAAAATCCATTTTTGTTTTCTCTACCACGTAGATAGAAGGTGGAGAAGCTATAGCATTCCAACCAAAAATTCGATAGCGTGATTTAAGTGCAAATGCAGATTGATCCCTAAATATCATGTTTAAAATAAAGTGTGCGCGTGTGACAACGGCTTAAACAAAAACATAACGTTGGTTGAATATAGACTTTTATATTTTATGTTCAGCTTTTTCCAAGGATGCGACTCAAGATTCTTATGAGAATCCGCCCTACAAAACTACCCTTTGTATGAAAAAATAGACGAAAGTGTTGCTTTTCATAAAAATGGTTCTAATGATTTAATTACATAACATATTTAAATATTAGTTTCATTGCATATAAGATTTATATTATGGATTTTCTGGAAATCCCCTCTATAATCCTCTTCTTTTGAATGATTTGTGCATAAATATTAACAGATAGACAAAAATAATCTACAAAAAAGAAATGTACATTAAAAATAATCTGAGTTACCGATACAATTATTGTTTAAAATTAGCTATATGCTTGCATTGCAAAGGAGTTGCCATCAAATAATAATGCCTTAAACAAGGATTTAAAATAAAAACGTATGTTCAATAAATATATATATATATATATACATATATATAATTAATTTTTGTCTGGAACAATGCCGCAGTATTGTCAAGAACTTTACATTTTTATCATTTCAAAGTCCCAAGTTGATTTTCTTATTCAGATCATATTTTCTTCGCTGCCCTCTTGAAGATAAGTTATTTTCCGGACTAAGTAGAAGGATATACATACTTCCTCGCCTGCGTTTTACTTCACAAAAACATTTCTTTGCCAATAGTTTATGTAGTTACGATCGATCGTTTGAGACATTTGAAAAGAAGTAGCCGTTCCCTGTAGTTTATGCAATCGTCACTAGGTTGCATTAGACGCTACATGCTATGCTCTATCTGCAAACACTACTACAGAATTTTGAAGCATTTTACCTTTTCAAATAGGCAAAATAAACCTTCTCCGAACACGCAAGTACAGCTTCTCATTAATAAGGTTTATATTGTTACGTCTGGCAGAACAAAAGCGACAAGCCCAACCGATAATTGCTTAGTACTGCCATCTTGCAACCAAATAACATCACTCTGCACTAGCGGGAGTTTATAGAACTACTTGGGACTTGTGTAAGAATAGCGCCGACATGCATCAGATTTAAACGTGCCTAGTTCCAAACAATAACTATGCGATTAAAATAACAGTGTAATACAAAAGAATCTCTAGTGGTTTTAAATGAATCAGCCCTTACCAAAATCCAAAAAACCCTATTTAGATTTTCATATAACACAGATAATACGTTGAGAAATTTGATTGCGACATTTCAGTGGAAATAAACGGTTTACGTTCCCCTTAGTTTAAAAGAACATTTTTAGAAAGATGTCCGGGCATGTGCTTCTGTGACCAGAAAAGTTCCAAAACGAAAAGCCGGTCAAATACCAAACTTCATATTTAAGTTACATCTCCGAAGGATGTGACACAAGATTTTTTCAAAAATGCTCCCCCCAATCTCCCCCTTACATGGAAATATTTTGATAACTTTGTTTGTGCTTGTAATGACTAATAATTTTAGCGCCACTTTATAACATTTTCATAATTAATACAAAGTATTTACAAGCAATTTTGTAGTAATATCTTTTGAAATCCACTACATTCTGAATGACTTTTGTGCAACTGGCAACAGAACAAAATTTACCAAACAAAAATTGTACATATACGAGATATTCGCTGCTATTGGTTTCACTTTTCCATTTTTACTTTCTCTAGCATAGATCTACGTATTTAGTATGTGGAGAAGGTATTGTACTCCACCCTAAACCTTAATACTGAGATTTCACAAGAAATACATGCTTTGAGGTTCCTAAATAAAAGTATTTATAGAAAAAAAAACTCCTGGGGATGTGTGCGTGTGTATATATGTGTGTGTACAAAATAACTCAGAAATGTAAATTTGGTGTCAGTATCCTCCAAAGGATACGAACAGAAGATTTTCATAAAATCCCCCCCAAACAAAACTATACCTGGAACATTATGCGAAATTTTCGATTTTCTAAAAAAAAAAAAAAAAAAAGAAAAAAAAATGTCGAGCAAAATGCCATATATTAAAGAGGTCTACATGGCAAATAAAATGTATATCCTAAGGTTTTGTACGTAACCCCTGAAGTGCATAATTGGTAAACCGTAGGATATATACCAAAACTTACTACACAAAAGTGCAGATACCGTTAAAACTTACAGTTTGTCATATAAGTTTTAGTTTTTTTTTGTATTGCCTATCATTTCCAAGATACTCCCGTTATTAGAGTCGATTTTGAAATATTTAAGAATAGAAGGGCCATGGGGCCAAGTTGTCCCATAATGAACTTTTAACTTATGCTCTGACCAAAGCTTAAGTCGGATTCACTTGATAATCCGTGACTTATCATTAACTGTAAGGGGGATTAACCACCTATATTTGCATATGGGAGAAGACATATTAAATGCATCCCGGAAATTTGCGAAAAGTAGTAGCATTCCAATCTCTAAACTGGTTGCAATAACAACGCCTTCAACGACTGGAAATATTAATGAGTTTCTTGCTGTTTGTGCTCAAGATGAATCATTTCCAAAATGTCTTTCTTATCACTGCATTATCCACCAGATAGCTTTATGAATAAAGATTATCAGCCTCGACCGTGTCATGAAAATCGTAACTCGTGTAGTAAATCCATCAGGTCATCTTCTACACGTCACCGATTGTTCAGAAATTATTTGATTCTGAGCACGGTGCCATTATTCTAATTCACGGTGCTGACGTAAGATGGCTTAGCAGAGAGAAAACTCTGGAATAATTCTGCGGTCTTCTAGATGAGATATGAAGTTTTCTGAAATCATCGCCCGGGCAATATTGTCAATAATTTGATGAGATACCATGGCTCCTTGAATTAGGTATCTGGGCAGATATCACCACAAAATTATATGAACTAAACAACGTAATGCGAACGGAAAATCGTAACAGTTCAGTCATGGTAAATACTGAAATACTTTCTGAACGAAAGGCAATTTATGAATTGCACATTTAAACAGAACTTCCCTATCACACCTTACAACAGTTATGGAAACCGTAAATATCGGCGAATGTAATATTCTATCTTTTCCTCAAAATCTTCAAGCTCTAGTCACAGTATTTAGTAACAGCTTGAGCCAGTGTTTATATTTATCAATAACTCAATCGTTTCAGTTGACATTACTGAACTTGTATAATTTAATAGTGTTGCCAGGTGGTTCATTTTAAACATCCTTAACGGGATACTGAAATATCGCTATTTGCACAGAAATACCTACGTTTAATAAAATAAATTTAAAACGATTAAAGTATTGCAAAATAAAATATAAATTGATTAAACTTTATTTTTCTTTTCTATATTGAAGCATGTGCTACAACAGTCTGCGTTTGATGACCTGAGGGTAACTACTGTTGAAAATCCTCTTCCTCCATTGAAACTTCTTGGACGCCCAGTAACTCTCGAGGACCTGAATCGGAGTCCAGTTTATATGTATATGCTGTCATTTAATAGCTTTAGCACTTCTCCTGTCACTGGATAGGCACTACACACTTTATTTGAGACCCTCGTGTCCAGTTTGATTCCCATTAAGGCTGCTACCGTAAAAGATTTCAACCCATTTCTTTTCTTGGATTTAATATCTCCAAACGTAGAGAAAATTCTCTCAGCGTCCGCATTTGAAAGCGACAAGGCCAAAAAAAGTAAAGCTAAAACACCAGTATTGTTAAATAACACTTCGTCCGAATTGTAACAAAAGAATTATTATCAGACTTTGTTCAAATGAACGAAAGGCAGGTTTCAAAAGCCACGCCTTACTCTGTGAAATGGGAGGATCAAATAGGAAAATCCTCTCCTAACTTGGAATTATAAGAGAGATCCTACATCACGCATCCTGCTATAGAAGCTAAAAATCGCCGCTTACTTGCTTTCAGCGACATTCCTCATGTGTTGAACTGATTTATTGGACGAAGGATTTGTTTTACATAATGGTAGGGCTTTCTGAAGAACATGTTGATGCCCAAAAATATTGACTTAGGCCACAATCTCATATTACTTCAGGCACCGAAAGTCAAAAAGTTCGTCCTGCCATCTATTAGGCTGAAGAATGTGAACAAGTGAAAATCAGAAAAGCGGAAAATACCCAGAAATAAACGCACTGATTTGGCGAGAAAGAAAATGAGAAGTGTGCTACAACTGTATAAATAATTACATATGCACATAATGCAGGGAACACTACATCGCGTGATATATTTTACTGTGCATCTACAGTTTTTCCGTAATACTTAATAATGTGTTGAATTAATTTTTAATTTAGCTTTAAGCTCTGTTAAGTGAAGAATTCCAGCAAAATACCTGAACAACTGGGGGCAACATTTAGCGAGCGTGAGACATAGGGAGATATGGTCATCCTTTATATTCAATAATTTAAATCTAAAGGTTAGAGCTGAACTAATCTGTTTTATTTGTGATTTGGTAAGGAAAATCTGAATGTGTATCTTTACTCAGCGCCATAACTTTTAACTTGTTAACAAGGACTACAGCAGTATGACGTCACAGCCAGCGTGTGCGTGAGAGAAACACGCGCGTGTTACCTTCTAAGATCTTTTACAATCCTTTATTGACAAATACGCATTTAATAATGCTGTAAAGTACGTCACGACAGAGACTGTGCGGAAGATGACGACGTTAATAATATGGATTCTTCATGGCCACATTCTACATTTACCTTCTGTATTGTATACGTGAACCAGGTGAAACCTGGTTCGCTACAAAAATTCTCAAGCTTCAATTATCACAAGATACGTTCACTAATAATTAATACAATATATGTACCAAACTTCGCAGACTTTAATATTCTATCTGGTATACTTTTTGTCTATTAATTCATACCAAATAGTAACCTTTGATTAAGATAATTAATAATTATGATAAACACTTTTAACTGCATCTTACAACGTATTATTTGTGTGTAATTTTCCATATGCTGCCCCTATATCTTTGTAATATTTTTAAATACATTACAAATACACATGTCCTGACATCTACATGTCAAACTTATTGAAATTGTTCCAACTGCAGTATGCAGATGGCAGTAGTTATGATGTTGCATGGAGACTAACTCTGAAATGCTGTGTAGTGCCATCTCATGAACTTATATCCTACTAAACAGCAGTACTTTGCACTAGCGGGAGTTTAGAGTAGTACTTGGTCCTCCTATAAGAATACTCCAGACATGCAAATGATTTAACCTGATACCTAACCAAAACTATAAGCAAGCAAGTAAAATAAAACCGTAACCCAAAAGAATCTCTAGTTGACTTTGAATGAATCATTGATACCAGCGTATGTAATGAATTGTCCTGAACCCAAAAACCCGTTTTTGTGTTCTCTATCACGTAAATAGAATGTGGGGAAGCTATAGTATTCCAACCAAAAATTCGATATGAAGATTTAAGGCAAATACAGATTTAAGGTCCATTGATCCCTAAATATCATATTTAAAATAAGGTGCGTGCGGTGTCAACGGCAAATCCAAAAACATAACGCTGGTTATATATAAAACTGTATATTTTATGTTCAGTATTATCCAAGGTTGCGTCTTGAGATCTTTATGAGAATCCGCCCCACAAAATTACCCTTTGTATGAAAAATGTTTGAAAGTGTTGTTTTTCTCAAAAATTGCTCTAATAATTTTAATTACATAACATTTTTAAATGTTTGTTTCATTACAAATAAGATGTTTCTTATGGATTTTCTGGGAATACCCTCTCAAATCCTCTTCTTTTGAATGGTTTGTCCATAAAAAGAAGAACAGATCGACAAAACTATTCTACAGAAAAAAAAATGTATATTTTCGAGATATAGCCTGTCATTGGTTACAGTTTTCCAATGCTGAAATAGGAAGTCGTCGTTTCCCTCTGTTCTGGCCAAACAAGGAAACAGAATTTCAAATCCAGTACATAAGCTTCGCTTTTTATTTACATAGTTTGTTGCAGTTACAAGAAGTGTGCAGTAAACAAGGTCGGTCATGAAAACAACAACGATATAAAAAATCGAAAATAATAGCTATTTGCAGTTGAGAGAAGTATCAAGTATTTGAAAATTCGAACCAATATCGAAAACCAGATGGAATATTGCTAATGTGCATCATCCACTGACTTCATTCGTCTGTGAATATCTAACGTTTCTAAACGGTTATACAGAATAAATAAATACATTTATAACCACTACTGCTACTGCCACTTATTTATTTATTTATTTACTTGCGACTAAAGCTTACGTATCTGGCCTATTACCTAACCAATGACTATTAATTTGAAATTTTCATTTGTTATAAACTGTTGAATATATCAATTTAGCTTTCTTATTTCAAATCGCATTTTACAGAATTTAAGGAATAATCAGTTAAAATAAACTCGTAGAACTTGACTATTTCCGTTCAGCTTTTGGATGGTCAATGAAGAAGAAGACAGCAGATTAAAAATTAATTTAGTTACCGGTACAATTATTGTTTAAAATTAGCTATGTGGTTGTATTGCAAAGGATTTGCCATCAAATAATAATGCTTTAAACAAGGATTTAAAATAAAAACAATGTTCAATATATACAATTCTTGTCACGAATACTGCTACATTATTGTCAAGAACTTTACATTTTTATCATTTCAAAGTCCCAAGCTGATTTTCTTATTCAGATCATATTTTCTTCGCTGCCCTCTTGAAGATAAGTTATTTTCCTGACTAAGTAGAAGGATATACATACTTCCTCGCCTGAGTTTTACTTCACAAAAACATTTCTTTGCCAATGGTTTATGTAGTTTTAGTTTAGATCGTTTGAGCCATTTGAAAAGAAGTAGCCGTTCCCTGTAGTTTATGCAATCGTCACTAGGTAGCAATAGACGATACATGCTATGCTCTATCTGCAAACACTACTAATGAATTTTGAAACCTTTTACCTTTTCAAATAGGCAAAATAAACCTTCTCCGAACACGCAAGTAAAACTTCTCATTAATAAAGTTTATATTGTTACGCCTGGTAGAACAAAAGCGACAAACCCTACCGTGAATTGCTTAGTACTACCATCTTGCAACCAAATAACATCACTCTGCACTAGCGGGAGTTCATAGAACTACTTGGTACTTGTGTAAGAATAGCGCCGACATGCAGCAGATTTAAACGTGCCTAGTTCCAAACTATAAGTATGCGATTAAAATAACACTGTAATACAAAAGAATCTCTAGTGGTTTTAAATGAATCAGCCTTTACCCAAACCTAAAAATCCTATTTAGATTTTTATATAACATAGATAATAAGTTGAGAAGGTATTGCATGCCAACAGAAATTCGATTGCGATATTTCAGTGGAAATACATGGTTTACGTTCCCCTGAGGTTAAAAGAATTATTTTAGAAAGATGTCCAGGCATGTGCTTCATGAACAGAAATATTCCAAAACGAAAATTTGGTCAAATACCAAGCTTCATATTTAAGGTACATGTCCGAAGGCTGTGACAACAGGATTTTTCAAAAATGCTCCCCCAAAACTCCCCCTTGCATGGAAATATTTTGATAACTTTGTTTGTTTTTGTAATGAATGATAATTTTAACGCCACTTTATGACATTTTCATAATAAATACAAAGAATTTACAATCCTTTTTGCAGGAATATCCTTTGAGATCCTCTTCATTCTGAATGACTTTTGGCAACTGGCAACAGAACAAAATTTACTGAACAAAAATTATACATGTACGAGATATTCGCTGATTGGTTTCAGTTTTCCATTTTTACTTTCTCTAGCACAGATTTACGTATTTCGTATGTGGAGAAGGTATTGTACTCCACCCTAAACCTCAATACCGAGATTTCACAGGAAATATATGCCTTGAGGTTCCTTAATAAAAGTATTTATAGAAAAAAACTCCTGGCAGTTTTTTTTTTTTTTTTGTGGTGTTTAACGCCCGCTTTAACTACTAATGGCATCGCAGGCGGTGACACTGATGATACATGAATGATGATGGAGCACCCGTGGAATGCGATGGCGGGGGAAACAGGAGTACCCGGAGAAAACCGGCCCAGCGCCGTCTTGTCCACCACAAATCTCACATGCGGTCGCTTGGGATCGAACCCCGTCTAGGTGAGAGTCGAGTGGTCCAACCGCTCGGCCACGGCGCGGCCACCTATTGGGTGTGTATGTGTATGTAAGTTTGTACAACATAACTCAGAAATGCAAATGAGGAGTATAAGATAAGTATCCTCCAAGGATGCGACGCGAAGATTTTCATCAAAGTACCCCCCCCCAAAGAAATTATTCCTGGAACATCTTTCAAAATTTTCGATTTTCCAAAAAAAATTGTTGTATTAATCTCGGTTAAAACGTCGTATATTTGGGAGGTCTGCATGGTAAATAAAATCTATATCCTTATTTTTTTGGACGTAACCTCTGAAGTGCATAATTGGTAAACCGTAGGATATATACTAAAACTTACTACACAAAAATGCAGATCACGTTAAAACACACAGTTTGTCATATAAAGTTTAAGTGTGTATAGTTTTGTTTTTGTATGGCCTATCATTTCCAAGATATTCCCCGTTATTACAGTCGATTTTTGAAATATTTAAGAATAGAAGGGCCGTGGGGCCGAAATGTCCCCTTATGAACTTTTAACTTATGCTCTGACCAAAACATAAGTCGGATTCACTTGCTAATTCGTGACTTATTAATTATAAGGAACATTAACCACCTATATTTGCATATGGGAGAAGACATATTAAATGCATTCCTGAAATTTGCGAAAAGTAGTAGCATTACAATCTCTAAACTGGTTGCTATAAGAACGCCTTCAACGACTGGAAATATTAATGAGTTTCTTGCTGTTTGTGCTCAAAATGAATCATTTCCAAAATGTCTTTCTTATCACTGCATTGTCCACCAGGAAGCTTTATGCGCAAAGGTTATGAACCTCAACCGTGTCATGAAAATCGTAACTCGTGAAGTAAATCAATCAGATAATGCTCTACAGGTCACCGATTGCTCCAAAATCTTTTTATTCTGAGCTTGGTGCCATAATTCTTCATGCTGACATAAGATAGCTTAGTAGGGGGAAAACTCTGAAATAATTCTTCAGTCTTCTGGATGAGATATGAGTTTTTCTGAAATCATCGCCCGGCCAATATTGTCAATAATTTGATGAGATACCATGGCTCCTTGAATTAGGTATCTGTGCAGATATCACCTCAAAATTAAATGAACTGCACCTCAAAATGCGAGGGAAAAATCGCAACATTTCAGTCATGATAAGTACTGAAATACTTTCTGAACGAAAGGCAATTTATGGATTGCACATTTAAAAAGAAATTCCCTATCACACTTTGCAACTTTGAAAGCAGTTATGGAAACCGTAAATATCGGCGAATGTGATGGTCTATCTTTTGCTCAGCATCTTGAGCGCAACCTAATACACCACTTTGGTTTCTGCTTCGCCTAAACGGGAGGCTAGGGGCGAGCCTACTATATCCCCCTGTGTAGCCCTGTCACCCCAGTGGGGTTACCCCTGGTTGGGCTCCGTGGTCTGTGGGATGAATATCTTGCTCATTTTTATGGCACCAAATAAAAAATTTATTAAATTTGGGAATGACGTAGGAAAAGAATTAGCTGGGTCTTGCGGTCCTCACTACTGGAATGTTAATCGGACAGAGAACTGTGGAAAGGTCACCACGGTCAGTCCGTTTACATCCAAAAAGGGCTTGACAACATTGCTGGTTCTGTTAAGTCGTGCATAAAGACTCAAAACGGCACGCTTCTTGTAGAGGGATATTCAGCATCATAGGCGGCGAAATTACTAAAGGCCACTATGTTAGGCAGCTATCCTGTGAAGTTCGAGGTGCTTTTTTTTTTTTTTTTTTTTTTTTTTAAATACGGTACCGGAGTCTGATCAGGACTACGGCACTGTATACTCTACTTTAATTTACCTTTTTCTTTGTTTTACCTTGTTTTTCTGTATTATTACTGGATTGCTGTTTTTTTACTGTTACAACACACACATAACACCCATGCCCAAGGCGGGACTCGAACCCACGATCCCCAGCGCTACGAAGCACCAAAGCGGGACGTCTTGGCGAGCGTGGCTATGGGGACCGGCACCTTGGACGGTCTATCGAATGAGGAGATAAAGGAGAATCTTGCCGAACAAGGTGTTACATCTGTGTACACGGTTCAACGGAGAGTGAATAGTGAATTCGTGCCTACTCTTACCCTGTTCCTCACATTTGATCGGGCAGAGCTCCCTTAGGGGATTAGGGCAGGTTACGAGGCCATCGAGGTGAGGCCCTACGTTCCGAACCCACTAAGATGCTATAAATGTCAACGCTTTGGGCACACGAGCGAGTTTTGTTGTGGTCGGTCTACTTGTGTAAAATGTGGAGACGTCCAAAATGGCGGCAATTGCACCTCACGTCCATCTTGTGTTAACTGCGACAGAGAAAATCCATCTAGCGGTCCGGTATCTATAGTGCAGTGTAGTCAAACCGGAATCCATGCGGGAAATCGCAACACAGACCTTGCAATATGAACGGGGCCACAATTACTGACAAGATCCTTGTAGCCAGGCCTATACCTAAGCCGTCCGTCACTATGTCTAAGTCCGCCTCAACATCTTTAAAATCCGCCAATGTAAGGAGCAGCCCGGAACGTTTATTACCTAGACCTTCGACTCAGGAGACTAGACTGGCAAACCTGTCACAATTTCTGCATTAGCGCTTAAGTTTAAGACCAGTTATGTCTTCTCGGACTTCTTAAAATCAAGTGCAAAGACCACATCCAATACACCTAAGGGAAGGACCAGTCCACGTCATTCTCCACGTAGATCCTCTTCTGAGGTATCTTCTGGGGGAAGCCCTGATCGATAACGACCGTCTTCGCTGATCAGTACCTCAAATCGGTTCGACGTTCTTGAACCGAAATTTTCTACTGGGAAGGGGACCTCCCACGTGGAGGAGACAGAATAGGAGAATGCTGCCGCCACTTCCAAACGGACGGTGCGTAAGCGACAGGATCGTGCTCCTGAGAGAAGCATTAGTCCGACAGCAAAGAAGAATAAGTTAAACCAACCAGCATAGCCGAATATGCAGAAACACCTTTCTATTTAGTACTTAACCCATAATATCAACAATGGCTATCCTACAGTGGAACATTTGCGGAATTAGACCACATCGATCAGAGCTTTAATTATTGATCCATCAGAATCAGCCTTTGGTCGTATGCTTACAGGAGGCGAAGCTGCGTCCAAAGGACGCTGTTACCATCGGGCAGTGCTCCTCCGTACGGTGTGATTTATTACCAGAGGAGGGTGTTGCCGCTCATGGGGGCACTATGATGCTAATCAAGGATGATATCTCCGCCGAGTCCGTTCCTTTACAATCTGATATCCAGTCAGTTGCTGTAGTATAGCGCATCCCTCCTGCAGCTAAACAGTTTGTAGCACCGGAGAGCCCACTTTACTTTTTGACGCATTTAATACTTTTTCCCACCTGGATATTGCAGTCTGTTCACCACAATTAGCAGTTTCTTTATGCTGAAATATCATCTCTGATTTACATTTTAGTGACCACTTTGCCTGTATCATTCGTCCCTTAACGCTTGAAGTATATTCTACAAGTTTACCTAGATGGCGTTTAGATCAAGCCAACTGGAACCTATACTCACGTCTAGCTGTTTTTACCCATGACGAGCAAGCAGCTGTGGATCAATTAGTCGACCATCTCACAGAGACAATTCTTTCTACTACTGCTGAGCAGTGTATTCCGCGCCCTACTTGTCAACCCCGTCGTAATCTAGTGTCATTTTGGTCAGAGGAATGCCGGACTGCCATTAGTGCACACAGACGTGCTTTCCAGGTTTTCTAGCGTCAACCTACAATGGATAACCTGATACACTACAAGAAGATGTCTGCCAACTCTAGACGGGTTATTAAGGATAGCAAAAAGATATCTTGGAATAATTTCGTAGCTTCCTTTAATCGACATACAGCTTCCTCTGTCGTATGGGATAAGTTGAGGCCTGTGGCCGGATAATCAACCCATATGCCAATTGCGGGCCTAAAAACGGCAGCGGGTGCTGTTGTTGATAACTTTGACGTGGCTAACATTTTGGGCAGTGCTTTCGGTCGTGTTTTAGCTCCGACAAATTATACTCCCAAGTTTCTTGCAGTCAAGCCTCAAGTGGAATCTCAGGGTTTCTCCTTCCGTTCAAGAGAGCTTGAGGACTATAATCGGCTCTTCACCAACAGAGCTAAACGTGCCGGACTTCGGGACAGAGGGTTGGCGGAATCGCAAGAGTTTCCGAGCTTTAGAAAAGGACACCTTCTTTTTCACACGGATCTCCTGGATCGCCTTCTCCTCTGTAAAACGGGGACATTCGCGGGAACTGGATGAATGTTCACCGTCGCAATTCACGCAGGATGGGCCTTTACTACATACACCATCGTGGGATAGGTCACCTCCGTTCGCACAGGTAGATTCGCCGTTACAAAAATCACGCGTGTGGCCAAAACGTTGACATTTATAGCATCTGAGCGGATTGGGTATATAAGGCCTAACCTCGATAGCTTCGTACACCGTCTTAATCTTTTGTGGCAGATCTATCCGATCAAAATAAGGAACAGGGTACTAGTAGGCATGAATCCCCTTTGACTTTACGCTGAACCCGATAGACTGATGTTACACCTTGATCCGCCATATTCTCTTGAATCTCCTCGGTGCTTAAACCGTCAAGAGCGCGGGTGGTGATCACAACGCGTGAGGAGTTTTGTGTGCTTCGACATTCACGGGGCAGCTGGCTAACATTTTGGCCTTAATTATATGGGCAGCCTGGGAGGCGAAGAATGCTTCAACCAGCAGCGTGCCGTTACGGGCTTTAATGTAAGGCTTAACAGGGTCAGCTATGGCATCAAGACCCTTTTGAATGGCAAAAGGGCTGACCATAGAAAACTTTCTCCCTTCCTCTGTTCCATTAACAGCCAAGTAGCGAAGACCACAGGACTCGACTACTTCTTTTCCTAAATTAACATAAGTAGAGGTTTTGGTTTTGGGTGCTATAAAGACAGAAATAAATTCATCCCCCAGTGCTCTTCACCCTACCACGGAGCCCAACATGGGGTCGCCCCACTCGGGTGACAGGGGATATAGCGGGCGCGCCGTCCCTCTCTCCCTGGAGTTTAGTATAATACCTAGTCTTGGCCGATTGACTAGGGGTGGGTTAGTCCCTAGCCTCCCGTTTAGGCGAAGCAGAAACTAAAGTGGTGCATTAGGTTGCGTACCCTCCCCAGTTACTGAAGAACAGAAGCCCAGGCTGAGATATGCAACCCCCAAGAGAGAGAGGGTGCACCCACCTTGGTTACGTGCTGCCTCCCAAGTCGACGATGTTGGCATTCGGGAAGTGTATGACGCCTTCGTGTAGTATCCGTGCTTATTTTTTTAAAATGTTTATCCTCTTACAGTAACCGAATTTGTATATACACCGATGGGAGTAAATGTACCGACGGTGTTGGATGTGCCTTTGTAACTGGAACCGAACCACATACTTTCGGTTTGCCTAGTCACACATCAGTTTATACTGCAGACCTGTATGCTATTTATCGAGACATTCAGTACGTTTGGGTAACTGCCTTATTCTGAGTAATTCGCTTAGCGCACTTCAGAGCGTTCGTGAGCTGTACAGCTACCATACTTTAGTGCAGCACATTCAGGATGCCCTCCATATTTTACATGCTGCTGGCGTGGATGTGGATCTCGCATGGCTTCCTGGATAGATTAGCTTGTCAGGCAATGAATTAGCGGATGAGGCGGCAAAGTCAGCAACCACGGAGCCCAGTGTCAGCATTACTTGTTCAACAGCCGAGGATTTTAGACTTAATTTTTGGACAGAGGTGTTTTCGCTCTAGCATGCAGAGTGGTCTGCTCTCCGTAACAACAAGCTAAGGCTCTTCCGGTACCCGGGTTAACTTCCTCACGCTCTTCTCGTCGTGAGGAAGTGGTTTTGGCTCGTATCCGTATCGGTCACTGTTTTTTTTACGCACAGTTATATTTTTAAGAACGATCTTGCTGCTATCTGCCCGCTTTGTACGCAGGCATTATTGGTCCGTCATGTGTTTTCCTCTGGCAGACATACGCTCCTCTCTGCACTTGCCTCACATACTCGCAGAGGTTTTGGCTACGTTATATAACTTTTTATCCCGTTTGAATTTTAAACTAAGAATTTAAGATTTTATTTGTATTTCCCATTACAGCTATTGCTGGGCCGGTAACTGTTCTTAGAAATTCTTTTAAACTTTTAATTTCCTTTATATTTTTATTGCCTGTTTTAGTAAGGCAGTTTTAGCTTTTTATTCCTTTTTATCTGTTTTGTTTTACTGGTTTAGTTCACTCGTTTACCCTCTGTTTTCCCCAGGTTGGTTTTCTTTTATATTGGGTTTTAGTTCTTTTAGCCATTATTTTATTAATTGATTTTGTTTTTGTTTCCGGCACGTTTGTTTTTCGGAGGGCACTGATAATCTCGAAGTTGAGCACCCTTAAACGCCACTCATCATCATCATCATCATCATCATCATCATCATCATTTGAATTTGGAAATGTATCGAACTGTGATATCTAATTTCCTGTAAGTATTTTTCCGCTGTAATGCCTACTTTAAACTAATTTAATGACAACAAATTTGAGGGATCATACGCACATGAGTCATGGCTATCAGAGTTTTCACCCCGAGATTCACCTTCCTACTACTAGATCACCACATCAGTGAATGACTCATCTCATGAAATATATTACCTTCATCCTTTCTCCCGCTATGAGCTTAAAACAGTAGTTCATCTAAAGAATAATGGAATTCTGCGACTGACAAAATTGTAACATTGTACCATTCATTTTTAAATAAAATTAATTCATTCTTTATGAAAACAAAAACAAACAAAAAAAAACTCGATTTCATTAATTTAAAAAAAACCCTCAATCCTACGTGTTTTGAAGTTTCGATGCAATATGAATTTCACCCTATACTTAGCAACAACACTAGCTTATTTTATCAGCGACCTAACATTAACCCACCGCAAAATTAGTATTGCTTGACCATTGTAGTTAGTGATGGGAGTATTCGATTGCAAAATATCGATATATTCGATTCTTGGATGTTCTCGAGATGTTCTAGAATTCTGAAAGGTGTATTCGAATCCTTCACTCGGATGTGTTCTCGTTTGAAAATGTCCTGATTGCGGTATTCGAATACTGCACTCAAGTTTCGGTTAGCTGCATGTGCACCGAACAGAATCGAGATCTCGTCTCGAGAGTAGCTTTACCTAAAACTGATTGGTGCTCTTGCTTCAAGGTCATTCATAATCATGATACATTGCGAGAGGAGCAGAGGGGAGAGCACGCAGATAAACATCCTTCAAAATAATCACCTGGCCAGCATGCAACATGAGAATATGTTATCAATTAAATCCTTGAGCTTCTTACCGTCCCAAAGCTAACGAACGATACCCATACAATTGTTTCAAATACGTGATCATATTTTAACTGTATATCTTGTTGTAATGGAATGTACAGTGTACGATGGGTTAGCGCAGCGAATGAACAGTATTAGAAATTGGAACTAAATTCATATGTAACGCTTGCATAGTAAAGATTTTCAAGAACTGTATACAACATGGATCTCACATAATTGTACATAATATCCTGTTAATATGAGCTTATCAATGAAAATAATGCATTATTATCTAAATCTTAAGTAATAATATTTAACATGAATTATTATGCAATGGTCAATAATAACAATTTGTTTCTTATACTATCTCTAATACACTTTAGTAGCTGCCAACTGTCCAATTCAACAATTATAATATATATGCTTCAATAGATGAATAAAATCAGTCAGTTTGAATGCATGCCAATAAAGGCCCCCAACAAGATGCCTTCAGATATATTTCAAGAGTAAGATATATTTTAACCAACGCTTCTCTTGCTGACCCATGAAAAATCCATTTTATTTTGCAAAGGAATTGTTGGATTTTAAAGGACCTACGGAATTATAAGGTTTAAACTTTCCATTAAGACTTACTAAGGAGCATGTAAGCACGCGATGACTGTATCAAATAAGAATTTAACACGTTCGTGCTTAAATACTGCCCTAAAATAATATGATAACCTCTCTTTATTCAAATGAACTGTTTTCCTGTCATCATTAGCTTTAGAATCCTTGCAGCATAGCGTCCACACATCATACACAGCAAAACAACGATTTATTCTGTCCTTGAGTCTTCTCAACTCAGAGGTTCCGGGTTTGATTCCCAGCTGGGGCAGGGAATTTTTCTTTAACCAGAATCATTCTATTACCCACAATGTGAATGTGAGAGTGAATGTGTGAGTGTGTTTTATAATAGTTTAAAACTGAAGAAAAAGAAAACAGATCCTACAGTACAGTGAGAAAAACACCAGGAGCTGTTTTTCAAGTCCAAGCCACGATATAACCATACAAGTTAAATGGGGCTATAAAATGGGGGAACAAATTCTGATGTGTTCCTTTCACATGACTTTCTCTACCTGCTCTGCAAACAAATTTTTCTTACCAAACATTATTGTTTAATTACTCCATGCTAATCGAGATAAATGTTAGCAGAATAGTATTATTACTTAGTTCCTTATAGACAGAAGGGAGAGTCAAATGTTCTAAAAGCTAATCCAATCAATTTTTATTATAGAACACACTTTAATTTTCAATTTCATTTCCAATAATATTTTACGTTTTCCAAAGCAGCTGTTCATTAAATATGTTGTGGTCTTAAAATATTAACTAAAGGGTAAGTATTTTCTGTTATCACAAATGAGCATGTTTAAATGGGCCTTTCTATTCATCGTGTTTAACGCTCGCTTTTATTATCTACATATGTCACTGATGACACATGGAATAAAGATGGAGTGCAGATGGAATGCGATAGCGGGGGAAACCGGAGAACCCGGAGAAAACCCGCCCCGCGTCTCTTTGTCCACCATAAATCCTACATGTTTTTGCCTGGGATCTAACCCGGGCCGCGAATTTCACATATGCCATGCAGAATCACAACCGTGGGAGGAGTCAAGGCGGAGTCAACCGCAACGTCCAATAGCAGACGCGTAATGAAAACAGAAGGAAGACGCGGTAATACAAACATATGGTGGAGTAGATATATTTAATTCAACATGTAATAATCACTGACAAACTCTTTAAAAAGAAAGAAAGGTGTACATATATTTTCAATTTAAAATCTAATAATGTACTTATAACGTAATTATGATATGTATAATGTGGGTATACACATACAGTGTTCCTGTAAGTTTTACGTCATTAAGTGTTCCTGTAAGGTTTACGTCAGTGTACAAGTGATCAGCTAATATACCTATTGCGTCGAGTTGCAAGGTTAATACATAAATAGACATGTAGTTACTTTTAACCTAGGCCTAAAAGAGAGAAACTGAACATGAATTGCACTATTATTGACGACCGAAGGCTTAGCAACAACCGATAATAATTTGCCGTATTTGCTGGTGAGAATTTTTATTCCAAAGTGCACTGCACGTTCACATTTGCCATTTAGAAATATATATGTATTTATATTATTCATTAAATTCATATTTTTATATATAGGTACTCATATTAATAAGTTTATACACTGTCAGCTTTCTGCAGCAAAGTGAAGCTTCGTTATCCCTTCCAAAGTAAAGGAAGATGTGTTTTTTCAACTTAAAATCTAATATATATATAATGGTAGGTACTCATAACATAATTATAATATGTATAATGTGGGTATACACCTATATCATTAAGTTATCCTGTAAGTTTAAATAACTGAATAAGAGTTCAGCTACCAACTGCGTTGAATTGCAAAGCAAATTGATATTAAAGGAGAAATTGAACGTCAGTGCTACTCTATTACTAACGGCCAAAAACCTCGTAACGACTGTCAATTATTTGCCGTAATGGCGGAGTCGGAATCTTTAATACATAATGTATTGTACTCTCACATTTTTACTTTCTCTACACGTACTATGTACATAGTGTATAGAGAAGGTATTGTATTCCACCCAGAAATTCGATACCGAGATTTCACCGGAAATACATGTTTAGGGTCCCCCCGAGTCCAAAAAAAGCATTTTTGGAAAAATGTTCCTGTGTGTGCGTATGTGTCTGTGAACAGCATAGCTCAAAAATGAAAAGTTCGTTAAATACCAAACTTGTTACTTAGGTTTGGTATCTTCCAAGGATGCGACACGAAGATTTTCAAGAAAATCCCCCACCCCAACTACCCTTTACATGGAACTTTTTTCGAAAATTTTGATTTTCTCTGAAATGGCTAACTATTTTGATTAAAATATCGTATATGAAAGATACTTATCTGACAAATAAAATGTACATCTTGAATTTTTTGGGAATGCCTCTGAAGACTACTTTATTCTGGATGAATTTTACGGAATTTAGTATCACTGCTAAACTGTAAGAGATAAACAAAAACTTACCACACAAAAATATAGAGCATGTTAAAACCCATAATTTATGTTACATACATTCTTTTTTACGTGGAGTTGATCGTTTTTGAGATATTCCTTGCTTTTGGTTCTTTAAAAAACTTACATTTTTCTCATAGGGGAATTTGTCAACTCCTGTCCACACAAACAAAGGAACTTCTGTCACAAAGCAACCAGCTTTTGACTATCACTTAAACCTATGGCTCTCCCTTATTTCGCTACTACTTACAAGGAAGCAAGTAATAAGACTATTTCTGCTAATTTTTTCTCGATTAGCATGAAGTAAATAGAAGCATAAACTTATTAACAATAGTTTGTTGCAGAAATGTAGAAAAAGTCATGTGAACGGAACACATCAGATTTTTCATTTAGAAATATATAATTTGGATTTGTTATTCATTTAATTTATATTATTAATTTAATTTATAGTTTTGCATATATTCGTATATTAATAAGTTTATAAATTATCACCTTTCTGCAGTCTTGCATTGCGAAGTAAATATCTACTGCTTCTTTATTCCATCCAAATATTGTCAAACTATTTGTAAGCCAAGCCAAAGCAATCATTATTCCAGCTTTCAGAACAACAAAATAAATATCAAATAGCCCATGATTCAATTAGTGTAAGGTATTTGAAAATTCGAACCAATAATGAAAAGCAGATTGGAAATTGCTAATGGGCATCATCCACTGACTTCACTCATATCTGTAGTTTTCACAGCGGTTATAAAGAATAAATAAATGCATTTAAAACTACTAATACTGCAAGTTTATTTATTTATTAAAGACTAGGGCTTACGTATCTGGCCATATTACCTTACATATGACTATTTATTTGAAATTTGCAGATTTTTATGAGCTGTTTAATTTATGAACCTTAATTTCTAATTTCAAATCGAATTTTATAGAAATCTTAATTTGATGTATAATCAGCGATAATAAACTTGTTAAACTTGGCTATTTCTATGTTCAATCGCTATAAGAAAGCAGAATATTAAAAATATATTAATTTACCGGTACAATTATTGTTCAAAATGTTTTAAAGTTTGTGGTTGTATTGCAAACGATTTACCATCACATAAATATGCGCTTTAAGCAACAATTTAAAATAAAAGCGTATGTTCAATATATACAACTCTTTTCAGAAATCCTGCTGCAGTATTGTCTAGGGCTTCACATTTTTATCATTTCAAATTCCGAGCTGATTTTCTTATTTAGTTCATACTATGGAAATACGTTAACTTCCTCACTAAGCAGAGGGATATACATACTTCCTCGCTTGTGTTTTATTTCACAAAAACATTTCATTATCAGATAGTATCGTAGCCACTCCATGTAGTTTATGCAATTATCACTAGGTAGCATTAGACGCTACACATTGTGGTCTATCTGCAGAGCTACTATAGTACACGCAAGTAAACATTTTACCTAAATTAAGTTTAAATTATTGCGCAGAACAAAAGCAACAAACTATTGGAGGCAAACCTAACTGTGAATTGTTTAGTAGTTCCATCTTGCAAAAACACATGCAACTACATAACATCACTGTACTCTAGCGGGAGTTTACAAAACTACTTGATGCTTCTGTAAGAATAGCGCCGACATGCACCAGATTTAAACTGACGCCTATTTCCAAACTATAAGAATGCGATTAAAATAACGCCATAATACAAAAGAATATCTGGTAAGTTTTAAATGTTCGATTTTCTAAAAGAAAAATTGTTCTGACAATGTCAATTGAAACGTCGTGTATTAAAAATGTTTACATGTAATGTATATCCTAAATTTCTTGGGAATAATCCCTATAGTGCTCTTTATTTTAATGAGTTTTGCTTACCTGGTAAACCGTAAGATATATACGAAAACTTACCACACAAAAATGCAGATATCGTTAAAACATACAGTTTATGTCATAAAGTTTTAGTTGGTTTTGTTTTTGTACAGCCTAACATTTCCGAGATATTCCCCGTTATTAGAGTACGATAAGAATAGAAGGGCCGAGGGGCTAAATTGTCCCCGTATGAACTTTTAACTTACGCCCTGACCAAAGCATAAATTGGATTCACTTGATACTTCGTGACCTATTAATTATAAGGAACATTAACCACCTTTATTTGCAATGTCACATTTATATTAATTAGGTTGCGAAATATGAAGATGTCTACCTAAAAGAACCTCAGGGCCACTTTGGCCATTTCCACTATTCTGTCTATTTTCAGATTACTTCCTTGCAATACTGTATTTGAATTCAAACCAACTATCCCATAATTGTGGCATTATTTCCAGCAGTGATTGTTTTGTTTGTTGCAACAAAAGTTTCAGTTATTGTCAGCGTTTGGTAGTTGTCTTCTCCAACATGATCCGGACATTAGACGCAGAAGAATTTGATGCTTTTGTCGTCATAATGAATACAAGAGGAGTGTATGAAGCAAAGAGTTTTCCTCTCAAAATTCGATGATCATCACTATGGGATTCTCCATTTTTCAGACAAACTATGGGATGAAACAGAGTTATAGAAATAATGAATCGTATTAAATCTGACATAGCCCACTAGATCTGAACGCCTCAAAACGTACAAGGGGAGAAGACACATTAAGTGCATTCCTGAAATTTGCAAAATGTGGTAACAATCCACTCCATAAACTTGTTGCTATACCAATGACTGGAAAGATTAATGGGTTGCTTGCTCTTTGTGCTAAAGATGATTCAGTTCCAAAATGTCTTTCTTATCTCTCTACTATCCACCAAGAAACTTTGAAGTTCGACCATATCATGAAAATCGCAACTCGTGTAGTAAATGAAACCAGGTCAGCTACTACAAGTCAACGACTGTTCAGAAATCTTTTGAATATACCAGTTTTTGAGCATAGTGACTTAATTCTTCCTTCAGACGTAGGACGGCTTGGTAAGGGAAGTGGGGAATCTGAAAGGATTCTGCGGTTTTCAGGATGAGCTATGAGGTTTTCTGAAATCATCGCCCGGGCAATATTGTCAAGACCTTGATGACATACCATTAGGTATCTTGGCAAATGACTTAAACCTTGGATTGCAAGGGGAAATTCGCAAAATTTCAGTCCTGATAAGTACCTTGCCGGTCCCCATGGCTCGCTAAAGCGCCTCACTTTGGTGCTTCGTGGCGTAGGGGATCGTAAGCTCGAGGCCCGCCTTGTGCATGGGTGTTAGTGTGTTTATGTGTGTTCATTTGTCATAAAACAGAAACGTTAAACAAAGGAAATTTAGGGAAAATGGAGAAGAAGAGGAATAGGATATAGGAATACACCGCCGGAGTCCCGACCAGACACCGGAACTGTAAAAAAAAAAAAAAAAGTACCGACGTACTTTTTGAAGAAAACATAGCTTATGGATTGCACATTTAAAAAGACATTTCCTATCACACTTAACAACTTTGAAATTAGTTATGGAAACCGTAAATATCGACGAATGTGATGTAGTGTATTTTGCCTAGCATCTTGAAATTCTAGTCACAGAATTAATAACAGCTTTATCCAGTTTTCGGCACTTGAGCAAGTGATTATATTTATCAATAACTCAATCGCTTCAGTTGACATTACTGAATTTTGAGGCAGGATATCGGAAATCTTTGGAAAGTGCAACCTTGAAGAATTAGAAATAAAAGTTTTATATCTTTGAAATCATGTTTATCAAGTACAAGCAATTTTTGGACTCCGGTGAACAGGAATAAATATACCATCATTGGAAGTGTTGTTTTGAAAACTTATTCCTTTTTCTTTTTCTTTTCGGCTCAACCTATCTTTGCGAGGTCATATCATCAAGAGTAAGTACGGATCCGGTTTTACAGACTGCCATCTAGTTGGCGCATTAAGAACAGCTTGCTCCAGCTACACACCTACTGGGTTTTTTTGCACCTACAGCAAACTTGCACTGCCAAATTACACATTAATTATGTAAGTTGTAAACCTAAGCAGTTTTAAATGTAACTATTCAAATAGTTTTACACCAATACATGTTTGTTGTTGTAGTAGTAGTAATTAAAAAAATTGGTTGCGATGGTGTTGGCGCCCGCACCTCATTATGTATGAGTTAAAAGTGCCCGAGCACATTAGAAATTTGGACAGCCTGTGCTAAACTAAGCGATAGTAAAATCTTTTGAAAGCCGGTCGCTAAGCGAAACAATTGTAACTCGGTTCTCTTTGCTTGCTAAGAGTAAAAAAGGAGAGACGAAAAGAAACACCTCTCCCGTTTGAGAAAGGTTTAAATATCTTAAAATTGAAACCAATAACTCGGAATATCTTAAAAAAAAGATGTAGGGCATAAATTGTGTGTTTTAATGAGATCTACATTTTTATATGGTAAGTTATTGCCTATCTCTAATGATTTGCCAGGTATGAAGAAAATTAAAGTCATACAGAAAGATGGGGTCTTCAGAGCCTACTCCCAGAAGATTCAAAATATGCATTATGAAAATGTCTTAAACATGTGGCATTTTAATAAAAAGCCCTTAGAGCTGTTTTTGAGAAAATCAAAAGTTTCGACAAATGTTCCATGTAAAGGGTAGTTCGGCTGGGGGGATTCTCTTGAAAATCTCCATGTCATATCCTTGGGAGTACTGAACTTAAATAACATGTTTTATATTAACTGACTAGTTTTTCAGCTCTGCTGCCCACAGACACACACACGTTTCTAAACATTCCTTTTTGGAATCAGGGGTTCTCAAAACAAGTATTTCTGGTGAAATCTCGATATCGAATTTTTGGGTGGAATACAATATCTACTCTATGCAGTATATGCATTGTACACTCATGGACAAAAATGTGTATATACATACACACACACACACACACACAATCCGAGATACAGTAGCGTTGCAGTAGCAACAAGTTATCACAACTTCCAAATGTTAATACTACTAACCCATATGATCAATAAGCATAATCAAATACATAACTTCAGCTTCTTCAAACACAAATTATAAATACTAACTAAAAATATTAACGACACAAAACAAGATACAGTTTGTATTATACGGCATTAGTAAACTTGCCACTTTCCATGTGTGTTCACTGCAGCGCTGTGGCAAAACCTAGGTTGCTCCTCTCGGGAAGATCGCAAGTTCGTTTCTCGCATGTAGCAGAACATTTTTTTCTCCCTTCTAAGTCATGATATTTAATCTACACATAGCGGCTATTTATTTTAGACATACCTATTTTCTACACGACATTCGGTACGGTTAATAATATGACAGTTATTATGATGTTTGTTTAAGGGTTTAGTCTACCGAACAGCAATATGCTGCACACGAAAGCATGTGATGCGCAGAATGGTGAGCAAATGCATCAGGCACGAACAGTTCTCTCTCAATGGAAGAAGAAAATTGAATCTGTAAGATATGAAAAAGTATTGTTAAGAAAACCAATGTTTTGAAAAAAATTTAGGAATTCAATACACATTAGATTTATTTTGAAGGTAGGAACTTTGTTCTTTCTTGTTTTGGTTTGTGTGTTTTGTGTGTATCTGCGTGTTTTCCTTGCTCCAAATACCTTACACAAACCGATACAACAGGAAAATGCTAACTGCAACTGGAATAACGTGATATTCTCAGATGAGGTGACATTTCCTTCCACATGTAAGGCAAAGGTCTATCGTACAAAGGGGTCGATGCAAAATACAATTCCATCACGGTCGCGTATCTGTATGGTGTTGGGACTAGCTATCAAGGGACAGTCTAGGTGTGCTGTGGCAGTTTGAGGATACACTGAACGGTGTGCAATACATGGTAATACTCGAGAATATTTTGATTCCCTCTGGGGGGATGATATCCTGATGGGTCCGCACGGAACTCACAAACATGCCTATATTAATAAGACTGCATCAGTTCAGTAACCCTGAAGACGGGAACAATGTGTGTTCCCGAAACGTTGGTGCCTCACCTTATCTACACCTGGCTGGAAGCCCGAGAAAGCATCGAAGACTTATGCCTCCAGGAAAGCTGCAGCTCTTATTCCTTTAAACTTAACAAAAACTAATTAATGACAAAGGTTTATAGTTTTTCTGTAACTGAAAGTCATGGAAATTTAAAAAAAAGTTACTCTTTTTCATTTTCGCTTAATGTGGATTCTAAAATTGTTGACAATTGGAAGCGAATGCGAATCCAATTTGTTATTATTGGACCTAGCAGGGAAACATTCTCTGAAGGTTTTTCCAAGTTCCTTTAAATGTTCATTAATCATATTCTTGACATCTTCTTCCAAAGAGTGATGATTTTCCACTAGCAAGTCGTGAAGGGTATCAAAGCACTCTGTTTCATTCACAGTGAAACACGTTTCCCAAACATTATTTTTTTTAGTGAATGATCGATGCGGTCTTGCACAATATACCCGTTTATATTTGACCCCTGTAGACATAAGTTTAAATTATTAATTTTTCAGAAAACGTCTCCAAATAAGCTAAAGTCTGAAGCCAGATTTCATCTTCCATGTACTTTGCTTTGTGAAAGGCATGGCTGGTGAGAAAAGCGTGAACTACGTCTTTAAGCTCATAAAATCTGGAAGTAGTTCTATCTCAAGATTGCAACCTAACTTCAGTGTGGGACAATAACAACCTTAAATTAACTTAACCCTTAACGTTGGAGACCTAAAGATACTCTAGTTACGGCTTAAAAAGTACACAACGCGTAGGCCTAGTTGCAATAATAAATAAACATTTTCATTGTAATTACTCGCCTCTTCCTTGGAGTTCAGTGAGAAGGTTGCACCTGCTTTCCATGACTCCGAGCACTGAAGTCAGGAACCACACATAATAAATTCTTCCCTTTTCCTTACAAGGGTAGTCTCCTTAGCGCGGCTGCCTGCCAAGCGGCACACCTGGGTTTGATTCCCAGTACTCGCATGGGGATATTTGCCCCCGCTGGGAGACCTGATCCGGGGTGCACACAACCTCGGAAGGTCCCTTGAGGAGTTACTTGATGGAGAAGTAGCGGCTTCAGGTCATGAGGACCGCATTACCCGGCCGGGGTGGGTTCGAGGCGCTGACCACTTCTCACCCTCCATGACATCTATCATGGGGGACGCAGTGGTCAGGCGGTAGGCCAAGGTTCCTTGTCCTGCCATGGAGTATTATTATTATTATTATTATTATTATTATTATTATTATTATTATTATTAATATTTTTATTATTTTATTATGATTATTTCTATTTTTATTATGATTATTATGGCGATTATGATGATTATGATTATTATGATTATTATTATGATTATCATGTTGATTATTATTATTGTTGTTGTTATTATTATTATAATTATTATTGTTGTTGTTATTATTAATGTTGTTGTTATTATCATTATTTTTATTATTTGCGACTAGGCGTTTCGTACCAGGACATATTACCTTACCAATTACTATGTTTATTTGTGTTTTAAATTTCATTTAATATAATTCTTTCTAATTTCAAACCGAATTTTACATCAATCTTAATTTGATGTATTATCAGCTCTAATAAGCTCGTAGAGCATGGCTATCTCTGTTCAGCATTGGAATGGTCAATCGCTATAAAATTCAATTACCGGTACAATTATTGTTTAAAATTAGTTGTGTGGTTACATTTTAAAGGTTTTGCCACCAAATATATATATATATATATATATATGCTTTAGACAATGATTTAAAGCCCGCCTGGGTAGTGTGGTGGTAGCGTGTCCGCCTCACATTCGTAAGGTCGTGAGTTCGAATCTCGCTTAGGGTGAGTTATTCAGATAAGGTTTTTGCAGGGTTTTCCCTTATCCTGAGAAGACGAATGTCGAGTAACGTTTTTTATTTTGATAGCGTTTAACGCCCGCTTAAACTAATTATTGCACCGCAGACGCTGACACTGATGATACATGAATGAAGATGGAGCACTGGTGGAATGCGATGGCGGAGGAAACCGTGGAACCCGGAGAAAACCCGCCCCGGCGCCGCTTTGTCCACCAAAAATCTCACATTTGGTCGCTTGGGATCGAACCCGGGTCGTCTAGGAGAGAGCCGAGTGGTCTAACCACTCCGCCACGGCGCGTCCCGAGTAACTTTAAGCTTCATGGACCCCGAGATCATTTGAGCATCATTTCACCAATTTTATTCATCGTTCGATATGACCAGGACGTTAAACAAAAAAAAAAAATGATTTAAAGTGAAAGCGTATGTTCAATATATAAAACACTTTCAGAGCCTCTGCTGCATTATTGTTAAGATCCTCGCGTTTTTAGCACCTCAAAATTCCGAGCTGACTTTCTTCCTTAGCCAATAGTTTTTTCGCGACCTTGTTGAAAACGACTGACTTCCTCAGTTTACGTTTTACATTACAAAAACATTTCATTAACTGCGGTTTACACCGCCTGCGGTGCCATTAGTAGTTAAAGCGGGCGTTAAACACTACCAAAAAAAAAACAAAAAAAAAACTGCGGTTTACACAGCTTCGATTGATTGTTTGAGCCATTTGAACCGACGTAGCCACTCCATGTAGTTTATGCAATTGTCACTAAGTAGCATTCATTATACGTTACACATTATGGTCTATCTACAGACGCTACTAATGACATCCGACCTTTTCATTTAGGCAAAACAAACCTTTTCTATACACGAAGGTACCAATTTTTCCTAAATCAAGTTTATGTTGTTACGCCTGGCAGAACAAAAGCGACAGACTACTGGAGGCAAACACAACTGTGAATTGCTTGGTACTGCCATCTTGCAAAACACCTACAACTAAATAACTTCACTCTACACTATAGGGAGTTTACAGAACTACTTGGTACTTGTGTAAGAATAGCGCCGACATGCTACAGATTTAAATGTGTCTAGTTCCAAACTATAAGTATGCAATTAAAATATCAGTGAAACACAGAAATCTCTACTCGATTTTAAATGAATCAGCTTTTAATCTGAACCCAAGAATCGATGTTTAATATTAGATGACAAGTAGAGAAGGTATTGCAATGCATCTTAAAATTCTATAGCGATGTTTCAGTGGAAATACACGGTTTAATTTACCCTGAGGTTAAAAACATATTTTTAGATAGACGTCCGAGCGCGGTTTCTGTGAACAATATAATTCCAAAAAGAAAAGTCTGTCAAATAGCAACTTCGTATTTAAAATACAGCAATTTCGAAGAATGTACAACCAAGATTTTCCAAGATTCCCCCCCCCCCCGAAAAAAAATACCCCTTGCATCGAAACATTTTCGAAAATTTTGATTTCCTCAAAAATGGTTCTAATGATTTTAACGCAATTTTTAAGACATTTTCAGAATAAATACAACGTATTCAATCAAATTTGTGGGAATAACCTCCGAAGTCCTCTTCGTTACGAATGACTTTTGTATATCTGGCAGCAGAACAAAATTTATTAAACAAAAATCGTACAAATTCGAGATACTATTTATCTTTTTTAAAAATTATTTTCCTAGGGTCAGGGAACCTTAAAATATGTATTTCATTAAAGTTCTCAATCAAACTATTGTCTACTATACTATGTAGTAGTTGTTATTGTATTCCACCCAACAATTTAATATCGAGATTGTACCGAAAATACACATTTTGAGACTTTAACTGTTTCTTGCACATACATCAGCAGTCACATAAACCATTTCGGCAAGTTAAGACGTCCCTTACACTGGAAAATAGAAAGGATGGCCCCTCAGGCTCTGGCGAGCAATGTATACGCCAACGATAACACATAGATTAGTGTCTGACACTTGCGCCGTGATCATTATCTCCATTATCCCAATCCCAGAACTTAATGACTTTAAAAATGGAAAAAAATTACATATTAAATAACCCAAAAATTCTCTTAAAATAACATATAAATTTTAAAAATTACCTAATAAAAATTAAAAATTAATATTAGGTCTAATGACGTTTTGTGAATAATTGTATTCTTCAAACCAACATTCTCCTTAGTATGGTAGCCTCTTATTAATGCAGATACTCTGTTAAGTAAGCCATTCCATAAAAATAATATTAAGTGAGCCTACCTTACTCAGCATTGCAATACACCACCATAGTCATCCTCAAGTTTTCAAAAGTCGTGGCTCTACGGTTGGCACCTAGAACTGTTTTATACTGGGAGAAACTTCTTTTTAAATCTACGGATGTAATGGGAGAACAATTGAAGAACACGATGTCACTGGCATTTAAATCCTCTTCCAAAATGTCAGTTCTGAAGTTTGCTCCTGACAAAATACTGACTATATCACGCGTTGCCTTATATTCTTTATTTTTATCTAATGCACTTTTTTCATTTTTTGCCTAAAATGTCCCCAATTTCACTTTTACATTTTGTATGCAGTCTTTAGCTTCCCTGCCTAACTCTATTCACTTGTTCAACGATATATCACTTACCTCTAAGCTGGTTATGCTTTTTGGCAGAAATGAAACGTTTGATTTAATGCACGACAATTTAAGTTGGGCTTGGATTGGAAAACATGTCCTGTGCTTTCCCAATTCCCATAGCATCTCCCCTATGATGTTCAAGATATAGCTTGTTATTGGTTACAGTTTTCCAATGCTGAAATAGGAAGTCGCTATCGTTTTTCTCTGTTCTCGCCAAACAAGGAAAACTGAATTTCAAATCCTTCATTTTTGATTTGCATAGTTTCTTACAGATAAAAGTGTGCAGTAAACAAAGTCGGTCCTCTTGCTATGGCTTTAAATTGCTCCTTTCATGAAAACTAAAATTAAATAAAGAAATGAAAATAATAATGATTTGCATTTGAGAGAAGTATAAAGTATTTAAAGATTCGAACCATTACGAAAAACAGACCGGAGATTGCTAATGGGCATCATTCATTGACTTCATTCGTCTCTAAAAATCTAATTTTCACAACGGTTATAAAGAATAAATAAATGCATTTAAAACAACTACTGTTACTGCTACTTATTTATTTATTTATTTATTTATTTGCGACTAGGGCTTACGTATCTGGCCACATTACCTTGCCGATGACTATTTATTTGAAATTTTCATTTTTAAACTGTTTAATACATGAACCTAAATTTCTAATTTCAAACCGATTTTTAGAGAATTTGATGTATAATCAGTCAAAATAAACTCGTAGAACTTGGCTATTTCCGTTCTGTTTTTCGATGGGCAATAGCTATGAGCCAGCAGATTAAAAATAATCTCGGTTACCGATACAATTATTGTTTAAAATTAGCTATGTGGTTGTATTGCAAAGGATTTGCCATCAAATAATAATGCTTTAAACAAGGATTTAAAATAAAAGTGTATGTTCAATATATGCAATTCTTGTCAGGAATATTGCTGCAATATTGTCAATAACTTTACATTTTTATCATTTCAGAATTCCGAGCTGCTTTTCTTATTCAGTTCATACTTTCTTCGCTTCCCTCTTGAAAATACGTCATTTTCCTCACTAAGTAGAAGGATATACATACTTTCTTGCTTGCGTTTTACTTCCCAAAAACATTTCTTTGCCAATGGCAATTGATCGTTTGAGCCATTTGAAAAGAAGTAGCCGCTTCATGTAGTTTATTCAGTCGTCGCTAGGTAGCATTAGACGCTATTTGCTAAGCTCCACCTGCAAACGCTATTCATGAATTTTGAAGCAATTTACCTTTTCATATAGGCAAATTAAAACCTTCTCTGGTCACGCAAGTAAAACGTTTAATTAATAGAGTTTATATTGTTACGCATGGCAGAACAAAAGCGACAAACCCAACTGTGAATTGATCAGTACTGCCATCTTGCAAAAGCACATGCAACTAAATACCATCACTCTGCATTAGCGAGAATTAACAGAACTACCTGGTGCTTGTGTAAGAATAGCGCTGACTTGCAACAGATTTAAACGTGTCTAGTTCCAAAACATAAGTATGCGATTAAAATAACACTGTAACACAAAAGAATCTCAAGCAAATTTTAAATGAATCAGCCTTTATCCAAACACAAAAATACATATTAGATTTTTATATAACATAGATAATAAGTTGAGAAGGTATTGCATGCCAACAGAAATTCGATAGCGACATTTCAGTGGAATAAAAACAGTTTACGTTCTCCTGAGTTTAAAAGAACATTTTTAGAAATTTGTTCGGGCATGTACTTCTGTGAACAGAAAAATTCCAAAACGAAAAGTTAGTTTTATACCAAGCTTCATATTTAAGTTACATCTCCGAAGGATGTGAAAACAAGATTTTTCAAAAATGATAAATCACCCTAACTGAGATTCGAACCCGGGATCTCTTGAATTTTTGAGGCCTACGTTCTCTTCGTAGTAGAGTTAATTACTTAATGCATACGCACACATTTCACTGTAGATATGAGAAGACAGGCTAAAGCGACAGATGTTAAAAGAGAACGCGGCTATGAACTCCCTGCTCTTTAAATGACTACGAGGGGGGAAACAAATGGTAGGCGATTTCCAGTAAAATTCCATACTTTTTGAAATTTGTGGGATATAAAGGAAGCGGATAACCCTACTAAGAAAAATGTAAATGTCATAACTGCTTGTTTTAAGAAGTACTACATTTTTTGTGTAATAAGAATTTGCCTATCTTTTACGGTTTACCAGTTGCGCTGTTCTCAGGAATTGTAAAATAAACATTTTATTTTCAATAAAAATATTTTAAACAGAAGTAATTTTCACAATAGTTAGAGACAGTTTTGATAAAATAAAAATTTTCGAAATATGTTCCATGGAAAGGATAGCTGAAACTCTTAATGACGCAACCCAGGAGGAATACCAAGTTTGGCACTAAACGACTTTGCGTTTATGAGGTTTGCCGTTCACACATACACACTAGACATGGGGCGATTTATGAACGAGTACAAGGAAAGAATCGTATGAATCGTGTCAACCTTAGCCGGAATCGCCGTTCAAAAAGAATCGTAAGAATCGTGCTAGTGTTAACATGAATCGTTGTTCAAAAAGAATCGCAGATTTGAAGAATCGTGATCAGCCATTGCGGTTTTTCTTTTGCTTCGACCTTTCGGAGTACCAAACCGAGCTTCGACGGAAACTGCCGAGTGAGCAGGATGTGTGTGGGATTTATAACCATTTATTTTATTGTGAAAAGTCTACAGCGCTGAGGCCACGAGGCTAAAGAAGAAAATGTATGCATAAGAAAACGAACACTAGCGATCATTGCGGAAACCACCCCGAGCGTCTTTTATTTTATGAGATGAGTTACTGTACAGGTTAAAGTAAGTTTATAATTTACAACTGCTCTATATATATTTGCAGAATCTTAAATGTAACATATCCACAGGAAAATCGTCACTACGTTAACAAGATATAAGACTTCAGAAACTAATTTTATTTAAAAAAGGGGCAAAAATGTTCCAACATAACTTTCACTGTAGTGTTGTTAAAGCAATAACTTTTTTTCCCCTTGTTTACCAGCATTAAGAAAAACGAATAACGATTTTCCATTTAAAAAAAGTATAAATATGGAATAACTGAAAAAATAATAGACAATATGTAAGAAATTGTTAACTCTGCAATATACACAGTGTCACATCGCAGGTAGATGCAGAACTTAAATATCAACTTTGGCACTTACCTAACGGATTTTAAGTCTTTGAGTTATGTTGTTCATTCACAGCTACATAAACACACACGCACGCACACAAACAACATAATCCTTTTCCTGAAAATGCCTTTTTGGATACAGGGGACCTCAAAACATAATTTCCGATGAAATATTATATGAAAATTTTAGCTGAAAAATGATTGTTCACCATGACACATACAGAATAGAGAGCGTTAATAACAGAGAAGAAGTTTTTGTCAGGTTTCTAAGGTACCATTAAATTGATTATTCAAGGAATATGAAGCAATTTTCTCTAAAAGTTAAGTTTCATGTTCCTGATCATTTACCAAATTGTGAATTCCTCCGACAGCTTCTCAATATGAAATAGTATACCATCATATAGTGCAATTAACATTGTCATTAAAAATTCTTTTGAAATTTGATGTCCTTACGATCCAACATACCATGCAGTACGTTGAATGCAAATTTGTTTATGGCCTAATCGGTAAAATCTATGAAATGAAATTGAAGTCTGGTATGCAATGTAAGAGGTAACTCATGGCTCGCCACATTTATAACCTGCCTCTTTTACGACACGTTTTAGTAATTGATGATTTGCGAGGTGATTTTCTTTAAATTCATGACGCCTCTTTGGAAAATAAGAGAATTTAAATAGCAAGTTTGCTCTTTAATTGACTTTCCATTTGTTAATTATCCTGTTTAGAGGCCTACACACACGCGCGCGCGCGCATATTTTTCCATTTTAATTAACGGGGTTTCAAAAGATGTTCCCAGTGAAATCTCATTTCCAATTTTTAGGTGGGATGCAACAGCTTCTCTATCTAATATATACGAGTATTTGTTTGAGAAAGTAAAGGGGAACACAATCTATATAATTATTTTTTTTAGAAAATGCATTGATTTATCTAAGCGCATGCAAAACAAGAGTCCTGGAATTTGATGAAAGGAAATCGATACAATATTCTTTGCTCTAACATGATATTATATACAGGTGTTTAATAATAATAATAGTAATAATAATAAAATTGTGTATACTTTGCAATATATCTCATGTAACACAACTAAAGTGGAATTTCATAGAGCCATTTTATTGTAAAGTTCAGAAAACTACAGATTAATGGAGAAAGAATACGTTCAGTTTTTCATTGTTTTTCTTTTATGCCAATAACAACAAAGTCGGGATTGCAAGGATGGTCGTAAAGCAGGGCGATTCACGTTAGTATCGTGAATCGAGCACCTGGGCAGGCTAAAAGACAGGGAGACGATTCATGAACGAATCGTCAAATCGTGCACCAGGGCACGCTAAAAGAAAAGGAGACGATTCATGAACGAACTGTACATAAGGTTACAGCGCTTAGCCAAAGGAGAGACTTGTTGCCAAGTCGAGTGCCGCCAAATACTTCCGAACACAGTCGGTGCGAATGCTGTGCCGAGTGAGTGCTGAATGCGCACGAAAATTGCCATGGATTCTGATGTTATGTCATCTGTCTGGCTCTGGTTAGCCAAAACAGAAAAACATTGCCATTAAATAGAATATTGTTGAGTTCTGACCATACGAAGTTAACGATGATGATTAATGTTTTAAAAACAATAGTGTATAATGTAAAGCGCAGTTAATCGAATAGTAAACTTTTCCATTGAAACTACAGCACCGCATATAAGAAAAGGAGTAATGTTCAGTAACTATTTTACTGAACATTATTAAATATCTAATACATTGTACTGTATTGTGTGACTGTATGTGGTAGATGTTATACCAAAATTGTTAATGGAGGAAAAAGCAGAAAGTTTAGAATTCCTGGATTAAATAAATTAATATCTACGTTTAAATTACATAATTTAACAGCATTAATTTATATACCATAACCTACACTAAATGCAGGTATAGGGCATCTTACCTCTAATATGAAAATTACTTCGGAAGAAAATAATAATTAATCTGGATATTAGCGTTTCCTTGGAATGGCATATTTCTAAAAAATATACGACTTACTAGCGTGCAACCGCGGCAGTGATGATTAATAATTTCTCTGCATATTAACATTACATAAATACCGCCATGCAGTCGAAGCTTAGGTGTCAATTTTAGACTTAAACAAACTCTTATGTTGGTTTTCATTTTTCGATTAATGGAAGAAATTTTACCAATTATATTTGCAAAACAGTACAGCGTTTACTATAAATTACACGAACACACAGAATGCATGGCGATGATTAATAAACCGTGAACGATTCGTATGCACGAATCGGGTGAAACGATTACTCTTGACCCAACTCTATATAACTGTACGAGGTCACGACCAGAGTTGACGTCAAACGCTCGTGTAAATTACCGTGGTTGCAAACACTTCTTTGATAGTAATGCGTTTAACAATTTTGATTCAACAGAGATCGTATGAGAAACGAGATCATCAACACCACACTGAATATCGGTTTATTTCGACAACGTTACCTCCTGCATCCTCCACAGACATTTTGCTGTGAACCAGGTGAAGCCCGGTTCGCTACAAAAATTAAATGTAAATCGTGTTAGTGTATACCATGCTCCACATTAATTTCATCTTTATACTAAATATCGTAGCCTTCACAGTTCTATTCTGTTTACTTTTTGTGTACTTACTCATACGAAATAGTAGCTTTCGATTAAGATAATTATTAAATATAATGAACACCAATAGCTGCATCTTAAAATGTATTTATTGTGTACATTTTTCCATGTGCTGCCCTATAACATCGTTAGGTTTATAAATATATTAGAAATACACAAGTGCTGACATCTAAGGGTCGTCAAATTGATTGAAAGTGTTCCATCTTTGGCCTGCAGATGGCAATCGTTTCGACGTTGCATAGACCCAAACTCTGAAATGCGGTATACTGCCGTCCCAACATTTCGTGAACATATATCCTACTAAACAGCAGTGCTTTGAACTAGCGGGAATTTAGAGTAGTACTTAGTGCTCCTATAAAAATACTACAGACATCCAAATGATTTAACCTGATACCTAACCAAAACAGTAAGCAAGTAAAAAAAGTAAAACCGTAACTCAATAGAATCTCTAGCCGATTTTGAATGAATCATTGATACTAGCGCATGTTATGTATTGCCCTGCAACCAAAAATCCATTTTTGTTTTCTCTACCACGTAGATAGAAGGTGGAGAAGCTATAGCATTCCAACCAAAAATTCGATAGCGTGATTTAAGTGCAAATACAGATTGATCCCTAAATATCATGTTTAAAATAAAGTGTGCGCGTGTGACAACGGCTTAAACAAAAACATAACGTTGGTTGAATATAAAATTTTATATTTTATGTTCAGCTTTTTCCAAGGATGAGACTCGAGATTCTTATGAGATTCCGCCCTACAAAACTACCCTTTGTATGAAAAAATAGATGAAAGTGTTGCTTTTCTTAAAAATGGTTCCAATGATTTAATTACATAACATATTTAAATATTAGTTTCATTGCATATAAGATGTATATTATGGATTTTCTGGAAATACCCTCTAAAATCCTCTTCTTTTGAATGATTTGTGCATAAATGTTAACAGATAGACAAAAATATTCTACAAAAAAAAAAGTACATTAAAAATAATCTGAGTTACCGATACAATTATTGTTAAAATTATCTATATGCTTGTATTGCAAAGGACTTGCCATCAAATAACAATGCTTTAAACAAGGATTTAAAATAATAACGTATGTTCAATATATATATATATATATATATATATATATATATATATAATTAATTTTTGTCTGGAATAATGCCGCAGTATTGTCAAGAACTTTACATTTTTATCATTTCAAACTCCCAAGCTGATTTTCTTATTCAGATCATATTTTCTTCGCTGCCCTCTTGAAGATAAGTTATTTTCCTGACTAAGTAGAAGGATATACATACTTCCTCGCCGGCGTTTTACTTCACAAAAACATTTCTTTGCCAATGGTTTATGTAGTTACGATCGATCGTTAGTGCCATTTGAAGAGAAGTAGCCGTTCCCTGTAGTTTATGCAATTGTCACTAGGTTGCATTAGACGCTACATGCTATGCTCTATCTGCAAACACTACTAATGAATTTTGAAGCATTTTACCTTTTCAAATAGGCAAAATAAACCTTCTCTGAACACGCAAGTACAGCTTCTCATTAATAAGGTTTAGATTGTTACGTCTGGCAGAACAAAAGCGACAAGCCCAACCGTTAATTGCTTAGTACTGCCATCTTGCAACCAAATAACATCACCCTGCACTAGCGGGAGTTTATAGAACTACTTGGGACTTGTGTAAGAATAGCGCCGACATGCAGCAGATTTAAACGTGCCTAGGTCCAAACTATAAGTATGCGATTAAAATAACACTGTAATACAAAAGATTATCTAGTGGTTTTAAATGGATCAGCCTTTACCAAAATCAAAAAAAAAACCTATTTAGATTTTCATATAACACAGATAATACGTTGTAAAATTTGATTGCGACATTTCAGTGGAAATAAACTGTTTACGTTCCCCTTAGTTTAAAAGAACAATTTTAGAAAGAAGTCCGGGCATGTGCTTCTGTGACCAGAAAAATTCCAAAACGAAAAGCCGGTCAAATACCTAACTTCATATTTAAGTTACATCTCCTTAGGATGTGACACAAGATTTTTTCAAAAATGCTCACTCCAAACTTCCCCTTACATGCAAATATTTTGATAACTTTGTGCTTGTAATGACTAATAATTTTAGCGCCACTTTATAACATTTTCATAATAAATACAAAGTGTTTACAAGCAATTTTGTAAGAATATCTTTTGAAATCCACTACATTCTGAATGACTTTTGTGCAACTGGCAATAGAACAAAATTTACCAAACAAAAATTGTACATATACGAGATATTCGCTGCTATTGGTTTCACTTTTCCATTTTTACTTTCTCTAGCATAGATCTACGTATTTAGTATGTGGAGAAGGTATTGTACTCCACCCTAAACCTTAATACTGAGATTTCACAAGAAATACATGCTTTGAGGTTCCTAAATAAAAGTATTTATAGAAAAAAACTCCTGGGGATGTGTGCGTGTGTATATATGTGTGTGTACAAAATAACTCAGAAATGTAAATTTGGTGTCAGTATCCTCCAAAGGATACGAACAGAAGATTTTCATAAAATCCCCCCCAAACAAAACTATACCTGGAACATTATTCGTAATTTTCGATTTTCTGAAAAAAAAAAAAAAAAAAAAATGTCGAGCAAAATGCCATATATTAAAGAGGTCTACATGGCAAATAAAATGTATATCCTAAAGTTCTGTACGTAACCCCTGAAGTGCATAATTGGTAAACCGTAGGATATATACCAAAACTTAATACACAAAAGTGCAGATATCGTTAAAACTTACAGTTTGTCATATAAGTTTTAGTTGTTTTTTTTTGTATTGCCTATCATTTCCAAGATATTTCCGTTATTAGAGTCGATTTTGAAATATTTAAGAATAGAAGGGCCATGGGGCCAAGTTGTCCCCTAATGAACTTTTAACTTATGCTCTGACCAAAGCATAAGTCGGATTCACTTGCTAATACGTGACTTATTGATTATAAGGAACATTAACCACCTATATTTGCATATGGGAGAAGACATATTAAATGCATCCCTGAAATTTGCGAAAACTAGTAGCATTCCAATCTCTAAACTGGTTGCTATAAGAACGCCTTCAACGACTGGAAATATTAATGAGTTTCTTGCTGTTTGTGCTCAAGATGAATCATTTCCAAAATGTCCTTTTTATCACTGCATTATCCACCAGATAGCTTTATGAATAAAGATTATCAGCCTCGACCGTGTCATGAAAATCGTAACTCGTGTAGTAAATCCATCAGGTCATCTTCTACACGTCCCCGATTGTTCAGAAATGTTTTAATTCTGAGCACGGTGCCATAATTCTAATTCACGGTGCTGACGTAAGATGGCTTAGCAGAGGGAAAGCTCTGGAATAATTCTGCAGTTTTCTAGATGAGATATGAGGTTTTCTGAAATCATCGCCCGGACAATATTGTCAATAATTTGATGAGATACCATGGCTCCTTGAATTAGGTATCTGGGCAGATATCACCACAAAATTATATGAACTAAACAACGTAATGCGAACGGAAAATCGTAACAGTTCAGTCATGGTAAATACTGAAATACTTTCTGAACGAAAGGCAATTTATGAATTGCACATTTAAACTGAACGTTTCTAAACGGTTATACAGAATAAATAAATACATTTATAACCACTACTGCTACTGCCACTTATTTATTTATTTATTTATTTGCTTGCGACTAAAGCTTACGTATCTGGCCTATTACCTAACCAATGACTATTAATTTGAAATTTTCATTTGTTATAAACTGTGGAATATATCAATCTAGCTTTCTTATTTCAAATCGCATTTTACAGAATTTAAGGAATAATCAGTTAAAATAAACTCGTAGAACTTGACTATTTCCGTTCAGTTTTTGGATGGTCAATGAAGAAGAAGACAGCAGATTAAAAATAAATTTAGTTACTGGTACAATTATTGTTTAAAATTAGCTATATGGTTGTATTGCAAAGGATTTGCCAGCAAATAATAATGCTTTAAACAAGGATTTAAAATAAAAACAATATTCAATATATACAATTCTTGTCAGGAATACTGCCACATTATTGTCAAGAACTTTACATTTTCATCATTTCAAAGTCCCAAGCTGATTTTCTTATTCAGATCATATTTTCTTCGCTGCCCTCTTGAAGATAAGTTATTTTCCGGACTAAGTAGAAGGATATACATACTTCCTCGCCTGCGTTTTACTTCACAAAAACATTTCTTTGCCAATGGTTTATGTAGTTTTAGTTTAGATCGTTTGAGCCATTTGAAAAGAAGTAGCCGTTCCCTGTAGTTTATGCAATCGTCACTAGGTAGAAATAGACGATACATGCTATGCTCTATCTGCAAACACTACTAATGGATTTTGAAACTTTTTACCTTTTCAAATAGGCAAAATAAACCTTCGCTGAACACGCAAGTAAAACTTCTCATTGATAAAGTTTATATTGTTACGCCTGGTAGAACAAAAGCGACAAACCCAATCGTGAATTGCTTAGTACTGCCATCTTGCAACCAAATAACATCACTCTGCACTAGCGGGAGTTTATAGAACTACTTGGTGCTTGTGTTAGAATAGCGCCGACATGCAGCAGATTTAAAGTGCCTAGTTCCAAACTATAAGTATGCGATTAAAATAACACTGTAATACAAAAGAATCTCTAGTGGTTTTAAATGAATCAGCCTTTACCCAAACCTAAAAATCCTATTTAGATGTTTATATAACATAGATAATAAGTTGAGAAGGTATTGCATGCCAACAGAAATTCGATTGCGATATTTCAGTGGAAATACATGGTTTATGTTCCCCTGAGGTTAAAAGAATTATTTTAGAAAGGTGTCCAGGCATGTGCTTCATGAACAGAAATATTCCAAAACGAAAATTTGGTCAAATACCAAGCTTCATATTTAAGGTACATGTCCGAAGGATGTGACAACAGGATTTTTCAAAAATGCTCCCCCAAAACTCCCCCTTGCATGGAAATATTTTGATAAATTTGTTTGTTTTTGTAATGAATAATAATTTTAACGCCACTTTATGACATTTTCATAATAAATACAAAGAATTTACAATCCTTTTTGTAGGAATGTCCTTTGAGATCCTCTTCATTCTTAATGACCTTTGGGCAACTGGCAACAGAACAAAATTTATTGAACAAAAATTATACATGTACGAGATATTCGCTGATTGGTTTCGGTTTTCCATTTTTACTTTCTCTAGCACAGATGTACGTATTTCGTATGTGGAGAAGTTATTGTACTCCACCCTAAACCTCAATACCGAGATTTCACAGGAGATATATGCCTTGAGGTTCCTTAATAAAAGTATTTATAGAAAAAAACTCCTGGGAGTTTTTTTTTTTTTTGGTAGTGTTTAACGCCCGCTTTAACTACTAATGGCATGGCAGGCGGTGACACTGATGATGGAGCACCCGTGGAATGCGATGGCAGGGGAAACCGGAGTACCCGGAGAAAACCCGCCCCAGCGCCGTCTTGTCCACCACAAATCTCACATGCAGTCGCTTGGGATCGAACCCCGGCCGTCTAGGTGAGAGTCGAGTGGTCCAACCACTCGGCCACGGCGCGGCCACCTCCTGGGAGTGTATGTGTATGTAAGTGTGTACAACATAACTCAGAAATGCAAATGTGGAGTATAAGATAGTTATCCTCCAAGGATGCGACGCGAAGATTTTCAGCAAAATACCCCCCCCCCCAAAGAAACTATTCCTGGAACATCTTTCAAAATTTTCTATTTTCCAAAAAAAAATTTTGTATTAATCTCGGTTAAAACGTCGTATACTTGGGAGGTCTGCATGGTAAATAAAATGTATATCTTTAATTTTTGGATGTAACCTCTGAAGTGCATAATTGGTAAACCGTAGGATATATACTAAAACTTACTACACAGAAATGCAGATCACGTTAAAACACACAGTTTGTCATATAAGGTTTAAGTGTGTATAGTTGGGTTTTTGTATGGCCTATCATTTCCAAGATATTCCCCGTTATTACAGTCGATTTTTGAAATATTTAAGAATAGAAGGGCCGTGGTGCCGAAATGTCCCCTTATGAACTTTTAACTTATGCTCTGACCAAAGCATAAGTCGGATTCACTTGCTAATACGTGACTTATTAATTATAAGGAACATTAACCACCTATATTTGCATATGGGAGAAGACATATTAAATGCATTCCTGAAATTTGCGAAAAGTAGTAGCATTCCAATCTCTAAACTGGTTGCAATAACAACGCCTTCAACGACTGGAAATATTAATGAGTTTCTTGCTGTTTGCGCTCAAAATGAATCGTTTCCAAAATGTCTTTCTTATCACTGCATTGTCCACCAGGAAGCTTTATGCGCAAAAATTATGAACCTCAACCGTGTCATGAAAATCGTAACTCGTGAAGTAAATCAATCAGATCATGCTCTACAGGTCACCGATTGCTCCAAAATCTTTTTATTCTGAGCATGGTGTCATAATTCTTCATGCTGACATAAGATAGCTTAGTAGGGGGAAAACTCTGAGATAATTCTTCAGTCTTCTGGATGAGATATGAGTTTTTCTGAAATCATCGCCCGGACAATATTGCCAATAATTTGATGAGATACCATGGCTCCTTGAATTAGGTATCTGTGCAGATATCACCTCAAAATTAAATGAACTGCACCTCAAAATGCGAGGGAAAAATCGCAACATTTCAGTCATGATAAGTACTGAAACACTTTCTGAACGAAAGGGAATTTATGGATTGCACATTTAAAAAGAAATTCCCTATCCCACTTTGCAACTTTGAAAGCAGTTATGGAAACCGTAATTATCGGCGAATGTGATGGTCTATCTTTTGCTCAGCATCTTGAGCGCAACCTAATACACCACTTTGGTTTCTGCTTCGCCTAAACGGGAGGCTAGGGGCGAGCCTGCTATATGCCCATGTGTAGCCCTGTCACCACAGTATGGTTACCCCTGGTTGGGCTCCGTGGCCTGTGGGATGAATATCTTGCTCATTTTTATGGCACCAAATAAAAAATTTATTAAATTTGGGAATGATGTAGGAAAAGAATTAGCTGGGTCTTGCGGTCCTCACTACTTGAATGTTAATCGGACAGAGAACTGTGGAAAGGTCACCACGGTCAGTCCGTTCACATCCAAAAAGGGCTTGACAACATTGCTGGTTCTGTTAAGTCGTGCATAAAGACTCAAAACGGCACGCTTCTTGTAGAGGGATATTCAGCATCATAGGCGGCGAAATTACTAAAGGCCACTATGTTAGGCAGCTATCCTGTGAAGTTCGAGGTGCTTTTTTTTTTTTTTTTTTTTTTTTTTTTAATTATTTTCTTTTAAATACGGTACCGGAGTCTGATCAGGACTCCGGCACTGTATACTCTACTTTAATTTACCTTTTTTTTTTGTTTTACCTTGTTTTTCTGTATTATTACTGGATTGCTGTTTTTTTACTGTTACAACAAACACATAGCACCCATGCCCAAGGCGGGCCTCGAACCCACGATCCCCAGCGCTACGAAGCACCAAAGCGGGACGCCATGGCGAGCGCGGCCATGGGGACCGGCACCTTGGACGGTCTATCGAATGAGGAGATAAAGGAGAATCTTGCCGAACAAGGTGTAAACATCTGTGTACCGGGTTCAACGGAGAGTGAACAGTGAATTCGTGCCTACTCTTACCCGGTTCCTCACATTTGATCGGGCAGAGCTCCCTCAGGGGATTAGGGCAGGTTACGAGGCCATCGAAGTGAGGCCCTACGTTCCGAACGCACTAAGATGCTATAAATGTCAACGCTTTGGGCACACGAGCGAGTTTTGTTGTGGTCGGTCTACTTGTGTAAAATATGGAGAAGTCCAAAATGGCGGCAATTTCACCTCACATCCATCTTGTGTTAACTGCGGCAGAGAAAATCCATCTAGCGGTCCGATATCTATAGTGCAGTGTAGTCAAACCGGTATCCAGGCGGGAAATCGCAACTCAGACCTGCAATATGAACGGGGCCACAATTACTGACAAGATCCTTGTAGCCAGGCCGCTACCTAAGCCGTCCGTCACTATGTCTAAATCCGCCTCAACATCTTTAAAATCCGCCAACGTAAGGAGCAGCCCGGAACGTTTATTACCTAGACCTTCGACTCAGGAGACTAGACTGGCAAACCTGTCACAATTTCTGCATTAGCGCTTAAGTTTAAGACCAGTTATGTCTTCTCGGACTTCTTAAAATCAAGTGCAAAGACCACATCCAATACACCTAAGGGAAGGACCAGTCCACGTCATTCTCCACATAGATCCTCTTCTGAGGTATCTTCTGGGGGAAGCCCTGATCGATAACGACCGTCTTCGCTGATCAGTACCTCAAATCGGTTCGACGTTCTTGAACCGAAATTTTCTACTGGGAAGGGGACCTCCCCCGTGGAAGAGATATAATAGGAGAATGCTTCCGCCACTTCCAAACGGACGGTGCGTAAGCGACAGGATCGTGCTCCTGAGAGAAGCATTAGTCCGACAGCAAAGAAGAATAAGTTAAACCAACCAGCATAGCCGAATATGCAGAAACACCTTTCTATTTAGTACTTAACCCATAATATCAACAATGGATATCCTACAGTGGAACATTTGCGGAATTAGACCACATCGATCAGAGCTTTAATTATTGATCCATCAGAATCAGCCTTTGGTCGTATGCTTACAGGAGGCGAAGCTGCGTCCAAAGGACACTGCTACCATCGGGCAGTGCTCCTCCGTACGGTGTGATTTATTACCAGAGGAGGGTGTTGCCGCTCATGGGGGCACTATGATGCTAATCAAGGATGATATCTCCGCCGAGTCCGTTCCTTTACAATCTGATATCCAGTCAGTTGCTGTAGTATAGCGCATCCCTCCTGCAGCTAAACAGTTTGTAGCACCGGAGAGCCCACTTTACTTTTTGACGCATTTAATACTTTTTCCCACCTGGATATTGCAGTCTGTTCACCACAATTAGCAGTTTCTTTATGCTGAAATATCATCTCTGATTTACATTTTAGTGACCACTTTGCCTGTATCATTCGTCCCTTAACGCTTGAAGTATATTCTACAAGTTTACCTAGATGGCGTTTAGATCAAGCCAACTGGAACCTATACTCACGTCTAGCTGTTTTTACCTATGACGAGCAAGCAGCTGTGGATCAATTAGTCGACCATCTCACAGAGACAATTCTTTCTACTGTTGCTGAGCAGTGTATTCCGCGCCCTACTTGTCAACCCCGTCGTAATCTAGTGTCATTTTGGTCAGAGGAATGCCGGACTGCCATTAGTGCACGCAGACGTGCTTTCCAGGTTTTCCAGCGTCAACCTACACTGGATAACCTGATACACTACAAGAAGATGTCTGCCAACTCTAGACGGGTTATTAAGGATAGCAAAAAGATATCTTGGAATAATTTCGTAGCTTCCTTTAATCGACATACAGCTTTCTCTGTCATATGGGATAAGTTGAGGCCTGTGGCCGGATAATCGACCCATATGCCAATTGCGGGCCTAAAAACAGCAGCGGGTGCTGTTGTTGATAACTTTGACGTGGCTAACATTTTGGGCAGTGCTTTCGGTCGTGTTTTAGCTCCGACAAATTATACTCCCAAGTTTCTTGCAGTCAAGCCTCAAGTGGAATCTCAGGGTTTCTCCTTCCGTTCAGGAGAGCTTGAGGACTATAATCGGCTCTTCACCAACAGAGCTAAACGTGCCGGACTTCGAGACAGAGGGTTGGCGGAATCGCAAGAGTTTCCGGGCTTTAGAAAAGGACACCTTCTTTTTCACACGGATCTCCTGGATCGCCTTCTCCTCTGTAAAACGGGGACATTCGCGGGAACTGGATGAATGTTCACCGTCGCAATTCACGCAGGATGGGCCTTTACTACATACACCATCGTGGGATTGGTCACCTCAGTTCGCACAGGTAGATTCGCCGTTACAAAAATCACGCGTGGGGCAAAACGTTGACATTTATAGCATCTGAGCGGATTGGGTATATAAGGCCTAACCTCGCTAGCTTCGTACTCCGTCTTAATCTTCTGTGGCAGATCTATCCGATCAAAAGTAAGGAACAGGGTACGAGTAGGCATGAATCCCCTTTGACTTTACGCTGAACCCGATAGACTGATGTTACACCTTGATCCGCCATATTTTCTTGAATCTCCTCGGTGCTTAAACCGTCAAGAGCGCGGGTGGTGATCACACCGCGTGAGGAGTTTTGTGTGCTTCGACATTCACGGGGCAGCTGGCTAACATTTTGGCCTTAATTATTTGGGCAGCCTGGGAGGCGGAGAATGCTTCAACCAGCAGCGTGCCGTTACGGGCTTTAATGTAAGGCTTAACAGGGCCAGCTATGGCATCAAGACCCTTTTGAATGGCAAAAGGGCTGACCATAGAAAACTTTCTCCCTACCTCTGTTCCATTAACAGCCAAGTAGCGAAGACCACAGGACTCGACTACTTCTTTTCCTAAATTAACATAAGTAGAGGTTTTGGTTTTGGGTGCTATAAAGACAAAAATAAATTCATCCCCCAGTGCTCTTCACCCACCACGGAGCCCAACATGGGGTCGCCCCACTCGGGTGACAGGGGATATAGCGGGCGCGCTGTCCCTCTCACCCTGGAGTTCAGTATAATACCTAGTCTTGGCCGATTGACTAGGGGTGGGTTAGTCCCTAGCCTCCCGTTTAGGCGAAGCAGAAACTAAAGTGGTGCATTAGGTTGCGTACCCTCCACAGTTACTGAAGAACAGAAGCCCAGGCTGAGATATGCAACCCCCAAGAGAGAGAGGGTGCACCCACCTTGGTTACGTGCTGCCTCCCAAGTCGACGATGTTGGCATTCGGGAAGTGTATGATGCCGTCGTGTTGTATCCGTGCTTTTTTTTTTTTTTTTTTTTTTAAATGTTTATCCTCTTACAGTAACCGAATTTGTATATACACCGATGGGAGTAAATGTACCGACGGTGTTGGATGTGCCTTTGTAACTGGAACCGAACCACATACTTTCGGTTTGCCTAGTCACACATCAGTTTATACTGCAGAACTGTATGCTATTTATCGAGCCATTCAGTACGTTTGCCGTCAAAAAACTGGGTAACTGCCTTATTCTGAGTGATTCGCTTAGCGCACTTCAGAGCGTTCGTGAGCTGTACAGCTACCATACTTTAGTACAGCACATTCAGGATGCCATCCATATTTTACATGCTGCTGGCGTGGATGTGGATCTCGCATGGCTTCCTGGATAGATTAGCTTGTCAGGCAATGAATTAGCGGATGAGGCGGCAAAGGCAGCAACCACGGAGCCCAGTGTCAGCATTACTTGTTCAACAGCCGAGGATTTTAGACTTAATTTGCGGACAGAGGTGTTTTCGCTCTAGCATGCAGAGTGGTCTGCTCTCCGTAACAACAAGCAAAGGCTCTTCCGGTACCCGGGTTAACTTCCTCACGCTCTTCTCGTCGTGAGGAAGTGGTTTTGGCTCGTATTCGTATCGGTCACTGTTTTTTTACGCACAGTTATATTTTTAAGAACGATCTTGCTGCTATCTGCCCGCTTTGTACGCAGGCATTATCGGTCCGTCATGTGTTTTCCTCTGGCAGACATACGCTCCTCTCTGCACTTGCCTCACATACTCGCAGAGGTTTTGGGTACGTTATATAACTTTTTATCCCGTTTGAATTTTAGACTAGGAATTTAAGATTTTATTTGTATTTCCCATTACAGCTATTGCTGGGCCGGTAACTGTTCTTTGAAATTCTTTTAAACTTTTAATTTCCTTTATATTTTTATTGCCTGTTTTAGTAAGGCAGTTTTAGCTTTTTATTCCTTTTTAGCTGTTTTGTTTTACTGGTTTTGTTCACTCGTTTACCGTTTGGTTGGTTTTGTTTTATATTGGGTTTTAGTTCTTTTAGCCATTATTTTATTAATTGATTTTGTTTTTGTTTCCGGCACGTTTGTTTTTCGGAGGGCACTGATAATCTCGAAGTTGAGCACCCTTAAACGCCACTCATCATCATCATCATCATCATCATCATCATCATCATCATCATCATTTGAATTTGGAAATGTATCGAACTGTGATATTTAATTTCCTGTAAGGATTTTTCCGCTGTAATGCCTACTTTAAACTAATTTAATGACAACAAATTTGAGGGATCATGCGCACATGAATCATGGCTATCAGAGTTTTCACCCCGAGATTCACCTTCCTACTACTAGATCACCACATCAGTGAATGACTCATCTCATGAAATATATTACCTTCATCCTTTCTCCCGCTATGAGCTTAAAACAGTAGTTCATCTAAAGAATAATGGAATTCTGCGACTGACAAAATTGTAATATTGTACCATTCATTTTTAAATAAAATTAATTCATTCTTTATGAAAACCAAAACAAAAAAAACTCGATTTCATTAATTTAAAAAAAAAACCCTCAATCCTACGTGTTTTGAAATTTCGATGCACTATGAATTTCACCCTATACTTAGCAACAACACTAGCTTATTTTATCAGCGACCTAACATTAACCCACCGCAAAATTAGTATTGCTTGACCATTGTAGTTAGTGATGGGAGTATTCGATTGCAAAATATCGATATATTCGATTCTTGGATGTTCTCGAGATGTTCTAGAATTCTGAATGGTGTATTCGAATCCTTCACTCGGATGTGTTCTCGTTTGAAAATGTCCTGAATGCGGTATTCGAATACTGCACTCAAGTTTCGGATAGCTGCATGTGCACCGAACAGAATCGAGATCTCGTCTCGAGAGTAGCTTTACCTAAAACTGATTGGTGCTCTTGCTTCAAGGTCATTCATAATCATGATACATTGCGAGAGGAGCAGAGGGGAGAGCACGCAGATAAACATCCTTCAAAATAATCACCTGGCCAGCATGCAACATGAGAATATGTTATCAATTAAATCCTTGAGCTTCTTACCGTCCCAAAGCTAACGAACGATACCCATACAATTGTTTCAAATACGTGATCATATTTTAACTGTATATCTTGTTGTAATGGAATGTACAGTGTACGATGGGTTAGCGCAGCGAATGAACAGTATTAGAAATTGGAACTAAATTCATATGTAACGCTTGCATAGTAAAGATTTTCAAGAACTGTATACAACATGGATCTCACATAATTGTACATAATATCCTGTTAATATGAGCTTATCAATGAAAATAATGCATTATTATTTAAATCTTAAGTAATAATATTTAACATGAATTATTATGCAATGGTCAATAATAACAATTTGTTTCTTATACTATCTCTAATACACTTTAGTAGCTGCCAACTGTCCAATTCAACAATTATAATATGTATGCTTCAATAGATGAATAAAATCAATCAGTTTGAATGCATGCCAATAAAGGCCCCCAACAAGATGCCTTCAGATATATTTCAAGAGTAAGATATATTTTAACCGACGCATCTCTTGCTGACCCATGAAAAATCCATTTTATTTTGCAAAGGAATTGTTGGATTTTAAAGGACCTATGGAATTATAAGGTTTAAACTTTGCATTAAGACGTACTAAGGAGCATGTAAGCACGCGATGACTGTATCAAATAAGAATTTAACACGTTCGTGCTTAAATACTGCCCTAAAATAATATGATAACCTCTCTTTATTCAAATGAACTGCTTTCCTGTCATCATTAGCTTTAGAATCCTTGCAGCATAGCGTCCATACATCATACACAGCAAAACAACGATTTATTCTGCCCTTGAGTCTTCTCAACTCAGAGGTTCCGGGTTTGATTCCCAGCTGGGGCAGGGAATTTTTCTTTAACCAGAATCATTCTATTACCCACAATTTGAATGTGAGAGTGAATGTGTGAGTGTGTTTTATAATAGTTTAAAACTGAAGAAAAAGAAAACAGATCCTACAGTGCAGTGAGAAAAACACCAGCAGTTATTTTTCAAGTCCAAGCCACGATATAACCATACAAGTTAAATGGGGCTATAAAATGGGGGAACAAATTCTGATGTGTTCCTTTCACATGACTTTCTCTACCTGCTCTGCAAACAAGTTTTTCTTACCAAACATTATTGTTTAATTACTCCATGCTAATCGAGATAAATGTTAGCAGAATAGTATTATTCCTTAGTTCCTTATAGGTAGAAGGGAGAGTCAAATGTTCTAAAAGCTTATCCAATCAATTTTTATTAAAGAACACACTTCAATGTTCAATTTCATTTCCAATAATGTTTTACGTTTTCCAAAGCAGCTGTTCATTAAATATGTTGTGGTCTTAAAATATTAACTAAAGAGTAAATATTTTCTGTTATCACAAATGAGCATGTTTAAATAGGCCTTTCTATTTATCGTGTTTAACGCTCGCTTTTATTATCTACATATGAGGAGGTGACACGCAAACACGAACATGTCCAAAATTTAAAAAAATTGAGTTACGTTGTGGAATGGTAATTAGAGGATAAGCGGAATGTATATACATCTTGCTATTGAAGGAAACCCGAATATATACTGTGAAAATGCGTGGTTCAAAGCAAATACGAACATGTCCACGTATAAATTTCCTGCAAAGAAGAACTAGTCCATACAACCAATAGGAGGCTGTGGTTTAAGTCACGTGATTTCCATTCCATTCGAGGCCAGGCATTCCCGCGCAGAGCAGCTGGTATGATTATTGTCGCGCTTCTGTGTTCTCATGTAATATTGTATTCTAATATCTAGTAGCAGCAATTATTAGGTCAGCCTTTTAGTTAACGAGTGAAATAGATGAAGAACGTGTATTTGTGAAGACTGCAAGCAAGGGTAGCAGAAAGAGGAAGAGGAATGAATCGCAACGTGAAAAGGATAAAGGGAAACGGTGTGTTGCACCAAGAGGCTTTCATTCTTTACATGCATGTACACACCAAAATAAACAGTTCCCTTGTCGGGAAATACACCCACGAGATGCAGTGCACCTGAGGCAATTAATTTATAAAGTTCAAGATAAAGCAGCTCAAGAAAGGATGCTTGCACAGATGATGTCGCTGAAAAATATTCAAAGAAAGCGACCTCGAAACAATGAAGGCGAAAGTAAACCTCGCAAATTTAATGTTAACTACACTCTTTTTGCACAAAATGGAAACATAGCATATCTAGTGTGCAAGAAATTTTTCATGCATATTACTCTAATGAAATCTACTCGGCTGAATAGTATAGCAAACAAAATAAATAAAAGAAGGAAAAGCAATAAAGGAATATGGAGGTGGAGATCGCGTCAGTCATAAATTTGCAGACAAAAAGAAAGTATTATACAATTTACAAGCTATCTGCATTGTACTGAAAGTCATTACAACCGACAAAAATCACAACGGCTGTATCTGCGCAGTGAATTAAGTATAAAGAAAATAAGTGCGCTGTACAACAGATCTGTGGCTAATGACAACAAAGTGTCTACATTAGAATATTCGTGAATGAATATAACATTGGATTTAGAAGTCCTGTTTCAGATATTTGCAGTTTCTGCGCAAGAATTGATGAGCAAATGAAGGTGGCTTCAAAAAATGAAAAGATACAGCTTATCACACAGAAAAAGGTCCACAAAAAAAGGGCAAATGCCTTCTATGAACTTTTACGAGAACACAATGAATAGACATGGCTTTCTGTTTTGATTTGCAACAGGTCCAGCCACTGCCAAAGAAGCATTTTACTCCAGGCAGATAAGTTTTCACAGTTTGTGCATTGTCAGTGTGAAATCAGAGAACCCTGTATTTTACACGTGGACAGAAGATTTGGCAGGCCGTGGTGCAGCGGATATGGCTTCAGCCTTATTGCATTTTTTAAAATCTGTCGATTTTAAAGAAAAACTGTACTGAAACTTTTCTGTGACGGTTGAGCTCAAAACAAGAACAATGTCGTGCTTCACACACTCATGTATTTTCTTGGAATACATGATGGTCCTGTTGAAGAAATACACCTCATTTTTCCAGTTCGAGGACACAGTTTCTTACCTGCTGACCGCGTTTTCGGTAGAGTGGAGAAACTTCTAAGAAAAAAGTCAACAGTTGTAACAAAAGAGGAATATATTGAGGTCTATCAGTCAGTGGGTGAAGCAAGAAATCATGGTGAAGATTGGACAGTGATGGACATGAAATCACTATCTAAAGGCATACGAAAAGATCACATCAGTGAAATGAAACAAATTTTCATTAAAAAGTGTCAAGCTATGGAAAACATTCATATTGATGCGGATGCAACTGCATTCTACAAGTCCCAGCAAGAACTACCAGAGCGGAAATCTCTTCTGAAACGCGGATGGACCATAAAGAAACGCTTCTGTCAACCAAAACCTGAAATACCCCTCAGCCATCCAATCCCAGATTCTAAGAAGAAAGATGTTGATGGTTTATTGAAAACTATTTTTGGAGAAGACTGGAGAAATCACCAAGATGTAAGATGGTATGCATGCATCATTGACTCTATTCCCACATCGTACAACACAGAGGCAGATGAAATTTCTTTTGACAGTTTAGAAGATGATTGTGATTTGTTTGTTTAAGTGTGTTGGTTCAAGAACCTTTCTAATAATAAGCCATGTCATTGTTGATATCATTCCAATTTGGTCATGATGCTTTAATTTACGTAATTAAATGATTCTAAATAAAGCAAAATATCACAACTTTGTTAAAATTCCCAAACAAAAGCCAAAGCTACCAAAGTGAGTTTATAGTTTTTATTTAATGATATGATATATTAAAATGTTATAGATAGGTAATCTGATATACTATAAGAAGTATTACTCAATAACGTGCAAGTCATTATGAAACAACAAGATATTTGCCTTTCGAAATTCATTCAAAGGCGAACATGTCAAAATAAATCATGCAAACGAGAACATGTCCATATTTAAATGTACTTTTTAAAGGAAAATTTTCAGTTTGGATTTATTTCACACACGTGAATTGTTTTTGGATACACAATAAAGGCGTTTGACTATCAATATGTTGCTTTAATTCATATGTATAGTTGAGATACGTTTTTTATCGATTGTGAAAAACTGTATTTAATGGACATGTTCGCATTTGCGTGTCACCTCCTCATATGTCACTGATGACACATGGAACAAAGATGGAGTGCCGATGGAACGCGATGGCGGGGGAACCGGAGAACCCGGAGAAAACCCGCCCCGCGTCTCTTTGTCCACCATAAATCCTACATGTTTTTGCCTGGGATCTAACCCGGGCCGCGAATTTCACATATGCCATGCAGAATCACAACCCTGGGAGGAGTCAAGGCGGAGTCAACCGCAACGTCCAATAGCAGACGCGTAATGAAAACAGAAGGAAGACGCCGAATACAAACATATGGTGGAGTAGATATACTTAATTCAACATGTAATAATCACTGACAAACTCTTTAAAAAGAAAGAAAGGTGTACATATATTTTCAATTTAAAATCTAATAATATACTTATAACGTAAATATGATGTGTATAATGTGGGTATACACATACAGTATTATGTGTTCCTGTAAAGTTTACGTCAGTGTACAAGTGATCAGCAATATACGTATTGCGTCGAGTTGCAAGGTTAATACATAAATAGACATGTACTTACTTTTAACCTAGACCTAAAAGAGAGAAACTGAACATGAATTGCACTATTATTGATGACCGAAGGCTTCGCAACAACCGAAAATAATTTGCCGTATTTGCTGGTGAGAATTTTTATTCCAAAGTGCACTGCACGTTCACATTTGCCATTTAGAAATATATATGTATTTATATTATTCATTAAATTCATATTTTTATATATAGGTACTCATATTAATAAGTTTATACACTGTCAGCTTTCTGCAGCAAAGTGAAGCTTCGTTATCCCTTCTAAAGTAAAGGAAGGTGTGTATTTTCAACTTAAAATCTAAATATATATATATATATATATATATATATATATATATATATATATATATATATATATTTATATATAATGATAGTTACTCATAGCATAATTATAATACATATAATGTGGGTATACACCTATATCATCAGGTTATCCTGTAAGTTTAAATAACTGAATAAGAGTTCAGCTACCTACTGCGTCGAATTGCAAAGCAAATAGATAATATTCAAGGAGAAATTGAACGTCAGTGCCACTCTATTATTAACGGCCAAAGACCTCGTAACGACTGTCAATTATTTGCCGTGATGGCGGAGTCGGAATCTTTAATACATAATGTATTGTACTCTCACATTTTTACTTTCTCTACACGTACTATGTACATAGTGTATAGAGAAGGTATTGTATTCCACCCAAAAATTCGATACCGAGATTTCACCGGAAAGACATGTTTAGGGTCCCCCCGAGTCCAAAAAAAGCATTTTTGGAAAAATGTCCCTGTGTGTGCGTGTGTGTGTCTGTGAACAGCATAGCTCAAAAATGAAAAGTTCGTTAAATACCAAACTTGTTACTTAGGTTTGGTATCTTCCAAGGATGCGACACGAAGATTTTCAAGAAAATCCCCCACCCCAACTACCCTTTACATGGAACTTTTTTTCGAAAATTTTGATTTTCTCAAAAATGGCTAACTATTTTGATTAAAATATCGTATATGAAAGATACTTAACTGACAAATAAAATGTACATCTTGAATTTTTTGGGAATGCCTCTGAAGACTACTTTATTCTGGATGAATTTTACGGAATTTTGTATAACTGCTAAACTGTAAGAGATAAACAAAAACTTACCATACAAAAATATACAGCACGTTAAAACCCACAATTTATGTTACATACATTTTTTTTACGTGGAGTTGATCGTTTTTGAGATATTCCTTGCTTTTGGTTCTTTAAAAAACTTACATTTTTCTCATAGGGGAATTTGTCAACTCCTGTCCACACAAACAAAGGAACTTCTGTCACAAAGCAACCAGCTTTTGACTATCACTTAAACCTATGGCTCTCCCTTATTTCGCTACTACTTACAAGGAAGCAAGTAATAAGACTATTTCTGCTAATTTTCTCTCGATTAGCATGAAGTAAATAGAAGCATAAACTTATTAACAATAGTTTGTTGCAGAAATGTAGAGAAAGTCATGTGAATGGAACACATCAGATTTGCCATTTAGAAATATATAATTTGGATTTGTTATTCATTTAATTTATATTATTCATTTAATTTATAGTTTTGCATATATTCGTATATTAATAAGTTTATAAATTATCACTTTTCTGCACTCTTGCATTGTGAAGTAAATATCTACTGCTTCTTTATTCCATCCAAATATTGTCAAACTATTTGTAAGCCAAACCAAAGCAATCATTATTCCAGCTTTAAAACAAGAAAATAAATCTCAAATAGCCCATGATTCAATTAGTGTAAGGTATTTGAAAATTCGAACCAATAATGAAAAGCAGATTGGAAATTGCAAATGGGCATCATCCACTGACTTCACTCATATCTGTAGATCTAAGTTTTCACAGCGGTTATAAAGAATAAATAAATGCATTTAAAACTACTAATACTGCAAGTTTATTTATTTATTAAAGACTAGGGCTTACGTATCTGGCCATATTACCTTACATATGACTATTTATTTGAAATTTGCAGATTTTTATGAGCTGTTTAATTTATGAACCTTAATTTCTAATTTCAAATCGAATTTTATAGAAATCGTAATTTGATGTATAATCAGCGATAATAAACTTGTTAAACTTGGCTATTTCTATGTTCAATCGCTATAAGAGAGCAGAATATTAAAAATATATGAATTTACCGGTACAATTATTGTTTAAAATGTTTTAAAGTTTGTGGTTGTATTGCAAACGATTTACCATCACATAAATATGCGCTTTAAGCAACAATTTAAAATAAAAGCGTATGTTCAATATATACAACTCTTTTCAGAAATCCTGCTGCAGTATTGTCTAGGGCTTCACATTTTTATCATTTCAAATTCCGAGCTGATTTTCTTATTTAGTTCATACTATGGAAATACGTTAACTTCCTCACTAAGCAGAGGGATATACATACTTCCTCGCTTGTGTTTTATTTCACAAAAACATTTCATTATCAGATAGTATCGTAGCCACTCCATGTAGTTTATGCAATTATCACTAGGTAGCATTAGACGCTACACATTGTGGTCTATCTGCAGAGCTACTATAGTACACGCAAGTAAACATTTTACCTAAATTAAGTTTAAATTATTGCGCAGAACAAAAGCAACAAACTATTGGAGGCAAACCTAACTGTGAATTGCTTAGTAGTTCCATCTTGCAAAAACACATGCAACTACATAACATCACTGTACTCTAGCGGGAGTTTATAAAACTACTTGATGCTTCTGTAAGAATAGCGCCGACATGCACCAGATTTAAACTGACGCCTATTTCCAAACTATAAGAATGCGATTAAAATAACGCCATAATACAAAAGAATATCTGGTAAGTTTTAAATGTTCGATTTTCTAAAAGAAAAATTGTTCTGACAATGTCAATTGAAACGTCGTGTATTAAAAATGTTTACATGTAATGTATATCCTAAATTTCTTGGGAATAATCCCTATAGTGCTCTTTATTTTAATGAGTTTTGCTTAACTGGTAAACCGTAAGATATATATATACGAAAACTTACCACACAAAAATGGAGATCTCGTTAAAACATACAGTTTATGTCATAAAGTTTTAGTTGGTTTTGTTTTTGTACAGCCTAACATTTCCGAGATATTCCCCGTTATTAGAGTACGATAAGAATAGAAGGGCCGAGGGGCTAAATTGTCCCCTTATGAACTTTTAACTTACGCTCTGACCAAAGCATAAGTTGGATTCACTTGATACTTCGTGACTTATTAATTATAAGGAACATTAACCACCTTTATTTGCAATGTCACATTTATATTAATTAGGTTGCGAAATATGAAGATGTCTACCTAAAAGAACCTCAGGGACACTTTGGCCATTTCCACTATTCTGTCTATTTTTAGATTACTTCTTTGCAATACTGTATTCGAATTCAAACCAACTATCCCATAATTGTGGCATTATTTCCAGCAGTGATTGTTTTGTTTGTTGAAACAAAGGTTTCAGTTATTGTCAGCGTTTGGTAGTTGTCTTCTCCAACATGATCCGGACATTAGACGCAGAAGAATTTGATGTTTTTGTCGTCATAATGAATACAAGAGGAGTGTATGAAGCAAAGAGTTTTCCTCTCAAAATTCGATGATCATCACTATGGGATTCTCCATTTTTCAGACAAACTATGGGATGAAACAGAGTTATAGAAATAATGAATCGTATTAAATCTGTCATAGCCCACTAGATCTGAACGCCTCAAAACGTACAAGGGGAGAAGACACATTAAGTGCATTCCTGAAATTTGCAAAATGTGGTAACAATCCACCCCATAAACTTGTTGCTATACCAATGACTGGAAAGATTAATGGGTTGCTTGCTCTTTGTGCTAAAGATGATTCAGTTCCAAAATGTCTTTCTTATCACTCTACTATCCACCAAGAAACTTTGAAGTTCGACCATGTCATGAAAATCGCAACTCGTGTAGTAAATGAAACCAGGTCAGCTACTACAAGTCAACGACTGTTCAGAAATGTTTTGAACATAACAGTTTTTGAGCATAGTGACTTAATTCTTCATTCAGACGTAGGGTGGCTTAGTAACGGGAGGGGGGAATCTGAAAGGATTCTGCGGTTTTCAGGATGAGCTATGAGGTTTTCTGAAATCATCGCCCGGGCAATATTGTCAAGAACTTGATGACATACCATTAGGTATCTTGGCAAATGACTTAAACCTTGGATTGCAAGGGGAAATTCGCAAAATTTCAGTCCTGATAAGTACCTTGCCGGTCCCCATGGCTCGCTAAAACGCCTCACTTTGGTGCTTCGTGGCGTAGGGGATCGTAAGCTCGAGTCCCGCCTTGTGCATGGGTGTTAGTGTGTTTATGTGTGTTCATTTGTCATAAAACAGAAACGTTAAACAAAGGAAATTTAGGGAAAAAAGAGAAGAAGAGGAATAGGAACCAGACTCCGGAACTGCATTTTTAGTAAAAAAAAAAAGTACCGACGTACTTTTCGAAGAAAACATAACTTATGGATTGCACATTTAAAAAGACATTTCCTATCACACTTTACAACTTTGAAATTAGTTATGGAAACCGTAAATATCGACGAATGTGATGTAGTGTATTTTGCCTAGCATCTTGAAATCCTAGTCACAGAATTAATAACAGCTTTATCCAGTTTTCGGCACTTGAGCAAGTGATTATATGTATCAATAACTTAATCGCTTCAGTTGACATCACTGAATTTTGAGGTGGGATATCGGAAATCTTTGGAAAGTGCAACCTTGAAGAATTAGAAATAAAAGTTTTATATCTTTGAAATCATGTTTATCAAGTACAAGCAATTTTTGGACTCCGGTGAACAGGAATAAATATACCATCATTGGAAGTGTTGTTTTGAAAACTTATTCCTTTTTCTTTTTCCTTTCGGCTCAACCTATCTTTGCGAGGTCATATCAAGGGTAAGTACCGAGCTGGTTTTACAGACTGCCATCTAGTTGGCGCCTTAAGAACAGCTTGCTCCAGCTACACACCGACTGGGTTTTTCTGCACCTACAGCGAACTTGCACTGCCAAATTACACATTAATTATGTAATTGTAAACATAAGCAGTTTTAAATGTAACTATTTCAAATAGTTTTACACCAATACATGTTTGTTGTTGTAGTAGTAGTAATTAAAAAAATTGGTTGCGATGGTGTTGGCGCCCGCACCTCATTATGTATGAGTTAAAAGTGCCCGAGCACATTAGAAATTTGGACAGCCTGCACTAAACTAAGCGATAGTAAAATCTTTTGAAAGCCGGTCGCTAAGCGAAACAATTGTAACTCGGTTCTCTTTGCATGCTAAAAGTAAAAAAGGAGAGACGAAAAGAAACACCTCTCCAGTTTGAGAAAGGTTTAAATATCTTAAAATTGAAACCAATAACTCGGAATATCTTAAAAAGATGTAGGGCATAAAGTGTGTGTTTTAATGAGATCTACATTTTTATGTGGTAAGTTATTGCCCATTTGCCAGGTATGAAGAAAATTAAAGTCATACAGAAACAAGGGGTCTTCATAGCCTACTCCCAGAAGATTCAAAATATGCATTATGAAAAGGACTTAAACATATGGCATTTTAATAAAAAGTCCTTAGAGCTATTTTTGAGAAAATCAAAAGTTTCGACAAATGTTCCATGTAAAGGGTAGTTCGGCTGGGGGGATTCTCTTGAAAATCTCCATGTCATATCCTTGGGAGTACTGAACTTAAATAACATGTTTTATATTAACGGACTAGTTTTTCAGCTATGCTGCCCACAGACACACACACACACGTTTCTAAACATTCCTTTTTGGAATCAGGGGTTCTCAAAACAAGTATTTATGGTGAAATCTCGATATCGAATTTTTGGGTGGAATACAATACCTACTCTATGCAGTATATGCATTGTACACTCATGGACAAAAATGTATGTATGTATATATATATAATATAACAATGTGCGTTCCCGAAACGTTGGTGCCTCACCATATCTACACCTGTCTGGAAGCCAGAGAAAGCATCGAAGATTTATGCCTCCAGGAAAGCTGCAGCTCTTATTCCTTTAAACTTAACAAAAACTAATTAATGACAAAGGTTTATAATATTTCTGTAACTGAAAGTCATGGAAATTTAAAAAAAAAGTTACTCTTTTTCAATTTCGCTTAATGTGGATTCTAAAATTGTTGACTCTTGGAAGCGAATGCGAATCCAATTTGTTATTATTGGACCTAGCAGGGAAACATTCTCTGAAGGTTTTTCCAAGTTCCTTTAAATGTTCATTAATCATATTCTTGACATCTTCTTCCAAAGAGTGATGATTTTCCACTAGGAAGTCGTGAAGGGTATCAAAGCACTCTGTTTGATTCACAGTGAAACACGTTTCCCAAACATTATTTTTTTTAGTGAATGATCGATGCGGTCTTGCACAATATACCCGTTTATATTTGACCCCTGTAGACATAAGTTTAAATTATTAATTTTTCAGAAAACGTCTCCAAATAAGCTAAAGTCTGAAGCCAGATTTCATCTTCCATGTACTTTGCTTTGTGAAAGGCATGGCTGGTGAGAAAAGCGTGAACTACGTCTTTAAGCTCATAAAATCTGGAAGTAGTTCTATCTCAAGATTGCAACCTAACTTCAGTGTGGGACAATAACAACCTTAAATTAACTTAACCCTTAACGTTGGAGACCTAAAGGTACTCTAGTTACGGCTTAAAAAGTACACAACGCGTAGGCCTAGTTGCAATAATAAATAAACATTTTCATTGTAATTACTCGCCTCTTCCTTGGAGTTCAGTGAGAAGGTTGCACCTGCTTTCCATGACTCCGAGCACTGAAGTCAGGAACCACACATAATAAATTCTTCCCTTTTCCTTACAAGGGTAGTCTCCTTAGCGCGGCTGCCTGCCAAGCGGCACACCTGGGTTTGATTCCCAGTACTGGCATGGGGATATTTTCCCCCGCTGGGAGACCTGATCCGGGGTGCACACAACCTCGGAAGGTCCCTTGAGGAGTTACTTGATGGAGAAGTAGCGGCTTCAGGTCATGAGGACCGCATTAACCGGCCGGGGTGAGTTCGAGGCGCTGACCAATTCTCACCCTCCATGACGTCTATCATGGGGGACGCAGTGGTCAGGCAGTAGGCCAAGGTTCCTTGTCCTGCCATGGAGTATTATTATTATTATTATTATTATTATTATTATTAATATTTTTATTATTTTTATTATGATTATGATTATTTTTGTTTTTACTATGGTGATTATGATTATTATGGTGATTATGATGATTATGATGATTATGATTATTATGATTATCATGATTATTATTATTGTTGTTATTATTATTATTGTTGTTATTATTATTAATGTTGTTGTTATTATTATTATTGATGTTATTGTTATTATTATTGTTATCGATTTTTGTTATTGTTATTGTTGTGATTGTGATTATTGTTGTTACTATTACCATTATTTTTATTATTTGCGACTAGGCGTTTCGTACCAGGTCGTATTACCTTACCAATTACTATGTATATTTGTGTTTTAAATTTCATTTAATATAATTCTTTCTAATTTCAAACCGAATTTTACATCAATCTTAATTTGATGTATTATCAGCTCTAATAAGCTGGTAGAGCATGGCTATCTCTGTTCAGCATTGGAATGGTCAATCGCTAAAAAATTCAATTACCGGTACAATTATTGTTTAAAATTAGCTATGTGGTTACATTTTAAAGGATTTGCCACCAAGTATGTAGCGTGTCCGCCTCACATTCTTAAGGTCGTGAGTTCGAATCTCGCTTAGGGTGAGTTACTCGGATAAGGTTTTTACGGGGTTTTCCCTTATCCTGAGAAGACGAATGTCGAGTAATGTTTTTTATTTTGATAGTGTTTAACGCCCGCTTTAACTAATTATGGCACCGCAGGCGCTGACACTGATGATACATGAATGAAGATGGAGCACCGGTGGAATGCGATGGCGGAGGAAACCGTGGAACCCGGAGAAAACCCGCCCCGGCTCCGCTTTGTCCACCATTTGGTCGCTTGGGATCGAACCCGGGTCGTCTAGGAGAGAGGCGAGTGGTCCAACCACTCGGCCACAGCGCGTCCCGAGTAACTTTAAGCTTCATGGACCCCGAGATCATTTGAGCATCATTTCACCAATTTTATTCATCCTTCGATATGACCAGGACGTTAAACAAAAAAAAAAATGATTAAAGTGAAAGCGTATGTTCAATATATAAAACACTTTCAGAGCCTCTGCTGCATTATTGTTAAGATCCTCGCGTTTTTAGCGCCTCAAAATTCCGAGCTGACTTTCTTCCTCAGCCAATAGTTTTTTCGCGGCCTTGTTAAAACCCCTGACTTCCTCAGTTTACGTTTTACATCACAAAAACATTTCATTAACAGTGGTTTACACAGCTTCGATTGCTTGTTTGAGCCATTTGAACCGACGTAGCCACTCCATGTAGTTTATGCAATTGTCACTAGGTAGCATTCATTATACGTTACACATTATGGTCTATCTACAGACGCTACTAATGACATCCGACCTTTTCATTTAGGCAAAACAAACCTTTTCTATACACGCAAGAAACAATTTTCCCTAAATCAAGTTTATGTTATTACGCCTGGCAGAACAAAAGCGACATACTACTGGAGGCAAACACAACTGTGAATTGCTTGGTACTGCCATCTTGCAAAACACCTGCAACTAAATAACTTCACTCTACACTAGCGGGATTTTACAGAACTACTTGGTACTTGCGTAAGAATAGCGCCGACATGCAACAGATTTAAATGTGTCTAGTTCCAGACTATAAGTATTCAATTAAAATAACAGTGAAACACAGAAATCTCTACTCGATTTTAAATGAATCAGCTTTTAATCTGAACCCAAAAATCGATGTTTTTATATTAGATGGCAAGTAGAGAAGGTATTGCAATACATCTTAAAATTCTATAGCGATGTTTCAGTGGAAATACACGGTTTAATATACCCTGAGGTTAAAAACATATTTTTAGATAGACGTCCGAGCGCGGTTTCTGTGAACATTATAGTTCCAAAAAGAAAAGTCTGTCAAATAGCAACTTCGTATTTAAGTTACAGCAATTTCGAAGAATGTACAACCAAGATTTTCCAAGATTCCCCCCCCCCCCGAAAAAAAAATACCCCTTGCATCGAAACATTTTCGAAAATTTTGATTTCCTCAAAAATGGTTCTAATGATTTTAACGCAATTTTTAAGACATTTTCAGAATAAATACAACGTATTCAATCAAGTTTGTGGGAATAACCTCCAAAGTCCTCTTCGTTACGAATGACTTTTGTATATCTGGCAGCAGAACAAAATTTATTAAACAAATATCGTACAAATTCGAGAAACTTCTTATCTTTTTTAAAAATTATTTTCCTGGGTCAGGGAACCTTAAAATATGTATTTCATGAAAGTTCTCAATCAAACTATTGTCTACTATTCTATGTAGTAGTTGTTATTGTATTCCACCCAACAATTTAATATCGAGATTGTACCGAAAATACACATTTTGAGACTTTAACTGTTTCTTGCACATACATCAGCAGTCACATAAACCATTTCGGCAAGTTAAGACGTCCCTTCCACTGGAAAATAGAAAGGATGGCCTCTCAGGCTCTGGCGAGCAATGTATACCCCAACGATAACACATAGATTAGTGTCTGACACTTGCGCCGTGATCATTATCTCCATTATCCCAATCCCAGAACTTAATGACTTTAAAAAAAGAAAAAATTACATATAAAATAACCCAAAAATTCTCTTAAAATAACATGTAAATTTTAAAAATTACCTAATAAAAATTAAAAATTAATATTAGGTCTAATGACGTTTTGTGAATAATTGTATTCTTCAAACCAACATTCTCCTTAGTATGGTAGCCTCTTATTAATGCAGATACTCTGTTAAGTAAGCCATTCCATAAAAATAATATTAAGTGAGCCTACCTTACTCAGCATTGCAATACACCACCATAGTCATCCTCGAGTTTTCAAAAGTCATGGCTCTACGGTTGGCACCTAGAACTGTTTTATACTGGTAGAAACTTCTTTTTAAATCTACGGATGTAAAGGGAGAACAATTGAAGAACACGATGTCACTGGCATTTAAATCCTCTTCCAAAATGTCAGTTCTGAAGTTTGCTCTTGACAAAATACTGACTATATCACGCGTTGCCTTATATTCTTTATTTTTATCTAATGCACTATTTTCATTTTTTGCCTAAAATGTCCCCAATTTCACTTTTACATTTTGTATGCAGTCTTTAGCTTCCCTGACTAACTCTATTCACTTGCTCAACGATATATCACTTACCTCTAAGCTGGTTATGGTTTTTGGCAGAAATGAAACGTTTGATTTAATGCACGACAATTTAAGTTGGGCTTGGATTGGAAAACATGTCCTGTGCTTTCCCAATTCCCATAGCATCTCCCCTATGATGTTCAAGATATAGCTTGTTATTGGTTACAGTTTTCCAATGCTGAAATAGGAAGTCGCTATCGTTTTTCTCTGTTCTCGCCAAACAAGGAAAACTGAATTTCAAATCCTTCATTTTTGATTTGCATAGTTTCTTACAGATAAAAGTGTGCAGTAAACAAAGTCGGTCCTCTTGCTATGGCTTTAAATTGCTCTTTTCATGAAAACTAAAATTAAATAAAGAAATTAAAATAATAGTGATTTGCATTTGAGAGAAGTATAAAGTATTTAAAGATTCGAACCAATACGAAAAACAGATCGGAGATTGCTATTGTTACGCATGGCAGAACAAACTCAACTGTGAATTGCTCAGTACTGCCATCTTGCAAAAGCACATGCAACTAAATACCATCACTCTGCATTAGCGAGAATTAACAGAACTACTTGGTACTTGTGTAAGAATAGCGCTGACTTGCAACAGATTTAAACGTGTAGAGTTCCAAAACATAAGTATGCGATTAAAATAACAGTGTAACACAAAAGAATCTCAAGAAGATTTTAAATGAATCAGCCTTTATCCAAACACAAAAATACATGTTTGATTTTTATATAACATAGATAATAAGTTAAGAAGGTATTGCATGCCAACAGAAATTCGATAGCGACATTTCAGTGGAATAAAAACAGTTTACGTTCTCCTGAGTTTAAAAGAACTGTACGGGCATGTACTTCTGTGAACAGAAAAATTCCAAAACGAAAAGTTAGTTTTATACCAAGCTTCATATTTAAGTTACATCTCCGAAGGAAGTGAAAACAAGATTTTTCAAAAGTGATACATCACCCTAACTGAGATTCGAACCCGGGATCTCTTGAATTTTTGAGGCCTACGTTCTCTACGTAGTAGAGTTAATTATTTAATGCATACACACACATTTCACTGTAGATATGAGAAGACAGGCTAAAGCGACAGATGTTAAAAGAGAACGCGGCTATGAACTCCCTGCTCTTTAAATGACTACGAGGAGGGAAACAAATGGTAGGCGTTTTCCAGTAAAGTTCCATACTTATTTAAATCCGTGCACCAATAACTGGGGATATAAAGGAAACGGTTAGCCCTACTAAGAAAACTGAATATGTCATAAATTGCTTGTTTTAAGAAGTACTACATTTTTTGTGTAATAAGAATTTGCCTATCTTTTACGGTTTACCAGTTATGCAAACATCATCTAGAGTGAAGAGCCTTCAAAGGCTGTTCTCAGGAATTGTAAAATAAACATCTTATTTTCAATAAAAATATTTTAAACAGAAGTAATTTTCACAATAGTTAGAGCCAGTTTTGATAAAATCAAAATTTTCGAAATGGTTCCATGGAAAGGATAGCTGCATGTGGGGTAGTTTCTTGAAACTCTTAATGTCGCAACCCAGGAGGAAATACCAAGTTTGGCACTAAACGACTTTGCGTTTATGAGGTTTGCCGTTCACACATACACACTAGACATGGGGCGATTCATGAACGAGTACAAGGAAAGAATCGTATGAATCGTGTCAACCTTAGCCGGAATCGCTGTTCAAAAAGAATCGTAAGAATCGTGCTAGTGTTAACATGAATCGTTGTTCAAAAAGAATCGCAGATTTGAAGAATCGTGATCAGCCATTGCGGTTTGTTTTCTTTTGCTTCGACCTTTCGGAGTACCAAACCGAGCTTCCACGGAAACTGCCGAGTGAGCAGGATGTGTGTGGGATTTATAACCATTTATTTTATTGTGAAAAGTCTACAGCGCTGAGGCCACGAGGCTAAAGAAGAAAATGTATGCATAAGAAAACGAACACTAGCGATCATTGCCGAAACCACCCCGAACGTCTTTTATTTTATGAGATGAGTTATTGTACAGGTTAAAGTAAGTTTATAATTTACAACTGCTCTATATATATTTGTAGAATCTTAAATGTAACATATCCACAGGTAAATCGTCACTACGTTAACAAGATATAAGACATCAGAAACTAATTTTATTTAAAAAAGGGTAAAAAAAAATGTTCCAACATAACTTTCACTGTAGTGTTGTTAAAGCAATAACTTTTTTTCTTTGTTTACCAGCATTAAGAAAAACGAATAACGATTTTCCATTTAAGAAAATTATAAATATGGAATAACTGAAAAAATAATAGAAAATGTGTAAGAAATTGTTAACTCTGCAATATACACAGTGTCACATCGCGGGTAGATGCAGAACTTAAATATTAACTTTGGCACTTACCTAACGGATTTTTCGTCTTTGAGTTATGTTGTTCATTCACAGCTACATAAACACACACGCACGCACACAAACAACATAGTCCTTTTTCTGAAAATGCCTTTTTGGATTCAGGGGACCTCAAAACATAATTTCCGATGAAATATTACACGAAATTTTTAGCTGAAAAATGATAGTTCACCATGACACATACAGAATAGAGAGCGTTAATAACAGAAAAGAAGTTTTTGTCAGGTTTCTAAGGTACCATTAAATTGATTATTCAAGGAATATGAAGCAATTTTCTCTAAAAGTTAAGTTTCATGTTCCTGATCATTTACCAAATTGTGAATTCCTCCGACAGCTTCTCAAAATGAAATAATCTACCATCATATAGTGCATTTAACATTGTCATTAAAAATTCTTTTGAAATTTGATGTCCTTACGATCCAACATACCATGCAGTACGTTGAATGCAAATTTGTTTATGGCCTAATCGGTAAAATCTATGAAATGAAATTGAAGTCTGGTATGCAATGTAAGAGGTAACCCATGGCTCGCCACATTTATAACCTGCCTCTTTTACGACACGTTTTAGTAATTGATGATTTGCGAGGTGATTTTCTTTAAATTCATGACGCCTCTTTGGAAAATAAGAGAATTTAAATAGCAAGTTTGCTCTTTAATTGACTTTCCATTTGTTAATTATCCTGTTTAGAGGCCTACACACACGCGCGCGCGCATATTTTTCCATTTTAATTAACGGGGTTTCCAAAGATGTTCCCAGTGAAATCTCATTTCCAATTTTTAGGTGGGATGCAACAGCTTCTCTATCTAATATGTACGAGTATTTGTTTGAGAAAGTAAAGGGGAACACAATCTATATAATTATTTTTTCTAGAAAATGCATTGATTTATCTAAGCGCATGCAAAACAAGAGTCCTGGAATTTGATGAAAGGAAATCGATACAATATTCTGTGCTCTAGCATGATATTATATACAGGTGTTTAATAATAATAATAATAATAATAATAATAATAATAATAATAATAGTAATAATAATAATAAAATTGTGTATACTTTGCAATATATCTCATGTAACACAAATAAAGTGGAATTTGATAGAGCCATTTTATTGTAAAGTTCAGAAAACTCCAGATTAATGGGGAAAGAATACGTTCATTTTACATTGTTTTTCTTTTATGCCAATAAACGCTCCTAGCCCCTATCGTAACAACAAAGTCGGGATTGCAAGGATGGTCGCAAAGCAGGGCGATTCACGTAATGATCGTGAATCGGGCACCTGGGCAGGCTAAAAGACAGGGAGACGATTCATGAACGAATCGTCAAATCGTGCACCAGGGCACGCTAAAAGAAAAGGAGACGATTCATGAACGAACTGTACATAAGGTTACAGCGCCGAATACTACCGAACACGGTGCGAATGCTGTGCCGAGTGAGTACTGAATGCGCACGAAAATTACCATGGATTCTGATGTTATGTCATCTGTCTGGCTCTGGTTAGCCAAAACAGAAAAACATTGCCATTAAATAGAATATTGTTGAGTTCTGACAATACGAAGTTAACGATGTAGGTTAATGTTTTAAAAACAATAGTGTATAATGGAAAGCGCAGTTAATCGAATCGTAAACATTTCCATTGAAGCTACAGCTCCACATATAAGAAAAGGAGTAATGTTCAGTAACTATTTTACTGAACATTATTAAATATCTAATACATTGTATTGTATTGTGTGACTGTATGTGGTAGATGTTATACCAAAATTGTTAATGGAGGAAAAAGCAGAAAGTTTAGAATTCCTGGATTAAATTAATTAATATCTACGTTTTAATTACATAATTAAACAGCATTAATTTATATACCATAACCTACATTATGCAGGTATTGGGCATCTTACCTCTAATATGAAAATTACTTCGGAAGAAAATAATAATTAATCTGGCTAATAGCGTTTCCTTAGAATGGCATATTTCTAAAAAATATACGACTTACTAGCGTGTAACCGCGGCAGTGATGAATAATAATTACTCTGCATATTAACATTACACAAATACCGCCATGCAGTCGAAGCTTAGGTGTCAATTTTAGACTTAAACAAACTCTTATGTTGGTTTTCATTTTTCGATTAATGGAAGAAATTTTACCAATCATATTTGCAAAACAGTACAGCATTTTCTATAAATTACACGAACACACAGAATGCATGGCGATGATTATTAAACCGTGAACGATTCGTATGAACGAATCGAGTAAAACCATTACTCTTGACCCAACTCTAATATAACTGTGGGAGGCCACGGCCAGAGTAGACGTCAAACGCTCGTGTACATTACCGTGGTTGCAAACATTTCATTGATAGTAATGCGTTTAACAATTTTGATTCAGCAGATATCGTGTGAGAGACGAGATCATCAACACCACACTGGATATCGGTTTATTTCAACAACGTTACCTCCTACATCCTACATCCTCCACAGACATTTTGCTGTGAACCAGGTGAAGCCCGGTTCGCTACAAAAATTAAATGAAAATCGTGTTAGTGTATACTATGCTCCACATTAATTTCATCTTTATACTAAAAATCGTAGACTTCGCCGTTCTATTATGTTTACTTTTTGTGTACTAACTCATACGAAATAGTAGCTTTCGATTAAGATAATTATAAAATATAATGAACACCTCTAGCTGCTTCTTAAAATGTATCTATTGTGTACATTTTTCCATGTGCTGCCCTATAACATCGATAGGTTTATAAATATATTACAAATATACTAGTGCTGACATCTAAAGGTCGTCAAATTGATTGAAATTGTTCCATCTTTGGCCTGCAGATGGCAATCGTTTCGAAGTTGCATGGACGCAAACTCTGAAATGCGGTATACTGCCATCCCAACATTTCGTGAACATATATCCTACAAAACAGCAGTGCTTTGAACTAGCGGGAATTTAGAGTAGTACTTAGTGCTCCTATAAAAATACTACAGATATCCAAATGATTTAACCTTTTACCTAACCAAAACTATAAGCAAGTAAATAAAGTAAAACCGTAACCCAATAGAATCTCTAGCCGATTTTGAATGAATCATTGATGCTAGCGTATGTTATGTATTGCCCTGCACCCAAAAATCCATTTTTGTTTTCTCTACCACGTAGATAGAAGGTGGAGAAGCTATAGCATTCCAACCAAAAATTCGATAGCGTGATTTAAGTGCAAATACAGATTGATCCCTAAATATCATGTTTAAAATAAAGTGTGCGCGTGTGCGAACGGCATAAACAAAAACATAACGTTGGTTGAATATAAAATTTTATATTTTATGTTCAGCTTTTTCCAAGGATGCGACTCGAGATTCTTATGAGAATCCGCCCTACAAAACATGAAAAAATGGACGAAAGTGTTGCCCTTCTTAAAAATGGTTCTAATGATTTTAATCACATAACATCTTTAAATATTAGTTTCATTGCATATAAGATGTATATTATGGATTTTTTGGAAATACTCTAAAATCCTCTTCTTTTAATTGATTTGTGCATAAATGGTAACAGATAGACAAAAGTACTCTACAAAAAAAAAATGTACATTAAAAATAACCTGAGTTACCGATGCAATTATTGTTTAAAATTAGCTATGTGATTGTATTGCAAAGGACTTGCCATCAAATAATAATGCTTTAAACAAGGATTTAAAATAATAACGTATGTTCCATATATATATACACATATAATTAATTTTTGTCTGGAATAATGCCGCATTATTGTCAAGAACTTAACATTTTTATCATTTCAAAGTCCCAAGCTGATTTTCTTATTCAGATCAAATTTTCTTCGCTGCCCTCTTGAAGATAAGTTATTTTTCTGACTAAGTAGAAGGATATACATACTTCCTCGCCTGCGTTTTACTTCACAAAAACATTTCTTTGCCAAATGGTTTATGTAGTTACGATCGAACGTTTGAGCCATTTGAAAAGAAGTAGCCGTTCCCTGTAGTTTATCCAATCATCACTAGATAGCATTAGCCGCTACAAGCTATGCTCTATCTGAAAACACTACTAATGGATTTTGAAGCATTTTACCTTTTCAAATAGGCAAAATAAACCTTCTCTGAACACGCAAGTACAACTTCTCATTAATAAAGTTTATATTGTTACGTCTGGCAGCACAAAAGCGACAAGCCCAACCGTGAATTACTTAGTACTGCCATCTCTCAACCAAATAACATCACTCTGCACTAGCGGGAGTTTATAGAACTACTTGGGACTTGTGTAAGAATAGCGCCGACATGCAGCAGATTTAAACGTGCCTAGGTCCAAACTATAAGTATGCGATTAAAATAACACTGTAATACAAAAGAATCTCTAGTGGTTTTAAATGAATCAGCCTTTACCGAAATCCAAAAAACCCTATTTAGATTTTTATATAACACAGATAATACGTTGAGAAATTTGATTGCGACATTTCAGTGGAAATAAACGGTTTACGTTCCCCTTAGTTTAAAAGAACATTTTTAGAAAGATGTCCGGGCATGTGCTTCTGTGACCAGAAAAGTTCCAAAACGAAAAGCCGGTCAAATACCAAACTTCATAATTAAGTTACATCTCCGAAGGATGTGACACAAGATTTTTTCAAAAATGCTCCCCTCAATCTCCCCCTTACATGGAAATATTTTGATAACTTTGTTTGTGCTTGTAATGACTAATAATTTTAGCGCCACTTTATAACATTTTCATAATTAATACAAAGTATTTACAAGCAATTTTGTAGTAATATCTTTTGAAATCCACTACATTCTGAATGACTTTTGTGCAACTGGCAACAGAACAAAATTTACCAAACAAAAATTGTACATATACGAGATATTCGCTGCTATTGGTTTCACTTTTCCATTTTTACTTTCTCTAGCATAGATCTACGTATTTAGTATGTGGAGAAGGTATTGTACTCCACCCTAAACCTTAATACTGAGATTTCACAAGAAATACATATTTTGAGGTTCCTAAATAAAAGTATTTATAGAAAAAAAAACTCCTCTGGATGTGTGCGTGTGTATATATGTGTGTGTACAAAATAACTCAGAAATGTAAATTTGGTGTCAGTATCCTCCAGAGGATACGAACAGAAGATTTTCATAAAATCCCCCCCAAACAAAACTATACCTGGAACATTGTTCGAAATTTTCGATTTTCTAAAAAAAAAAAAAAATAGTTGTAACAATGTCGAGTAAAATGCCATATATTAAAGAGGTCTACATGGCAAATAAAATGTATATCCTAAAGTTTTGTACGTAATCCCTGAAGTGCATAATTGGTAAACCGTAGGATATATACCAAAACTTACTACACAAAAGTGCAGATATCGTTAAAACTTACAGTTTGTCATATAAGTTTTAGTTTTTTTGTATTGCCTATCATTTCCAAGATATTCCCGTTATTAGAGTCGATTTTGAAATACTTAAGAATAGAAGGGCCGTGGGGCCAAGTTGTCCCCTAATGAACTTTTAACTTATGCTCTGACCAAAGCATAAGTCGGATTCACTTGATAATTCGTGACTTATCATTAACTGTAAGGGGGATCAGCCACCTATATTTGCATATGGGAGAAGACATATTAAATACATTCCTGAAATTTGCGAAAAGTAGTAGCAGTGTAGCATGGGGATATTTGCCCCCGCTGGGAGACCTGATCCGGGGTGCACACAACCTCGTAAGGTCCCTTGAGGAGCTACTTGATGGAGAAGTAGCGGCTTCAGGTCATGAGGACCGCATTAACCGGCCGGGGTGGGTTCGAGGCGCTGACCACTTCTCACCCTCCATGACGTCTATCATGGGGGACGCAGTGGTCAGGCGGTAGGCCAAGGTTCCTTGTCCTGCCATGGAGTATTATTATTATTATTATTATTATTATTATTATTATTAATATTTTATTTTTATTATTATTAATATTTTTATTATTTTTATTATGATTATGATTATTTTTATTTTATTATGATTATTATGGTGATTATGATGATTATGATGATTATGATTATTATGATTATTGTTATGATTATCATAATTATTATTGTTGTTATTATTATTGTTATTGTTATTGTCGTTATTATTATTGTTGTTATTATTAATGTTGTTGTTATTATTATTATTATTATTGATGTTATTGTTATTATTATTGTTATCGATTGTTGTTATTGTTATTGTTGTGATTGTGATTATTGTTGTTATTATTACCATTATTTTTATTATTTGCGACTAGGCGTTTCGCACCAGGTCATATTACCTTACCAATTACTATGTTTATTTGCGTTTTAAATTTCATTTTATTTTATTCTTTCTAATTTCAAACCGAATTTTACATCAATCTTAATTTGATGTATTATCAGCTCTAATAAGCTCGTAGAGCATGGCTATCTCTGTTCAGCATTGGAATGGTCAATCGCTAAAAAATTCTATTACCGGTACAATTATTGTTTAAAATTAGTTATGTGGTTACATTTTAAAGGTTTTAAAGGTTTTGTCTATATACTTTAGACAATGACTTAAAGCCCGCCTGGGTAGTGTGGTGGTAGCGTGTCCGCCTCACATTCGTAAGGTCGTGAGTTCGAATCTCGCTTAGGGGGAGTTACTCGGATAAGGCTTTTGCGGGGTTTTCCCTTATCCTGAGAAGACGAATGTCGAGTAACGTTTTTTATTTTGATAGTGTTTAACGCCTGCTTCAACTAATTATGGCACCGCAGGCGCTGACACTGATGATACATGACTGAAGATGCAGCACCGGTGGAATGCGATGGCGGAGGAAACCGTGGAACCCGGAGAAAACCCGCCCCGGCGCCGCCTTGTCCACCACAAATCTCACATTTGGTCCCTTGGGATCGAACCCGGGTCGTCTAGGAGAGAGGCGAGTGGTTTAACCACTCGGCCACGGCGCGTCCCGAGTAACTTTAAGCTTCATGGACCCCGAGATCATTTGAGCATCATTTCACCAATTTTATTCATCCTTCGATATGACCAGGACGTTAAACAAAAAAAAAAAAAATGATTTAAATTGAAAGCGTATGTTCAATATATAAAACACTTTCAGAGCCTCTGCTGCATTATTGTTAAGATGCTCGCGTTTTTAGCACCTAAAAATTCCGAGCTGACTTTCTTCCTCAGCCAATAGTTTTTTCGCGGCCTTGTTGAAAACCACTGACTTCCTCAGTTTACGTTTTACATCACAAAAACATTTCATTAACAGTGGTTTACACAGCTTCGATTGATTGTTTGAGCCATTTGAACCGACGTAGCCACTCCATGTAGTTTATGCAATTGTCACTAGGTAGCACGTTACACATTATGGTCCATCTACAGACGCTACTAATGACATCCGACCTTTTCATTTAGGCAAAACAAACCTTTTCTATACACGCAAGTAACAATTTTCCCTAAATCAAGTTTTTGTTGTTACGCCTGTCAGAACAAAAGAGACAGACTACTGGAGGCAAACACAACTGTGAATTGCTTGGTACTGCCATCTTGCAAAACACCTGCAACTAAATAACTTCACTCTACACTAGCGGGAGTTTACAGAACTAGTTGGTACTTGTGTAAGAATAGCGCCGACATGCAACAGATTTAAATGTGTCTAGTTCCAAACTATAAGTATGCAATTAAAATAACAGTGAAACACAGACATCTCTACTCGATTTTAAATGAATCAGCTTTCAATCTGAACCCAAAAATCGATGTTTTTATATTAGATGGCAAGTAGAGAAGGTATTGCAATGCATCTTAAAATTCTATAGCGATGTTTCAGTGGAAATACACGGTTTAATTTACCCTGAGGTTAAAAACATATTTTTAGATAGACGTCCGAGCGCGGTTTCTGTGAACAATATAATTCCAAAAAGAAAAGTCTGTCAAATAGCAACTTCGTATTTAAAATACAGCAATTTCGAAGAATGTACAACCAAGATATTCCAAGATTCCCCCCCCCCCCGAAAAAAAATACCTTGCATCGAAACATTTTCGAAAATTAGGATTTCCTCAAAAATGGTTCTAATGATTTTAACGCAATTTTTAAGACATTTTCAGAATAAATACAACGTATTCAATCAAGTTTGTGGGAATAACCTCCGAAGTCCTCTTCGTTACGAATGACTTTTCTATATCTGGCAGCAGAACAGAATTTATTAAACAAAAATCGTACAAATTCGAGATACTTGTTATCTTTTTCTAAAAATGATTTTCTTAGGGTCAGGGAACCTTAAAATATGTATTTCATGAAAATTCTCAATCAAACTATTGTCTACTATACTATGCAGTAGTTGTTATTGTATTCCACCCAACAATTTAATATCGAGATTGGACCGAAAATACACATTTTGAGACTTTAACTGTTTCTTGCACATACCTCAGCAGTCACATAAACCATTTCGGCAAGTTAAGACGTCCCTTCCACTGGAAAATAGAAAGGATGGCCTCTCAGGCACTGGCGAGCAATGTATACCCCAACGATAACACATAGATTAGTGTCTGACACTTGCGCCGTGATTATTATCTCCATTATCCCAATCCCAGAACTTAATGACTTTAAAAAAGGAAAAAATTACATACAAAATAACCCAAAAATTCTCTTAAAATAGCATATAAATTTTAAAAATTACCTAATAAAAATTAAAAATTAATATTAGGTCTAATGACGTTTTGTGAATAATTGTATTCTTCAAACCAACATTCTCCTTAGTATGGTAGCCTCTTACTAATGCAGATACTCTGGTAAGTAAGCCATTCCATAAAAATAATATTAAGTGAGCCTACCTTACTCAGCATTGCAATACACCACCATAGTCATCCTCAAGTTTCCAAAAGTCGTGGCTCTACGGTTGGCACCTAGAACTGTTTTATACTGGGAGAAACTTCTTTTTAAATCTACGGATGTAATGGGAGAACAATTGAAGAACACGATGTCACTGGCATTTAAATCCTCTTCCAAAATGTCAGTTCTGAAGTTTGCTCCTGACAAAATACTGACTATATCACGCGTTGCCTTATATTCTTTATTTTTATCTAATGCACTTTTTTCATTTTTTGCCTAAAATGTCCCCAATTTCACTTTTACATTTTTTATGCAGTCTTTAGCTTCCCTGACTAACTCTATTCACTTGTTCAACGATATATCACTTACCTCTAAGCTGGTTATGGTTTTTGGCAGAAATGAAACGTTTGATTTAATGCACGACAATTTAAGTTGGGCTTGGATTGGAAAACATGTCCTGTGCTTTCCCAATTCCCATAGCATCTCCCTATGATGTTCAAGATATAGCTTGTTATTGGTTACAGTTTTCCAGTGCTGAAATAGGAAGTCGCTATCGTTTTCCCTGTTCTCGCCAAACAAGGAAAACGGAATTTCAAATCCTTCATTTTTGATTTGCATAGTTTCTTACAGATAAAAGTGTGCAGTAAACAAAGTTGGTCCTCTTGCTATGGCTTTAAATTGCTCTTTTCATGAAAACTAAAATTAAATAAAGAAATTAAAATAATAGTGATTTGCATTTGAGAGAAGTATAAAGTATTTAAAGATTCGAACCAATACGAAAAACAGATCGGAGATTGCTAATGGGCATCATTCAATGACTTCATTCGTCTCTGAAAATCTAATTTTCACAACGGTTATAAAGAATAAATAAATGCATTTAAAACAACTACTGCTACTGCTACTTATTTATTTATTTATTTATTTATTTGCGACTAGGGCTTACGTATCTGGCCACATTACCTTGCCAATGACTATTTATTTGAAATTTTCATTTTTAAACTGTTTAATACATGAACCTAAATTTCTAATTTCAAACCGATTTTTAGAGAATTTGATGTATAATCAGTCAAAATAAACTCGTAGAACTTGGCTATTTCCGTTCTGTTTTTCGATGGGCAATAGCTATGAGCCAGCAGATTAAAAATAAACTCGGTTACCGATACAATTATTGTTTAAAATTAGCTATGTGGTTGTATTGCAAAGGATTTGCCATCAAATAATAATGCTTTAAACAAGGATTTAAAACAAAAGTGTATGTTCAATATATGCAATTCTTGTCAGGTATACTGCTGCATTATTGTCAATAACTTTACATTCTTATCATTTCAGAATTCCGAGCTGCTTTTCTTATTCAGTTCATACTTTCTTCGCTTCCCTCTTGAAAATACGTTATTTTCCTCACTAAGTAGAAGGATATACATACTTTCTTGCTTGCGTTTTACTTCCCAAAAACATTTCTTTGCCAATGGCAATTGATCGTTTGAGCCATTTGAAAAGAATTAGCCGCTCCATGTAGTTTATTCAGTCGTCGCTAGGTAGCATTAGACGCTATTTGCTATGCTCCATCTGCAAATGCTATTCATGAATTTTGAAGCAATTTACCTTTTCATATAGGCAAAATAAACCTTCTCTGGTCACGCAAGTAAAACGTTTAATTAATAGAGTTTATATTGTTACGCATGGCAAAACAAAAGCGACAAACTCAACTGTGAATTGATCAGTACTGCCATCTTGCAAAAGCGCATACAACTAAATACCATCACTCTGCATTAGCGAGAATTAACAGAACTACTAGGTGCTTGTGTAAGAATAGCGCTTACTTGCAACAGATTTAAACGTGTCTACTTCCAAAACATAAGTATGCCATTAAAATAACACTGTAACAGAAAAGAATCTCAAGAAGATTTTAAATGAATCAGCCTTTATCCAAACACAAAAATACATATTAGATTTTTATATAACATAGATAATAAGGTAAGAAGGTATTGCATGCCTACAGATATTCGATAGCGACATTTCAGTGGAATAAAAACAGTTTAAGTTCTCCTGAGTTTAAAAGAACATTTTTAGAAATATGTTCGGGCATGTACTTCTGTGACCAGAAAAATTCCAAAACGAAAAGTTAGTTTTATACCAAGCTTCATATTTAAATTACATCTCCGAAGGATGTAAAAACAAGATTTTTCAAAAGTGATACATCACCCTAACTGAGATTCGAACCCGGGATCTCTTGAATTTTTGAGGCCTACGTTCTCTACGTAATAGAGTTAATTACTTAATGCATACACACACATTTCACTGTAGATATGAGAAGACAGGCTAAAGCGACAGATGTTAAAAGAGAACGCGGCTATGAACTCCCTGCTCTTTAAATGACTACGAGGGGGGCAACAAATGGTAGGCGATTTCCAGTAAAATTCCATACTTATTGAAATTTGTGGGATATAAAGGAAGCGGATAACCCTACTAAGAAAAATGTAAATGTCATAACTGCTTGTTTAAAGAAGTACTACATTTTTTGTGTAATAAGAATTTGCCTATCTTTTACGGTTTACCAGTTGTGCAAACATCATCTAGAGTGAAGAGCCTTCAAAGGCTGTTCTCAGGAATTGCAAAATAAACATCTTATTTTCAATAAAAATATTATAAACAGGATTAATTTTCACAATAGTTAGAGACAGTTTTGATAAAATAAAAATTTTCGAAGTATGTTCCATGGAAAGGATAGCTGCGTGTGGGGTAGTTTCTTGAAACTCTTAATGTTGCAACCCAGGAGGAATACCAAGTTTGGCACTAAACGACTTTACGTTTATGAGGTTTGCCGTTCACACATACACACTAGACATGGGGCGATTTATGAACGAGTACAAGGAAAGAATCGTATGAATCGTGTCAACCTTAGCCGGAATCGCCGTTCAAAAAGAATCGAAAGAATCGTGCTAGTGTTAACATGAATCGTTGTTCAAAAAGAATCGCAGATTTGAAGAATCGTGATCAGCCATTGCGGTTTGTTTTCTTTTGCTTCGACCTTTCGGAGTACCAAACCGAGCTTCCACGGAAACTGCCGAGTGAGCAGGATGTGTGTGGGATTTATAACTTTTTATTTTATTGTGAAAAGTCTACAGCGCTGAGGCCACGAGGCTAAAGAAGAAAATGTATGCATAAGAAAACGAACACTAGCGATCTTTGTCGAAACCACCCCGAGCGTCTTTTATTTTATGAGATGAGTTATTGTACAGGTTAAAGTAAGTTTATAATTTACAACTGCTCTATATATATTTGTAGAATCTTAAATGTAACATATCCACAGGTAAATCGTCACTACGTTAACAAGATATAAGACTTCAGAAACTAATTTTATTTAAAAAAGGGGGAAAAAAATGTTCCAACATAACTTTCACTGTAGTGTTGTTAAAGCAATAACTTTTTTTCTTTGTTTACCAGCATTAAGAAAAACGAATAACATTTTCCATTTAAAAAAATTATAAATATGGATTAACTGAAAAAATAATAGAAAATATGTAAGAAATTGTTAACTCTGCAATATACACAGTGTCACATCGCAGGTAGATGCAGAACTTAAATATCAACTTTGGCACTTACCTAACGGATTTTAAGTCTTTGAGTTATGTTGTTCATTCACAGCTACATAAACACACACGCACGCACACAAACAACATAGTCCTTTTCCTGAAAATGCCTTTTTGGATACAGGGGACCTCAAAACATAATTTCCGATGAAATATTACATAAAATTTTTAGCTGAAAAATGATTGTTCACCATGACACATACAGAATAGAGAGCGTTAATAACAGAAAAGAAGTTTTTGTCAGGTTTCTAAGGTACCATTAAATTGATTATTCAAGGAATATGAAGCAATTTTCTCTAAAAGTTAAGTTTCATGTTCCTGATCATTTACCAAATTGTGAATTCCTCCGACAGCTTCTCAAAATGAAATAATCTACCATCATATAGTGCATTTAACATTGTCATTAAACATTCTTTTGAAATTTGATGTCCTTACGATCCAACATACCATGCAGTACGTTGAATGCAAATTTGTTTATGGCCTAATCGGTAAAATCTATGAAATGAAATTGAAGTCTGGTATGCAATGTAAGAGGTAACTCATGGCTCGCCACATTTATAACCTGCCTCTTTTACGACACGTTTTAGTAATTGATGATTTGCGAGGTGATTTTCTTTAAATTCATGACGCCTCTTTGGAAAATAAGAGAATTTAAATAGCAAGTTTGCTCTTTAATTGACTTTCCATTTGTTAATTATCCTGTTTAGAGGCCTACACACACGCGCGCGCGCGCATATTTTTCCATTTTAATTAACGGGGTTTCAAAAGATGTTCCCAGTGAAATCTCATTTCCAATTTTTAGGTGGGATGCAACAGCTTCTCTATTTAATATGTACGAGTATTTGTTTGAGAAAGTAAAGGGGAACACAATCTATATAATTATTTTTTTTAGAAAATGCATTGATTTATCTAAGCGCATGCAAAAAAAGAGTCCTGGAATTTGATGAAAGGAAATCGATACAATATTCTATGCTCTAACATGATATTATATACAGGTGTTTAATAATAATAATAATAATAATAATAATAGTAATAATAATAAAATTGTGTATACTTTGCAATATATCTCATGTAACACAACTAAAGTGGAATTTGATAGAGCCATTTTATTGTAAAGTTCAGAAAACTCCAGATTAATGGGGAAAGAATACGTTCAGTTTTACATTGTTTTTCTTTTATGCCAATAAACGCTCCTAGCCCCTATCGTAACAACAAAGTCGGGATTGCAAGGATGGTCGCAATGCAGGGCGATTCACGTTAGTATCGTGAATCGAGCACCTGGGCAGGCTAAAAGACAGGGAGACGATTCATGAACGAATCGTCAAATCGTGCACCAGGGCACGCTAAAAAAAAGGAGACGATTCATGAACGAACTGTACATAAGGTTACAGCGCTTAGCCAAGGGAGAGACTTGTTGCCAAGTCGAGTGCCGCCAAATACTTCCGAACACGGTGCGAATGCTGTGCCGAGTGAGTACTGAATGCGCACGAAAATTACCATGGATTCTGATGTTATGTCATCTGTCTGGCTCTGGTTAGCCAAAACAGAAAAACATTGCCATTAAATAGAATATTGTTGAGTTCTGACCATACGAAGTTAACGATGATGATTAATGTTTTAAAAACAATAGTGTATAATGTAAAGCGCAGTTAATCGAATAGTAAACTTTTCCATTAAAACTACAGCACCGCATATAAGAAAAGGAGTAATGTTCAGTAACTATTTTACTGAACATTATTAAATATCTAATACATTGTACTGTATTGTGTGACTGTATGTGGTAGATGTTATACCAAAATTGTTAATGGAGGAAAAAGCAGAAAGTTTAGAATTCCTGGATTAAATAAATTAATATCTACGTTTAAATTACATAATTTAACAGCATTAATTTATATACCATAACCTACACTAAATGCAGGTATAGGGCATCTTACCTCTAATATGAAAATTACTTCGGAAGAAAATAATAATTAATCTGGATATTAGCGTTTCCTTAGAATGGCATATTTCTAAAAAATATACGACTTACTAGCGTGTAACCGCGGCAGTGATGATTAATAATTTCTCTGCATATTAACATTACACAAATACCGCCATGCAGTCGAAGCTTAGGTGTCAATTTTAGACTTAAACAAACTCTTATGTTGGTATTCATTTTTCGATTAATGGAAGAAATTTTACCAATTGTATTTGCAAAACAGTACAGCGTTTCTATAAATTACACTAACACACAGAATGCATGGCGATGATTAATAAACCGTGAACGATTCGTATGAACGAATCGGGTAAAACGATTACTCTTGACCCAACTCTATATAACTGTACGAGGTCACGACCAGAGTTGACGTCAAACGCTCGTGTTAATTACCGTGGTTGCAAACACTTCCTTGATAGCAATGCGTTTAACAATTTTGATTCAACAGATATCATATGAGAGACGAGATCATCAACACCACACTGAATATCGGTTTATTTCGACAACGTTACCTCCTGAATCCTCCACAGACATTTTGCTGTGAACCAGGTGAAGCCCGGTTCGCTACAAAAATTAAATGAAAATCGTGTTAGTGTATACCTTGCTCCACATTAATTTTATCTTTATACTTCAAATCGTAGACTTCACCGTTCTATTTTGTTTACTTTTTGTGTACTAGCTCATACAAAATAGTAGCTTTCGATTAAGATAATTATTAAATATAATGAACACCAGAAGCTGCATCTTAAAATGTATTTATTTTGTACATTTTTCCATGTGCTGCCCTATAACATCGTTAGGTTTATAAATATATTAGAAATACACAAGTGCTGACATCTACTGGTCGTCAAATTGATTGAAATTGTTACATCTTTGGCCTGCAGATGGCAATCGTTTCGACGTTGCATGGACGCAAACTCTGAAATGCGGTATAGTGCCATCCCAACATTTCGTGAACATATAACCTACTAAACAGCAGTGCTTTTAACTAGCGGGAATTTAGAGTAGTGCTTAGTGCTCCTATAAAAATACTACAGACATCCAAATGATTTAACCTGATACCTAACCAAAACTATAAGCAAGTAAATAAAGTAAAATCGTAACCCAATAGAATCTCTAGCCGATTTTGAATGAATCATTGATACTAGCGTATGTTATGTGTTGCCCTGCACCCAAAAATCCATTTTTGTTTTCTCTACCACGTAGATAGAAGGTGGAGAAGCTATAGCATTCCAACCAAAAATTCGATAGCGTGATTTAAGTGCAAATACAGATTGATCCCTAAATATCATGTTTAAAATAAAGTGTGCGCGTGTGACAACGGCTTAAACAAAAACATAACGTTGGTTGAATATAGACTTTTATATTTTATGTTCAGCTTTTTCCAAGGATGCGACTCAAGATTCTTATGAGAATCCGCCCTACAAAACTACCCTTTGTATGAAAAAATAGACGAAAGTGTTGCTTTTCATAAAAATGGTTCTAATGATTTAATTACATAACATATTTAAATATTAGTTTCATTGCATATAAGATTTATATTATGGATTTTCTGGAAATCCCCTCTATAATCCTCTTCTTTTGAATGATTTGTGCATAAATATTAACAGATAGACAAAAATAATCTACAAAAAAGAAATGTACATTAAAAATAATCTGAGTTACCGATACAATTATTGTTTAAAATTAGCTATATGCTTGCATTGCAAAGGAGTTGCCATCAAATAATAATGCCTTAAACAAGGATTTAAAATAAAAACGTATGTTCAATAAATATATATATATATATACATATATATAATTAATTTTTGTCTGGAACAATGCCGCAGTATTGTCAAGAACTTTACATTTTTATCATTTCAAAGTCCCAAGTTGATTTTCTTATTCAGATCATATTTTCTTCGCTGCCCTCTTGAAGATAAGTTATTTTCCGGACTAAGTAGAAGGATATACATACTTCCTCGCCTGCGTTTTACTTCACAAAAACATTTCTTTGCCAATAGTTTATGTAGTTACGATCGATCGTTTGAGACATTTGAAAAGAAGTAGCCGTTCCCTGTAGTTTATGCAATCGTCACTAGGTTGCATTAGACGCTACATGCTATGCTCTATCTGCAAACACTACTACAGAATTTTGAAGCATTTTACCTTTTCAAATAGGCAAAATAAACCTTCTCCGAACACGCAAGTACAGCTTCTCATTAATAAGGTTTATATTGTTACGTCTGGCAGAACAAAAGCGACAAGCCCAACCGATAATTGCTTAGTTCTGCCATCTTGCAACCAAATAACATCACTCTGCACTAGCGGGAGTTTATAGAACTACTTGGGACTTGTGTAAGAATAGCGCCGACATGCATCAGATTTAAACGTGCCTAGTTCCAAACTATAACTATGCGATTAAAATAACACTGTAATACAAAAGAATCTCTAGTGGTTTTAAATGAATCAGCCCTTACCAAAATCCAAAAAACCCTATTTAGATTTTCATATAACACAGATAATACGTTGAGAAATTTGATTGCGACATTTCAGTGGAAATAAACGGTTTACGTTCCCCTTAGTTTAAAAGAACATTTTTAGAAAGATGTCCGGGCATGTGCTTCTGTGACCAGAAAAGTTCCAAAACGAAAAGCCGGTCAAATACCAAACTTCATATTTAAGTTACATCTCCGAAGGATGTGACACAAGATTTTTTCAAAAATGCTCCCCCCAATCTCCCCCTTACATGGAAATATTTTGATAACTTTGTTTGTGCTTGTAATGACTAATAATTTTAGCGCCACTTTATAACATTTTCATAATTAATACAAAGTATTTACAAGCAATTTTGTAGTAATATCTTTTGAAATCCACTACATTCTGAATGACTTTTGTGCAACTGGCAACAGAACAAAATTTACCAAACAAAAATTGTACATATACGAGATATTCGCTGCTATTGGTTTCACTTTTCCATTTTTACTTTCTCTAGCATAGATCTACGTATTTAGTATGTGGAGAAGGTATTGTACTCCACCCTAAACCTTAATACTGAGATTTCACAAGAAATACATGCTTTGAGGTTCCTAAATAAAAGTATTTATAGAAAAAAAAACTCCTGGGGATGTGTGCGTGTGTATATATGTGTGTGTACAAAATAACTCAGAAATGTAAATTTGGTGTCAGTATCCTCCAAAGGATACGAACAGAAGATTTTCATAAAATCCCCCCCAAACAAAACTATACCTGGAACATTATGCGAAATTTTCGATTTTCTAAAAAAAAAAAAAAAAAAAAAGAAAAAAAAATGTCGAGCAAAATGCCATATATTAAAGAGGTCTACATGGCAAATAAAATGTATATCCTAAGGTTTTGTACGTAACCCCTGAAGTGCATAATTGGTAAACCGTAGGATATATACCAAAACTTACTACACAAAAGTGCAGATACCGTTAAAACTTACAGTTTGTCATATAAGTTTTAGTTTTTTTTTGTATTGCCTATCATTTCCAAGATACTCCCGTTATTAGAGTCGATTTTGAAATATTTAAGAATAGAAGGGCCATGGGGCCAAGTTGTCCCATAATGAACTTTTAACTTATGCTCTGACCAAAGCTTAAGTCGGATTCACTTGATAATCCGTGACTTATCATTAACTGTAAGGGGGATTAACCACCTATATTTGCATATGGGAGAAGACATATTAAATGCATCCCGGAAATTTGCGAAAAGTAGTAGCATTCCAATCTCTAAACTGGTTGCAATAACAACGCCTTCAACGACTGGAAATATTAATGAGTTTCTTGCTGTTTGTGCTCAAGATGAATCATTTCCAAAATGTCTTTCTTATCACTGCATTATCCACCAGATAGCTTTATGAATAAAGATTATCAGCCTCGACCGTGTCATGAAAATCGTAACTCGTGTAGTAAATCCATCAGGTCATCTTCTACACGTCACCGATTGTTCAGAAATTATTTGATTCTGAGCACGGTGCCATTATTCTAATTCACGGTGCTGACGTAAGATGGCTTAGCAGAGAGAAAACTCTGGAATAATTCTGCGGTCTTCTAGATGAGATATGAAGTTTTCTGAAATCATCGCCCGGGCAATATTGTCAATAATTTGATGAGATACCATGGCTCCTTGAATTAGGTATCTGGGCAGATATCACCACAAAATTATATGAACTAAACAACGTAATGCGAACGGAAAATCGTAACAGTTCAGTCATGGTAAATACTGAAATACTTTCTGAACGAAAGGCAATTTATGAATTGCACATTTAAACAGAACTTCCCTATCACACCTTACAACAGTTATGGAAACCGTAAATATCGGCGAATGTAATATTCTATCTTTTCCTCAAAATCTTCAAGCTCTAGTCACAGTATTTAGTAACAGCTTGAGCCAGTGTTTATATTTATCAATAACTCAATCGTTTCAGTTGACATTACTGAACTTGTATAATTTAATAGTGTTGCCAGGTGGTTCATTTTAAACATCCTTAACGGGATACTGAAATATCGCTATTTGCACAGAAATACCTACGTTTAATAAAATAAATTTAAAACGATTAAAGTATTGCAAAATAAAATATAAATTGATTAAACTTTATTTTTCTTTTCTATATTGAAGCATGTGCTACAACAGTCTGCGTTTGATGACCTGAGGGTAACTACTGTTGAAAATCCTCTTCCTCCATTGAAACTTCTTGGACGCCCAGTAACTCTCGAGGACCTGAATCGGAGTCCAGTTTATATGTATATGCTGTCATTTAATAGCTTTAGCACTTCTCCTGTCACTGGATAGGCACTACACACTTTATTTGAGACCCTCGTGTCCAGTTTAATTCCCATTAAGGCTGCTACCGTAAAAGATTTCAACCCATTTCTTTTCTTGGATTTAATATCTCCAAACGTAGAGAAAATTCTCTCAGCGTCCGCATTTGAAAGCGACAAGGCCAAAAAAAGTAAAGCTAAAACACCAGTATTGTTAAATAACACTTCGTCCGAATTGTAACAAAAGAATTATTATCAGACTTTGTTCAAATGAACGAAAGGCAGGTTTCAAAAGCCACGCCTTACTCTGTGAAATGGGAGGATCAAATAGGAAAATCCTCTCCTAACTTGGAATTATAAGAGAGATCCTACATCACGCATCCTGCTATAGAAGCTAAAAATCGCCGCTTACTTGCTTTCAGCGACATTCCTCATGTGTTGAACTGATTTATTGGACGAAGGATTTGTTTTACATAATGGTAGGGCTTTCTGAAGAACATGTTGATGCCCAAAAATATTGACTTAGGCCACAATCTCATATTACTTCAGGCACCGAAAGTCAAAAAGTTCGTCCTGCCATCTATTAGGCTGAAGAATGTGAACAAGTGAAAATCAGAAAAGCGGAAAATACCCAGAAATAAACGCACTGATTTGGCGAGAAAGAAAATGAGAAGTGTGCTACAACTGTATAAATAATTACATATGCACATAATGCAGGGAACACTACATCGCGTGATATATTTTACTGTGCATCTACAGTTTTTCCGTAATACTTAATAATGTGTTGAATTAATTTTTAATTTAGCTTTAAGCTCTGTTAAGTGAAGAATTCCAGCAAAATACCTGAACAACTGGGGGCAACATTTAGCGAGCGTGAGACATAGGGAGATATGGTCATCCTTTATATTCAATAATTTAAATCTAAAGGTTAGAGCTGAACTAATCTGTTTTATTTGTGATTTGGTAAGGAAAATCTGAATGTGTATCTTTACTCAGCGCCATAACTTTTAACTTGTTAACAAGGACTACAGCAGTATGACGTCACAGCCAGCGTGTGCGTGAGAGAAACACGCGCGTGTTACCTTCTAAGATCTTTTACAATCCTTTATTGACAAATACGCATTTAATAATGCTGTAAAGTACGTCACGACAGAGACTGTGCGGAAGATGACGACGTTAATAATATGGATTCTTCATGGCCACATTCTACATTTACCTTCTGTATTGTATACGTGAACCAGGTGAAACCTGGTTCGCTACAAAAATTCTCAAGCTTCAATTATCACAAGATACGTTCACTAATAATTAATACAATATATGTACCAAACTTCGCAGACTTTAATATTCTATCTGGTATACTTTTTGTCTATTAATTCATACCAAATAGTAACCTTTGATTAAGATAATTAATAATTATGATAAACACTTTTAACTGCATCTTACAACGTATTATTTGTGTGTAATTTTCCATATGCTGCCCCTATATCTTTGTAATATTTTTAAATACATTACAAATACACATGTCCTGACATCTACATGTCAAACTTATTGAAATTGTTCCAACTGCAGTATGCAGATGGCAGTAGTTATGATGTTGCATGGAGACTAACTCTGAAATGCTGTGTAGTGCCATCTCATGAACTTATATCCTACTAAACAGCAGTACTTTGCACTAGCGGGAGTTTAGAGTAGTACTTGGTCCTCCTATAAGAATACTCCAGACATGCAAATGATTTAACCTGATACCTAACCAAAACTATAAGCAAGCAAGTAAAATAAAACCGTAACCCAAAAGAATCTCTAGTTGACTTTGAATGAATCATTGATACCAGCGTATGTAATGAATTGTCCTGAACCCAAAAACCCGTTTTTGTGTTCTCTATCACGTAAATAGAATGTGGGGAAGCTATAGTATTCCAACCAAAAATTCGATATGAAGATTTAAGGCAAATACAGATTTAAGGTCCATTGATCCCTAAATATCATATTTAAAATAAGGTGCGTGCGGTGTCAACGGCAAATCCAAAAACATAACGCTGGTTATATATAAAACTGTATATTTTATGTTCAGTATTATCCAAGGTTGCGTCTTGAGATCTTTATGAGAATCCGCCCCACAAAATTACCCTTTGTATGAAAAATGTTTGAAAGTGTTGTTTTTCTCAAAAATTGCTCTAATAATTTTAATTACATAACATTTTTAAATGTTTGTTTCATTACAAATAAGATGTTTCTTATGGATTTTCTGGGAATACCCTCTCAAATCCTCTTCTTTTGAATGGTTTGTCCATAAAAAGAAGAACAGATCGACAAAACTATTCTACAGAAAAAAAATGTATATTTTCGAGATATAGCCTGTCATTGGTTACAGTTTTCCAATGCTGAAATAGGAAGTCGTCGTTTCCCTCTGTTCTGGCCAAACAAGGAAACAGAATTTCAAATCCAGTACATAAGCTTCGCTTTTTATTTACATAGTTTGTTGCAGTTACAAGAAGTGTGCAGTAAACAAGGTCGGTCATGAAAACAACAACGATATAAAAAATCGAAAATAATAGCTATTTGCAGTTGAGAGAAGTATCAAGTATTTGAAAATTCGAACCAATATCGAAAACCAGATGGAATATTGCTAATGTGCATCATCCACTGACTTCATTCGTCTGTGAATATCTAACGTTTCTAAACGGTTATACAGAATAAATAAATACATTTATAACCACTACTGCTACTGCCACTTATTTATTTATTTATTTACTTGCGACTAAAGCTTACGTATCTGGCCTATTACCTAACCAATGACTATTAATTTGAAATTTTCATTTGTTATAAACTGTTGAATATATCAATTTAGCTTTCTTATTTCAAATCGCATTTTACAGAATTTAAGGAATAATCAGTTAAAATAAACTCGTAGAACTTGACTATTTCCGTTCAGCTTTTGGATGGTCAATGAAGAAGAAGACAGCAGATTAAAAATTAATTTAGTTACCGGTACAATTATTGTTTAAAATTAGCTATGTGGTTGTATTGCAAAGGATTTGCCATCAAATAATAATGCTTTAAACAAGGATTTAAAATAAAAACAATGTTCAATATATACAATTCTTGTCACGAATACTGCTACATTATTGTCAAGAACTTTACATTTTTATCATTTCAAAGTCCCAAGCTGATTTTCTTATTCAGATCATATTTTCTTCGCTGCCCTCTTGAAGATAAGTTATTTTCCTGACTAAGTAGAAGGATATACATACTTCCTCGCCTGAGTTTTACTTCACAAAAACATTTCTTTGCCAATGGTTTATGTAGTTTTAGTTTAGATCGTTTGAGCCATTTGAAAAGAAGTAGCCGTTCCCTGTAGTTTATGCAATCGTCACTAGGTAGCAATAGACGATACATGCTATGCTCTATCTGCAAACACTACTAATGAATTTTGAAACCTTTTACCTTTTCAAATAGGCAAAATAAACCTTCTCCGAACACGCAAGTAAAACTTCTCATTAATAAAGTTTATATTGTTACGCCTGGTAGAACAAAAGCGACAAACCCTACCGTGAATTGCTTAGTACTACCATCTTGCAACCAAATAACATCACTCTGCACTAGCGGGAGTTCATAGAACTACTTGGTACTTGTGTAAGAATAGCGCCGACATGCAGCAGATTTAAACGTGCCTAGTTCCAAACTATAAGTATGCGATTAAAATAACACTGTAATACAAAAGAATCTCTAGTGGTTTTAAATGAATCAGCCTTTACCCAAACCTAAAAATCCTATTTAGATTTTTATATAACATAGATAATAAGTTGAGAAGGTATTGCATGCCAACAGAAATTCGATTGCGATATTTCAGTGGAAATACATGGTTTACGTTCCCCTGAGGTTAAAAGAATTATTTTAGAAAGATGTCCAGGCATGTGCTTCATGAACAGAAATATTCCAAAACGAAAATTTGGTCAAATACCAAGCTTCATATTTAAGGTACATGTCCGAAGGCTGTGACAACAGGATTTTTCAAAAATGCTCCCCCAAAACTCCCCCTTGCATGGAAATATTTTGATAACTTTGTTTGTTTTTGTAATGAATGATAATTTTAACGCCACTTTATGACATTTTCATAATAAATACAAAGAATTTACAATCCTTTTTGCAGGAATATCCTTTGAGATCCTCTTCATTCTGAATGACTTTTGGCAACTGGCAACAGAACAAAATTTACTGAACAAAAATTATACATGTACGAGATATTCGCTGATTGGTTTCAGTTTTCCATTTTTACTTTCTCTAGCACAGATTTACGTATTTCGTATGTGGAGAAGGTATTGTACTCCACCCTAAACCTCAATACCGAGATTTCACAGGAAATATATGCCTTGAGGTTCCTTAATAAAAGTATTTATAGAAAAAAACTCCTGGCAGTTTTTTTTTTTTTTTTGTGGTGTTTAACGCCCGCTTTAACTACTAATGGCATCGCAGGCGGTGACACTGATGATACATGAATGATGATGGAGCACCCGTGGAATGCGATGGCGGGGGAAACAGGAGTACCCGGAGAAAACCGGCCCAGCGCCGTCTTGTCCACCACAAATCTCACATGCGGTCGCTTGGGATCGAACCCCGTCTAGGTGAGAGTCGAGTGGTCCAACCGCTCGGCCACGGCGCGGCCACCTATTGGGTGTGTATGTGTATGTAAGTTTGTACAACATAACTCAGAAATGCAAATGAGGAGTATAAGATAAGTATCCTCCAAGGATGCGACGCGAAGATTTTCATCAAAGTACCCCCCCCCAAAGAAATTATTCCTGGAACATCTTTCAAAATTTTCGATTTTCCAAAAAAAATTGTTGTATTAATCTCGGTTAAAACGTCGTATATTTGGGAGGTCTGCATGGTAAATAAAATCTATATCCTTATTTTTTTGGACGTAACCTCTGAAGTGCATAATTGGTAAACCGTAGGATATATACTAAAACTTACTACACAAAAATGCAGATCACGTTAAAACACACAGTTTGTCATATAAAGTTTAAGTGTGTATAGTTTTGTTTTTGTATGGCCTATCATTTCCAAGATATTCCCCGTTATTACAGTCGATTTTTGAAATATTTAAGAATAGAAGGGCCGTGGGGCCGAAATGTCCCCTTATGAACTTTTAACTTATGCTCTGACCAAAACATAAGTCGGATTCACTTGCTAATTCGTGACTTATTAATTATAAGGAACATTAACCACCTATATTTGCATATGGGAGAAGACATATTAAATGCATTCCTGAAATTTGCGAAAAGTAGTAGCATTACAATCTCTAAACTGGTTGCTATAAGAACGCCTTCAACGACTGGAAATATTAATGAGTTTCTTGCTGTTTGTGCTCAAAATGAATCATTTCCAAAATGTCTTTCTTATCACTGCATTGTCCACCAGGAAGCTTTATGCGCAAAGGTTATGAACCTCAACCGTGTCATGAAAATCGTAACTCGTGAAGTAAATCAATCAGATAATGCTCTACAGGTCACCGATTGCTCCAAAATCTTTTTATTCTGAGCTTGGTGCCATAATTCTTCATGCTGACATAAGATAGCTTAGTAGGGGGAAAACTCTGAAATAATTCTTCAGTCTTCTGGATGAGATATGAGTTTTTCTGAAATCATCGCCCGGCCAGTATTGTCAATAATTTGATGAGATACCATGGCTCCTTGAATTAGGTATCTGTGCAGATATCACCTCAAAATTAAATGAACTGCACCTCAAAATGCGAGGGAAAAATCGCAACATTTCAGTCATGATAAGTACTGAAATACTTTCTGAACGAAAGGCAATTTATGGATTGCACATTTAAAAAGAAATTCCCTATCACACTTTGCAACTTTGAAAGCAGTTATGGAAACCGTAAATATCGGCGAATGTGATGGTCTATCTTTTGCTCAGCATCTTGAGCGCAACCTAATACACCACTTTGGTTTCTGCTTCGCCTAAACGGGAGGCTAGGGGCGAGCCTACTATATCCCCCTGTGTAGCCCTGTCACCCCAGTGGGGTTACCCCTGGTTGGGCTCCGTGGTCTGTGGGATGAATATCTTGCTCATTTTTATGGCACCAAATAAAAAATTTATTAAATTTGGGAATGACGTAGGAAAAGAATTAGCTGGGTCTTGCGGTCCTCACTACTGGAATGTTAATCGGACAGAGAACTGTGGAAAGGTCACCACGGTCAGTCCGTTTACATCCAAAAAGGGCTTGACAACATTGCTGGTTCTGTTAAGTCGTGCATAAAGACTCAAAACGGCACGCTTCTTGTAGAGGGATATTCAGCATCATAGGCGGCGAAATTACTAAAGGCCACTATGTTAGGCAGCTATCCTGTGAAGTTCGAGGTGCTTTTTTTTTTTTTTTTTTTTTTTTTTAAATACGGTACCGGAGTCTGATCAGGACTACGGCACTGTATACTCTACTTTAATTTACCTTTTTCTTTGTTTTACCTTGTTTTTCTGTATTATTACTGGATTGCTGTTTTTTTACTGTTACAACACACACATAACACCCATGCCCAAGGCGGGACTCGAACCCACGATCCCCAGCGCTACGAAGCACCAAAGCGGGACGTCTTGGCGAGCGTGGCTATGGGGACCGGCACCTTGGACGGTCTATCGAATGAGGAGATAAAGGAGAATCTTGCCGAACAAGGTGTTACATCTGTGTACACGGTTCAACGGAGAGTGAATAGTGAATTCGTGCCTACTCTTACCCTGTTCCTCACATTTGATCGGGCAGAGCTCCCTTAGGGGATTAGGGCAGGTTACGAGGCCATCGAGGTGAGGCCCTACGTTCCGAACCCACTAAGATGCTATAAATGTCAACGCTTTGGGCACACGAGCGAGTTTTGTTGTGGTCGGTCTACTTGTGTAAAATGTGGAGACGTCCAAAATGGCGGCAATTGCACCTCACGTCCATCTTGTGTTAACTGCGACAGAGAAAATCCATCTAGCGGTCCGGTATCTATAGTGCAGTGTAGTCAAACCGGAATCCATGCGGGAAATCGCAACTCAGACCTTGCAATATGAACGGGGCCACAATTACTGACAAGATCCTTGTAGCCAGGCCTATACCTAAGCCGTCCGTCACTATGTCTAAGTCCGCCTCAACATCTTTAAAATCCGCCAATGTAAGGAGCAGCCCGGAACGTTTATTACCTAGACCTTCGACTCAGGAGACTAGACTGGCAAACCTGTCACAATTTCTGCATTAGCGCTTAAGTTTAAGACCAGTTATGTCTTCTCATTTGCGGAATTAGACCACATCGATCAGAGCTTTAATTATTGATCCATCAGAATCAGCCTTTGGTCGTATGCTTACAGGAGGCGAAGCTGCGTCCAAAGGACGCTGTTACCATCGGGCAGTGCTCCTCCGTACGGTGTGATTTATTACCAGAGGAGGGTGTTGCCGCTCATGGGGGCACTATGATGCTAATCAAGGATGATATCTCCGCCGAGTCCGTTCCTTTACAATCTGATATCCAGTCAGTTGCTGTAGTATAGCGCATCCCTCCTGCAGCTAAACAGTTTGTAGCACCGGAGAGCCCACTTTACTTTTTGACGCATTTAATACTTTTTCCCACCTGGATATTGCAGTCTGTTCACCACAATTAGCAGTTTCTTTATGCTGAAATATCATCTCTGATTTACATTTTAGTGACCACTTTGCCTGTATCATTCGTCCCTTAACGCTTGAAGTATATTCTACAAGTTTACCTAGATGGCGTTTAGATCAAGCCAACTGGAACCTATACTCACGTCTAGCTGTTTTTACCCATGACGAGCAAGCAGCTGTGGATCAATTAGTCGACCATCTCACAGAGACAATTCTTTCTACTACTGCTGAGCAGTGTATTCCGCGCCCTACTTGTCAACCCCGTCGTAATCTAGTGTCATTTTGGTCAGAGGAATGCCGGACTGCCATTAGTGCACACAGACGTGCTTTCCAGGTTTTCTAGCGTCAACCTACAATGGATAACCTGATACACTACAAGAAGATGTCTGCCAACTCTAGACGGGTTATTAAGGATAGCAAAAAGATATCTTGGAATAATTTCGTAGCTTCCTTTAATCGACATACAGCTTCCTCTGTCGTATGGGATAAGTTGAGGCCTGTGGCCGGATAATCAACCCATATGCCAATTGCGGGCCTAAAAACGGCAGCGGGTGCTGTTGTTGATAACTTTGACGTGGCTAACATTTTGGGCAGTGCTTTCGGTCGTGTTTTAGCTCCGACAAATTATACTCCCAAGTTTCTTGCAGTCAAGCCTCAAGTGGAATCTCAGGGTTTCTCCTTCCGTTCAAGAGAGCTTGAGGACTATAATCGGCTCTTCACCAACAGAGCTAAACGTGCCGGACTTCGGGACAGAGGGTTGGCGGAATCGCAAGAGTTTCCGAGCTTTAGAAAAGGACACCTTCTTTTTCACACGGATCTCCTGGATCGCCTTCTCCTCTGTAAAACGGGGACATTCGCGGGAACTGGATGAATGTTCACCGTCGCAATTCACGCAGGATGGGCCTTTACTACATACACCATCGTGGGATAGGTCACCTCCGTTCGCACAGGTAGATTCGCCGTTACAAAAATCACGCGTGTGGCCAAAACGTTGACATTTATAGCATCTGAGCGGATTGGGTATATAAGGCCTAACCTCGATAGCTTCGTACACCGTCTTAATCTTTTGTGGCAGATCTATCCGATCAAAATAAGGAACAGGGTACTAGTAGGCATGAATCCCCTTTGACTTTACGCTGAACCCGATAGACTGATGTTACACCTTGATCCGCCATATTCTCTTGAATCTCCTCGGTGCTTAAACCGTCAAGAGCGCGGGTGGTGATCACAACGCGTGAGGAGTTTTGTGTGCTTCGACATTCACGGGGCAGCTGGCTAACATTTTGGCCTTAATTATATGGGCAGCCTGGGAGGCGAAGAATGCTTCAACCAGCAGCGTGCCGTTACGGGCTTTAATGTAAGGCTTAACAGGGTCAGCTATGGCATCAAGACCCTTTTGAATGGCAAAAGGGCTGACCATAGAAAACTTTCTCCCTTCCTCTGTTCCATTAACAGCCAAGTAGCGAAGACCACAGGACTCGACTACTTCTTTTCCTAAATTAACATAAGTAGAGGTTTTGGTTTTGGGTGCTATAAAGACAGAAATAAATTCATCCCCCAGTGCTCTTCACCCTACCACGGAGCCCAACATGGGGTCGCCCCACTCGGGTGACAGGGGATATAGCGGGCGCGCCGTCCCTCTCTCCCTGGAGTTTAGTATAATACCTAGTCTTGGCCGATTGACTAGGGGTGGGTTAGTCCCTAGCCTCCCGTTTAGGCGAAGCAGAAACTAAAGTGGTGCATTAGGTTGCGTACCCTCCCCAGTTACTGAAGAACAGAAGCCCAGGCTGAGATATGCAACCCCCAAGAGAGAGAGGGTGCACCCACCTTGGTTACGTGCTGCCTCCCAAGTCGACGATGTTGGCATTCGGGAAGTGTATGACGCCTTCGTGTAGTATCCGTGCTTATTTTTTTAAAATGTTTATCCTCTTACAGTAACCGAATTTGTATATACACCGATGGGAGTAAATGTACCGACGGTGTTGGATGTGCCTTTGTAACTGGAACCGAACCACATACTTTCGGTTTGCCTAGTCACACATCAGTTTATACTGCAGACCTGTATGCTATTTATCGAGACATTCAGTACGTTTGGGTAACTGCCTTATTCTGAGTAATTCGCTTAGCGCACTTCAGAGCGTTCGTGAGCTGTACAGCTACCATACTTTAGTGCAGCACATTCAGGATGCCCTCCATATTTTACATGCTGCTGGCGTGGATGTGGATCTCGCATGGCTTCCTGGATAGATTAGCTTGTCAGGCAATGAATTAGCGGATGAGGCGGCAAAGTCAGCAACCACGGAGCCCAGTGTCAGCATTACTTGTTCAACAGCCGAGGATTTTAGACTTAATTTTTGGACAGAGGTGTTTTCGCTCTAGCATGCAGAGTGGTCTGCTCTCCGTAACAACAAGCTAAGGCTCTTCCGGTACCCGGGTTAACTTCCTCACGCTCTTCTCGTCGTGAGGAAGTGGTTTTGGCTCGTATCCGTATCGGTCACTGTTTTTTTTACGCACAGTTATATTTTTAAGAACGATCTTGCTGCTATCTGCCCGCTTTGTACGCAGGCATTATCGGTCCGTCATGTGTTTTCCTCTGGCAGACATACGCTCCTCTCTGCACTTGCCTCACATACTCGCAGAGGTTTTGGCTACGTTATATAACTTTTTATCCCGTTTGAATTTTAAACTAAGAATTTAAGATTTTATTTGTATTTCCCATTACAGCTATTGCTGGGCCGGTAACTGTTCTTAGAAATTCTTTTAAACTTTTAATTTCCTTTATATTTTTATTGCCTGTTTTAGTAAGGCAGTTTTAGCTTTTTATTCCTTTTTATCTGTTTTGTTTTACTGGTTTAGTTCACTCGTTTACCCTCTGTTTTCCCCAGGTTGGTTTTCTTTTATATTGGGTTTTAGTTCTTTTAGCCATTATTTTATTAATTGATTTTGTTTTTGTTTCCGGCACGTTTGTTTTTCGGAGGGCACTGATAATCTCGAAGTTGAGCACCCTTAAACGCCACTCATCATCATCATCATCATCATCATCATCATCATCATTTGAATTTGGAAATGTATCGAACTGTGATATCTAATTTCCTGTAAGTATTTTTCCGCTGTAATGCCTACTTTAAACTAATTTAATGACAACAAATTTGAGGGATCATGCGCACATGAATCATGGCTATCAGAGTTTTCACCCCGAGATTCACCTTCCTACTACTAGATCACCACATCAGTGAATGACTCATCTCATGAAATATATTACCTTCATCCTTTCTCCCGCTATGAGCTTAAAACAGTAGTTCATCTAAAGAATAATGGAATTCTGCGACTGACAAAATTGTAACATTGTACCATTCATTTTTAAATAAAATTAATTCATTCTTTATGAAAACAAAAACAAACAAAAAAAACTAGATTTCATTAATTTAAAAAAAACCCTCAATCCTACGTGTTTTGAAGTTTCGATGCAATATGAATTTCACCCTATACTTAGCAACAACACTAGCTTATTTTATCAGCGACCTAACATTAACCCACCGCAAAATTAGTATTGCTTGACCATTGTAGTTAGTGATGGGAGTATTCGATTGCAAAATATCGATATATTCGATTCTTGGATGTTCTCGAGATGTTCTAGAATTCTGAAAGGTGTATTCGAATCCTTCACTCGGATGTGTTCTCGTTTGAAAATGTCCTGATTGCGGTATTCGAATACTGCACTCAAGTTTCGGTTAGCTGCATGTGCACCGAACAGAATCGAGATCTCGTCTCGAGAGTAGCTTTACCTAAAACTGATTGGTGCTCTTGCTTCAAGGTCATTCATAATCATGATACATTGCGAGAGGAGCAGAGGGGAGAGCACGCAGATAAACATCCTTCAAAATAATCACCTGGCCAGCATGCAACATGAGAATATGTTATCAATTAAATCCTTGAGCTTCTTACCGTCCCAAAGCTAACGAACGATACCCATACAATTGTTTCAAATACGTGATCATATTTTAACTGTATATCTTGTTGTAATGGAATGTACAGTGTACGATGGGTTAGCGCAGCGAATGAACAGTATTAGAAATTGGAACTAAATTCATATGTAACGCTTGCATAGTAAAGATTTTCAAGAACTGTATACAACATGGATCTCACATAATTGTACATAATATCCTGTTAATATGAGCTTATCAATGAAAATAATGCATTATTATCTAAATCTTAAGTAATAATATTTAACATGAATTATTATGCAATGGTCAATAATAACAATTTGTTTCTTATACTATCTCTAATACACTTTAGTAGCTGCCAACTGTCCAATTCAACAATTATAATATATATGCTTCAATAGATGAATAAAATCAGTCAGTTTGAATGCATGCCAATAAAGGCCCCCAACAAGATGCCTTCAGATATATTTCAAGAGTAAGATATATTTTAACCAACGCTTCTCTTGCTGACCCATGAAAAATCCATTTTATTTTGCAAAGGAATTGTTGGATTTTAAAGGACCTACGGAATTATAAGGTTTAAACTTTCCATTAAGACTTACTAAGGAGCATGTAAGCACGCGATGACTGTATCAAATAAGAATTTAACACGTTCGTGCTTAAATACTGCCCTAAAATAATATGATAACCTCTCTTTATTCAAATGAACTGTTTTCCTGTCATCATTAGCTTTAGAATCCTTGCAGCATAGCGTCCACACATCATACACAGCAAAACAACGATTTATTCTGTCCTTGAGTCTTCTCAACTCAGAGGTTCCGGGTTTGATTCCCAGCTGGGGCAGGGAATTTTTCTTTAACCAGAATCATTCTATTACCCACAATGTGAATGTGAGAGTGAATGTGTGAGTGTGTTTTATAATAGTTTAAAACTGAAGAAAAAGAAAACAGATCCTACAGTACAGTGAGAAAAACACCAGGAGCTGTTTTTCAAGTCCAAGCCACGATATAACCATACAAGTTAAATGGGGCTATAAAATGGGGGAACAAATTCTGATGTGTTCCTTTCACATGACTTTCTCTACCTGCTCTGCAAACAAATTTTTCTTACCAAACATTATTGTTTAATTACTCCATGCTAATCGAGATAAATGTTAGCAGAATAGTATTATTACTTAGTTCCTTATAGACAGAAGGGAGAGTCAAATGTTCTAAAAGCTAATCCAATCAATTTTTATTATAGAACACACTTTAATTTTCAATTTCATTTCCAATAATATTTTACGTTTTCCAAAGCAGCTGTTCATTAAATATGTTGTGGTCTTAAAATATTAACTAAAGGGTAAGTATTTTCTGTTATCACAAATGAGCATGTTTAAATGGGCCTTTCTATTCATCGTGTTTAACGCTCGCTTTTATTATCTACATATGTCACTGATGACACATGGAATAAAGATGGAGTGCAGATGGAATGCGATAGCGGGGGAAACCGGAGAACCCGGAGAAAACCCGCCCCGCGTCTCTTTGTCCACCATAAATCCTACATGTTTTTGCCTGGGATCTAACCCGGGCCGCGAATTTCACATATGCCATGCAGAATCACAACCGTGGGAGGAGTCAAGGCGGAGTCAACCGCAACGTCCAATAGCAGACGCGTAATGAAAACAGAAGGAAGACGCGGTAATACAAACATATGGTGGAGTAGATATATTTAATTCAACATGTAATAATCACTGACAAACTCTTTAAAAAGAAAGAAAGGTGTACATATATTTTCAATTTAAAATCTAATAATGTACTTATAACGTAATTATGATATGTATAATGTGGGTATACACATACAGTGTTCCTGTAAGTTTTACGTCATTAAGTGTTCCTGTAAGGTTTACGTCAGTGTACAAGTGATCAGCTAATATACCTATTGCGTCGAGTTGCAAGGTTAATACATAAATAGACATGTAGTTACTTTTAACCTAGGCCTAAAAGAGAGAAACTGAACATGAATTGCACTATTATTGACGACCGAAGGCTTAGCAACAACCGATAATAATTTGCCGTATTTGCTGGTGAGAATTTTTATTCCAAAGTGCACTGCACGTTCACATTTGCCATTTAGAAATATATATGTATTTATATTATTCATTAAATTCATATTTTTATATATAGGTACTCATATTAATAAGTTTATACACTGTCAGCTTTCTGCAGCAAAGTGAAGCTTCGTTATCCCTTCCAAAGTAAAGGAAGATGTGTTTTTTCAACTTAAAATCTAATATATATATAATGGTAGGTACTCATAACATAATTATAATATGTATAATGTGGGTATACACCTATATCATTAAGTTATCCTGTAAGTTTAAATAACTGAATAAGAGTTCAGCTACCAACTGCGTCGAATTGCAAAGCAAATTGATATTAAAGGAGAAATTGAACGTCAGTGCTACTCTATTACTAACGGCCAAAAACCTCGTAACGACTGTCAATTATTTGCCGTAATGGCGGAGTCGGAATCTTTAATACATAATGTATTGTACTCTCACATTTTTACTTTCTCTACACGTACTATGTACATAGTGTATAGAGAAGGTATTGTATTCCACCCAGAAATTCGATACCGAGATTTCACCGGAAATACATGTTTAGGGTCCCCCCGAGTCCAAAAAAAGCATTTTTGGAAAAATGTTCCTGTGTGTGCGTATGTGTCTGTGAACAGCATAGCTCAAAAATGAAAAGTTCGTTAAATACCAAACTTGTTACTTAGGTTTGGTATCTTCCAAGGATGCGACACAAAGATTTTCAAGAAAATCCCCCACCCCAACTACCCTTTACATGGAACTTTTTTCGAAAATTTTGATTTTGTCATTTCAAATTCCGAGCTGATTTTCTTATTTTGTTCATACTATGGAAATACTTTAACTTCCTCACTAAGCAGAGGGATATACATACTTCCTCGCTTGTGTTTTATTTCACAAAAACATTTCATTATCAGATAGTATCGTAGCCACTCCATGTAGTTTATGCAATTATCACTAGGTAGCATTAGACGCTACACATTGTGGGCTATCTGCAGAGGCTACTATAGTACACGCAAGTAAACATTTTACCTAAATAAAGTTTAAATTATTACGCAGAACAAAAGCAACAAACTATTGGAGGCAAACCTAACTGTGAATTGCTTAGTAGTGCCATCTTGCAAAAACACATGCAACTACATATCATCACTGTACTCTAGCGGGAGTTTACAAAACTACTTGATGCGTCTGTAAGAATAGCGCCGACATGTACCAGATTTAAACTGACGCCTATTTCCAAACCCTAAGTATGCGATTAAAATAACGCCATAATGCAAAAGAATATCTGGTAAGTTTTAAATGTTCGATTTTCTAAAAGAAAAATCGTTCTGACAATGTCAATTAAAACGTCGTGTATTAAAAATGTTTACATGTAATGTATATCCTAAATTTCTTGGGAATAATCTCTATAGTGCTCTTTATTTTAATGAGTTTTGCTTAACTGGTAAACCGTAAGATATATACGAAAACTTACCACACAAAAATGCAGATCTCGTTAAAACATACAGTTTATGTCATAAAGTTTTAGTTGGTTTTGTTTTTGTACAGCCTAACATTTCCGAGATATTCCCCGTTATTAGAGTACGATAAGAATAGAAGGGCCGAGGGGCTAAATTGTCCTCTTATAAATTTTTAACTTACGCTCTGACCAAAGCATGAGTTGGATTCACTTGATACTTCGTGACTTATTAATTATAAGGAACATTAACCACCTTTATTTGCAATGTCACATTTATATTAATTAGGTTGCCAAATATGAAGATGTCTACCTAAAAGAACCTCAGGGCCACTTTGGCCATTTCCACTATTCTGTCTATTTTCAGATTACTTCCTTGCAATACTGTATTTGAATTCAAACCAACTATCCCATAATTGTGGCATTATTTCCAGCAGTGATTGTTTTGTTTGTTGAAACAAAGGTTTCAGTTATTGTCAGCGTTTGGTAGTTGTCTTCTCCAAAATGATCCGGACATTAGACGCAGAAGAATTTGATGTTTTTGTCGTCATAATGAATACAAGAGGAGTGTATGAAGCAAAGAGTTTTCCTCTCAAAATTCGATGATCATCACTATGGGATTCTCCATTTTTCAGACAAACTATGGGATGAAACAGAGTTATAGAAATAATGAGTCGTATTAAATCTGACATAGCCCACTAGATCTGAACGCCTCAAAACGTACAAGGGGAGAAGACACATTAAGTGCATTCCTGAAATTTGCAAAATGTGGTAACAATCCACTCCATAAACTTGTTGCTATACCAATGACTGGAAAGATTAATGGGTTGCTTGCTCTTTGTGCTAAAGATGATTCAGTTCCAAAATATCTTTCTTATCACTCTACTATCCACCAAGAAACTTTGAAGTTGGACCATGTCATGAAAATCGCAACTCGTGTAGTAAATGAAACCAGGCCAGCTACTGCAAGTCAACGACTGTTCAGAAATCTTTTGAACATAACAGTTTTTGAGCATAGTGACTTAATTCTTCCTTCAGACGTAGGACGGCTTGGTAAGGGAAGTGGGGAATCTGAAAGGATTCTGCGGTTTTCAGGATGAGCTATGAGGTTTTCTGAAATCATCGCCCGGGCAATATTGTCAAGAACTTGATGACATACCATTAGGTATCTTGGCAAATGACTTAAACCTTGGATTGCAAGGGGAAATTCGCAAAATTTCAGTCCTGATAAGTACCTTGCCGGTCCCCATGGCTCGCTAAAGCGCCTCACTTTGGTGCTTCGTGGCGTAGGGGATCGTAAGCTCGAGTCCCGCCTTGTGCATGGGTGTTAGTGTGTTTATGTGTGTTCATTTGTCATAAAACAGAAACGTTAAACAAAGGAAATTTAGGGAAAAAGGAGAAGAAGAGGAATAGGTACCAGACTCCGGAACTGCATTTTTAGTAAAAAAAAAAAAAAAGTACCGACGTACTTTTCGAAGAAAACATAACTTATGGATTGCACATTTAAAAAGACATTTCCTATCACACTTTACAACTTTGAAATTAGTTATGGAAACCGTAAATATCGACGAATGTGATGTAGTGTCTTTTGCCTAGCATCTTGAAATTCTAGTCACAGAATTAATAACAGCTTTATCCAGCTTTCGGCACTTGAGCAAGTGATTATATTTATCAATAACTCAATCGCTTCAGTTGACATCACTGAATTTTGAGGTAGGATATCGGAAATCTTTGGAAAGTGCAACCTTGAAGAATTAGAAATAAAAGTTTTACATCTTTGAAATCATGTTTATCAAGTACAAGCAATTTTTGGACTCCGGTGAACAGGAATAAATATACCATCATTGGAAGTGTTGTTTTTAAAACTTATTCCTTTTTCTTTTTCCTTTCGGCTCAACCTATCTTTGCGAGGTCATATCAAGAGTAAGTACCGATCTGGTTTTACAGACTGCCATCTAGTTGGCGCATTAAGAACAGCTTGCTCCAGCTACACACCGACTGGGTTTTTCTGCACCTACAGCGAACTTGCACTGCCAAATTATACATTAATTATGTAAGTTGTAAACCTAAGCAGTTTTAAATGTAACTATTTCAAATAGTTTTACACCAATACATGTTTGTTGTTGTAGTAGTAGTAATTAAAAAAATTGGTTGCGATGGTGTTGGCGCCCGCACCTCATTATGTATGAGTTAAAAGTGCCCGAGCACATTAGAAATTTGGACAGCCTACACTAAACTAAGCGATAGTAGAATCTTTTGAAAGCCGGTCGCTAAGCGAAACAATTGTAACTCGGTTCTCTTTGCATGCTAAGAGTAAAAAAAGGAGAGACGAAAAGAATCACCTCTCCCGTTTGAGAAAGGTTTAAATATCTTAAAATTGATACCAATAACTCGGAATATCTTAAAAAAAAAATGTAGGACATAAATTGTGTGTTTTAATGAGATCTACATTTTTATGTGGTAAGTTATTGCCTATCTCTAATGATTTGCCAGGTATGAAGAAAATTAAAGTCATACAGAAAGAAGGGGTCTTCAGAGCCTACTCCCAGAAGATTCAAAATATGCATTATGAAAATGTCTTAAACATATGGCATTTTAATAAAAAGTCCTTAGAGCTGTTTTTGAGAAAATCAAAAGTTTCCACAAATGTTCCATGTAAAGGGTAGTTCAGCTGGGGGGATTCTCTTGAAAATCTTCATGTCATATACTTGGGAGTATTGAACTTAAATAACATGTTTTATATTAACTGACTAGTTTTTCAGCTATGCTGCCCACAGACACACACACACGTTTCTAAACATTCCTTTTTGGAATCAGGGGTTCTCAAAACAAGTATTTCTGGTGAAATTTCGATATCGAATTTTTGGGTGGAATACAATACCTACTCTATGCAGTATATGCATTGTACACTCATGGACAAAAATGTATGTATGTATGTATATATATATATAGCGGCTATTTATTTTAGACATACCTATTTTCTACACGACATTCGGTACGGTTAATAATATGACAGTTATTATGATGTTTGTTTAAGGGTTTAGTCTACCGAACAGCAATATGCTGCACACGAAAGCATGTGATGCGCAGAATGGTGAGCAAATGCATCAGACACGAACATTTCTCTCTCAATGGAAGAAGAAAATTGAATCTGTAAAGTATGAAAAAGTATTGTTAAGAAAACCAATGTTTTGAAAAACATTTTGGAATTCAATACACATTAGATTTATTTTGTAGGTACGAACTTTGTTCTTTCTTGTTTTGGTTTGTGTGTTTTGTGTGTATCTGCGTGTTTTCCTTGCTCCAAATACCTTACACAAACCGATACAACAGGAAAATGCTAACTGCAACTGGAATAACGTGATATTCTCAGATGAGGTGACATTTCCTTCCACATGTAAGGCAAAGGTCTATCGTACAAGGGGTCGATGCAAAATACAATTCCATCACGGTCGCGTGTCTGTATGGTGTTGGGACTAGCTATCAAGGGACAGTCTAGGTGTGCTGTGGCAGTTTGAGGATACACTGAACGGTGTGCAATACATGGTAATACTCGAGAATATTTTGATTCCCTCTGTGAGGATGATATCCTGATGGGTCCGCACGGAACTCACAAACATGCCTATATTAATAAGACTGCATCAGTTCAGTAACCCTGAAGACGGGAACAATGTGTGTTCCCGAAACGTTGGTGCCTCACCATATCTACACCTGGCTGGAAGCCCGAGAAAGCATCGAAGATTTATGCCTCCAGGAAAGCTGCAGCTCTTATTCCTTTAAACTTAACAAAAACTAATTAATGACAAAGGTTTATAATATTTCTGTAACTGAAAGTCATGGAAATTTAAAAAAAAAATTACTCTTTTTCATTTTCGCTTAATGTGGATTCTAAAATTGTTGACTCTTGGAAGCGAATGGAATCCAATTTGTTATTATTGGACCTAGCAGGGAAACATGCTCTGAAGGTTTTTCCAAGTTCCTTTAAATGTTCATTAATCATATTCTTGACATCTTCTTCCAAAGAGTGATGATTTTCCACTAGGAAGTCATGAAGGGTATCAAAGCACTCTGTTTCATTCACAGTGAAACACGTTTCCCAAACATTATTTTTTTTAGTGAATGATCGATGCGGTCTTGCACAATATACCCGTTTATATTTGACCCCTGTAGACATAAGTTTAAATTATTAATTTTTCAGAAAACGTCTCCAAATAAGCTAAAGTCTGAAGCCAGATTTCATCTTCCATGTATTTTGCTTTGTGAAAGGCATGGCTGGTGAGAAAAGCGTGAACTACGTCTTTAAGCTCATAAAATCTGGAAGTAGTTCTATCTCAAGATTGCAACCTAACTTCAGTGTGGGACAATAACAACCTTAAATTAACTTAACCCTTAACGTTGGAGACCTAAAGGTACTCTAGTTACGGCTTAAAAAGTACACAACGCGTAGGCCTAGTTGCAATAATAAATAAACATTTTCATTGTAATTACTCGCCTCTTCCTTGGAGTTCAGTGAGAAGGTTGCACCTGCTTTCCATGACTCCGAGCACTGAAGTCAGGAACCACACATAATAAATTCTTCCCTTTTCCTTACAAGGGTAGTCTCCTTAGCGCGGCTGCCTGCCAAGCGGCACACCTGGGTTTGATTCCCAGTACTGGCATGGGGATATTTGCCCCCGCTGGGAGACCTGATCCGGGGTGCACACAACCTCGGAAGGTCCCTTGAGGAGCTACTTGATGGAGAAGTAGCGGCTTCAGGTCATGAGGACCGCATTAACCGGCCGGGGTGAGTTCGAGGCGCTGACCAATTCTCACCCTCCATGACGTCTATCATGGGGGACGCAGTGGTCAGGCAGTAGGCCAAGGTTCCTTGTCCTGCCATGGAGTATTATTATTATTATTATTATTATTATTATTATTATTATTCTTTCCTCACAACGCACTGCAAAGATGCGGGAATTTGTAGGGCAAGCCTTAATAAAATTATTTTCGCTGAATATTTCAGCTCAGTTTTCAATCCATCGGGCATGCGCTTAGAAACAAGAGAATGTCTATGAATGCCACAATGTGTCCAAGAAGCGTTCGGCGCTACTGTTTTCACTTTGGCAATAAGCCCAGCATAACACCCTGTCATGTATTTCGCACTATCTGAACAAATGCCTATACAGCAAGTCCAGTGTATTGAATTTTCGCAAAGGTATTCGTCGGTTAACTTTAATATATCTCCTCCCGTAGTTCTCTTTTAAACGGTCTGCAGAATAGTAGCTCCTCTTCTACAGACTCCCCATTAAAATAAAGTATAAAAAGTAACAAAATGGCTAAATGGGTCGATTCGTCAAGTTGAATCGCAAAAAGACTGGCACGAACAATTACCAAAATTTCCTTTTCGACATGATTTGACATGTCTTTAATCTGGCGGTTGATAGCATTGTCGGACTTCACTTTTTTAATTTCTCTAGCCCACATTTACAACGTACCCAAAAATTCGATGTCGAGATTTCACCGGAAATACATGTTTTGGGGTGCCGTGAGTCCGAAAAAAGCATTTTTAGAAAAAGGTATCTGTGAGTTGAAACCGGCGGAGAACGATGGCGTAAAAATTCTTGGCTTGGATTCCTTCGGAAGGGAAGAAACAGTTGGTCCCCTGTCGTAGATTTACGGCACGTAAAAGAACCCCAAGCCTGATGGAAAGGCCTCTGAGCAAAATTACGCGGTTTTTCAGGCCCAGTATAGAAGGGGACGTTGAGAAACACAGCAGTTAAAGAGCGTCCACAAATAAAACACCATTTCACTTACAAACGGTTCACTTTTGTCGCATTGACACACGTCACTAGAAGCTGAATGACCTGAACACTAAACTATGAGAGATCTATAATGGTCCCTGACAGTTGCCTTATCTCGTGGTTGCTCTGTCACTCTGCTGCCACTTCGTCCCGTATATGGTTACAGCACCAAACCTCTCAGTCGCTTCAATGCGAAACATGCCCTCTGGCACAGCCGCACCAACAACCCCCGAGGCCGCGGGCTCTACCGCCTCATCAGCGGCAACCCCGCCCTCGTCGCGCACGGACCGAGAGGACCTACGTGTCATCCGGCTCGCGGCAGACCGGATGTTCTTGACATCATAATCACCAAGAACACACCATTTCATCTAGACCTCTCGGCGGTCAACGAGTTGGACTCCGACCATGACCCTGTCGTGGTGGATACAACCGAGACCGTATCAGCTCTGGTAACACCAGACTGGATAAATGAGATCGACTGGGACGCAGCCGTCCTAGACCTAAACCAAACCGTGGACCCGCGACCGCGCATCGATTCCATCGAAGCGCTGGAAGCGGCAGCCACGGCCTTCTCCCGCCAACTCCTGAATGTGGTACGCGCGCATACCTACCGCATCCCATCTAACAAACCTAACCCGAGAACCATACCGAATGAACTCCGGCAGCTGCTAAAAGCCAAGGCAACCGTACGGAAGCTATGGCAGCGCTTCCGCCATCCCAGGATCCAAGCAGTGTACCAGCGGTTAAAATCCCTGGCAAGGCGCCTGCTTCGCGCGCACCGCAAAGCGGCCTGGGAACACACAATGGCACATATAAACCTGGAAGAGAAACAACCCTGGAGGATCATCCGATCCCTCAGGAAAGACAAAAGTCAGTTTCAGCATCCCATCCATGGCTCCCGTGGGAGACTCTCTTTTGAGCCCCAGGATAAAGCCACGGATTTCGCAGATTATCTGGAGTCCCAATTCGAACCCCGTGAAGACCCCCAGGATGAGGACTTTACTGAGCTCGTGGAAGCGACGGTAGACTACCTCTATGAGGAGCCCCAACCGCCCCATGAGGAGATCCGCATTCCTTTAGTCACCCCGAAAGAGGTGGCTTCCCAACTCAACCACCTAAAACCTAACAAAGCCCCTGGACATGACGGCGTTACGGCGCCTATGCTCCAGCACCTACCCAGAAAGGCCGTAATCCACCTGACGCGGATTTACAATGCATGCCTGCACCTACGTCACTTTCCAACGTGTTGGAAGGAGGCGCGGGTGGTATGCATTTTGAAACCCGGCAAGGACCCGGTCTTCCCGTCAAGCTACAGATCTATTAGCTTACTTCCGATCGTCTCGAAAGTATTCGAGCGGTTACTCCTACCTCGCCTCACCCCTCTCTTCGAAGAGAGACTCCTACTCCCGGATCATCAGTTTGGTTTCCGTACTGGACATTCCACAACCCTGCAGTTGCTGCGACTGGCTGAGAAGGCTGCCCTGGGCTTCCAGGACAACTTCAAAACAGTCGCGGTGCTCTTGGACGTAGAAAAGGCCTTCGACACCACGTGGCATCAGGGACTCTTGTACAAGCTCAAGAACGCAGAAATTCCTCCCCCCTACCTTCACCTGCTTAGTAGCTTCCTTCGGGACCGCACTTTCAGGGTGAGGGTGGAGGGGAGGCATTCCACAGTCAGACCCATAGCGGCGGGAGTGCCGGAAGGCAGCGTGCTGTCGCCGTTACTCTTTGCTGCCTACATGTCCGACTTCCCCACAGAACCCAGTACAGTTACGTGCCAGTATGCTGACGATGTCCTCATAATGGCGCGTAACAAGAACGCCCGATATTGCTTCCCCCGCTACAGAGACAGCTCCAGGCCATAGGCAGATGGAGTGAACAGTGGCGGATGACCATCAGCCCGCAGAAGAGCTCAGCTCTACTGCTGGCTAAAGTCCGTGGCTGGCGACCGGAGAGGTCGCTGAGGCTGCGGCGGAGGCGGATCCCCTGGGTCCGCTCCGCCAAATACCTCGGAGTCCTCCTCGACCGCGGCCTTACTTTCACTCCACATGTCAGGGAGAAGGTCGGCTTGGGACACGCTGCCCTGCGGCAGTTGTTTCCCATCTTCCGCTCCACCATGCCTACACACCTAAAACTACGGCTGTACCGCGCAGTCATCCCGCCCCTGATGCTGTACGGCTGTGAGGTCTGGGGTTCGGTGGCTCGTTCCACCATCCGCAGGCTGCAGGCCGTGCAGAACAGGGCATTGAGGATGATATACGGCACAGACCGCAGATTCCCGTCCCACATTCTCCATTCCCACTCCGGAATCCCTTACATAGTGGACGTTGTGCGAGAAAGAGCTCGCACAATATACACTAAACTTGCTCCCCACCCAAATCCCCAGGTGAACACTCTCGGTCTTTACGACCACACGCTACCAAGGAGACGCGTAAGCTACCGCCTTCCCAAGGACGCCTTGGGATGGTAGTTTTCCGGCCGCCTCTCCCTTTATTGTTCTACCCGCCAAGTTAAGCAGCATCGGGCATGGTCACGACTCGGACGGGTGACCATCCAGTTGTACTCCGACCAGATCTGCAACACTGGCTTCCCCCACCCCGTACCTATATCCCTCCAGGTCTCCCCGCTAGCCGGCACTGCTTTCCTTGACAGCCCGCAAGCGGCTGGCCAAGGTAAGCAGCATCGGGCCTGGTCCCTCTCTGGGTGGGTGACCACTCAGATAGGTAAACCAGCCCGCGCCGGCTGCACAGAGGGAACACCCTGCCCAATACTTTGACATTGACAAAAACGCTTGCATAAGACTACATCTTTTATATCACACGGGTAAATCCGCAAGAAAAGCGGATAGGTACCGTGGTGATTTGCCCCCGCCCGAGTACACTCGGGCGACTAGTTCCTGCTCCTGGCTCCTGGCTCTCAGTCGCTGGGCAGGGGCTCTTCACTTAGATCTTCTTCGTCATCTTCATGTTCATCGTTGCTTCTAAAGTCAAAGTCACTGCCATTATCATTGCTTATATTTACAATAACACTGGGGTTAGTCCGTGCCAACTGAAACTGAATTGAGGAATGTTTATTACATCTTGTAACAAAGACGACATCATTGCTTACGTAGCATGAATCTATGGGCAGAGAGATAGACACGTCATCAGCTGAGACAACACGCTAGCTCTCAGGGATCACTGTGGATCTCCCCGAATTAACTTGCGATTTGTTAAACCTGTTTCCGTTTCAAACTTCCAATGTTCAATTAGTTATTATTTTTAATGTGAACAGAAATGATTCTGATACACAACTGACAACTTACTGCATTTGCTACGAGGAAAGAAGAAGTAGGCTATTGTTGAAAAGCCAGACCAACATACAATCGTTTCTTAGTGGATTCGCAATACTGTTAGTATTGTTAGAACCCAAAGCAGCTGGCAGACTATATTTCCATTTTAGCGAAAGCAAATGCATTTCTAACGTTGTTACACAGATGTAAATCAGACAGTCGCGGTAAATATTAATTTACTGTAGACATAACGTGATAAATTCCCTATTACTGTAACAATGCAGAAATTAAGGAAACAATAATTGGCCTAGCCTCGAAACTCGCCATTATGGAAAAGAGCTTAGGTGAACCCCTTGAAATACTTTGCGACCCCCTGAGGGTTCGGATTCTTTCCATTTATATAAACGTGTCTTATTGTACCTGTGCATTCGCTCCAGGTGCATATTGTTAATAAGGCCTGAATGTTAACAATAACAATATGCCCGATTCTCTGCAGTCTTTATATGCTTTTTCAAAATATAACTAAAATTCCAGTAAGTACCTCCACAGTAGAGCACACATTTTCCTGTTTAAGACACGTTTGGAACACTCGTTTTTTTATCCAAATTCCATTGTTATCGATCAAAAATGCTGTATTGCACAAACGTCAAAGCTAAAGATAATTTCATGATCACTTCGTAGAAAATTTGACCGAAACGAGAACGAGGGTTCTATTGATGTACAGATGAAGGAGATAAGCCTTATTTTCGTTTCAATAAATACATACTACCTAAATTAATATTCTTCATTCTTTTTCCGGTGCAGATTTGTAAACAGCATGCCATGGCCCTGTGGTTAGACCACTAGCCTCTCACCTAGGTTCTCCGGTTTCGATCCCAGGGGACCACATGTGGGATTGGTGGTGGACAAAGCGAGTTCTCTGGTTTCCTCGCCATTCATTCCACCATATGCTCCATACCTGTCTGTCCTGTCATCCACACCACCATCATTTCATATTTTCGATTTCCTCGCTTTTACACCAGGCATCGGGGTGATCACCCATTCTGGCTTCTCTTTGATCCAGACCCTCTGCTCCTCAATAGACGTCTGACCGCAGGCACTGGCTTATTAGTCCTACATACGAGAAAGGCAAACAGAGAGAGAAAGAAAAATTTGTAAAATATGTCGTGACAGTCAATTACTGCCCCCCCCCCAATGAAAAATATAAACGCACGCTACTCTTCCGTTTTTATCTAATACAAAATGTGCAATATGTAAAGGTTTATCTCCATAAAAATGGAGTAAATAGGAAAATAAACATTCACAAGATTAGTTTGTGTGTCATTACTAAACGATAGCTGTTAGACCAGGTCTGTCGTCTTCTTGCTTACCAAGCAAGAGGCCCGAATTCGATTCCCGGTATTGCATGAGGATTTTCTCTCGCTGGGAGACCTGGTTCGGGGTGCTCTCAGCCTCGCGGGGTCCTGGGGGACCAATTGAGGTGTTACTTGAGGAAAAAGTAGCGGCTCCAGGTTGCGTAGACCGCATTGACCGGCGCTCGGGGCGCTAACCACGTACCACCCTCCAGTACTGCACCCCATCCATGACGTCTGTAATGGGCAGAAATGGGGGATGCAGCTGTCGGGTAGTAAGCTTTGGACCGATTTTGGGCTGTTGTGCCATGGAGTTTTTTTTTTAGTCAGACTAAGTCAATGTGAACGAAGCATCAGATTTTTTCAGTTCAGGGGGCGTTTTGAAGATATGCTCCAAAACCTATATCTCGACGTCGAATTTTTTTGGATGGTAAACAATACTTCCACTATTAACTACACGTGGCAGAACATGTAAAAATACCGCATTCGATATATATCTTATCCTACGGATGCGTTCGACGTCTTACGATTGCGCCAAGTAAAATGAAATGATCCACTGAAGAAGAGACGTCAGAATGGTTTCTTCTGGATTGCTTCAAGTACTCATTCACCCAACTTTTTCCACTTAATCCTCCCAGCACATATGTGAATCTCTTGGTGGCAAGAACTTCCCATGTTCTCGAATAGCTTCAGCAGCATTGTTCCTACGTTATCGATTAATGGTTTCAATCCCAACCCCTTTCTGATTCGTTCATCCTCTCTTTCTCTCTGCCCTCCTCCACCTAAACGTTTTAACTTCATCTCGGCTTTTTGCTTGCACTATCAAATGCTGTGTGGGCTGTTTTATAACTCTCAAAAATTGATCATTATCTTAAGCATATAATCGTAAAATTCCTTTTCTTTATGTGTTTCATACTAGTTTAGAGGAATGTGAATCAAGACAATGTTGTCATTTGAACTCCACCAAAGAAATAAGTGAAACACTTACTGATAAACATTTTTTTTTAGTGTTTAACGCCCGCTTTTACTACTGGTGGCACCGCAGGCATGACACTGGTCATATTGTGATGCTGAAATATAGATGGAGCACTGGTGGAATGCGATGGTGGGGAAAACCGAGAGGCCGTGAAAACCCCCCTTGCGCAGCTTTGTCCACCACAAATCTCACATGCGGTCGCTTGGGATCGAACCCAATGTCTAGGTGAGAGTCGAGTAATAAACAAAATAAACTTACGCATTGCATTCATATAACTTTCTCTGTGCACTCTTCCACAAACAATTCTAACAAAGGGTTATTATTGAAACGACTTTTAAATGTCAATTCACATTTACGCATTCAGTTGTACGACACAGTACATAAAGCAATGGTCAAATTTTAGGTGTCTCGTTATATGATCACCTTGAAATTCCATTTTATCACGTGAAAATAAATGAAATGCCCATTTGAGATTCAGTATCTAAAAATAGAAACCAACAACGAGGAATGTCTCGGATATGGTTAATTCCATAAAAATTATTTGGCGTGAATTGTGTGCTTAAAAGAAAACTAAACATTTTTGAGTAGTAATATTTTGTCTATATCTTACGGTATATCAGTTATGCAAATGGCATTCAAAATAAAGAGGACTTCGGAGGCTATTTACAGAAAGATTAAGATAAACTTTCTTTTGTCATGAAAACATCGTAAATTTACTTTAATCAGAATCGTTAGAGCCATTTTTGAGAATAAAAAAACTATCCAAATGTTTCTATGTAAAGGGTTATTTGTTGTGGAGGAAATTTTCTTGAATAACTTCCTATCACATCCTTGGGAGGTAGTGAAATTAAATAGCAAGCATTGTGTGGTGTGAATATAAGTGCGGCGCGTCTTAAAACGTGCAATTTGCAAGACCCCTCTCACTTTCGAATGCATAAAACTCAAGCCGGAGGTGACCTTGATCACGACCAACATCTCATTCGCTTACGTAATGATGAGACGAGACTCAGATTTTGGAATGAATAAAGAGCAACCGCGTGTCACTTTCATGAGATGTGACTACCGATTTGTTTAGTGACGTCAGTATGTCTCAACACGTGAAACGCAAGTTCGTGCAATATACTATCGGCAGATTTTGTACCAGTTTTGTGTTTTATGTGTGCATAAGGAAGCTTTATTAAAGGAGGAGAACTCTGATGAATTACATTATAACCTTACAGACTAAAATAAAATATACATTGGCTTGCACAACCTTTTCTTCCCGAAACAACAGGAACAAGAGAACAAAGAAGCAGATTATATATATATATATATATATATATATATATATATATTTAGTTTAACGTCCTTTAACCTGGTTTGGTCATATCGGACGATGAATGAAATTGGTTAAATGATGCTCAAATGATCTCGGGGTTCATGGAGCTTAAAGTTACTCAACATTCGTCTTCTCAGGATAAGAGAAAACCCCGAAAAAAATCTTATCCGGGTAACTCACCCTAAGTGAGATTCAAAATCACGACCTTTTGAATGTGAGGCAGACACGCTACCACCACACTACCCAGGAGGGTTATTATTATTGTTATTATTATTATTATTATTTTTATTATTATTATTATTATTATTATTATAGCCGCCATTAACATCTATAATCATTTCCGGGGCTTTGATTTAGAAACAGTTGCTGGTGTTTTTTCGCTGAACTGCAGGGTTTCTTAACTGTTTTTTATATAATAAGTTTTACACTATTAAACATATGCACATTCACTCTCGCATACATACTTCCAGATTATGTGGCTGATGGGGAATAATAAAAGGAAGTTGCCTCGCCCCAGCTGGGAATCAACCCTGGGGCCTCTGAGTGAGAAGCCAGACCGCTGAACATTCCACCATAGTCAGAATACTATTGTGGCAGGTAATAAACCCTGGGTTGCAGTGTGGCATCATAGAAGACACAGGACATTTCAGAGTTCTATACTCCATTCGGAAGCGGGAGACCTGGGTTCGATCCCCAGTACCGGCATGGGGATTTTTCCCCCGCTGGGAGACCTGGACCAGGGTGCACTCAGCCTCATGAGGTCCCTGGGGGGCCAATTGAGGAGCTACTTGATTGAGAAGTAGCGGCTCCAGGTCGTGAGGACCGCATTAACCGGCCGGGAGGGGCTCGAGGCGCTGACCACGTCTCACCCTCCAATACTGCACCCCATCCATGACGTCTGTAGTGGACCGAGATGGGGGACGCAGCGGCCGGGCGGTAGGCCAAGGCTCCCCGTGAGCTGTCGTGCCATGGAGTTATGTTATACTCCATTCGGAGTTTCTGACTGACGACCAAACTGACAGCCCTGGAGGATCGGCTACAGGAACATCAGGATGTAACAGGCTCATCTCTCCAAAGTCTCCAAGAACTTCTTGCACAACTCTCTTCCCAGATTTACATTCGGGGCTGGATAAGTTCTCATCCGGGGAATCTTCGAGGAGGAGGCGAGAGCCCTCCTGAAGACGCCGGAGGAGTCAACAACTGCGCCGCATTGAGTATGACCGCCAGACACTTGCAGCGATTCCTTCACATTTAATGCCACATTTCTCACCCTGAATCCGCTGAGGGGGCAGTTTGGGCCTGGGCAAGTCTGTCTCCCGGCCCTGAACTCCTACTCCCCTGGCCGCTATGCTGGTCCTGACAGAACCCGCGGCCCGCACTCCTCCTTTCCTTCCAGTATACTGGTGGAGGGGTTTTTAGTGGGTATGCCGCCTTCGAGCGGAGAGCAGTTGCGTTGAGCAGTTTAAAATTGAAACAATAACAATGAATTTCTCGAAAACGGCCAACTCTACAAGAAAAACGTATATGATATAAATTGTGTGTTTTAGAAAGATCTACAGTTTTTGTGTGGTAAGTTATTGTCTATCTCTTACGGTTTAACCGTTATGCAAAATTCTCCAAAACTCAACCAGAATAAAGAGCTCTTCAGAAGCTAATGCTAGAAAATTAAAAATAAACATTTTGTTTGTGATGTAAATATATTTAATATACGGCATTTTAATCAAAACCATTAGAGCCATTTTTTAGAAAATCAAAAATTTTAAAAAATGTTCCATGTAAAGAATATTTGGGGGGGGGGGAGATTTTCTTGAAAATCTTCGTGTCGCATCGTTGAAAGATATTGAACTTAAATGGCAAGTGTGGTCTTTAACCGACTTTTCGTTCGTGAGCTATGCTGTCCACGGACACACTCTGACAGGCACACCTTCCCTTTTCCTTATAAGAAAGTAAGTACGTAGTAAGTAAGGCCATTTATTTTCTGCTAATGTTTATGTTGATTAGCATGAAGTAGACAGATGAATAAACTTTTATAAAAATAGTTTGTTACATGATAGGCAGAGAAAGTCATGTGAATGGAATACATAATTATTACTTTCTCTACACATACTATGTACATAGTGTATAGACAAGGTATTGTATTCCACTAAAAATTCGATAGGTACCAACATTTCACCGGAAATACATCCCATCATTAAAAAAAAAGCACTTTTAGAAACATGTATGTGTGTGTGTCTGGGTAGCATCGCTCAAAAACGAAAAGTCGGTTAAATACCAAACTTGGTATTTATGTTGAGTATCTTCTAAGAAACCGTCACAAACACTTTCTTGAAAGTCCCCCCATTCCCAACTACGCTTTACATGGAACATTTTTTCGAAAATCTTGATTTTCTCAAAAATGGCTATAACGATTTTGATTAACATATATTATGTTTAAGATATTTTTATGGCAAAGTAAATGTATATCTTGAATTTTCTTGGAATAGCCTCTGAAGACCCCTTTATTTTGGATGACATTTGTATTACTGGCAAACCATTAGAGATAGACAAAAACTTACTCCACAAAAAATGTAGACCTCATTAAAACACACCATCAATGTTAAATACATTTTTTGTAAAGTTAATCGTTTTCAAGATATTCCGGATTGTTGGTTTAAATTTTAAGCCACTTAAACTTTTCTCAAACGGGAAGATATATTTCTACTCGTCTCTTATTTGTTTACTCCTGGCAAGCAAAGAGGGAATTCCAATTGTCTCACATAGCGACCGGCTTTTAAAGACCTGACTATCGCTTTAGCCTATGCATTCCCTTATTTCCCTACTTACAAGGAAGCAAGTAATAAGACTAATTCTGCTTATGTTTATCTTGATTAGCATGATATAGATAAAAGATTAATCTTTTGAATAAAAAGTTTGTTTGCTGAAGAGCTAGAGAAAGTCATGTGAATGGCACACATCAGATTTGTTTTCTCAAAATGTACCGGAACTTATAAACAGCCTCTAGAATATAAGGATAAAGCTTCTGCAGCACACAAAGATTAATCGATACTGCTTTTGATATTCACAAGGACATTGTTCCTTTGCATTTCTTCTCATCTAGGCTTAGTGGGTAATGAAAATGCTAGCAAAACCTTAAGACGTCCAAGAGTATGGCTTTCGAAGAAACAAAATCCCAGCTCTCTTCACTGAGATTATGAATCTCATCTCCAAGTTACCAACAGAGGAACGGAAATACCAGAGGAGTCGACTACTACCTAGAAAACCGCACTCTGTACACGAAAGGGACCTACGGATCCTCACCCTAAATGGTCCCTGACCAGAGAAGAACTAATCATTATTACCCGGCTTCTTGACCACTCCTCTTTCATCTCATGCCAGCCTGCACCTCGACCACGGCCACCTTGTCACATCTGCTTCAGACATTGCAGATTCTAGTTGTTTTAGATTTGACACTTCCATTGGTCGTTTGACCAACATGGCTGCCCATGCACAAGCAGACAAAACGGACGAAAAACGGCGCATTTCGCACTGGAAAAAAGAACCGATTTTCAGAAAGTCCCTTTTTATCCCTTATTGCGATCCATTCGTTTACATAAACCTAACCTAACCTAACGTAGCCTAACCTCGACGAAATCTCGAAACCTGTCGCTCACCTGTCACGTAGCGATATTATCTCCGTAACCAATAGGAAAGGCTCAGGAAAGAGCAAAACCGAACTAGAAGCTGCTTACTGTCTACCACGTATTTGGAGAATGCAACCAATATAACAAAAATTCGCTTGAAATTCCAGATGACACAGTGCGATAGGTCCATCGTTGAAAACAAGGAGTTTGAAAATACAAGACGAACAGGAGTGTTGTCTAATTCTGAGATTCTTTAATGCACCTAAGGGGAGATTAAATGGAGAATATTACGGAAAACAAACCTTATGTGTTCCATTCACACAACTTTCTCTAGCTGCTCCAAATATTCTTTTCCTTGTATGTTTATAAAGAAGTAACTCACGCAGCACAAAAACAAAACCATAAGAATAGCGACATACACAACCATAACACTAGACATACTAATGATTATTTTTGGCAAGGATTCAACAAGAATGTCTCCAACAAAGACCCAAATGTTAGAGAATTATTATCCCATTCAAAACTACCCACACACAAAAAATGTTATAAGGGCAAAAAATGTGCTCTCGTCAAGATGAACTGTAAATTAAGATGAAATTCTTCTTATAATGTCCATTGGCAATATGTATGAATGAGCAATGTTTGTTCTATTGTAAATAATTGACAAAGTCAGTCATGAACAATAAACTGTTAATTTTATATTTGTATATATTCAAACATATAATGTAGAAAATGATTTTTAATTAAATTTTGATATTTTATGCATGTACATATTTAATTAATCTACTCATCATTTGAGCATGTCAGAAACTGTAATCAATCTATTGACAATAAATAATAATAATAATAATAGTAATAATATTATTATTATTATTATAAAATATTATTCTTTAGCTGCATCATGCTAATCGAGGTAAACATTAGCAAAATTGGTCTTATTACTTGCTTTATTTTAATCAGAAGGAAAATAAGGGAACATATTATACTAAAGCGATAATCAAATATTTTAAAAGCTGGTCACTATGTGAAACAATTGAAGTTCGGTAGTTTAAAACTGAAACAAATAACAAGGAATATCTAAAAAATGGTCAACTCTACGAGATAACGAATATGGCATAACGAGATCTACATTTTTTGTGTATTAAGTTTTAGTCTTTTTTTTTGTCTTTTTTTATTTTACCCGTTATGCAAAGTTATGTAAAATTCATCCAGAATAAAGAAGTCCTCAGAGACTATTCTCAAAAGATTCAAAATATACATTTTATTTGTGATGTAAACATGTTTAATATACGGCATCGTAATCAAACTTGTTAGAACCATTATTGAGTACAAAATTTTCAAAAATTTGTCCATCTAAAGGGTAGTTTGTAGTGGGGAGATTTTTTTTTGAAAATCTTCGTGTCAGATCTTTGGGTAATACTAAACATAAATACTGTGCTTAATTTATAACGGTTTTTTCGTTCTTGAGCTCTGCTGCCCCCCCCCACAGACTCACACAGACACACGCGCGCGCGCGCAGATACTTTTCTAAAAATGCTCTTTTTTTAACTCAGAGGACATCAAAACATATATTACCGGTGAAATCTCGACATCAAATTTTGTGGTGGAATGCAATGCCTTCTCTAGCTCATATAAGTAAAAAGGAACTAAGGGAATTCACTAGGCAAAAATTATATTCAAAAGTTTTAAACCCTGCCGCTATACGATTGTCTTTGAAATTCGTTTCTTTGCATGGCCAGGAGTAGTTAAAACAAAATAAACACGGATGACTTCCTTTATGAGTATTTCAAAACTGAACCCAACAACAAGGAATATCTCAGAAAAGGTTAGCTCCTCAACAAAAATGTATAAGGCCATAAATTGTTTGTTTTGGCGTGATCTACAGTCTTTTCTAGAGTAATTTTTTCGTCTATATCTTACGGTTTACCAGTTATGCAAAAGTCGTTCAGAGTGAAGAGGACTTCAAAGGTGGGAAATTCAAGATGTGCACTTTATTTGGTATGTAAATATATTTGATATACGGCATGTTAATCAAAATCGTTCGAACCATTTTTATAAAACATTTTGGAACGTTTTTCAATCTAAAGGGTAGTTTGGGGTGGGAGACTTTTCTGAAAATCTTTGTGTCTCATCCTTGGAAGGTAATCAACCTAATTACCAAGTTTGGTATTTAACGGGCTTTTTTTTTTGGGTTACGTTGTCCACAGACACACACATACACACACACACACATAAAGACACACCCATTTTCTAAAAATGCTTCAATTGGATTCAGGGGATTTCAAAACCCGAATTTCCGGTGAAATTTCGGTAATGAATTAATGGGTGGAATACATTACCTTCTCCACCTACATGATACATACGTTCTAGAAAAAGCAAAAAATTACATTGCTAATCCATTAAGCATCTTAAGCGTTTTAAATATATGCGGCATCACAGGCGGTGGAGTCATGATACATATAATGAAATGATAATTAGGGAAATAAGTTTAGAAAGGAAACGTTAGATGTCTAAGTTTGGGGCACCTCCCCGGCATTTACTAGTTATGACTGAGAAAAACTGGATTAAACCTTAGTCAGTGAAGTACTATTGGAAATACTTGGACCGCAGACCAGCAGTTCATGAGTTCAGACCACACATGTCGGTTTGATAAGAAGAGGTCTTCAGAGGATATTCCCAGAAAATTCAGCATATATATTTCATTATCATCAAAATATATTAACCCTCTATTGCATGCTGTTGCCATTAGGCAACAAAGATGATTAATCAAAGCTTTCAGTATTTTAGTGTTTTTTTTCTAATTTTGTGTTACACTAACCTTCAACAATAAAAATATGCTATTTTTAGCTGTTTATATTGTAAAAATAATTTATTGTAAAATTATTAATATTTTTGCAATAAAACTGTACTGTTTATTTTTACTTTCTCTAGTACCTTATGGATAATGTACATCGTGGATAAAAAATCCGATGTTGAGATTTCATCGGAAATATATATTTTGGGGTCCCCTGAATCCGAAAAAAGCATTTTTAAAAAAGGTGTGTGTGTGGACAGTATGGCTCAAAAACGAAAAGACCGTTAAATACCAAACTTGGTATTTGGTTGAGTATCTTCCAAGGACGCTACACGAACGTTTTCAAGAAAATCCCCCCCGCCACAAACTAATCTTTACATGGAAAGATGTTCGATTTTTTTTATTTTCTCTAACGATTTTGTTTAAGATCACGTATATTAACGATATTTACATCCCAAATAAAATGTACATCTCAAATTTTCTGGGAAGAGCCTTTGAGGACCTCTTTATTCTGGATGAAGTTTGCTTAACTGCTAAACAGTAAGAGATAGACAAAAACTTACTGAACAAAAAATGTAGATCCCGTCAAAACATACAATTTATGTCCTTTACATTTTTCTTGTGGAGGTAACCATTTCCACGTCACCTTAGCGCAGTGGTAGCTTTGCTGCTTGCCAAGCGGGAGACCTGGGTTCGATTCCCAGTACCGGCGTGGGGATTTTTCCCAGCTGGGAGACCTGAACCGGGTGCACTCAGCCTCGTGAGGTCCCTGGGGGGCCAATTGAGGAGATACTGGATTGAGAAGTACAAGACCGCATTAACTGGTGGGGGGATCGAAGCGCTGACCAGGTCTCACCCCCAATACTGCACCCCATCCATGACGTCTGTAATAGACTGAGATGGGGTATGTAGCGGCCGGGCGTTAAGCCAAGGCTCTAAGTGAGCTGTGCCACGGAAAGTAATCATTTCCAGTTGTAAAGTACTTATATTTTTCTCAGACAGGAAGTGTCCGTTTTTCTTTTGTTCTACTCCTGGCCTAACAAAGAAGCGATTTGCAATGATAAATCGATAACGACAACTTTTAAAACATTTGACTATCGGTTTAGCTCACATGGTGTATTCTATTAGTTCGCTTCCACTCACAAGGGACTAAGAAATAAGAACATTCTGTTAATGTTTATCTCGATCAGCATTGTGTAGAAAGAAGAACAATCTTATGTTAGAAATTTATAGAACAGCTAGAGAAAGTCATGTGAGTGTAGCACATCAGATTTTTATTAATAAAGAGGAAAATCCACGCAACTGTACTCAAATGTAACCAAATCAGCATCCAAGCGTGGCATCACATATATTATAAATATTCTTTTAAAATTCTGAAGTATTACACACACAAAGCTTTCTCCACCCATTCTTCAATAAACTATTCTATATTAAACGTATTCTTCTAATTCTAATCGAGCACGTTTTATAGAAATGGTTTTATTGCATATTTCCTTGCAGGAATAGTGGAATTGGAGGAATAAAGTAGGCTTAAGCGATGGTCAAACCTTTGCTGTTCGCCATGTGAACTTTGAAATTCCTTTTAACTTTAATATTCTTGGCGTCGTGGCGATCGATTAGCCACGCTGGTTATTGAATTAAAAAAACAAGTACTTGCAGCTCATACTCAACTACTGCATGGATTACATCTTAAGTAAATACATATTGACAAATAAAAATGAAGTAAAGACCAGGAAGATTCAAATTATAAAATTACAAAATTCAACAATAAAATGTAATATTTCATATCTGTAATAATAAATATAAAAGAACAACACTAGAGAATTAATATCGTCTGAAATTAATAATTATTTTATTGAGAAAGAATGGGAGACAGATAATTACTATAAATAACTTCTATATATTAAACTCAACGAATAAGCTAAAAACTCATGTTACAATTCCGTTATGTGCAAAAAGTAATTAACAAAACAAGGTGCATTGGAGAAACAATCGAGGTAGAAAGTCCGAATCACGAAGACAGTTGGGTTTTGGAAATGCATAAACAAGGAATCCTAAAAGATGTGTGTGAACGGGCACGTAGACCATTTTTTGGGAATTATAGAATAAAAGGAACGCTGAAAATCAAATAGGAAAATATTGTCTCAGATGCTAATCTGAAGCATAAGATTTGGCAACGTCTAACATAGGAACCTTGGTAGGGAGACAATGATGTAGTTGGGGATTAGATTAATAAAACAGCGTGTATTTCTAAAATTTAGAGGATTCGCGGTATAGCAGTATAGTCAGTCACGGCAACTTAAATTGATTGCCTTACTATGGAAAGAAATTTTCCCAACAACGTTAAGCTATTAATATTGAGGATATTAGCAGATTTAATACGACGCCGTTATAATACCTCGTGCTTAGATGTAGGAACAGTTGATAATTCATCTTAGAACAATCCGCAACTCGTCCTTAGCACATCAGCTATTAGCCTCCATTAAACATTCTCAGTAACTTTAACTGGTGTTGACCATTTTCGCAAACACACACGCATATCCTGATAGAAAGAATTTACAGCCAACTACTGGAACAGCCAGCTGTCACAGATGGGTGACGACTACAGTGTTACACGAACGGGAAGTGAATAAAAAAAACACCATCTTTGGAAAAATGCTGGACAACTTCAAACTATATCGGAAATGTTTTCATGACTAAAATTTACTGGAAAATGGAACTGCATCTGATATCTAATTATGTAAAACAGCGTAGAAACACGTACACAGTGTATATTTTATAAGATTAGAATATTATAAAATATTCTTACAGCTGTAGGTGTGTTTTCTTATAGCAATATCTATATGACAATCTATAGAGGGAAGTTATTATTAGAGTTCGGTCCGGGCTCATGGCATTGCCGGATTCAGGTTCGGTGCACACAGAGTATAACCATGACGTGATAGAGTAGGCGTGGTCTCTACAGCCTGTTTCGTAGCGTGTTGCCTATCTAGCTTTGCTAACTCCCTGGCCTCGATCAGGTCCTGCTAGTAGATTAACCAGTGAACCGCAGATTGAAAAATGTCAAAAATAAGGATGGGTAGGCGTTCGACACTGAACAAACTTGTAGATGATTTAACATATTTTGAGTGACTGGAAGAGCACCTTTTCTTTCGATACAGTGACGATGTATCTTATAATTCACTGCAATGAATTCTGAGTGAGATTGGTTGATTTGTGTTCATTGTCTCTTCAAAACACTACACGATATTATTCTAATTTTTTTGTATAAACTTTATACTTTTATTTGTAAAAGTACAAGGCGTGTTTATTTACTAATTATATTATGAAATAATTGTGTTATTGTGTTACTTTATGAATTAGAACGAAGGATATAATGTCAATACATGTAATGAGATATTTTGAAACAGATTATAGCTCAACATGTGCGTGCTTACGCTAAAAGCCCCCTCTTCACTACCCTCTATTTATACCGCTGACTGTTCTATGTGTTCGTATCTGTGTGCGCTTCGGAACCCAAAAGCGAGTTCCATTTATTGTATAAATGTTTTGCTCCAGTTTGTCTTAACCACGATAAAATGCTTTCAGAATTGATTAAGGACATTATGCGGTACTGGAAGAGGAAATTAGTATTTTGTCGTAAATAGGTTATTATCTAGCAATAACATATGTGACCCGTATTCGGGTGGTCCCGGGTTGGATTTCCAACTGTCGTCTACTCTGACCCATAGTTTCCACGGGTCGGCAGGCGAATGCTGGTGTGGTCTATCTTCTATCACAACTTCCCTGTCCATCGTTTCTATACCCATCCCTTCCTTGTCATCTATTTCAGGATTACATGGTCAGTCGACGGTGTTCGACGGATTGTGAATGGGGGTTACCTTGCACACCGTAAAGGTTTCTTTCTGGCGTCGTTGCTCCATCGTAGTGTCACCGGGGGTTCAGCGTCTTGCGGCAATGCGGTGGGCGACTTCGGATACCTTACATCTGGAAATATTAGGGACCCGTCCATGCTTGCTGCCGCCATCCGGATCTGGTTGCTCTTCAGGTATATCTCCCTCATCCCAGGGGTTATTACGTAAGGCGCAGAAGGCCACAAGGGCTTACGTGCAGTATTGTGCCCCAATGATTTGGGACTCCATCCGCGATAGTCTAATCCTAAGGTAGTGAGCTGATTCGCTTCTAACGTTCACGGTGGCTTAAGTTTTTATTTGGAAAAAATGTAAGCACAAAACAGTAAGATCCTCATTGTATATTTTAAGTGAGTACGCTCCCAAAATGGCAAAAATATTGTTTGTCTGTAGTGTTAAATTGTTCCTAGGTATATTGAAAACATGATCCATTACTTTCACATCTCTCCCGGCGGTCTTTTAATGCAGTTTATTAGTATCTGTTTAGGTTAGTTCTAATTTTAGACGTGTTTTTCTGGTGAGTATGTGTATTTCTGCTATTCAAAACACATTATATATAAAATAATAGACATACCTTTTAGTATTTTGAAACGCAGAAAAATCTTCAGCTTCAACGAATATTAAGTTAAAAGCATGGTTTCATTAATTGTGGATGTTCTTATAACCCAAAGATTTATAATTAGGAGATTAAAGGCAGCAGGGAGACTAGCCACGACTGGAAATGCCTATAGAGGACATTGAGCGACCCGTCCAAATAGGCAGCCCTCTATACCCTGTTTCTTATAACCCTGATCGGCTGGCATGTATTCTTGCGCGCTGAGTTTCCTTGCCCTCATTGGCTAATGTTTTCCTTCGAATGATGATAACAGGTCATGTGCAGGGTACGGATAAGTGATAAAATCAACATAAAGACTGTCTTACTAGATGTATGTGCTTTCGTTATCTTGAGAGGCAGGTTTAAACTCAAGGATACTCCGGTCTATTTTTAGTAGGAATTAGCATTATAATTTACTCCAAACCATGACGGCCCTCAAATGGGACCGCTCCCCCTTTCCGCTGGGCACTAGCAAACAAAAGACGACCCTGTACAAGGGGCGAGGGGCAACTTAGTAAAATCTGTTTCTTGGAGACACTGCTTGCATGTCTAGAATCGCGCCTCAGTTAAGGGACCAGTAAGCAGAAGACTTGGCAACAGCGAGGGTCGTTTTCCAGCCGCACACACCCTAATCCCAAAATTTTGAAAGAAGAGTGGGGCAGGGACATCAAGTTCTAAACAATACTGTATTGCAGTTCCATGTGCTTTCGTCATCCTTAGTGATAGGTTCAAACCCAAATATCCTCCCAGCTATTTGTTGATAAGAATTTATCCGCATTCCAGGTGCATAAATCCTGTTACGTAATATATTTAATTCATACGGTTATAATGTCAATTTGACAATCCTGTTAGAAATTAATTGCATAAATGCTTATGTTAAGTAAGAGGCTATTTTGTGCCGCACAAGAACCTATTCCAAGATAGCAGCCAATGAAAGGTGACTAGTGCACGTGACATTTACGAGAAAGGGGAAAAAATTATACCAACGGACCACAGTGTACATGGAGAATGACCTTTCCTTGGAGCAGACATCCGCACTCTCTGTGTGGTACCACCGCACGCCACGAAACGTATACGCACACCTGAAAGTGAAAAGGAAAGGCAGTGCGGGGAAGGAAATCGTGGAGATGAGAAACCACATTAACATTCCCCTGCCTAGCGGGGAAAACAACGAAACACTAGATCCTAGTGAAGAGTAGGAGGAAATAACAAATAACTATAACAGCTCAACTATAGAAATTAGAATAAAACGTAGGTACAGATAATATACTCAATGACTTCATTTTTCTGTTTTTATTAATTTGAAAGTTAGATATAATATTAGAGCTTGCAATAATGATACAAAGAATATGCATTAAAACAATTTAATAAACTTTTTAAAATTATTGAGTCTAAAACATTTGAAAACAAGCAAATATGTTTAAAGCGGCAAGTCTGTCAAACCACAGGAGATACAGATATGGAATTGCAATGAGATAACATAATTAAATATTCCGTCATACCTGTAAAAATTACATTTCCAGGTTTAGTATTTCTAAAATGGTATATATACCTATATATTTGTACGGTTTTCCCCAGTAGTAAAACATTGACAGAAACGAAGAAACTTGACAGGCTGTATGCCGAAAAATTCAAGCAATATTTTCATTCCTTGTTACAATATCTCGAATTTACAACTTAAAGTGTAAGAGCTGTTTTTGAGAACATTAAATAAAAGAAAACCTTCCATTGAAAGCGTTACTTGAGGCAGTTGAAATTCAATGAAAATCTTTGCGCTGCGTGCTTAAATGTAGTGACTTAATGCATAACTTTCCCCGCGTTTCCATTTTTCGTTTCTCAGCTGTGCTTCTCACAAGCACGCATAGCATACCAGGTGAGTACGTTTTTCTGTAAATGTTTTCAAGGGATCTCAGGACCCCTTTTTCAAGTGAAATATCAATAAATAATTTTTAGTAGAATGCAAAATTTCCTCTATCTACCATAAGAAGGCATCAGAAAAATGTATCAGTGAAATCATATATATATATATATTATGACGGGCTGTGAGCCTTAGAATAACCAGCTGTAACTTAAACTACTTAAACGAACTGATGCGTTACATTCACATTACTTTCTCTACTCACTTTCCTACAAACTATTCTTAATAAAACCTTACTATACCTTACTACGTTGCTATTTCTTGTTAATTCACATAGTTTCAATTCACATTTACAAATTTCATTGTGCGATGCAGCAGGTTCTGCGATATTCAACTTTTTAAGAGTGTGTTGTTTTGTGATACTTTGGAGTTTTACACTCTTTGACGACCACGACTTCCTACTTGAAAAAAATATAAGCATTTGGAAATTGAAATCAATAATAAGGGATATCAGGAAAACGGGTAGCTCAAAAACAGAAAAATATTTAGCATAAGTTGTGTACTTTGAAGAGATCATTTTGGGTTTTAAGATTTATTCTGTCTGTTACGATCTACCAGTATGCAAAGGTTATTCAGACTTCAGAATCTATTCCCAGACAATTCAAGACATACATTTCATTTGTCATAAAAATATCTTAAACTTAAGGTATTTAAAGAACAAAAAAAAAAACACAACAAAAAGTTAGAGCCATTTTTGAGAAACAAAAATGTTTGGAAAATGCAAAGGATAGCTTGGGTGAGATGATTTGGTTTAAAATCGTGTCGCAATCCTGAAAAATGCCGATAAAAGTTTGATTTTTAATTAATTTTTCGTTTTCGAATTGTGCTGTTTACAGAGACGCATACGCGAGTTCAGGGGACTTCAAAACACATTTGCGGTGATATCTCAATCTCGAATTTCTGGTTGGAATACGACAATTCTCCTACTTGCAATACGATGTAGAGAAAGTAATATTAACAACTAAAACGTTTCTGTATTCCTTTATTCATTGTATCGTTGCTGTATTAAATTTAATGTATTGCCTGATAGAGTGGAAGAGAAGGTCTTATGGCCTTAACTCCAACCAGGATAAATAAATAAATACATAAAATAAATAATTGGCTCTGAAACAGATATCAAGACTTACACTTACAAACGAATGGTTTTTGGATTTAAATGTTTCTTTTAAAGCGTGTAATGGCTGCCGCTCCGATGTTTAAATGTGGAATAATTCGGGTTATAATAAAATCCCCCCCTTCCAACCCGAAATTGAGCCCGGATACTCTGGATTTGGAGGTTAGCATTTAACCGCCAGAGCTCAGAGGCAGCCCAAACCTATTGAAAACACTTTCTCTGTAAAACTACCTTCAGCATTATTGCAACAATACAAATGAAATGGTGGTTATTGAAACTGCAACAGAGCTCCTGTAAGCACAAACAGGTTGTGGAGATGCTGGCGTTTCAATGATGATCATAGACTACACGCCATATTGATCCGTTGCCTTATGTCCACTGTGAATGATTAACACGCAAACACGGATCCCCTTCCCATTGCACACGCCATAATGCTGTGTAGATACACGAAAACGCCAGTGGCGGCTTGTGGTTTGTACAGATAGTACCTAGGCCAGATACTTTCATATCGAAGGCATGACTTACATACCAGACTACTGTACTACACACCTTACTATAAGACAAACCGTATTCAAAGGAAACATATAAAGGTTATTTATCCAACTTGTGGCTGAGGTAGGAAGCTTTTACGGGTGTAAATATGTTCGTTCATCATTCAACGCTCAGTTATTGTACAGTTTCGCGAAATAAAAAATAAGTTTTCTTTTGGGCTCCTATTGTAGTACAAACAATTTAACACAATCCTCATGTGTCTTAAAAAGGAAGGTGTTTTATCTTCCTTTTTTGTATTTTAACGCCTTTTGAAGTGGTAGTTTATATCGGACGAATGAATGAAATGATACTCACATGAACCGGGAGTCCTTAGAACTTTAACTTACCCGCCATACACATTTTCAGGATAACAGAAAAGCCCGGTAAATAGTATCCGAGTAACTCGCCCTAGCCGAAATTCAAATTCGAGACCTCTTAAATGTGAGGCAGAGAGGCTACCCCCACAGTACAGAGTTTTTGTTTAAAACACTGAATTTTACAAAAGTTTAAACTAAGTGCCTAAAATTGGCCCATTCCTGATAATCGCATTAGTGTTTTGCTCCGCGTAAGGTAACCAACTTTGACTTCGCTAGCTGATAGCAGTTGTCCATATGCTGAGCTTAAAACAATTTAGGAACACAAAACGAAGCAATGAACGATAGTAACTATAACTTCTGTGTGTTCAAATACCACCTTTATGAAAAAGTTTCGCTAGGATTGATAAGTACACAATGAAAGAATGAACCAATAAAACACAATTCAGCCTTTTAGAGGAAGGGGTGAAGAGTTATTTGCATAATACGTTTTTTCGGAGTAAAAATTTTTAGCATGGACTCCTTCGGAAGGAGAGAAAAGCCGTTGGTCCCGTGGCGTATTTTTACAGCACGAAAAAGGACCTCAAGCCTGATAAAGATGCCTCTGAGCAAAATTAAGCTATTTTTCACGCCCAGTATTGAGTGTAACTCCAAGAACCGTAGCAATTAAAGAGCGTGCATTAATAAAACTCAATTTAATTTAATTTTCAAACACTTAAGAATTTGCTTTGGCAGTTCTGCTAAGTGTTTGAGATCCTATTTACGGCCGAAAGATAGCCCACTAAATGCAATTTAATTTTAATGACAGGAGAATAGGAAAGATTCAACATTATGATGTTGAGGAATGTTTCTTGGTATTGTTCACCCTGTATGATTTGAGTTCATCTTTTATGTGTGTGTGTGTGTTTTTTTTTTCTTTGTATTTTTGTACCAGAATTACTCGTTTTTGTGTGCTATGCCTTAGCCTGTTTCAATTTTATCTTTCTGTGTTGCTTAAACCGACATTCATTTTTTTTTTAAATACGCAATTTACTTTATTCACTTTTGTTTCATTAACCATTTACGAATTTGATTTTTATTTTACGCTACTGTTATATCAAAAGAAATTACCTACTTCAAAATATGCTTTAAAATGCTCAATGTAGAAATTAATTTTTAAATTTCCGATTTCAACACACCATAAAAGACTACTGCTAATTAACCTGTAGTTTTGTTATGGTTGTAAAAAAGTAAATTACTATATTGTTTCCGGTTTATATATTTCATTTGTGTTATTGACCAACAAATAGAAAAACATTGCACATTGGTAGAAGGACGAAGAATCGTGTGTCTGGTTAGAATGGGGACCGAAACATGTGAAGTCGGAACGGCAAATAAACCGGTTCGACATTGGCAGGAAGTACACGGGCTACACCTCACGATATTTGATAGTGTTTAACGCCCGCTTTTACTTCTATGGCACCGCAGGCGATGACACTGATGATACATGAAATGAAGATGGAGCATTGGTGGAATTCGATGGCGAGGGAAACCGGAGTACCCGGAGAAATCCTGCCCCTCTGCCGGATTGTCCACCACAAATCTCACATGTATTCACCTGGGGGCAAACCCGAACCGCCTTGGTGAGGGACGAGTGGTTTAACCACTCGGCCTCAGCGCGATCACACTTCGCGATACGATGCTCTTTTGAATCCTCCCTTTTGTAGTGCATAAGTAGCATAACTACCTGTCACGATTTCCCTCCCTAATATTTTGAGAGGCTTAAACCCCAAAAACATTTGCTATAACCAACACCTCTCACCTCTCAATCCCTAGGTACAATAACCAACATAAGGTTCGGTGCCGAACCCCCTTGTCTGTGTGCTATTCCTATTCCAATTATGTAAGAATAATTTGTTGCAGATTAGGTAGAGAAGGTCATGTGAATGGTAAAATCAAAATTTTCTGTTATATAACCAGATTCAGAATGTAACATGCTTTTATAATCGGAATTCATGTTTGCCCTTACGGAGGTGTATTTATCTCATATCTGTGGTAGAAAACTGCAGCATTAGTGGTGACGGACTGAATCAAAATCAGCAACCTTCATGCGCAGATAATACAGCAGCATCAGTGCCTGCTGGTTACACTAATTAATTAATTTAATTCCAAAATCTACACTTAAAATGATCTGCCTCCATGAAGGTTCAAGTCAATTAACCATGTAATATCTCTGGCTGGACTTTAGGTTCATCCAGCACGTGCTTGTGATTACTGAGAGAAACCAACGGAATGTGTGAACGAAGGTGACGAGAACAATGTGACGGCTAGCACATAAGTTGTAGCAATCTTACTTCAATAAAGAACGAATTCACCTCGGGAAAGAAAAATAGAAGTTTGTGAAACCCTTTTATTCGGTTCCTCTTCTATTTCTACATATTATACAGACAGGATATTTATTTTATTTTCATTAAATATCATTAACTGATTGGATAATTACTAATGGCATTTAACACTTACTTAGTATTTACTATTTTAACACAGTCAAATTTATGACTGTGAATTCATTCAGATAATTTACCTTCTCTGTAATAAAACAGACCTATGTGATTTATAATTTAAGACGTTTTGTCAAGTTTATTTTTTATTTAAAACGCATTACTAAAATAGTTTAACCCTTTGTGCAATGGTACCGAGGCTGGCTGAGGTCGTTAAGGCATGGACCACCGAAGAGCTGTTCTGCGTCCTTACTGACTTAGGTTTTATGCAGGTATTCTTCTGAGGAGGCGGGCGGGTACAAGCTGCTCCTTCCTTCTAGACAAATGACCTTTGGTGAAGATACAGTAAGCTATCTTACCCTTGATAAACAGGTCTGCAAATAGTTTGTTACAATAACAAATAGCTCTGCTTCCTTATGATTACCTTTTGACAATACACAGTAACGGCGAGTAAATGACTCGCATCTAATCTCTCATTTAAAATGTCATTCGTCAAGAACTGGTGCGCTACCTGTACTGTAAACTAAGCTTGGAATGTTTCCTTCCCCAGTGTCCTTTCCTCGGCGGAGAGAAATAGATATTTTTGGACGTAACTTTTTCGGTCGTCCCGTTTTGTAGACTTACGGCATGTAAAAGAACCTCAAGCCTGCTAAAGAGGCCTCTGAGAAAAAATAAACCCTTTTTATGTGCAATATGGAATGGGACCCTGACAACCTATGCAGAAAACAGCGTTCATAAACAAAATTTAATAAACAGTAGTTATAATTTCGTTTCATGTAATACCAGTCTCCATCCTCTGTAGTATAGAGCACGCCTGGGAAGTTTGCTCAAATGTGTGTGGAAACATTGCCACCCCTTTCCTTCCCCGCTCCACTATGCCTTAGCTGTGCTCAGTTGTGCACATGGCGAATAACAGTGATATTTCATTTAGAGTGACACACGAGAAGGCTAGATACAAATTTCACGTAGAATGACAAATTTATTATTTCTGCATTCAGAATGGTAACAAGTTGGATGTTTGTTGTATTCTAAACAGTTGTGTTACATAGGAAAGTTGTAACATCACACGGTATTTTAATTATGCACATGCTAATCAGCATGGAACGGCTGGTATGATTATAAAACATTGAAAACTATACTAAGAGGGACAGCGTTCCAGTTTAAATGTAGATATCCTTCTATCAACACAGCAGCTCTCGTTTGTCCCATTAAGCCTGACATTGATAAATTTGTGTCGAGAAAAGATTTTAGAATTTACTGTACGCCCAAATTTTTTTTAAAAAAAAGATTGTTTATTTAAGGTCGCAGAATTCAGTGTTTTTTATTTGTTTGTTGTTTTTTGTGATCACAACATTGCAGTAACAAAATACAAACATTATATGAGAACAATAATGGAGCAACAAAAATTATTTCTAAAATATACCTTCATAGAACATTACATAGGTAATTAACAATATCATTACAAATAACTAAGGAATACAGAGTTGTGTGATACAGTTTAAATTGATTTATACAAAGAAATATCTCTAAAATAACAAACAGTATTATGAAAGAACTTTGGATTATTCAGAGCTGTGGTAATTCCTGATATTTTGTCTTTCTTTGCTGTATATGGTACATTCTGAAAATATATGGTTTACTGATAGGAGTGTTTTACAGGTGCTGCACTCTGGCGGCTCTTCTTTGGATTTTAGGAGTGCGTTAACTTGGTGTGTCCAATTCTTAATCTTGTCATTAAAACTTGATCTGTTCTCTGTGGCTTATATATGGTTTGCAAGTATTTGTGACTTTCATTGTAGTGTGTGGTCTAAAGGTTTTTAATCTTTTTATTTATGAGTGTCAGTAAATCTCAGTGAGGAGTACTGATATTTTGTATTGTGATGTTTTGTATGCTTTTCTTTGCTAAAAGGTATGCCAGTTCTTTACCAGTTATGTCACAATGTGAAGGTATCCATCCATAAAAGGATAATTTATTTTCCCTTTTGCTTCAATGAATGTCTCAGGATCGGAATGTCTTGTATTAGTATATCTGTTGTCCATGGGTCACTAATTGCTTGTATGAAACTGAGGGAATCACGTTTCTAAAGCCTCGTTTGAGAAAAAAAGACAGCAAGATATACTTTGGCACCCGGTCACTCGCCTTTAAAGTTGGCTAGCTCCGCCACTGCTGTGCTTTACAATACACAACACTCTTAATAACAACTCCAGGTGGAATGGGAGCCCTCACACTTCCCCTCCATTTTCCATCTGCCCAGGGCTGGTATAGGGTGTAAACAGAGGGAGACATCTCGGGCTTGTGGCCTGCAAGAAATACGTTGTGGCTACTGCCACCCAGGAGGAAGGGATGAAGTGAGAGAATCACAACAGGCTGCAGGCCACGGGCAAACAGGTCGCGCAGAAGTCCCTGACAGTTCCAGGTTTGAAGACCCATACCGCTACTGGAGCCGTTTAAACAAGGCACTGAGTGTCCTGCCAAAACAGGCAGTTCTCTAGTGTCCAAAGGGAATGTTCCTTCCTTAAAGCAGGCATTCATGCTCTCTGTCTGGCACCGCCGCCCATCAAAAACCTAGAACCGTTCCTGAAAAGTGAGAATTAAATGGTATGAAACGAAAATGCAGGAAAAGATATTGTGTTAAATTATAAACTAAACCAGTCGACCTGAGAAAACAACAAAAAACTGAAGGTAATATTGGGAGATCGGCGGCAATCGAACCCGATACTTCCCATGTGGGATCGACTGGTGGGGTATGTAGGTAGTAAGAACGGGCGATACACACTACTAAAGCTTGCTTGACTCTTATTCACATGAGCTTCTGTACCCTATGTCGTTTATTAGTTGCTGTAAAAACTAGCCCTACGGATGTTTATTCATCTTCTACTTTATTTAGGTGAGATATGCCTTTCCAGAAACGGCTACTTTACATATTTCTTTATAGATACAAAGGGAATAAAGGTAGCCAAATATTAAAGACCTGAACGCCATATGCTTGGCATATAACTGCAGCGCAAGAAGCAACTGAATATCGATTATTTACCGGGCGAGTGCCGGGAAAGTCATTACGCCTTCGAATTTCCTGTCCGTCATTTCCTATAACCATAATTTCCCTTTTCAGAGTTGAAGGACCTGGTGAATGTGTCCGGCGGATTTCGGCTGGATCATGGTTTCGCAAAACCTCTCTCTCGAGACCCCCCCCCCTCTTCAGATGCTTTCGGGCTATGGCCCCTTCGGGAAACCCTGGAGAACCGAAGCTTGCCGGTCCACATGGCCGCGCTCGTCAAGGCGTCCCGCTTTGGTGCTTCGTTGCGCTGGGGATCGTGGGTTCGAGTCCCGCCTTGGGCATGGGTGTTATATGTTTGTGTTTATGTGTGTGTTGTAACAGTAAAAAAAACAGCAATCCAGTAATAATACAGAAAAACAAGGTAAAACAAAAAAAAAGGTAAATTAAAGTAGGGTATACAGTGCCGGAGTCCTGATCAGACTCCGGTACCGTATCTTTTTTTAAAAAAAAAAAAAAAAAAAGAAAGCTTATGGATTGTGCCCGGGTGGCGTCGGAGTCGTTCGATCTGGAACCATTAGGAACCCCGTCCGTTTTTGCGCCTGTTGTTATTTGGATCAGGTAGCACTTCGGGTCTCTCAACTTTCCCTTTCTCCATGGGGAAACGTAAGTCGCAAATGGCCCCAAGGGCCTACGTGCTGTGCTGTGCTCCAGTGACGGGGTCTCCGTCTGTGAGAGTCCTGATACAACGCAACTTTTCCCTGTTTATTTATGCTATTCAAGGCAGAGATAGAGATGGAAAGAGAGAGAGAGGGGGGGAAGCAGGGAAGGCGAGAGAGACAGGAGGGAGAGCTTGTAACAGACATGACTCTTCTTCTAAAATATTTGTTAATTAAGGGGACCTCAAAATGTGTATTTTCGGAGGTATTTCGATATCGAGACTCTGCCAATAGCGTACAGGGAAATTAAGTAAATATTGTACGATTTGTGTTGTGGTCATTTTGCATTATATTGTAGGATTGGATTCGGCTATTCTGTTCACGTATTATATATATTTGTGTGGCAGTGAAAAGGAAGGGCCGCACCGTGGCCAAGGAGCTAGACTACTACTCGCCTCTCACCTGGACGGCTCGGGTTCGATCCCAATTGACCGCATGTAAGATTTGTGGTGTACAGAGCGGCGCAGGGCGGGTATTCTCCGGGTTCTCCGGTTCCCTTGCCATCGAATTCCACCGGTGTTCCATCTTCATCTCATGTGTCCTCGCCTGCGGTGCCACAAGTAGTAAAAGCGGTGGTTAAACACTACCAAAAAAATGAAATGGAATGTTCATATGGGAAAGACCGTCGGGGGAGGACCGGATAGAAAACTCCCATTCCTTATCGCTTCACATTTTTACCAACAATCAAACATTTTCCCTTCCCTTATGTCGCTTCATATAATGTTTAAAAACCTGAATTTTTCTGTACGAACTTGACAGGGTCCAAAATACACTCCATAATGAAAAAATACTCTTTAAATCGTATATTATCATTGCGAAACATTTCTAATGATGTGCGTGTCAAATTAATCTGAGGTACAGATACGTGATTTGCTAAGACATCTGATACCAGGTGGTTCAGCTGCCCCGTATTTGACGAGTGCAGATATCACTTGTGCGTTAAAATAGTTGCAGAACTTAACGGAGCTAGCTCAAGTTAAAACCAGTCAGTGCGGAATTAGAGTGAGCAAGCTGTTTTTTTTCCTTTCTTTCTTTTTTTTCTTTCTTTCTTTTTTTTTCTTTGCACATATTTGGCCTTCAGGCTTAACCTAATTGGCCATCAGGGGAGAGAATACTTTCATAGCACACAAACGCAGAAACACACAACACTAAACATCCATACCCATAACGGGATTCGAACCCGCCGCCTTTTCGCATCAGAGGATCAACGCCAAATGCTCCAACAACTACGGCTTCTGGGGCGGCCTGCAACCTTCGTTTTACCACTCTTACTTATCAGCGTAGATGGTGAGCGGTTCGGGCGTATTAAGAGAATTAAAAACGGTCGCTCTCGCCAATTCCCCACAGACCGGCTTTAACTTGAAATAGATCCGTGGAGTTATTCGATTCCTTTAACGCACATGTCATATACCTACGGGGCAATTTGACCACTTGGTATTAGCCTTCTTTTATTGCCTTTAATTATTGGGAAGACCGAGCGAGGTGGCGCTGCAGTAACGCGAGCGACTCAAATTCGAAGGGTCCCGCGTTAAACACCGAGGAACCTGACCGCAGGATTTTTTACGGGTTTCCTCGATCGCTAAGCGAATGCTGGGTTTGATAATTTTCCTATCTTCATTTTCATCGTTACATTTAATTTTGGGCTGATCACCGATTCTGTATATGCTGTAATCTAGTTTTTTGCTCCTCGACAGTCTACAGACCCAAAGCATTGGGTTGTAGGTACTTTTGGTTGAAGTTCTGCAAAGAGGGTGAAATTTCGTTGAAGAACAAGAAGAAGAATGGAGAGGTAGAGTCAAATTAAAAAGTGAAATCTCATAGCTGGGGTTTAAACCACAGGTCTCCTGGTTTCCGCCCAGTTGCTTTGACCACTTAGCTACCATAGCAACATGCTGGCACTACACTAAAATCTCCAACTGACTTGCGCTTTACCTTGTAAACCAAAATATCGTGCCGAGGCCGAGTGGTTAGACCACTCTGTCCAAGGCGGCCTGGGTTTGATCCCAGGCGGCCGCATGTGGGATTTATGGAGAACAAAGCGGTGATGGGACGGATTTTCTCCGGGTACTCCGGTCCCCCCCTCATCACATTTCACCGGTGCGCAATCTTCATTATGTGTATCATACCATCAGTGTCATCGCCTGCGGTGCCATAGTAGTAAAAGTGAGCGTTAAACAGTATCAGGTAAACCACAAGGAGATCTTAAATTATTTTTGAGGTGCCATACCTCAATGGCGATTTACTATCTCTGTAAGTACTTAAGTTTCGGAATTTATAGTTAACCAACTATTAGGTTATTTAATGAAAAGAAAAATTACTGTGAGGGCGCGGTTCTAAACCTGGGGGAATCCATAGTCATCCCTAAAGCCAGCGTGCTGTCTCAGCTGATGACGTGTGTCTGCCTCTCTACCAATAGATTCATGCTACGTAAGCAATGATGTCATTCTTGTTGCAAGATATAATACACATTTCTCAGTGCAATTTCAGTTGGCGCCGAGTAATCCTACTGAAATTGTAAATATAAACAGTGACTTCGACACTAGAAGCAACGATGAAGATGAAGTTGACGATGAAGATAATTTAGGAGAGCAGACCCTGCCAAGCGCCTGAGAGCTTTGTTTGGTGATGTAGCCATGAACGGGATAAAGTGGCAACAGTGACGGAGCGGCCACGTGATAAGGCAACTGTCAGGGATCACACACACTAGCAGTTGCCAGGCTGAGGGCAGCCCGAGGAGTGTTAGACGTGTCCATGTTCTCAGAGAGAACTTAACCACGTTCTGACGGAATTACGGGTGAGAGATGGGGTTGTGGAGTGACAGGAGGAGGCAAGTATTGCTCCTTGCCAATTATGGTGCAATGGCCCTTGTGCGCTGGTGTGATCAATATTAAAAAAGGTTTACTTTGAGGTTTTAATTTTGATATCCAAGCAACTCTTGAAGGATTGTAAGCAGCTTAGCCGTAGCAGCTGTTTATGGATCTCTCCGAATTTAGAGCCCATCTTGTCCAGCCGCCACTGGAGAACTCTATCCAATCACTCCATGGCAGTTACTTCATTTCCAAACTGTTATGCTGGACCTTACTTTAGCAACGAATACACGTTTACGCGACAATTCGGTCATAACTACACCATCACGCAAAACACATTGTGCAACGGAAATGTACAATGCAATGCCAGTCATAAAGCTAACTGCATGGTGAAACAGCATTACGGCCTATTCAAGCAAGGTCTTCCATGACACATTTCTCCTTTCATATTAGCGCCACTTAGAATTATTATGTAGCAGTGTCAAACGCAGCCTTTCTTGTTAAAATGTGTAAATCTTCTGCGTAAAAATAATGTAGAAATATCTCAAATCAACACTTCCTGTGAATGTCATCAGCTATTTTAAATGTGAATATCTATTTTACTTTCTCTAACCCGTATGTACAATGTACATAGTGGATAAAGAATGCACAATACTCAACCGAAAAATTCGATGTCGAGATTTCAACGGAAATATATGTTTTGAGGTCCCCTGAGTCCAAAAAAAGCATTTTTACAAAAAGGTCCCTGTGTGTCTGTGGACAGCATAGCACAAAACGAAAACACCTTTAAATACCAAAGTTGGTATGTATCTTTAGAATCGTCCAAGGATGCCACACGAAGATTTTCAAAAAAAAATCCTCCCAATTATAAACTACCCTTGACATGAAAAAGGTTTTGAAAGTATCGGTTTTCTCAAAAATGACTAACGATTTTGATTAAAATACCGTTCCTATATTAAAGATATTTACATCAAAATAAAATGTATATTTTGAATTTTCTGGGAATAGCCTCTGAAGGCCTCCTTATTCTGGATGAGTTCTGCAGAATTCTGCATAATGGTTAAATCGTAAGAGATAAACAAAGAATTACTACATAAAAATTTAGATCTCGTTAAAATACATAATTTATGTCATATACTTTTTGTGTGGGTTCGACTGTTTCTGAGATGTTCCTTGTTATTGATTCAAAATTTAAACTAATTAAGCTTTCCTCAAATGGGAAGTGACGTTTTGTTTCATTTTTCTGGTAATACTGCAGGCCATGCAAAACGAAGCTAACTTCAGTTGTTTCACATAGGTCCAGCTTTTAAAAAAAATTATTTTCGATTTAGCCTAGTTTATTCCCTTATTCTACTTACAAGGAAGCTAGTAGTAAAACAATTTCTTCTAATGTTTATTTTGATTAGCAAGTTGTGGATAAAAGAATACTCTTTTTACTTTCTCCATACGCACTATGTACATAGTGTACAGAGAAAGTATTGCACTGCACCAAAAAGTCGATACCGAGATTTCACCGGAAATATATGTTTTAGAATCCCCAATATCCAAAAAAAGCATTTTCACAAAAAGGTCCGTGTGTGTGTGTGTGTGTGTCCGTGTGTCCGTGTGTCTGTGAACACGATAACTCAAAAACGAAAACTCGGTAAAATACCAAACTTGGTATTTAAGTTAAGTATCTTCCAGGGATGCGACACGAAGATTTTGAGAAAAATCCCCCCACCCCCAACTACCCTTTACATGGAACTTTTTTCGAAAATTTTGATTTTCTCAAAAATGGCTCTAACGATTTTGATTAAAATTCCGGATATTAAACATATTTACCTGAAAAATGAAATATATATCTTGAATTTTCTGAGAATAGCCTCTGAAGAGTAGTTTATTCTGGATGAATTTTACTAAATTTTGAATAACTGCTATACCGTAAGAGATGGACAAAAACTTACTACACAAAAAATGTAGCGCACATTAAAACACATCATTTATGTTATACACATTTTTTTCGTGGAGTTCGTCGTTTTTGTGACATTCCTTATTTTTGGTTTCTGCTATGAAAAACGTATACTTTTCTCATACTGGAACTTATCAACTCCTATCCATATAAACAAAGGAACTTCATTGACATAGCAACCAGCTTTTGACTATCACTTTAACCTACAGTTGTCCCTTATTTCGCTTCTACTTACAAGGATGCGAGTAATAAGACTATTTCTGCTAACTTTTTTCTGATTAGCATAAAGTAAATAGAAGTATAAGCTTTTTAAGAATTATTTGTTGCAGGGATATGGAGAAAGTCATGTGAATGGTACACATCAGATTTTTTAACGAAAGTTGTGAATGGAATACATGAGATATTTTTTCTCCAGTAATAGTATTGAGTTTACTTCTCGAAGATACTTTTTCCGTAGATGACTTGGCAATAATTCATTATCTCGGTGCTATGTTAAGATTTTCAGGAAATGGCGTACAACGTGTGCACGATGTGAGCATAGGAGAGCAGTATGAGCTAATTGCAGCAGTAAATAAGGTTGTGTATACAAACGTAATCACAAACTGTTTTCATAATACGGTGTCTAAATTATAATACATAGTTGAGAATCGTTCTATAGATCCGGAGCCATAACATAATAGTACACAATAACATAAATTTATGCAATACAAAAATATATGTCTACATGCTCAGCGTCTGTTTGATTTTCCAACTCATTACAATTTACATCAGCATCCTACATTTTAAATCTTGCATGTTTAAAATACCTCCTTTATATAATATCTGTAGTTTGAAAACCTCTTCTCTTCATATAGTACAGGGACAAACATAAAATGTTGCAGATGATACTGTGTTGTAACCGCTATTTTATTATCGCTTGTAATGATGTTAGATATTCACCATCTTCAAACAAACTGGAGTTTTCTCATGCACGGTTTTCATTTTCTGCTGTAATTTATCCATAACAAAACGTTTCTCTATGGATATTTTGGGCTAGTTCTTCTACGAGTCCTGTCGAATTAAGCATTTGTTATGACTTCAGACAATTTTAAAGGTTTTTAGTGAACATAAAATCTTCAAGTACAGTAATTTTCAGAACATGATAACCCTCTGCCAACTTTTAAGTTTGGGTTTAGGTGATTTGCGGCTGGAAACCAATTCTCGCAGTTACCAAGACTTCCATTTACTAGTCCCTTAACTGAGGCGCGAATCTCGACTTGCAAGCAGAGCTTCGAGTCTCCAGGAAACAGATTTTACTACGTTGCATCTCACCCCTAGTATAGGCTCGTCTTTTGTTTTCTAATGGTTATCGCTCAGTGGCAGGGGTAGCGGTCTCGTTTGAAGGTCATCATGTTTTGGAAAAAAACTATAGAGGTCATGAGGAGAGACAAGAGCAAAACATTAACTTCCTCACTTTCATACCTGGCGTTGGCCTGATCACCCATCCTGAATTCTCTGTGATCCAGAGCCTCTGCTCCTCAACAATCATCTGGCCCCCAGGCGCTGGCTTGAAGTAATGGGGGGGGGGGTTGTAAGTCCTGTATTTGAGGATGGTAAAGAGGAAAAGAAAGAATATTCAGAACATAAAACTTCAACGATATTTGTCACACCGATGTCAATATATTAATGTATTTTCTTAAATTAATAACTTTTGGTATGATAATATGAAACATTCCTTGAACTCCACGCTTTGCCATAACACTCCCAAATTTATAATTTATGGTTAGTATACAAATATAAAGAATTCCAAAAATATGTTAAGCATTTCTTAGATTTAATTAGTTTAAGATAATTTTTCCTCTTCACATGTCATTTAACTTTACAGCTTTTTAAACCAAAATAATGAATTCTAGATGACATATTTAGTATTTTAAACTACTACACATCTTAAAAAGAAGATGTCAGTTTGTATATTAGAGGGAATCTGGCGAATGGGATCTATGCGCAAGATGGCGGCCATACATAATCTAATGAATACTACTAGTGGTGGTGTGGAGAGCAGGGGGTAGGCGTTCGAGGTTGGTTGTAGCATCAATTTAGCGTTCATGAGGTTTATAGCTGTATATGTGTATTATGAGGGAATATCCCACCATGTATATATGACGTAAGAGCTTTCCTTGACGAAACTGTCTGTCCTTACCTTAAGCTAGGCCATTCTCTCACTCCCTAAACTAACCTAACTGTTGTCTCATGTAGATCTAGGCTCAGACCGTTGTATGTATTATTCAATAAGTTGTATTCTTTTAAGGGATCTTGATGCGTTTAACAAAACGTTTCTAACGTTGTCCCAGTATTTTTATGTATTTTAAAATTAATTTTAAACATTCTTCCAGGCATTTCACACATCTTTAATATAGTTTAGGGATATTTGTAATGCAAGGTATTTAGAGTACTTTTTAAGACATTCTTTAGCGCTTTTATTGGTATTTCGAGGACATTTTATGCGTATTTGAAGCTACTCTACTTCGTAATCTACAACAGGTATTAAACCGGTATTGCTGATCATTTTGTAAGCATTTTGAGGATACTTTAAGCCATTTAGAGGCGCTGTAACTACCTTTTGAGGCTCTGCTAGAGTTGTTTGGGGGGGGGCGGGTAGAGGTATTTTAGGAATTTTATGGATGGTGCAGGCACTTTAGGGACTTGAAAACATTTTGAAGACTTGCGACCATTTTGTACCGTTTTACACATCTTATTGTGCGTTAGACCCCAGGAGAATAGGACCATATGAGATTATCGACAGGCGGCCAAAACCGAACCGCGGGGAAAAAGTCACCATGGTGAGTCCCTAACATAATCGTAGCAGTTCTTTATCTCACATGGGGAGCGCTAGGAGCCCGCTCCCTAGGCCTGACAGAACCCCCTAAGTCCTCAGCCGACTCCAAAGTCCCAGGCGCCAAGTTCATTTACCGCCACGGAAGGGCACCACCATCGAGTCCTCGCCGACACTTGCAACCTTGTAAGGACCGGTTGAGAAAACGAAGGGGCAGGAAGTTCCGGGAAGGAAGAAACCTCCCAAGCTTTCGCCTAATGACCCTTAAAAACACCCGAAAGAACCCATGGGTCAGATAGTTCGGCCGCGGGAATCGAAAGCACGACTTCCCGAATGCCAGTTCCAAACTCAATGCCTGCACCACTTTCCTCAGTCATCTTTAAACAGGAGTGGAACTTTCTTAATGGGCCTTTGATAGTATGTATTGTTGACTTCATTTCCATTCCACAACCTAGACAGCTAAGTTTTCAAAGAGTATCGAGATGGAGAAAGCAATGCTGGTATAGATGGCAAGGAGTGGACGCGCCGTGGTTAGGTAACTCCCCTTTCACCACGGCAGCCCGGGTTCGATCCCAGGCGACTGCATGTGGGATTTGTGGTAAACAAAGCGGCGCATGTGCGGGTTTTCTCCGGGTTCTCCCCCATTATCATATTCCACCGGTGCTCCATCTTTATTCCATGTATCACCAGTGTCAAAGACGGCAAGGAAAATCTACTAACCACTGATGCTGTCACTGGAGCTGCTTACCACCTAAAGTGCCTTTTTCTCTGTGTTAAGGAAATGCATATTTCCCTAAGTAACACGTTCATGGTCGTGAATAATGTTCAAAGGAAGACTGATTGATTTGAACAAATGTATCTTGTCGTTCATGGCCCTCGTAGAGTTAAAGATCGGAAATCCGTTAAAAATACCCCTTGAAAAAGGAAGGGCTCGTAAATGTTTGGACAAACAAAGAACTGCATCTGAGGAACACATTTGCGGCCAGAAACCATTCCTGCCAATGTTTTTACAGTCCTCTTTCTTTGTAGTTGTGCTTTGCTGCTTTTAGCTCTTTCACATTTTAGATTGAGCTAGTTATCTGGAGAACCACACTTTGAAATTTTAGGTAAATTTTAAAAATTTCATCCTCCACTCGTGTCATCCAGAGTTGGTGTTTAGTAATACCTTCATTTTTTATACTCAATTAGAAACGGTCATGAGGCATGTGTATACGCTTCATCAAACAGTTTTAGTTTTCTACGAAAGGGGAAGTTTTCTTCATTCATCCCTTTGTTTCTCCTTTACAGTTTCCATTTCTCTCCGCATTAGATATAAAGAGCTCCACTAGTTGACAGCACTGGAGCGCAATTGTTCTAACCCAGCGGAGTTTTGTCATATTTGAGAAAATGCCTATAGATGGCAGTTGAGATTGTTGATTAGCTGACTTCGATTGTATTTTGTCGAAGCGATGTGAACAACATAATTTGTTATTCTGTGGCGAATAACAGAAAGAAGACAAATAACACAGAACACGAAACTAAATGCAGAGAAATAGAAGCGTAATACAATTATAGCATTCTTAAAGTTATGAAATATCAAATAACAAAAAAGTCCTATGATTGTGCAGTGTGGTTTAACAGAAAATAGGCATGGCGAAATGCTGTAAACATACATTGACATTGTGTTCGTATTAGACATTTGCAGTGTGAATAGCCAAAATTCAAGGCTGATTTTAGAACAATAAATTAAACACGGATGAAAAACAGCGTTTCTTGAAGAAAAAACATTCTAATGTGTACCATTTACATGATTTTCTCTATCTGTTCTACAAACAAACTATTCTTCCAAAAGATTATTCTTTAACCTACACGGAATGTCAATCAAGACAAACATTACTAGAAATTGTCCTATTACTTAGTTCCTTGTGAGTTGAAGGAGAATAAGGGAATACACTCGATGAAAGCACAGTCAAACTTAAACGCGGTAGCTATGCGATTGTCATTAGAATTCAGTTCCTTTCCATGGCCAGGAATAAAACAAAAGAGAACTGAAACGGATGAAGTTTGAAAAAAGTTTTAAGCACTTCAAAATGAAACCAAATGTAGGGAATATCTCGGAAATAGTTAGTTTTACGAAAAATAAATGAATAAACCTATATATATATATATATATATATATATATATATATATAGCATGAATTGTGTGTATTAACGAAATCTACATTTTTTTTGTATAGTAAGTTTTTGTCTAATTCTGGATTTTCTTAACTTTTGCAGTTTTATAGTGTAAATGAATTCCCTAGTTTTCCATTTATTTCTGTATATCATTGAAAACGAATGACGGAAAACCAGTTCCAGAGCTATTTATTTACATTCTTAAAATTTCCAGTTGAAGTTCAGATAATAAGAATTTATAAATGTTTTAACATTTTAAAAATAATGACATTAAGTTAATTTACAATTAAACAAGTTTCCAACACTCAAGTGGGTAAAATTGAAAATAAATCAATATCACTTGTACAAAATATTTCCTGTTAAACTGATTAAAATTACTCAATACCCGAACGGCAGTTTTATTATTGCGTTTTCAAGTTCAAAATAAAATCGTAACACAGATAGAACAAACATTTGAAGACAAGAGACACATTACAATAGCATATAAATAGTGATACATTATAATTTAAATTAATATTAAATTAAATTATATAATTTATATATAACTAATATCTAAACACTGACACAACTCAAGAAATTTTGGAAGGCCTCATTTATTTTATCATCTACATATGTGGAAAAGAGTGTGATGTGTTCGCATGACTTTCTCTAGCTGTTCCACAACTAATCTTACAAACGATTATTCTTTGGTCTACATCATGCTTCCCGAGATAAACACTGGCAGAATTGGTTTTATTGCTTGCTTCCTTTTGAATAAGGAAACAAAGGGCACACACTAGGCTAAAGCGTATCAAATCTTTTGAAAGCTTGTCGTTCTGTGAAACAATTAGAGTTTGGTTCGCTTTGCATGGCCTGCAGTAAAACAAGAGAGAATGAAACGAATGTCACTTCCCGTTTGAGAAAGACGTAGTTTTACGTAGTTTAAAAGTGAAACCAGTAACAAGGAATATCTCAGACATGGCGAAATAAAAAAAAATAAAAAAAAAAAAAAAGTTTAATGCATAAATAATGTGTTTTAACAATATCTGCATTTTTTGTGTACTAAGTTTTTGTCTATTTCTCGCGGTTTACCAGTGTAAAATTTCATCCAGAATAAAGAGGTGGTCAGAGGCTATTTCCAGAAGACTGAAGATATACATTTTATTTGTGGTATAAATATATTTGTTACACAGTATTTTAATCAAAATCGTTCTTCGCATTTTTGTGGAAAACAAAATTTTCAATAGTATCAACAAATGGGGCAATTTTCTTGAAAATCTTCGTGTCGCACCCGTAGAAGATATTAAACATTAGTTCTAAATTTGGCATTTAACGGTCTTTTCCTTTTTGAGCTACGCTGTCCACAGTTACCCACACAGACCTTTTTCTAAAAATGATTTTTTAGTCTTAGGGGACTTAAAAACAAATATTTCCGGTGAAATCTCGACATCAAAGTTTTGAGTGGAATACAATACTTCTCTAGCTACTATGTGCACTGCACGTATATACGTGATAGAGAAAGGAGAAACAATTAATCATAAGCAAATTATGAATTTGCATAACTGGTAAACCTTAGGACATAGACAAAAACTTACTGCACAGAAAATGAAGACATCGTCAAAATACATCATTTATGTCCTATAAATTTTTTGTAGTGGTGACCGTTTCTGAGATATTTCTTATTATTTGTTTCTGCTTTAAAATACTCAATACCTTTCTCATACGGGAATTTGTCAGCTCTTGGCCATACAAAGAAACGGATTTCAATTACATAGCAACCAGCTTTTAAAATATTAACTATCACTTTAGCCTGGAGCATTCCCTTAAGAACCTTCAATAATGCATTCACAATGCTATGTATCGAGAAATATGAACTACTACTTGCGTTTTAATGTTGGACTGAGGTTGGGTCGTAGCCATGTGATGATGCTGTTGCAAACAAATATCTTATTCATTGACATTTGAATTCATTTTAAGTGAGTATTAACCTCAACTGTTTGCACATTATTCATATACCTCTACATGAAGTACGCAGATATGGATATCAAATCAGTTGCTGATTATCTGTGATATTTGTTTAGAGCTGTGCAATGTGCATGCGTATTGATTCCGTTTGTTTGAGTACCACGTGCACTCCCATAGTTGCATTATGCATAGATCGATACATACATGGAGGCTAAGAGCAGGGTAATTCTGTTAGAGAACCACCATTAGCATCTGGTAATGTTGGAGTGTGGTGAGGCGGAATCTGCAGCTGCTGTGTATCGCGTTCACATCACAACCCTTATATCAACAGGTTGTGTTTATATTTACTAAAATTATCAATTATTAAAACTTTCATGCAGATGTGCTCAAACAGAGGTAAACAAACGCGCCCTCTGCCAGCAAACACAAAAAAATTAAGTGTTCATATTTCACTTGTTAATGGGTGTATTCTCAAATCTGCAATACCGCTAGTTAGTAGGGAAAATGGCTTCTTTCAAAGCAACTCTGAATAAGCGAGCATATCAATGAATAAATCAGTATAATATAATAAGAAAATAAAACATATAAAATGGGGTGGTAATTACAGAGCTGATATAATACTCACACGAATTTCTCTACCCGATTACATACAGGATGTGAGTATATATATTTTTTTGATAAATCGTACCTTAATGTGTAACCACTTTGATGTGTTATTCTTTTTCTCTTCGTCTAACAGTTTTCCCACAAACCAGTCACATAATTTAGTACCTGATGTATTTTGCATGGTCTTAACAATGAACAACGCCTGTCATTGTAGGCTATACATTTTGCTTCCACGTTTTCATACCGCAATTCCTGACCTGGGTATTGTGAGGTCATTGGCCTTGCAGAAAGTATTAAAACTCGGTTCCAATACAACATTCATTATATCGAGGTCCACCCGCTCAAAGTTGCTGCTTCCGAACCGCGGTCTGAGACAAAATCAACTTGTATCTATGTGTTGTGCTGGCACGCCTACTTCGAGTTACTAGCCAACTTGGAAATATACTAAACTTAAAAATAAAATAGAGAAAGTCATGTAAATGCAACAATTCAGACTTAGTTTTTCTTCTCTCCTTTCCACCGCAAAAGTTTACCACAAATGAATATTGGAATGCTGTTTTCGGGGATACTTTCGAGCATGTACGCGAGGAAGTTAGCCAATCCTAGCCAACTTCTGCAAATGATCCCCAGGCATCTACACTGCAAATAGTATGGAAGCGATTAATACATATCTTAAGGGAAGTGAACAAGTTCTTGGAAAGGATCTGCTGAACGACTTTTGGTGTCACTGTGCCATAAAATACTCAAAATTGTGAGCATCTAAATATTCCCATTAATAGTGCCTCTGCATAAAGGCTGCCGTTAGAGATTATTTTTGTTATTATTATTATTACTACTATTATTATTATTATTATTATTATTATTATTATTATTATTATGCCTTTGTAAAGGATACCTGGCCATGCTTTCTCTCGGGTGTTATTGTGTTGCAAACATGCGGATGCAATCGAGAAGAATGCATTGTAGTATGAGAAGTGAAGGTTGTATGTCCTTGGCAGTATTCCTACAGATTACAACAGTTTTAGAAATGGTTTTTCCGATTAATAAAAGAAATATGTTGGTTTAGGTCAATGGTACAGAGACCTGTTTTCAGCTAGTGTTTGGCGAGGGTCTCTGACAACAAGAATGTCATGTTCTGAATGTAATGCCGTCCCACATCCCTTGGGTCAGAAGCCTGTCGGCACGAAACCACAGAAAGGAGAACCTGTTACGAGGGGTTGGCCCGTAGCCAGGCATGAACATGAGGAAGTGGATGGTATGAAATGTTAGCAAAATCGATGATTGGAAAGCTGATGATAAAGCAATGAGTGGCGGAGGAACCCGGCGGACCCGGAGAAAAACCGCCTAGACGCCGTTCACCATAAATCCCATAAGCGGGCGCTTGGGATCGAACCCGGGCCTCCTAGATGGGAGGCGAGCGGTCTAACCACTCAACCACGGCGCTGCTATGTACCTTAGGTACTATTCTTAATATGTCTTTTTTAGGTGTTTAACGCCCGCTTTTACTACTTGTGGCACCGCAGGCGATGAAACTGGTGATACATTGAATGAACATGGAGAATCGTTGCGATGGTGGGGAAAACCGGAGAACCGGGAAAAACCCCGCCCTGCGCCACTTTGTACACCTCAAATCTCACATACGGTCGCTTGGGATCGAACCCGGCCACGACGCGGTCTTCTTAATATGTGAAGTAAGTGAGTGAAATTTTAATAACGCAAAGGAAGCAAATATTGTTGAAGTGTTGTTTATTGTACTGTTCTTAATTATTATCAATACAAATATCTGCACTTGTACCCCTAATAGCCTGAGTAGGTATGATCATTCTTGACCCAACCCCTTTTCCTTACATTTTTCTAACTCAGTGGTGGAACACTTGTGTACGCAATAAATAGAAGATGCATACTATAAAAGCTGATTGCATATTTAAGGCCGCGCCGTGGCCGAGTGGTTAGACCACTCGCCTCCCATCTGGACGGCCCATGTTCGATCCCAAGCGATCGCATGTGAGATTTGTGGTGGACAAAGCGGCATAGGGGCGGGTTTTATCCGGATGCTCCGTTTCCCCCGCCATCGCATTTCGCGGGTGCCCCATCTTCATTGCATGTATCCTAAAAGATTCCCTATCCTTCCCAGAGCCTTGAAGTATGAATAGGAGTGAGAATGACAAAAATCTGATGCGTTCCATTCACAAGACTTTCTCTAACTGTTACACAAACAAATTTCCTTACAAAACATTATTCTTTTAACTAGGACATGCTAATAAAGGCCAATATTAGCTTACACTAGGCTAAACGCGATAGTCAAATCTTTTAAAAGCTGGTACCATGTGAAACAATTGAAGTTCGGTTCGCTTTGCATGGCTTCTGTAAAACAAGAGAGATGAACCGAAACGTCACCTCCCGTTTGAGAAAAGTTTAAGTAGTTCAATTTTTTTTTCTTTTTACTTTCCGGAGTCTTGTCAGGACTCCAGTGCTGTATTCCTTTTTCTTTTTTCTTCCCCTTTTTCCAGTTTCCCTACATTTATTTTGTTTGTTTACTGTTTGCTTACTAATACACAGACATATACACATTTACAACACACACAAACACCTATGCCCAAGGTGGGATTCGAACCCACGATCGCATGCGCTACGAAGCACCAAAGCTAGGAACTTTAGCGAGTGCGGCCACGGGGACCAGCAAAATTGAAACCAATAACAAGGAATATCCCAGAAACAATCAGCTCTATGTAATAACCATGTATGATAAGTTATGTGTTTTAACGAGATACACAGTAAGTTACTTTCTATTTCTTACGGTTTAACCGTTATGCAAAATTTGGCAAAACTCATGCAGAATTAAAAGATCTTCAGAGGCTACTCCCTAAACATTAATTTTGTTTTTGACTTAAAACTGTTTAATATACGGTATTTCAATCAAAATTGTTAGCCATTTTTGAAAAAACAAAATTTTAAAAAATGTTTCCATATAGAAGGTAGTTTCTGGTGGTGAGATTTTCTTGAAAATCTTCGTGTCGCATCCGTGAAAGATACCTAAGATAAATACTAAGTTTGGTATTTAACGGTCTTTCGTTTTTTAGTTAAACTATCCAAGAGAGACTCACATGCGCACATACAGACACACATGGACCTCAAAACATACATTTCCTGTGAAATCTCGACAACGAAATTTTAGGTGGAATACAATACCTTCTCTATTCACATAGGGGCTAGATAAAGTAAAAATTAAGGGTACGAAGAAACCCAACGACATCAGTAAGAGTTAACACCGTTCCATAGGTGAATGCCACCGAACGCTATAGTTAAAGGCGGGTATAAATGGAACCAAAAGAAAGAAAAAAATATTTTGGAAGTGGCTATTTAAAAAAATGTGTGTCCCATTCACATGACTCTATCTACCTGTTGCATAGTCAAACTATTCTTACAAAGGCTTTTTTATCTACATCATCCTAATTGAGATAAACATTAGCAGAATTAGCCTTATTACGTGCTCCTTGTAAGTAGGAGGTAAATAAGGGAATACATTATACTAAAGCGTTAGCAGCTTTTTTATTACCCGGTCGCTATGTGAAACAACTGGAATAGCCAGGAGTATCAACTGGTTGGACAATAACCACCTCTCTTACCGGGTGATTAAGAAAATTAGGTTAATCTTGTCTCTGCGCTAGATACTGAAGTTCTAATCCCAAGGTAATTCGCACACGTGGTCGACTAAACTAATACACTGCTTATAAGGTCAACCTGTTCTGAGGGAGCGTGGAGCGGTTTCAGGGCTGAAGCGGTGAGTGCCCAATTGTTTTTACCTTTTCTTGCTCTCGTTGCATGTTGTACCAGAATGGAATCAATGAAAATCGTGTTAAGACCCGAGTCCCGTCAAACGTTCACATTTAAAAAAAAAGAAAAAAAAAGAAAAAAAAAAAGAAAAAAAAAACAGCTCCAGGCACATTTTTATTATCTTTGAGTGTACAGAATGCTGGTGAGTACCTGAAGGACAGTAAAACTTGCTAACGTGAATCTCTTATGTATCAACTGTAAATAAATAGTTGCCTCTATTAAAGTTCTAACCCTCGTATATCTTTCGAAACAAACCTCTCACACACGAGCAGCGATTATGGCCGGTAAGGCGCAGAGTATTGCAGATGTGATACACATATACACCGAGTTTATTGAAAACAACCAACACTTTATGAACGCTATTCCACTAAAGAAAACGAAAATACCGTTGGACGTTGAACAAAGTATTGCAGCAGTGTGAACTGCATGCTAACAACATGTTTGACCTGCACGTGTACCCAGGATAATGAAAAATCTGCGCAGAACGTTGTGGGCACAACTACTGCCGGTTACGTCACTCTCCCTTCTCCCGCATGTCCATATGACTTTAGGCACGCGTTCACATCGCGAGGGTTTTGTCAACGGTGGTAGAAAGATCATGCAAGTGGCAGCGAGTTTTCACAAAAATCAAGGAGCATTATTTTTTAAGAGTATATAAACTGAGAACTATTAACAGTAATTTCGAGATCTTTGACGTCCAAGTTCTCCTCTGGCAAGTCCCTTAGAAGAAAGGCTAGGGAAATTGTTTACATTGTTGCTACCTACTTGCGAAAACAATTTCTTATTCTTATCCTGCATTCAACTTTGCATGCGCGTATTGTAAAAATGATACAGCGATGATGAAAAACTCTCCCTCCATCCCCAGCGTTCCATCTTCTTCGAGTGTCGCCAAACCGGGAAGAGGGGGAGCAGTTGAAGGCATGAGCAGCACGGATAAAAATTATAAAGTCATTGGTCAAAAGTCAAAGGTTTAATCATTGTAAATTCCTAAAAAGAACAGTGCATTGGGAACAAATGAGGTTTGTGTTCTCAATCCAGTCATGCTTCAAAGCTAATAAATAACCCTATATTTATCTGTTTGTTGCTACATGTAATAAACCGCAAAATTAATCTGCATTTTACGTGTTTATATCCAAATAAAGGTGTTATAGTTTATGATTCCGAAACTTCAGCCGTTTGTGGAGTGTATTTCATTTCATGGCTGAGCTCCCTTGTGTGCATAGTGGAAAAGAAAGGTATAGGCAGAACAAACAAAGACCCTATTGAATGCACAAAATTAAAACGTGTGTTCGTTGCGCACGCAATAACGCATTTGCCACAATATCGACCGTAATGAAAATGCACAGTTCCTGGTAAAAGTTTCATGTCCGGAGGAGAGTCATTATCACGTATATTTGGGGCTGACACACTTGAGTTGCTTTTGCAAGCTCATCTGAATTGCAAATACAAGGCAGATGGCCAAACCGTCATTCACTGGCAAAACATAAAGTCTCTGATAAGCAAAGACGTTTGGAAAGTATTTGTAGGGGAATGATTTTACCTTATAACCTCACTCCTTAAGGGTACCACGCATGAAATTTACAGATATTTCTGTTCCTGTCTAAGTATTTTCAAAATGTTGTCACATACTCTTATAACTCATTATAAGCGTGTTTTAAATTCCATGCAGATTTGTTTTAGAACAAAAATTACAGTTTATTTTAATATTGATAATTAACCAGCTGTTTTACATTACCCAGAAATCGTTATTTTGAGAGAAAAAAAGTATATGACATAAATAGCGTGTTTTAACGAGATCTACGTTTTGTGTGTTGTAAGTTTTTGTCTATCTCTTGTGGTTTAACAGTAACGTGAAACTCATTCAGAATGAAGAGGACTTCAGAGGCTATTCCCAAGAAATTAAGCATATACATTTTATTTGTCATGCAAGCATCTTTTATGTATGGCGATTTTAATCCAAATCGTTTGAGCTATTTTTTTTGGAAAATTTAAAATTTAGAAAATATTCCATGTAAAGGATAGTTTGCGGTGGGGGACTTTTCTGAAAATCTTCGAGTCGTATCCTTGGAAGGTAATAAACATAAATACCTAGCTAAGTATTTAACCCCTTTTTTAGTTATGCTGACCACTCATACACACTTACATATTAACATTTATAAAAAAAAAATTAATTCTGGGGTCCTCAAAACATGTATTTGCAGTGAAACCTCGGTACCGAAAGCATCAGTGGAATACAATAGCTTCTCTACCAATAATACACATTATAACTTACGAGCTAGAGAAAGAAAAAAAAAAAAAAGCAACGCTTTCCATTCACATGAACTTCAGTATCTGTTCTCCAAAATGTTCTTGCCTGCCTGAGTACTGTATCATGGGGGTATCATGTCTGCCTCACATTCAAAAGGTGAGTACGAAGGACCCAGAGATCATTTGAGCCTCATTTCACCAATTCCATTCATCGTCCGGTATGACCAACCAGGTTAAAGGACGTTAAGCTATAAAAAAAATCTTAGAAGATCATTCTTCTATCAACATAATGCTAATCAAGATTACGTTAGCAAAAATTGCCTTATTACTTAGTTCCCTGTAAATAGAAGAGAGATAACGGAGTATACTAGGATAAAGCCACAGCCAAAACTTTTAAAAGCTCTCGCTACCAATTGTCATTGAAATCCGTGATCTTGGTCTTTCCATGACCAAGAGTAAAACATAAGAGATATGAAATAGACGAGAGATTCCTGTTTGAGGAAAGTTTATTTTAAAACTGAAACCAATAGCAGGAAATATCTATCTCTGAAATGGTTACATCTACAAAAGTAAAACTACTAGCTTTCTTTCTCTAGCACGTGCAGTGCACATAGTAGTTAGAGAAGGTATTGTATTCCACCCATTTTAAATACAGACATTTCAACGCAAATACATGCTTTGAAGACCCCTGAATCAAAAAAGGGCATTTTTAGAAAAAGATCCATAAGTGAGTGTACGTGTGTCTGTGGACAGTATAGCTCAAAAATGAAAACACCAGACTTGGTATTTAAGTTCGGTATATTACAAAGATAGGGCACGAAGATTTTCTAGAAAATCCCCCACCTCCAAAAAAAGAACCTTTACATGGAACTTTTTTGGAAATTTTAGATTTTCTAAAAACTGGTTCTAACGAGTTTGATTAAAATGCCGTACTCTATATACATTTTTATGGAAAATAAAATGTATATCCTGAATTTCTTCGGAATATCCCCTGAAGTCCTCTTCATTCTGAATCACGTCAGCACAAATCGTAACCCGTAAGAGATACACAAAGCTTACTACACAAAAATGTAGACCTCGCTAAAACAAACACTTTCTGTCATACCCAGTTTTCTTGTAGAGCCAACTATTTTCGAGGTATTTCATGTTACTGGTTTCCAATTTAAAATACTGAAAATGTTTTCAGACATAAGATTCTCATCAGTTTCAGATCTTTAGCTCCTGGGCATGTAAAGAATCCCGAATTTCAAGGACAATCGCATAGGCACAGCTTTTAAAAGATGTGACTGTCACTTTAGACTAGTGATTCCCTTATTTTCCTTCTGCTTAGAGACTAAGCAGACATTTTTTGATAGGAAGTTCTCTCTCAGTTTGTGCTGAACATTTGAAAAACTTGGTTACCAACTACATTACGTCAACTTTTGAGTGCTAAAGTGAAAGAAAAATTAAAATGGAGTAAAATGTGTAAAGTGATTAGGTCGTGTGCTCTTGGGTATTTAAATCTTCATCTGTTGAAGTTTAAAAGACGTCTGAGAACAAAAGTCATGCTACGTAATTGAAGCAAAGAATTCAAATATTTTGGACATTAAAGCTAATTTTTTAATTGTTTGACCTGGAGATCTGTGGTTCAAGTCCCGGCTATGGTACTGAAATTTTCAGTCTGGCTCTACCTATAGAAATTCTGTCCAACATTTTACTAGTGTGGAAGAAACAACTAATTCACAATGATTGACTTAAGCGATGGTTAAACTGCATGGAACTAAGAAGTATTTACGAAGTTTGAGTTATGCCATATGAAAATAATTTCAAATCTCCTTCGGTTTACCGGAAAAACTCCAGTCATGTGGAAAATTTGGTGCCGTGCTGGCATGTTGCCAGGGTAGCTCAGTGGTTAGAGCAACAGGACGAAGACCAAGCGATCCGTGGTTCAAATCTGACTATGACCCTGAATGTTTCAGTCTGACTATACCTCCCCAATTTCGCTCCTATACACGACTGGTGTGGGGAAAAAATCTGATGTGTTCCATTCACATGACTTTCTCTACATCTGTACAATAAGCTATTGTTAAAAAGCTTATCCTTCTATTTGCTTAGTGCTAATCGAGAAACAAATTAACAGAAACGCACTTAAAAAGGGAATTTTTTTTTTGGTAGTGTTTAACGCCCGCTTTAACTACTAATGGCACCGCAGGCGGTAAAAAGGGAAATAATGGAGTATCATAGACTAAATCAATAATTAAAGTTTTTAAAAGCTGGTTGCTATATGACTGAAATTCCGTTGTTTGTATGGACAAGAGTTGACAAATTTCCGTAATCGAAAAGTATAAGTATTTTAAAGCCTGAAACTAATTACAAGGAATATCTCAAGAACGGTCAACCTCACGAAGAAAAAAAAAAAATATATATATATATACGTATACATATAACAAATTGTGTGTTTTAACGAGCTCTACATTTTTTGTGCTGTAAATTTTTGTCTATCTCTTACGGTTTACCATTTATGCAAAATTCCGCAAAATTCATCCAGAATAAACATGTCTTCAGAGCCTATTCCCGAAGATATACCATTTGTCATGCAAATATGTTAAATATAAGAGATTTTAATCAAAATCGCCAGAGCCATTTTTGAGAAAATCAAAATGTTCGAAAATGTTTCCATGTAAAGGGTGGTTGGGGGTGGGGAGATTTTCTTGAAAAACTTCGTGTCGCGTCCTTGGAAGATACCAAACTTTAATACCAATTTTGGTATTTAACGGTCTTTTCGTTTTTGGGCTATGCTGTCCACAGGCACACACACGGACCTTTTTCCAAAAATGCTTTTTTTTTTGGCTTTAGGGCAACCCAAAACATGTATTTCCGGTGAAATCTCCGTATCGAATCTTTGGGTGCAATACAATACCTTCTCTATATACTATACACATAGTACGTGTAGGGAAAGTAAAAATAGTTCCTTTAGATTATTATTAATCAAATTTAAGTTTTGGGTGCACTTAATGTGCGTACAAAGTTAAAATTAAGCATAATTTAAATTCCAGTTATAGTGCAGGTCGCGTCTAAATGACATTATTTATATGAATCAGTCATTCCGCAACTTTTTAACAAATGCAATTTTTATGGTCCCAGTGTTCTCATACATCTCACATAAAACATGACTTTTTATTCCAAGGATTTGAGGAGCTAATGCTTACTTTTCAATAACAGTTCTGACGGTTTTAATTACTTAATAAACACTGCCGTTCCAAATATCAAGCAATTATACTTGTTTTCAGATTCAAAAAAGGTGCAAACGATATGCAGCATTTTTATGATACTACAACCACAAACTTTTACAAGTCACGTGCCATACCCCTTTTTTGTTAGAGGATATTAAGCACGAACGCGTCCGAATCCCAAAAAAGCGAAAAAAAAGATAGGAGGATGTTTGGGAAGGGCGCAGGAGAGAAGGAAGGGGGGAGGGATGAAGTAAGTAAGGAACATTACTTCAGCAAACTTCCAAAACGGCATGTCCCCATTTTGTAATTTTACGGAAAATTTTACATTTCATACTGAAAAGCAACTCGCCGACTGGTTTTCTTTTATTATAAATTTCATAGATTTAATCATTATAAGTGGACATGAAAGTAGATTCTCCTCAAATTAGTGAAACGTAGATACGCGGTTTTATGCTGTACAGCAGACGAACACAGCACAATATGGTGCGTGCACTTGCGTTCGCCGAAGAATACATTCTAGTTTGTTTACATCTTCGGTGAAGAAAGAATGCATATAGTTTTAAACAAACCCCGCTCACTGGACAGTAAACATTAGCAAACAAAGGACGACCGTGTACTAAGGATGAGAGGCAACGTAGTAAAATCTCTGTTTCCTGGAGACTCTAAGAGTGCTTGCAAGTCGAGATTTGCGCCCAAGTTAAGTGACCAGTAAGTGAAAGACTTGGCAACTGCGAGGCTTGGTTTTGAACCGCAAACCTCCTACTCCCAAACTCAAAAGAAATGCACGCCGCCTTTGGCAAATGCTTGTCAATAATGTTCTGAAAAGTACTGTAGGAGATGTAGATATTTTTGTGGTGAGAGAGAATTAATTGCAGGAATAAAAATCGCTATGTATATACATTTCATTTTTTCAAATAAATAGGTATCCTGTTTGGTGAGAATAAAACTTTTCAGGTACCTCCATCATTTTGAGAGCTTACTCAAGTAATGGAAGCAGGGTAGAACATCCCCCAGGCATCCATGACACAAGAGTATGACTCTACTCGTATTTAGTATGAATAAAAATCTGATGTGCTAAATTCACATGGCTTTCTCTAGCTGTTCAGTAAACAAATTTTTCTTACAAAAGATTATTGTTCGATCTACATCATGATAAACATTAGCAGAATTGTCTTATTGCTTGCTTTTTTGTAAGCATGTAAAAGGGAAATAAGGAAATGCACAGGCTAAAACGATAGTGAAATCTTTTAAAAGCCGGTCGTTATTTGAAACAATTCAAGTTCAGTTACTTTAGGTAGCTGGAAATAAAGGAAGAGAAACGAAAGTTTGAGAAACGTGTCTTAAAACTGATGCAAATAACTCGGAATATCTCGAAAACTGTTAACTCTACAAAAAATGTATTGGACATAAATTGTGTGCTTTAACGAGATCTACATTTTTCGTGCAGAAAGTTTTTGTCTATCTCTTACCGTTTACCAGTTATGCAGAAGTCATTCATAATGAAGAGGCCTTCAGAGGCTATTACTATAAAAGTCAAGATATACATTTTGTTTGTCATGAAAGTATCATAAAAATATGCCATTTTAATAAAAAGCATTAGAGCCATTATTGTGAAAATCAAAATGTTCGAAAAATTTCCCAATGTAAAGGGTAATTAGGGATGGGGCGATTTTCCTGAAAATCTTCGTGTTGCATCCTTGGAAGATATTGATCTTAAATACCAAGTTTGGTATTTAACGGACTTTTTGTTTTTGAGCTATGCTGCTCACAGACACAAAGTCACAGACGGACATGTTTCTAATTTTTTTATACAGGGGGTCTTAAAACATGTATTTCCGATGAAATCTCCGTATCGAACTTTTAGGTGGAACACAGTACTTTCTCTATCCACTAGGTACATTGTACATGCAAACGAATGCGTGGTAGAGAAAGTAAAAAATAATATTCTTTTAGTTTTATCATGCTGAGCATGATTAGAAGCATACACATTTCTCAGTGTATGTTGATTTATTTTAACTTAAAATAAATCTAAAGAGAATGGCGAGATTTATGAGCTATATGGTTCTCGTAGAAAAAAATACAAACATAGTCTTGGCAAATAAAGAAGTTTCAAAATTCTGTATTTCTTCAGAAAAACATAACCTGGAAATAACATTGAAAGTCAACTTCATTAATTAACCTCACTATGTATAGCTTTATAGGTTAACTGTTTCGTAATACATATACCTAAATAGCGTAAATATTATGGGATTTTAAATATTGGATATGATGTTTCATCAAGCACTATTTCGCTTTTTTCACGAGTTATGACTTTCCAATCCATAATTATTTCTTTGTTTTTGTCTATAACTATTCTATTGTAACAAATGTCGTACTGACTGCTGACCATCGATCATGGATGGCGACGGCGGCGAACTCTCGGCTGAAGACTTCAAAGGTTGACGTCCTATCAAACTTGGGTGTCTTGACGCGCGTGGATGTTCTGTTGCGTCCGGATATCTGACCTTCAAGTCTTTCGAACTTTCCGTCGAGCATATTTTCCACCATGACGTTCACTTCCTTGGCGCCTACGTTAACTTCTCTCCAGGGCATTAACGCGTTCCCCGTGGTCTTCCAGGGCGTCAACGCGTCCGTCAAGTTCCTTCATCCTTCCGCTGAGCTCTCCCATGCTTTTTCTCCACGCTATCTGCCTGCAAAGTCTCAAGCCACACCTGCACCGGCATGAAAGATGAAGAAGGGAAATGAAATGAAGGAATGAAAAGGAAAGGAACCGTGGTATATATACAGCACCCCCAGCATTCGCCTAACCACGGAAAAACCCAGGACGAGAGTGCGTGATCAACGGGGATCGTACCCGAACCTCCCGAATGCCAGTCCCAGACGAAACACCTGAGCCACCTTTCTCGGTATATTAATATCTATATCACATGACTAGTGATATCCAAAGGTATCCTGTTTTTCTTCTTCTTGCCAGCAAGCATCCCGTTGTCATTGAATTGTTCCCATTCGGGTTTGTAAATTTGTGAATAATTAGCTTTTCTTCTATAATGTTTTTCAAATGTGAAGAGTTCTACGCTTCAGTGAATGATGTGCGTTATCGTGCTCTGCGTTGCCAGGTCGTTACTCCCACTCTTTTCATATTTCCCTCTCACTCGCACACTCAGCATGCAAATCTGCCTGGCGTCATAATGTTTATTCACGTGTATTGTGAAAACTATTTGTGCTAATAATTTATAGTTTTTACGGTACTGCTACGAACATTACTCCCTATCTTCCTCTTGAATCATTTTTTGCAATATTTGAATACTTTGTCTTAGCACAAGTAGTATTTATGAGAGACGGAATCACTTAGCCCCTTACTCCCTAGTTAAGCGCGAATGCAATATGTCAACATAGCAGCACTCCGATTGGCTGCCGGCCTGGTGGCGCTTAAGGATAACCCTCATCCCATTTGAAAGTCACTGTAGGTTCTCACTTATGGTCACTAAGCACATCACAAATTTAGCATAAACAAACCACTTCTCATTGACTGTGAAAGACAATAATTACTAGTATCTGAAGTGAAGTTACTGAAAGCTTAATCGGTAGCAAGAGCGACTTGTTTATGACAAATAAGTTGCTGGAAATCCCCTCTCATTTCTCAATGCGAACAGAATACGCAGCAATTAACCTTGTCTTGGTGTTTTTTTTTTTTATGATACCCAGCGAATGGGACTTCACACCCAAATAATGAAAATTACTGCATTCTTTAGGTGTCAATTAAATACCTTGAGAAAACAAATACATTAAGTAGATTTCCAAGTGTTTTTTTAAAGGAGATTTTTGCATTTTCTTAAATAGCCAAATGTAGAAAAGTAGATGTCCAAAAAATAAGATCTCCTTCTAAAGAAGTAGACATGGCAACATTGACTGCGTGGTTTGTGTACCATACTGTACCGTATGTTTATATTTGAGATAAGTGTTGCGAGGAAGGATTTGGTGCTATATTTCAGCTTATCTACATTACAATGAATGTTGGGTGACGATAACCCGTGAAGCTATAAGATGCACATCTCGCGTTCTAAATAATGTCGAAGAGACAGGCTTTTTGTGCTGCGATGATCTGAAAACAAAATACTGTCTAATTCTAACATTGGCATCTATCACTCGCTAATATTTATCCGAGCGTAATTAATGAAGCTAATGCTCTCTAGGATGTGTGCACCAAAAGCGGCAGCGCTGGTAGGAGGAACAAGCATATGATTTGCTGGAGATATTAGTACGTCCCGCCTCCAATTGCCTTTAAGTTTTGCGAATAAACTCTCTTATCGATACATTTGATTCATTCTGTTATGAGAATGTAAATTTGACAGTAGTATTCGAAAATATTGAGATAAATGACTATGCTACATAAGAAATTAATATATACCGCACAGCACCCTCCACGACGACTGCCAATGAGAGCTGATTAAAGTGACTCTGACTGTCTCAATTGATAAGAGGTGTGTCTGTCTCTCTGCCAGTAAGTTCATGCAACGTAATGTCATCCTTGCTGCAAGATGTAACAAACGTTCCTCAATGTAGTTTCAGTTTCAGACTATCCTCATTGTTATTATCAATATAAGCAATGATAATGACAGTGACTTTGACTTTGGAGGCAACGATGTAGATGAAGTTGATGTAAGAGAAGAGCCCCTGCCAGCGACTGAGAGGTTTGGTGCTGTGTCCATGGACGGGACGAAGTGGCAACACGGTGACGGAGCGGCCACGAGATAAGGCAACAGTCAGGGACACTATGGATCTCTCAGAGTTTAGTTAACGTGACCGTTAAGATACATGGGGCAGGGTTATGTGGAACAAACCTTGGTCCACGTGACCATTAAGAGATACAGGGCAAATTTATATAGAATAAACATTCAGTCATGCACTTGACAGTCACTTGATAACCACGTGACTCACCCGCCTATGAAGAAAGGTCGCCCTATCTCGTCCAGGTGTGTTATAAAACTCATCTGGCAAGGAGATGTGTATATTCACCCTTGTTGCAACATGCTTACAACATTACTCTGGTTTTGACAGGCTTCTGCTTATTATATACACGCTTACGACGGCAACGTTTTATAACTGCAGTGATTGTGAAGTGTAGACAAAAAACCTGATGTGTTCCATTCCCACAACGTTCTGTACCTGCCACAAACAAACTTTTCTTATAAAAGATTAATTTTTTATCTACATAATGCTAATCGATATAAACATTAGCAGAATTGGTTTTATTACCTGCTTCCTTGTAAGTAGAAGGGAAATAAGGGAATACACTAGGCTAAAGCCACAGTCAAATCTTTTAAAAGTTGGTCGCCATGTGAAAAAATCGAAATCCGGTTCTGTTTGGAAGTTCAGGAGTAAAACAAGAAAAATAAAAAACGAAAGATGATTTACCGTTTGATAAAAATTGTGAGTTTAAAATTGAAACGAATAACAAGGAATATCTTGGAAACTGTTTACTCTACGAAAAATAGTGCATGACAAATTGTGTGTGTTTAACGTGTGTTTCTTTGATTTACTTCATGCTAATGAAGGCAAACAGACTTTTTTTTTACTTAGCTCCTCATAAGTAGAAGGAAAGTGAAGGAACACACTTAAAGTTAGTTGGGTTTGGGAAATTTTCCTGAAAATCTTCTTGTCTCATCCTTGGAGGATACTAAACTTACAAGTTTGGTGTTTAACCGACTTTTCATTTTTGAGTTGTACTTATTCACAGACTTGCACGCACACACATTTTTCTAAAAACGATTTTTCATGTGTCCTCAAAACATGTTTTCTGTGAACTCTCAGTATCGAATTTTAGGGTGGAATAGAATACCTGGCTGAGCCGCAACAGAGTGGTTAGACCGCTCACCTCCCACCTGGGCGGCTAAGGTTCGATCCCTCATGTGGCATTTGTGGTGGACGAAACGGCGTTGGGCGGGTTTTCTCCGGGCCCTCCTGTTTCCCCTGCCATTCATTCCACAAATTGCTCCATCATCACCTTTCCTATCCTCTATTTTGCTTTCATTTCGAATTATGCACTTCCTCGCGCTCGTACCTGTCTACGGGCCGACCGCTCGTTCCAGGTTCTTCATTCTGTGTTTGCATGCCGTTGGCTCTCCTATAGGCTTCTAACCCCTAGGTACCCATTTGTAACTCCTAGGAGGGTGTTAGTCCTAAATATGGGGAGGATAAGCCGACTACGAAAATATAACAGCTTCACTACCTACTATGTATATTCTACATACATGCTAGAGAAAGTAATACATATACTAGCGTATATGGAGCGATTACGTGGATTACATTAATACATTGCGTCGGTAGTTTAGAAGAGCAGCCATGTTATGGACGATAGCGGTGACGAACGGTGGCTACACGTGAGAGAGCGATCACGAGGCAAGCTATTGTCAGGTGTACTAAGCAGCGTTATCCAAACAAGTAGGGAGTGTACCTCATTTAAATCGCCGAAAAAGTCGATTGCTGTTCCCTTAATGTAGCTTGTATCGTGAGTTAATGACATCATGGTAAGATATTAATATTTTAAGAATATTGTTGTGTTGTGAAGCACAAAGTACACGCATAATACACATGGCAACAACGCTCTGCGCGTGCTTTGGCCAACGCTCATATGCCTTTAACTTTTGCACTTTGTATAAACAATAACTTCAATGTGTTTTGCGGTGCACAGATAAGACTTCTGAATTAAGTTGAAAGTACAAGCACTGTATTTATGAAAGAGAGGTTGGTGCAACTTACGGACTGTAATTTGTAAGCTAATGTCAAACTACAGAACGCTGTTTTTCACATCTATACATTTAAACGAACATCTATACATATTTACTGTTTTCTCCAAAACATTATAGGCCACTGGGCAATAACCATTAGCAAATAAAAGACGGCTTTCTACTAGGTGCGAGAAGCAACGTAGTGGAATATTTGTTTCCTGTAGACTCTGTAGGCAACGCTCTTTCTCGTGTTTTGTGTCCAAACGACAGGTACTGCACAACCTGTAATTGGAAAACTTGGCAACTGCAAAGGTCGGTTTCCAGTCGCACACCCCATAATCCCAAATTTTAAAGTCACACCGCCTTTGACAGAGGAGTGGAGCAAGGTTATTATGTTCTGAAAAATACAGTACTTCTCGGAAAATTCAGGAAAGTTGCAAAATATTTGCCGCTTCTTTGTAAAATCCCATAAACGTAAACTTACAACAAACCACTTGTCATACCGTTTTTTGTTATCGACTTTAATGCGGATGTGTCTTTGTTATACTAGGAAGAGATTTACAGTCAAAATGGCTTTCATAAATTTGTATGGTCAGGAAAGGATGCCAAATTTTATCCCTTCATTCAAGTGGCGTATCTTTTCAACAGTTCCAAATTTTTGCAGCAACTTTACTGGGCATTTAATGCTTACGCAATGCGCTGATATTAGGTATTGTTAGTGTGACAAAAACCGTCCACAACAATCACACCTGCTTACCATATTGGAAAATTATGGATAGCTACATACATTCATGAGATTTCCAAAGAAGGCTCGGCTGAAGGTCGGACAGAATGGGCCTGTCTGTCTCTACCCAAAGCAGGTAGTCGAGAAAGTAGTTTACCGAAGGGTTCCGTTGGGAGATATCGTTGTGCTGTTCCCCCTCCGAGCTTCCATATTCGGCTTCTCATGAACCTGTTCTGTGGTATCTACCAGGTAGCTGCATTTCCGCGTCGTTATAATATTGCTAAGGTTTCCCATGAAACTCTCAGGATGCCAATCCAACCACTTTATCTCTTCCGTTAGTGACTTAATTCTAGTTATCGAATTGACACAACTTCCCATAATTCGGAATTTAAAGTGAGAATATGTATTTTATTCTAACAAAACTTATTTCTCCCACATCATTATACTTTACAGAAAGCGCCTTTCAGCCAATGTAGATTCTCACTGTTACCTCATTCACCAATCAGAAACGGATCCTTGTCTCCTGGGATTGTCATATGAAGCTTAACTTTGTTGTTACCTGTTCTTCTTACTTTTACTTCCTATATATAGCACGTACAATGCACATAGTAACTAGACATTGTATTGCATCGAAAAATTCGATGTCTAGATTTTACCGGAAATATGTGTTTTGAGGTCCCTTGAGTCCGAAAAAAAAATTTAGAACACATGTGCGCGTGCGCGTGTGTGTGTGTCTGTAGACAGCATAGCTCAAAAACGAAAAGACCGTTAAATACCAAACTTGGCATTTGTGTTTAGTGTTTTCCAAGGATGCGGCACGAAGATTTTTAAGAAAATTCTCCCACCATAAGCTAACTTTTGCATAGAATTTTTTTTTCAAAATGTTGTTTATCTCAAAAATGGCCCTGACGATTTTGATTAAAGTACCGTACATTAAGTTATTTATTTAAAAAATAAAATGTATGTTTTGAATTTTCTGGGAATAGCCTCTGAAGACCTCTTTATTCTGTGTGCAGAATTTTGCATAACATTTAAGCCGAAAGAGATAGAAAAGAGCTATTACACAAAATGTAGATTTCGTTAAAAACACAATTTATATCATATTCGTTTTTCTTGTAGAGTTTACCGTTTTCGAGATATTCCTTGTTATTGGTTTCAATTTTAAACTAACTTCTCAAACGGGACCATTCAAAGCGATCCGAGAATCAATTCTTTCACAAAGCTACCAGCTTTTAAAAGATTTGACTATCGCTTTAGCATAATGCATTCTTTTATTTCCCTTCTACTTACAATGAAGCAATAATAAGATCATTCTGCTAATGTTAATCTGAATTAGCATGATGCAGTCAAAAGAATAATCTTTTGAAAGAATAATTTGTGCATGGAACAACTAGAGAAAGCTATGTGAATGGAATACATTATATTTTTTATTTTGGCTGTTGTGTGAAGTTTTCGAAATTCATTTACAAAGCTATACACATGCAATAAAATTAGGTCCCGTTATTTTTCCCGTAATTTTCGATTTTATAGAATACCTATTAACGTCATTAATATTAATGATGATAATGATGATGATACTACTACTACTACTACTACTACTACTACTACTACTAATAATAATAATCATAATAATAATAATAATAATAATAATAATAATAATCATAATAATAATAATAATAATAATAATAATAATAATAATAATAATAATAATAATAATAATAATGACAACCTTGAAGCCATAAAACATTTACAAATATTATGTGTGTATGTTACCTTTTTACACAAGAATGGTTGGTCCCATTTCAGAATGGTATATGGAATATGTGCTTTCTCCCAAATGAGGGGGCTGCATGTGGGCTCAGAATAAAGTTTGAGTGTGTTAGTTACAACAATTTATAGTAATATGTCTGACAGGTTGTCTCATTTACAAAATGTCGGTTAAATGAAGGCGGAAATCTGATAATATTCTGATTTCACCGGTAATCGTGTATGGGAACATGCATTAAATGGACAGTAAAATGACTGTCAATACCAAATGAAATCGCCGGCCAATAAAAATCGACACAACGCTTGTTGCCAGTGTCTCTAATACAGGCACTGTAGTTTTGCAAGTTTGAGAATGCAGCCGTTGGACTACAGCGTATGACGAACATGGCAACAATGTGAGAGAGTGACTACATGACTATTTTTTTTTTTTCTTCCTGAGAGGCGCATAGTTTTTTCCCAGACATGGATGTGGCAGAATGGGACTGTGACATCAATGTGGCAATCGTTCCTTGTCTACTTCCTAACACTGTAAAATACACCGCTATTTTCTCTGTCTCCTATTCATGCGGTAGAGTGACTCAAAATGACGTATATACTCTTTGTTATTATTTTTCAGCAAAGAACTCACACTGAAATGCAATTTCTGTTTGTTACACTCCTTAAACCTGTTGCATGTTGAATCTGCTTTTCTGACAGTACATTCCCAACGACGACGTTTTTCAAACTGAAGCCTGATGATTGCATCAACACTCTCGTTATCCTTGGAACTTTTCTTTCTTCCGCATCGCCCTTGCACTATTCCATCGATTCATGTGACTAACCTTGTTGGTGGTGGTTTAGCAATTTCAACGCTAAACCTCAACAACATTCTCCAGTTTCCAATAACATTTCAGTACGCACTTTGGTTCACTATAAAGATATGAACGGTTTCTATGCCATCCATCACCTTCTGAATCTCACTTCGTTGCTGAGAAGTAATGCTTCAAAGAGTAAGTGTGTGTGCATGTGTATACATACGTACGTACATACATACATACATACATACATACATACATACATACATACATACATACATACATACATACATACATACATACATACATACATACATACATACATACATACATACATACATACATACATACATACATGCATGCATGCATGCATGCATGCATGCATACATACATACATACATACATACATACATACATACATACATACATACATACATGCATGCATACATACATACATACATACATACATACATACATACATACATACATACATACATACATACATACATACATACATACATACATACATACATACATACATACATACATACATACATACATACATACATACATACATACAGGATGGGAGGTGAATGCTTGCAAATATTTGTATTGAGGACGATGTGAAGATCCAGTATTTGCATGTTTTTAGCTACTTTATAAAGTTGTGTTCATAAAGAGAATTTCACGACGTTTTAGGATGGCTATTGTTCCATATCTCAGACGTTCAATTGTTTACGTAACAGATCACACAGTTGACTGTCCTGTGCCCCCTGCTCTTTACCCTGCCCGACTATGAGTAGACGCAAAACGCGTTACTGAGACATAGCTCAGAGCTGTTCAAAACACATTACAATACGTGATATTTATGTTGAAATATGACAATTTTTTCTGATTCCTGGCCGGCCTAGGAGACGAGGTGCATTAATGACAATTCGAGTGCTGGAAAACCCTGTCACAGTCATCCTTCACTGCCTATTACTCTCTCAGTAAGAGTTGTAATTGTGTTGTTAAAAGTTATGCTTGTTTTTTGGCAGTAAAATATGGAAAATATGCTGATACTTTTCGTCGTCCTTGCTTCGCTAGCTCTCGTATTGTTCCAAGCGGGAGTGAGAAACGAGAGAATACTTAGAAATCGGTAGCAAGAGATATTGTGTGTCGCGTGAACCATTTCTTCACTGATGAATTGGAGGCATTGAAATCTGGAAAACCAACTTTTTCAGTAGCGCAGGTGTATCTTGTATTTCGATTTACAGTTTGGTACAGGAAAAGAAGAACGTAGATGTAAACGGGACTGCTGTTTCAACCCCAGGAAAGGAACGACCCAGCAGAAAACTTCAGTTGATGCCTTTACAAAATGTGCTATACGGCGTACAATTTATGGCTGATATAAATTGCATATCTTGCCGAGCTTAAATTATGTTAATTAAGCTTTAAAGGATGCAGATATTTTCGATGGAAGTACCTGGGAGTTGCGTAAGAGCATCACTGGCTTGGGTTTCATTTGGTAAAGAATAATATGAGGCCTAAATTCCTACTTGAAAAACTCCATATGATGGCCAAAATACTTCATTTTTAAGAAAAGTGAAAGATTTAAGAAATGCTGGTCGACCAATTATCTATTTAGATGAAACTTGGGTGAATGTTAATAATTGTAAAGGAAAAATATGGATTTCCAATGTTAGTGAATCAGAAAATCCTTTGGGCGAAAGAGCATCCTTTTCGAAACAATTGCTTATCCGAGTCCTGTCCTGTACACGGTCTGTGTGAAAAAAAAACAATTAAATTAATACAGTTCGAACAATATTTGGCTACACTATAAAACCCTGAACTTGAAAGTACTTAACGACATTGTAAGTCGGCATTGGGGTATGTCATCTCAAAATAATTTGAGATCACCTTGTTTACCGGGAAACATGTGAGTCAGCTGAGGAATTTAATCCTGTACCGGAACGTTGTCATAGTAGCTCAGTGGTAGAGCAACCGGGAGATTCGTGGTTCAAATCTCGGCTATGACATCGAGCTTTTCAATCTTACTCTACCTATCCAACAATTAACTTAAAGCTATTCATAATCTTTCCGTCTGTTAATATATTTTATGCACTAATAATTTTGTCATATAATATATTTTATAATAATTTTGTTTTACATTTATGTATGTTAAAATATTTTATTTATATTATTTATAATACTATTTCTTTTATAAATATATCCATTATCAAATATAGTATTCACTTTTAAATTCCACTGTATTATTATTATTATTATTATTATTATTATTATTATTATTTTATTATTTATATTTGTTGTTGTTTTTTAACATGTTGCATTCTTTTTTCCCTTTCCTTCCTTTTTTCCGCTTTCTTTTCTTTTTTTCCCTTTTTTCCTTTTTCTTTTTTTTCTATGCAACTGTTGTTTACCCTTTTTTAACTTACAGATACACATACATGTACAAATTTACAAACTTTTATGCCCAAGGCGGAACTCGAACCCGCGCTCCCCTGCGCTACGAAGCACCAAAACTAGGCTATGTAGGTGCTATACGTTTATCAATTTTGTTCACACGGTTGTATGAATATACCAATTTATGTTCATGTATTTCATGAGAAACAGAATAGGCTCTAACCTAAAACCCGAGGTCTACAAATTACATTACATACATACCAAAATCAGAAAGCTGATCATGCTTGACTTGCGTTGTAAATCTTCCTATGTTAAATATGTTCTGAAATTCTAAGCTTCTCAGGAGAATTGGAGAAATAAGGTATTTACCTCTCAAGTGAGGCTTGCGTTACTCAATTTCCTCGCTTTACTGAGTAAACTGCGCGGTAATCAAAGGAAATATGGAGTTACAGGCAAGTCAAATTGATTTAAGCCAATAGCATTTACTTAACCTCATTTCATGCACCCTTATCTTTGATTACTCAGGCGCCCTTCCTTCTTCTTAATTCATGGATTACGTTTCAAGTAGGAAACACCTAAGAAATGTTTCAGAAGCTTTCAACAGTTGATGAATGCAAATTATAATTAATATACTCACTAGGTAGTTCATAAATAAGGAATAATGCTAAGTACTCTCTATCATGTACAACAATGTGCTTAGTGGGTACAGAAGATATTTAATTTCATCCGAAAATTCGGCACCCACATTTTACCAAAAATTCATCTTTTAAAGTCACCTATCCCCAAAAAATCTTGGAACTTGTGGGTGTATGTTTTTGAGCAACATAACTGAACAAGAACAAAATCGGTTAAATACCAAACTTAATATCTCAATTCAGCATTTTCCAAGGATGCGAAACGAAGATTTTCTAGAAAACGTCCCACCCAAACTACCAACTACAGGGAATATTTTTTGCTTTCTCTGCTTCGTACATAGTATATGTAGAGAATGATTCCACTCCATCAAAAAACTGGCTAACGAGATTTCACTGTAAATACACGTTTTAGGGTACCTTGTATCCAAAAAAACAAAAAAAAAAAAACAAGCATTTTTAGAAAAATTTCTGAGTTTATGTGTGTATGTATGCGTGTGAACACGATAACTCAAAAACGAAAATTTGGTTAAATGCCACAGTCGCTGGCTGACTCCAGTGTTGTCTAGTTAGTAGTATACCCACTAATCTATTTGCATTTAATGGCTGTAGAAGTTATGGTAGATTTTAAAAATATTTTGGTGGTTATACGGTAAATTTGTAGTTAAAATCACTTAAGTCATTGAATATACGTCAAACATAAATATTTATGTGTTGCTAATACCTCTTAAATTTCCTTCACCAAGAGTGGAATTTAAATTACTTTAGGATCCTCACAGTTCACTTTGAAGGCTAAGGAAGCTGTAATTCCTTTGGGTACGGCAGTGACCGCGCCTCACAGCTCTAATTAGAGCAAGCCATTACTCACGGAATGGAGTCAGTCAAGGGTCAGTGATAGCGAACCTCTTAATTTCCTGGTTTGTTATTGTTTAATCAGGTTTGAGAGATAGCTGAAACAGCTAAGATGATGTTCCACGTCACCGTTGTGTGTTCAAAATTAGTAAGCTGAAGACAAGCTGTTGCGATCCTAACGAATAATGAATGCTTTTAAATGTTTAGAAATAATTATTATAGTATATCGACACAGCATAAGGGTCCTTTATTTGAAACAACTTACTGACATTTTTGTGCAGTCATGCGGTGTACGTTCTAATATAATAATTAGATTTATGATCCTGTGCTGTACATTTTCTGTTTGAAGTGTTAGGTTAGTTTGCCATGGCACGTTTCGTAATGCTGTTCTAGCTTTAAATTGCAGCATTCTCTTAACTTGATAACTTGATTGGTCTCATATTTCTGGTTAATCGACAAACTCAATGCATAAAGAAAAGTCCTGTAGTTTTGTTGATCGCACGAAATATATTTATATATCTAGTGATTTTTGGTGGCTTTGAATAAGCTTTATGGTGAGAAATCATATTTCTCTGTTGGCAACATTGGAATGACAGAGTTGACGTATAACAGAACGTCGAAATTCTGTACATCAATACTGATGGTTGGTCTGGTCACTATATATTTTCAGATTACACTGCTGTAGGCCTGCTATATATTCAGCTTAGTAAACTGATGCCTTCAGTGTAGAAGTTTGCAGGCTTTCAGGCCTAAGTCACTTACAGTGGGCAGGAACAGGTTTGTTTCATTTGCAAGGATAAAATGCATCTGAAAGCTGATTGTCCTCAACTCTGGCAACGCAACTGTTCCTTCCCGGTTCCGACTGCAGCGAAGGCTATGGCTGATTTGTTAGAACAAGTGACTGGCGGTGTGCCAAGAGTCTCAACAGCAGCAGACGTGCAACAGGACGTGTCACCGTTTACTATTGTTTCCTCCCCTATTCGGACAGGCAATCTCGGAGAATGCCAATATTAACAACCTCGTCCGACGGTGCTGCCTTGGACTCCTTAGAGAGCAGTCGTCCAGAAGGGGAAGCAGTCTCCAAGAAGTTGAAAGGTGAGAACTTCCCGTCTCTGAGGGTTGAAACTGTACATCGGAAATTCCCACTAGAAAAAGAGACGCCGTTGCGGGATTCCCGACTTCGTAAAATGGAACCTCCACAACACGAAGACGACACGAAAACTCCTCCCCCTTTGGTCGGAGGATGTGGACCGCTCCTTGCCTTTGGTGGCTAAACGAATACATTCTTGCGACTCCGCAGTAACCCCGGGTGGTGATTATGACATACCTGATAAGAAAGCTAAGTTTCGCTAAAACACAAGCGTCCGTAGGCATTACCGTCAGTACGAGACAAACCGATGAGAACAGGGCAGAACCGTTTGCTGGTGTCTAGTCTATTAGTAATGCTTCATTCCATTGTTTGTGCTACATACATATGTAATTCTCTTTTCTTCACGGTTTTCTAAATGATACTTCTTCACAACTTTGTCGCTATTAATGTAAACGACATTCGCCATCCGGTGACTACGTGCCACATTTCTATAGATCCATGATGTCGACGTGGGATTTTTACAGTAAACGAATGTGCATACTCTCAATTTTCTGAAAATATGAGAACTTTGTGAGTTTAGATCGGACGGCCGTAGAACGGCATTGATTTACAGAAAAGGGATGGATGCAACTAATAACAACCTCCTCCCTTCTGGACGCCTCATCTCCGCGCTGTACATCTAAATAGTCTTTGTCAGCCTATATGCACTTTCTAAATCTCAACGTAGACGTGAACGTGAATCTTTCCCATCGTCGGCATATGGCTGCGGAATAAAAATTCTAGCCCTTCCATTTTGCCGGAAATGGCAAAGAATGCAATCAGTTTCATACACGACTTTGTCATAATGGGCGAGTAGTTTCTGAAACCTCTGCCTGATAAAGAGGTCTCTGAGCAAAATTAAGTGGTCTTTCACGCCAAATATAGAATGGGACGCTGAGAACCACAGCAATTAAAGAGCGGGTCGATCTCATTGAGAGGGATGAAATGAAGGTAGCTGAGGCTGGTACCCCACTGGCAGATTTTAACTTTAAACTGCCCCGTTGAGTTCTGCAACTGTTTTAATGCACGCAACGATATCTGTACATGTAAAATACCAAGCCCCTACATTCCTGGCTGCGCAGACCAGTGCAAGTGTTAAGAATTGAACTTAAGTGGAAGGCAAAAGACGTACAAGGTCGCGCGCAATATATTGGTTGTAATGGTAAAACATTAAAATTTAAAACAGCTACATATAATTACATCATAAGGATGCCTGGGTTGGAAATATTTGCCACAACACATTCTTTATTATCGTCATCGTCTATGCATAGGGTTTAGAATGTCCTGTTGGGAGTTAGATCAGATTACTTCATTGTCTTGGCAGAATTTCATCCCACAAATAAACTAAAGTAATATTATCTTTGAATTTAACTATCGCATACCTGCATTTAAAGTGTTTTACGAACGGAACGTAAGCATCACACAGAGCATAATTCAACTTTAGTTCTGTTTTTCGCAGTTTCTTCTCAGTGATTCGATGTATACTTTCTGCTTTTTACTTTAATGCATAAAGCAGTCAACCAGAATTATAAAAAAGGCTTGTTACGTGTGTCTCTGCAGTAAAGTGGTCAAAATGCTGAATTAAAAATGCAACATATGGGTTTGATTCTAGGCTGATGAAGCAATTCTTATTTTATTATCATTATTCCCCACCCTCAAGGGCCTGGAAATATGAATGCGATACTGAATCTATGTTAAGTTAATCGAGAAGTACAGCTTTACTGTACCCCTCAGCAGCTATAGAAGATCAAAGTGGTAGTACGACGATATTACCTAATATACGGTATGTAAATAAAAACAAATAAATAAAATGATTTCGCAGAAAAAAGCAGATAGCTATGCGATACTAGATTTTCAGAGAAGGCATGTACAGTATAAAAATAAAATAAATGTGAAATTAGGTACGTGCATTCCTCTTTTGTAAAGTACATATATTCAACTCGTTAAGTAAACATTTTCTATCAGTATTTGTGTTAGATAAGATACATACATTAATATGTGCACCACGGGAGATCAGTGCTTCCTGAAATAATTCATAAACAAATCTACAATTAGAGTCCATTATTACTTAATGTTGTTTATGTTCTTACATTTTTGCAAAATTCCTTTTTAGCACCCTGCAAAGTTGTGTTTCAGTCTAAAATTTGCAGATTTGAAAAACCAATTTTTCGCAAAATGTTTTGAGCTATAGCCCGTGGTATTTCGATGGCACAAATTCGTCACGTATCAAAGCAGCTAACCACTTACTCAGCAATTCTGGTTCATGTATTGAAAACCTGAAATAAATTATCATTCGCTTAGTGACCGAGGAAGCCCACGAGTATAAATCGGAATGAATTTGGAACACAAATCACAAATGTTACAATTTATTCTTACCGATGAAAAGCGATCTCTGAATTATTTTTCCGGTCGTTGGTACAATTATGCAGCATAGGACTGATCCATGTTCACTATTAAACTCTAATTAACCTTTAAAACATCCCGCTCTTAAAGCCTTAAGCGTAGTGAGCATGAACATACGGCAAAAAGCAAGTATTTGCTCTCCCTCTGCGCAAGAGGTTTCAATCGGCAACAGCAACACTAGCGCCAGCGGTGTGTTTAGGTAATGTAATTCCAAGGTATTTGTCAAATATGTGGCTGCTGGGCCACCTGGTAGTCTACAAACCGTATAGAGAGCAAGCTCAGGCAGTAAAAGCTATATCAAAACTCGTGTAGTCATCCGTGAGGCAGGTTTAAAAAGCGAATCCTCTATAAGTGTATTAGATGCAGTAACTCTTGTTAGATAATACATTTGATTTATACAGTTATGGAAAAGTAAAATTGGCTGTTCTCTTCGAAGATATCAACGGAAATATTTTGTACCGTATACCTTATTTCGCCACAGCAGCCAATGAAATGTAACTGGTCGCTTGACAATTAAAAAAAAATGTGATGTGTACCATTCACATGACTTTTTCCATATCCCTGCAACAAATAATTCTTAAAAAGCTTATACTTCTATTTACTTTATGCTAATCAGAAAAAATTAACAGAAATAGTCTTATTACTCGCTTCCTTGTAAGTAGGAGCGAAATAAGGGACAACCGTAGGTTAAAGTGATAGTCAAAAGCTGGTTGCTATGTCAATGAAGTTCCTTTGTTTATATGGATAGGAGTTGGCAAGTTCCTGTGTGAGAAAAATATACGTTTTTCATAGCAGAAACCAAAAATAAGGAATGTCACAAAAACGACGAACTCCACGAAAAAAAATGTATATAACATAAATTGTGTGCTTTAAAGTCCTCTACATTTTTTGTGAAGTAAGTTTTTGTCCATCTCTTACGGTTTAGTAGTCATTCAAAATTTAGTAAAATTCAACCGGAATAAACTACTCTTCAGAGGCTATTCCCAGAAAATTCAAGATATACACTTCATTTGTCAGGTAAATATGTTTAATATCAGAAATTTTAATCAAAATCGTTATAGCCATTTTTGAGAAAATCAAAATTTTCGAAAAAAGTTCCATGTAAAGGGTAGTTGGGGGTCGGGGGATTTTTCTCAAAATCTTCGTGTCGCATCCCTGGAAGATACTAAACGTAAATACCAAGTTTGGTATTTTACCTACTTTTCGTTATCGTGTTCACAGACACACGGACACACACACCCACACACACACGGACCTTTTTGTGAAAAAGCTTTTTTTGGATATTAGGGACCCTAAAACATATATCGGTATCGAATTTTTGGTGGAGTGCAATACTTTCTCTATACACTATGTACATAGTGCGTATGGAGAAAGTAAAAATATGATGTGTTACACTCACACGACTTTCTTAGCTGCTCTACAAACTTCTTACAAAAAATAATTCTTCTTTCTACACGATGCTAATCGAGATAAACATTAGCAGAATGTTCGTATTACTTAGCTTCTTATAAGTAGAAGGGAACTATGGGAATGCACTAGGCTAAAGTGATAGTCAAATGTTTTATAAGCCATCGCTATGTGATTGTCATTGCAAATCGCTTTTTTGCTTGGCCAGGAGTAGAACAAAAGAAAAACGGACACTTCCTGTCTGAGAAAAGTATAAGTGCTTCACAACTGAAATCGATAACAAGGAATATCTCGGAAACGGTTACCTCCACAACAAAAACGAATAGGGCATAAATTGTGTGTTTTGACTAGAACTACAGTTTTTGTGCAGTAAGCTTTTTCTTATCTCTTACGTTTTAGCAGTTAAGCAAAATTCGGAAAATTCATCCAGAATAAAGAGGTCTTCAGAGGCTATTCCTAGAAAACTCAAGATATACATTTTATTTGGGATGTAAATATCTTTAATATACGGGATTTTAATCAAAATCGTAAGATGTATTTTTGAGAAAATAAAAAATTATCGAAAATTGTTATTGGTTACAATTGTAAACGTTTTAATCTTTTCTCAAATGGGAAGTCATCTTATGTTTCATATAGCTTTTTTTTTTTTTTTTTTTTTTGCTAGCGACGCTATAATAACTGAATTTCATTGTTCCATATAGCGATAATTTTTAAAAGATTGGACAATCATTATAGTATAATGTATTCCGTTATTTCCCTTCTACTTACAAGGAAGCAAGTCATAAGACCATTTCTGTTAATATTCATCTGATTAGCATGATGTAGATAAATTAAAATCTTTTGTAAGAATAATCTGTAGAGGTGTTGAGGATGACCCGTATTCGCCTAACTGAATACGATCTAATTCAGATTTAATTCTACGGGTCGAACTAAATAAAACAGTGGCTGCCTCTACGTTTCTGTGCAGACTTGAATTTAATAGGGGTCCTCTCTGCAGCCATCTCAATCATGAATCGATAAACATTAGCAATCACTTCTGGTGTTTGTAATTTACTGGTGGTATTGTTTAGTCCATTTTTTTTTTCCGGTATGCGTCACGAGGAGCGGTACTCACGTTATCATGGTACAGGACAGACTGATGCTGGTTACATGGTTGCAAATTGCCGGCCGACCTCAGCATCAGTTCCTCCACTGTGCATCATGTTGATAGTGTTCACGTTTATTTGCAAGCACAATAATATAGGAGGAATAAACATTAGCAGAAATCAGATATCTAGTTCCTTTATTTTACCGTGACTCTTCTCTTTCGCGCTCCTCTCATTTCCTTCCCGTCTGTTTCACCCTGTTCCTCGCACAGTTTTTCTGTCTATTTTCCGCGCCCTCTCTTTCATCCCTATATTCCTTCCTTTTCTGCCTCTCCTTCACATTTTACTCTCTTCCAATTTCTCCCTCTCCAATTACTTTTACTTAGAAAATAAGTTTATGAAGCTGAAACCGGGCGAGGCGAATCTGTGGTAACGTCAGAAGCTCGCATTCGGAAGTTTCTGGGTTAGATTTACGTCAGCCGCTATTACCTTTTTTTTTTCGTCATTTCTCCTGTTGGCAGGTGATTGCTCGAGTGATTCTTCTTCTACTAGTTATTTGCCATCCCCACCACTACCTTTTTTCGTTTTGGGTGTTTGATTGGTCTACTGAGACCCCTTTCTCGGGAGCTTGTGCCGTTTCTATGGAGACCCCTGGGGCACGGGGTTTAGGCAGTGTTAGTCAGCACCAGGATGTTCTCTACCTGATATCATTAGCGACCCCTTCCCTGCTAACGTACATCGTCGTCTGGATCTGGTGAACCTTCGGGTTTTCTCCTTATTCTTCCTTTCCCGCGATCATGTAAGCAAACAGGATCATTTTGGCTTATATGCGTTGTCGTGTGTGTGAAGTCGATGGGACTCTGTACTGCAGCCACTGGCTTATTGTACGCCAGAGCCCAGAAGGATAAGATGAGAGTAATTTCAGAGAGCGACCGAAACCGGACAGCGCGAAAGAGCCACCGTGGAGTGTCCTTAACTATTCTAAGCAGTTCGTCAACCCGATGCGGGGAGTGCTAGGAGCCCGCGCCTCAGGTCTAATCAAACCCCCTGAGTGTACAGACGACTTCCAACGCCATCCCGCCACCGAGAGCTGTATTTCCCGAGCGCAGTCAGCACCACGGGAGGGCGCCACCACCGAAGTCCTCGCCAACATTTACAACCCTGAAAGAGGCCGGTTGTATAAAATGTAGATGAAATGGAGGTTCAGGAATTTCGGGGCAATGAAGAAACCTCCCCAAAATTTGCCTAGTGAAAGCCCCCAAGAAACTGCGTGTCAGAGAGTTCGGCCCCGAGAATCAATCCCACTACCTCCCCAATGACAGTCACAGACGGCCAGTGATGCTGTACTCCAGTTTCAGACTCCTCCTATTTTTCAAACAGATAATGTTCCAAATACTCAAATCTCTGGTGTGTATTCTTGTGTCTCTCTATTTTGTTTTTCCCTCCTTTACCAAAAGAATCGTATCAGACAATGAATACAAGTATGAACTAAATATGAATATGAGCTCGGAGATCTGAAGCACTTAAGATACTTAGTATTCTTGCTTTTTATAGTGTTTAACTCCCGCTTTTACTACTACGGCACCGCAGGCGAGATATCCTTGCTGACGTTGTTGTGGCCGATCGATTGGTCCTCACCAAACCGGCTCGGGTTCCTTCTCAGGGGACCACCTGTGGGATTAGTGGCGTCTGGGCGAGTTTTCTTCGTGTTCTGCGGTTTCTCCGTCATTCGTTCTACTACATGCTCCAGAATCTTATTTTCTTTCACCCACTTTACCGTCATTTTCCATTATCTTCCTCACTTTCATAACGGGCCGATCACCCACCTTGGCTTCTCTCTGATCCAGAGTCCGTCTACTCGCATCTGACCCCAGCCGTTGTTCGTAAGTCCTGGGGAAGGGAGCATAAGTCCTCCAAACAAGGAGGGTGAAGAGCGAAAGTAGAAGAAAGTAAGGAACAAAAACCTTAACCAGGCAACTTGATCCAAAAGTAACTGAAACCACGCCAGTAGTTCACAGGCAAAAACCTAGTGATTTTTGAAACTCCGAAATCACCGAAAGTAATCCAAATTTATGAAGAGCTGGTTTGTGTACACGATAACCTAATTGCTATAACTCCCTAAGGTTTATATCTTAAGCTTTTAAGTTACAAAATTATATCACCTATAAGCTTTTGTTATGTAAATTGAGTCACGTGTTGTAATGAGCGCGGCGTTTAAAGTTTTGGACTACATTCATCATCAACCACTGACCCTTAGAGGGAATGTAAATCTTCTCTGAGCAACATGGCTCCGAGGCAACGCTTTGAGCCGGGTGGCTCAGTTGGTTAGGCGCTGGCATTTCGAACACAAGGTCGCGGGTTCAAACCCGGCCCAGACCGATGGCTTTTAAGTGTTCTTAAAAGCAACAGCTACATGTCACTAGATTTATTGGCATATTAATTAACGGGCGAATTTTCGGTACACCGGTGGCGCTGATATGATCCTGGAAATTGATAGTGTCGTTAACAAACAAAATATTTTTTTTAATCCGCGGTAAAAAAAAAAAGAGGCTCGCATTCCGGAGGCCCGGAGTTCCATTCGCTTGCCGCACTAACCATGGGTTTTTCTGGTTTTCCCTGGTTGTGAAGGCGATTCCTGCGGTGGCGTATTCTACTTCGGATTTCCTCTCATGTCTCAGATTGACTCCGGGGCTAACTGACGGACAAATAGCGCAGAAGTCTGAGTTCTGGAATGGCTTCTCATCCCTGCCTGTTAGAAGCCTTTCGTGCCTTCTCTACCGGTTCGAATTTTTCCCGATCCCGCTAGAGCAAAGCATCTGACCACCCCTACAGTGTCTTGGAGGGGGCACATCTCAGCAAAGTGAACATGAAAGCGGCAGCTGAGTGGGTGGTCGCGCCTGGAATTGTTAGGGAACTCTGTGCGCCTCTGTTGACCGCGCCGGCCTGTCCTGCGGCCCATACGTCCTCTGGGGTTCCTCAACCTCATCCTGGCTGTATGTACAGAAGAACTGCTGGGTCGAACTGCTAGGCAATTTGTGACCCCGTACTGAGCTTTACCCATAGGACTCGAGTATGAAGCTTGTATTGGTCAGTGTCTTCCATGTGCTGCCGCTCTCAGGTTCGCTTTGCTATGTGAGTCAGTGCAGTTGGAGACTTTGGGATGCATAATAACACAAGAAGTGTGACGCGACGGTAACCGGAAGATTTGGAACGTGATTCTGGATTTTTCCAGAAGCTTCTTTTTCCTCAAGCTTCCAGAAAGTATTGTGACGTTTTCTAGCTATAAAAGGAGGTAGAATTGCAAGCTGGTGCGTGTAGTAAACTGTAGCGAGCCGTGAATGACTGGCGTATTAGCGCGCAGTAGCATGCAAGAGGTCAATTGCCTGCGCGTCATAACGTCGAGTGAAATATTTGTAGCAGTGAATGAATGACTTTATTTTTAACCAATTTTTATGTTAATAAAGGCATTTGTTACAGTATTGTGAATGTGCCTTGCCGGCCCGTAGTCGCCGCACGTATTTTAGCTGTTTGCTTTGGAAAGCATGTATGTGTTCGGTCGGCTTCCTCCAAGTAGCGGCACTCACTGTCGCAGAGACTGTAATTTAGTACGTTAAGAGCGGTGGCACTACCACAAAGCCTTGTAATGCGACACCTGGGCGCAACAGACACATGCGAGAATGTTCGCCTTTTCTGGAATCTTCTGTTGACGTCATCGACAGCTCTAAAAGAAACAACTGTAAGTCAGGCTAGTCAGCTTTGAAAATCAGTTCACATTGTGGAAAGTTGCGTCGAAGCGACGAGACAAATACTGCATTACGTCGAAGTGACGACAGAAGATTTTGCTGAAGCGCTGTTGTCACAGCAACATAATAAAGACAGTTGTATTTGGCTTTGAGTAATAAAGAGACTTTGTTACTGTATCTACATAACCTATCAATGTGGATTCAATTGGACTCCACAAAAAAGATAAAAACATATATAATCATAATTTTAAAATTACATATTGAGTATTAATATTTAAACAATGTGAAGTGATAAATAATGTGTATAATCTGAAACTCTTACTTGCATTATTTTATACAGAATCTACCAAATTATCTGTTGTGTGATGTGATACGTTTGGCTGGCGAGTTGAGTAGTCTCTACCATTTTTGGCAATAAAATGATCATGATTATTTTGCAGCTTGGCACAATATACACTAAAACCTTAAAACAAGCACGTAAATAAACACAATAAGCTCAAAATGGCACCAATATTGATATTATTAGTAGAGTTCGGTTTTGAGTGCCGAAGCGCAAGTAGGAACACAGAGAGCAGTCAACGGTATAAACAGAGGGTGGTGGGGAGGGGTTTGTAGCGTAAACATGCACATGTTGAAGTATAGTCTGTTCCAAAAGCAGCTCATTATATGTATCATTCTAGTTCATAAAATAACACAATAAAACAATTATTTCATAATATAGTAGTAAATAGTAGTAGTAATTAGTAAATAAAAATGCCTTTTACTTTTACAAATAAAGGTATAAAGCTTGATACATAAAATTCAAGATAATAATGTGCCGAGCTTTGAAAAGCGCAAGAATATAAATCAACAAAACTTACTCAGAATTCGATGCGCTAAATTACAAGATGCATCTTTACTGTTGCGAAAAAGTTCTCCTCCTGTCAGTCAAAATATGTTTGTATCATCCACAAGTTTGTTTAATGTCAAAGCCTACCCTTTCGTATTTTCGACATTTTTCAATTTCCACTCTCTTTCAGTGTTCACTTGATTTGTCTACTAGCAAGAACTGAACGAGGCCAGGCAGTGAACAATATTATATAGTGCAACACGTTTTGAAACGGGTTGCAGAGACCACGCTTACTGTCTACCTCAGTCAGGCAATTTGATGACCCCGGACCGAGCTCTAATTGTCAGTAGGTAACGATAAGCATTGAGTAGGCATAACCGTTTGTTTATTCATTTATCACTTAAAACACAGTCTCACGTGACAGAAGGGTACAGCAATATCAGATATTCATAACCATATATTAAGTTTACTAATTTCACTATTCTCTTAATGATGTGTAGCCTATAAGCATTTCTTGAAAGTTTTACTTTACGGTTATTAAGTATTATTATGATCATAACTTATTTATGTCGGTCTGTGTGGCTCAGTTGGTTAGGTACTGGCTTTCTGATCCCAAGATTACGGGTTCAAAACCGGCCCAGATTGATGGCTTTTGAGTGTGCTTAAAAGCGACAACCCCTTGTCAGTAGATCTACTGGCATGTTCAAGAACTCCTGCGGGAGGAAATTCCCGCACAACGGCGGCGTGGATATGATACTGGCAATTGACAACGTCGTTAACAAAGGAAATGTTTTTAGGTTATTATCAATTTTTAAATTTGTTTAACCCACCCAGATTGATTTTTTGCCTACATTGAATCTTTTATGTGTTATCGTTAAACGAGATTTCTAGATATCCGTTCTTAATGGTTTAATATTTTGTGTTTGTTTTAAATCCCGTTGATTTTCACTTTTTTCTCGCAATTGCTTGTAAAGAGTATGTAATTTTAAGTCCAGCAACATAGCGTCCAGTTGTTAAACATTAGATTATCTCTGTTCCCTTAGTATACCAACGGATTTGTGTAATGTAGTTATTTCTGCAAAGGTTTGTCTCGATTAAAATGAAGTACATATATTTATTTATTTCTGCTAAACTATTAACAAGTGAATATGACTGGTGTTCAGTCCTGGCATTTTACCAGTCATCTCATGTTTTAAAATAATGCCTTAATCTAGTTAGTTGTCTCATTTGTAATTTGCTCTTTAACTCTGTTAACAGTCCACATCCATTTGTTTTCAGTTTGTTAAAATAATATTCTACTTTCCTATAATCTTTATGGGACATTTTAGTTACAGCCATACTTCTCTCTAAACTAAACCATTACCGATTGATGTATTCTTTTCTCCAAATTTCAGTTCCTTTGCATTTAAATATTATGTTCCAGATCTTCATTTCCACTACATGTAGAACATTGGATTTGTGGAGTGCCCATCGTTAGATCTTTCAACCTCCATATTCCTGTACTCACCCATTCAATGCCTTCTCGCTCCTCTTTGTTATCTCTAGAGCTCGGTCCGGGGTCACGAAACTGCCTGATTAAGTTTCAGTGCACACAGAGTATAACTGTAACGTGATGGAGTAGGCGTGGTCTCTACAGCCCGTTTTAAAACGTGTTGCACTATCCAGCATTGCTCATTGCTTGGCCTCGTTCAGTTCCTGCTAGTAAATATAACGGTGTACAATGAAAGAGAGCCCAGATTGAAAAATGTCTAAAATACGAAAGAGCAGCGTTCTACCCTGAATAAACTTGTGAGTGATTCAAACACATTTGAGTGATAGGAGGAGAGCCTTTTCTTTTGATACAGTAAAGATGATTCTTGTAATTTAGTGCAATGAATTCTGAGTGAGTTTGATTGATTAATGTTCATTGACTTTTCAAATATCTGCACATTACTATACGGATTTTTTTTATCAAGCTTTAAATTTCTATTTGTAAAAGTACAAGTGTTTTATTTACTAATCGTGTTATAAAATAATTATTGTTTTAGTGTGGTAATCTATGAATTAAAACGATGCGTATGTTAATACATGTAATGAACTACTTTTGGAATAGATTATACCTCAACGTGTGCACGTTTACGCTACAAACCCCTCTCCGCTAGCCTCTCTTTATACCGCAGACTGATCTGTGTGTTCACAACCCAGCTTCGTATGTCTATATATTTTCCCTTCCCGATGAATCTTTCACCGTTATATAGAATACTAAAGATCGCTGTTCGCGTACCTCACTAAACATTTTTTGTATTTCTATACCCTCAAATCCCCTTCTTGCTGATTTCCAGAAATTTTCACATTGTTTTCTCTTCTCCATATCTCCCCTTACCCATTACTTTCCAAGTTATTTCTTAGACAATTTACCCATCAATTATTATTTAAGCTTTTCTCTTGTTGTGCTAGACACAGTTTTAACACATTTCTGTCTTATAAGTTCAAGATTATATACCGGAAATGAAATATAGAGAAAAAATCAAATGTGTTCCATTCACATGACATTCTCTGGTTGCTCCACAAACAACTTTTTAACAAGCTAATCAAGATAAACATTAATAGAGTTGGTGTTATCACTTGCTTCTTTGTAAGTTGAAGGGAAATAAGGGAATGCACAGTTAAAGCGATACGCGTATCCTTTAAAAACCAATCGCTAGGTGAAACAAATGAATTAGATACTTTTGCTTGCTAGGAGTAAACAAACGCGATGAAAAGAAAGATGACTTCCCGTTTGAGAAATGTTTGAGTAGCTTAAAATTCAAATCAATAACTCGGAATATCTGGAAGTCGGTTAACTCTGCAAAAAACGTATATGACATAAATTGTGCGTTTCAACGATCTACATATATTATTGTTATTAATTTTTTTGTGTAGTAGGTGTTTGTTTATCTCTTAGGTTTATCAGTCATACATAAGTCATCCAGAATGGAGAGGTCTTCAGAGGCTATTCCCAGATAACTCAAGAAATACATTTCGTTCGTCATGAACATATCTTAAACATATGACATTTTAAAAAACATCATTGGAGCCATTTTTCAGAAAATAAAAAAAAATCGAATATTCCATGTAAAGGAGTTGGCGTTTGGGGGAACTTTCTTGAAAACCTTCGTGTCGCATCCATGGAAGATTCTGAACGTACACACCAAGTTTGGTGTTTAACCGACTTTTCGTTTTTGAGCTATACTGCCCACACACACACACACACACACACACACACACACACACACACACACACACACACACTAGTCGCCCTCCGTGGTGTAAAGGTTACCATGCTAATTTCATATACCTAAGGTCGCGGATTCAAACGCGGAGGAGGAGATGGATATTTTCGGGCGTAAAAATCCATAGCATGGTTTCCTTCGGAAGGGAAGTAAAGCCGTTGGTCCCGTGTCGTAGATTTACGGTCACGTAAAAAAACTCAAGCCTGAGCAAAATTAAGTGGTCTTTCACGCCCAGTATAGAATGGGATGCTGAGAACCACAGCAGTTAAAGAGGGCCCATAAATAAAACGCCATTTCTTTTAACATACACACACACACACACAGGCACATGGGCATGTTTTTAAAATGCTTTTTTGTATTCAGGGTCTCAAAACATGTATTTCCGGTGAAATATTGGTATTGAAATACCTTCTCTATCCACTAAGTACATGGTATATACCTGCTAGAGAAAGTAATAAACTTACGTAATAATGAGTTATGGTATATACCCAGTCGATAGAGAGTAGAGAGAGTCATGTGAATGTAAAGCATCAGATTTAGTTTTTACTGTGCTCACTATACTGTCTCGGCGTGCGTTAGACTGGTAGTGGATCAACCAAGTTCGTTTGTGTGCAGGGCCTTCACTAGGGGCTCATCTTCTCACGGTGGGCGCAGTAATGACGCACCTTTGATATTAAAGGGCAGCCAAGGTTCAGCAGAATAATTGGAAGGAACACGTACCTGATTCGTAAAAGTGGGGTTTCTGCTTTCAAATACCCCCCTTCCTCAGCATGTAGCGTGCCCTGACAAGCGAGCATTCTCATGGGGCGGATAAAAATGTGATTGTTACTTTCTCTACACGTACTATGTACATAGTGTATACAGAAGCTATTGCACTCCAGCCAAAAATTCTATTTTACCGCAAATATATGTTTTAGGGTCCCCTGTATCAAAAAAAGAGCATTTTCAGAAAAAGGTCCGTATGAGTGTATTCCTCCGTGTGTCCGTGTGCCTGTGAACACGATAATTCAAAAACGAAAATTCGGTAAAGCACCAAACTGTGTATTTAAGTTTAGTATCTTTCAGGGATGCGACACGAAGATTTTGAGAAAAATCCACCCACTCCAAACTACCCTTTACATGGAACTTTTTTCTAAAATTTTTATTTTCTCTAAAATGGCTCTAACGATTTTGATTAAAATATCGTATATTAAAGATATTTACCTGAAAAATAAAATGTATATCTTGAATTTTCTGGGAGTAGGCTCTGCAGACTACTTTATTCTGGATGAACTTTACGGAATTTGGGCATAACTGCTAAACCGTAAGAGGTGGACAAAAACTTACCGCACAAAAAATATAGAACACGTTAAAACACAATTTATGTTATATCCATTTTTTAGATGGAGTTGATCGTTTTTTTTTTTTTTTTAGATATTCCTTGCTTTTGGTTTCAGCTTTAAAAACTTACACTTTTCTCATAGGGGAATTTGTCTACTCCTGTCCATACAAACAAAGGAACTTCAGCCTCATAGCAACCAGCTTTTGACTATCACTTTAACCCATGGTACTCCCTTATTTCACTTCTACTTACAAGGAAGTAATAAGACTATTTCTGCTAATTTTTTCTCGATTAGCATGAAGTAAATAGAAGCATAAGCTTTTTAGCAATAATTTTTACCAGAGATGTAAAGAAAGCCATGTGAATGGAACACATCAGATTTTTTCTTCTTGCAACATGTTTGTAATGTCAAAACAAGTGCATATACAAAATTTTATAACGTGAGTGCGAGTTATTTACATATTAATCAGAGCGGGGAAGGGGATGGCGTTTGGTTTCATGTGAGAAGAAATCAAATTTCTTACCGTAATTGAAGCTTCTCGGGAGTACTACACATCTGCAAATGCAATTATTATTCCTGAACATATACCCTGCAGTAATGGTATCCCACAAAAAAGTGTATAAAACATAATTTCACTGTACACCATCCACACCCAATAACTGCCACTTTTTCGCATTTATCACGGTGGCTGCTGGCTGAACTTTCAGAAAAATCTGATGTGTTACACTCACATGACTTTCTCTAGCTACTCAGCAAACAAACTTCTTACAAAGGATAATTATTCCTTCAACACCATGCTAATCGAGATAAACATTAGTAGAATTTAATACTTAGGTCCTTATAAGTAGAATGGAACCAAGGGAATGCACTATGATGAGTGATAGTCAAATGTTTTTAAAGCTATCATTAAGCGATTGTCATTGCAAATCTCTTTTTTGCTTGGCCAGGAATAGAACAAAAGAAAAACGGCCACTTACATCTGAGAAAAGCATAAGTACCTTACAATTGAAAGGATAAGAAAAAATATCTTGGAAACGGTTACTTCCACAACAAAAATGCAAAAGGCATAAAAGGTGTGTTTTGACGAGATCTAAATTTTTTGAAAAGCAAGGTTTTGTCTATTTCTTATGGTTTACTAGTTATACCAAATTAAGCAAAATTCATCCAGAATAAATCGGTCTTTAGAAGGTATTCCCAGAAAGTTCAAGTTATACATTTTATTTTTAGTAGAAATGGCTTTAATATGTGGTATTTTAATCAAAATCGTTATAGCCATTTTTAAGAAAAACAACATTTTCAAAAATTGTTCCATGTAAAGGGTAGTTAGGGGAGGGGAAATTTTCTTGAAAATCTTCGTGTCGCATACTTGGAAGTTACCAAACTTAAATACCAAGTTAGGTATTTAACCAAATTTTCGTTTATGAGTTATGCTGTCCACAGACACACACACAGACACACACACATACACACATACACACACACACACACACACACAGGGACCTGTTACTGAATATGCTTTTTTTGGATTAAGGGGGTCCTAAAACATGTACTTCCGGTGAAATCTCAACATCAAATTTTTGGGTGGAATGCAATACTTCTCTATCCCTATGTACATTGTACAAACGGTGCTAGAGAAAGTTTAAAAAAAAAATCCAAAACACAACGGATTATTGCTTTAAGAATTTGAAAGGACTATGTGATAAAAATAAAAAAGGTGGCAGTTAAAATGAAATGACGTTTTATTTATGGACGCTCTTTAACTGCTATGGTTCTCCGCGTCTCATTCTATACGGGGCGTGAAAGACAGCTTTTGAGTTTGCTCAGAGGCCTCTCTATTAGGATTGCGGTTCTTTTATGTGCCATAAATCTAACGCGGGAACCACGGCTTTGCTTCCCTTCCGTAGGAAGCCATGCTAAGGACTTTTACGCCCGAAAAAATCCATCGTCCTCCGCCGGGTTTGAATCCGCGACCTTGGGTATATGAAGTTAGCATGGTAACCATTACACCACGGAGGGCGACACACTTTTTTGTGGTATACCATTACTACAGGAATAATAACCGCATTTGGTGATGTGAAGTACCTACTCCCGAGAAGCTTCAATTACGGTAAGAAATTTGATTTTTTTCACAAGCCAAGCGTCACCACCTCCCCCGCTCTTATTTATATGTAAATAACCCTCGAAGTAATTTGCGTTATACAAATTTGTATAAGTACTTGTTTTGACATTACAAACATGTTGGAGGAAAATAAATCACATTTTTATCTGCCCCTTGAGAATGTATGCTTGTGAGAGGTCCTTTTTCACATCTGTTATGTAGTAACAACAATTCTATTCGCGTAATTCAATATATTTTATGCCGGTGATAAGTAAATACACCATGTAGATATATTATGCATTAAGATAAGCGCTTAAGGCAATGCATCGGTAAAATGTGGTAAAAAATTAAACTTTTCGATTTTAAAATGTTTGTATTCTCATTATAAAATACTTATAACTTCTACTTTGATGCTATACAGTTGGGTTTTAACATAACCATTTTTAAAGCCATATGTGCCTATTTAATTGTCCCTGTAGCTTTTATGAAAGCACTGCACTGAACTTGAAATTCCATTTTCTCAGATTTTCTTTTTACCTTCTCTAGCACATGTGTACACAGTAGATACCGAAAGCATTGTATTCCACCCAAAAGGATGCGAAATGAAGATTTTCAACCACATCCCCCGACACCAAACTATCCTTTAAATGTAACAATTTTCGAAAGGTTTGATTTTCTCAAAAATGGATCTAACGATGTTAATCAAAATCCGTATATTAAAGATATTTACATGAAAATAAAATGTATTCCTTGAATTTCCTGCAAATAGCTTCTGAATAACTGTTCATCTTGGATTAAATTTTCTGAAATTTGTATAACTGCTAAACCGTAAGAAATAGACAAAAACTTACTAGACAAAAAATATAGATCTTGTTAAAACCTAAAATGTATGTCATACATTTTTGTTGTAAAGTTGACCGTTTCCGAGACCATCTGTGTAACTTTTCTCAAACGGGGTCACCTTTCTCTTCATTTCTTTTGTTTTACTGGCAATGCAAAACGATCTGAACTTCAAATGTTCACATATCGACCAGCCATTAAAAGATCTGACGCTCTCTAGAAATAGGCTGTATAAGCCCCTCCGATATGCTGTGCAGTGTTGAGCTAGCATTAAAAGATTCATTGTCTTACGAAACCCCTCTAAAGAGCCTAAACCTTTAGTTATTTGTTTGTTCTTCCAATATATAGTTTCCTCATGAATGAAAAGAATTGATTGGGAAAATAAGCTGGGATACTTATAGCGCTAATACTATCTTTTAGAGGAAATTTAACGTTAGTGATCTTGAGATGAGGGCAAGGAACTGTTAAAGACAACAGAATCTAGAATAGTATCAGAATACTACCAAAGTATTGTAGATAAAGTTAATCAACACTAAATTCCTTTTGTAGTGAGATAAGACGTTTATTTTACTGTCTGTAACTCGAAATTCTACCTAAAACTGTACATTTAACAGCAAGTCCATGTTGTTATTTATATAGGTTATTCAGAATTTTGTATTAGGATTATTACAAAATGATGAGGACAATAAGTACAAGGTATAGCTCGAGAGGCAAGACAAGAGAAAAACCGTAAGCTGCGCAGTGGAAACTTTCTCCCTGAAGACTAACGGTGGGAGAAGTTGTGCCAACACATATGCACAGAAGTCTTAACGTTGCTGTCCACAAAGGAGTGAAGTACACCAGCGCTAGTTTTAGTGTGGCATTCTTTAGGGTTTATACAAATAAACACTAGCAGATTATTGTTAACTTGGAAGAAGATAGTGATGACAACGTTATCAATAGCGATGCTGTTATGAGGATGAAGATGATGGTACAATGAGCGGGATTACTCACATGTGGTGAGCACATAACATTGCTTAAGGTTTGGCTATGTTTCTGGTTGCCCATTCATTGTATGACAAGTTGGATCGTAACCAAAAATGAACATATCGACATTTCTTCGAGCAAAATACTCCGTCTGACGCTCTACATGTTGCTAATGACATTATATAAGTATAAAATAGCTTAATAACTAACAAAGTCATTTCTCTATAGCTATGGTTGAGTGCAAACAATTGCTATCATGTGAGTTGCAATTGTTTAACGCTGTACTCTGTTGTGGTTGTGATCAGTCATTCGCGGCAAGCTGGTCTCTCTATTCCCCTCTTAGCTATCGCAGAGAGGATGGACAAGATTTGTTCGTGTCTCACCTCACGATCTATACATTTGGTTATGGCAAGCTACGCATGTTTCACAATCAATAGCAATTTCAGAACTATCAGAGCTATGAGTAGTATTTGAGTAGGTAACCGCCCTTTACCCTGTACCTGACAGCTAGGTCAGGCTTACTGAAAACGAATAAGGAGAAACTCGTTTGTTTTCATGACATGATTACCGAGGACACTCCCTGAGATGCGATACATGGGCATTACACGCTAGTGCTTCGTCTATTGCCTAATCTCAAAATAGGTAACTTTCAAAGTTACATAACAACTACCTAAAAGAGTTTCGAAGCTGCGACATTAAATTTCGGACTAACTCAAATTTAAGAAACTGTCATATTAGTTTTGTGTCGTTTTAAAACAACCTGTATAATTTTTTCTCACTGTCTCCTTCGCATGGATCGTTCAATAACTAAAAGTATTTTATATACCTTTGTAAAATGTACATGTGATTAAGAACCACACGATATGGAAACTTCCTGTAATTATTCTCTTTAACTAATTTAAATGCAGCGTACATTCTGCTCATCTAGTAGCGGGAGTTATTTAAATAAGAGTAAAACCTATTAGTACATGGATAGCACAAATGCACCGTTGTTTTTTGTTCTTCTTTTTTTTAAATTTATTTGAAAAAAGTTTATCTGCTCAAAGACTAGGATCTACCTCAGTTACGTTAATTGAGTTTTTGCTCTGTAACTGTTATTTCATGCTTTTTATGAGTGCTTAGAATAAAACCAGACACAGACACTATATATATATATATATATATATATATATAGTTAAGGTAATAACTTATTTTTCAAAATTGAGCATTATTTCGAAAATAGTAATATTTTCTTTATTGTGTTTTTGGGAGGCAGTATAAAAATTTTAAAACAAATTAGTGAAAAATTGCATCGTGTGGAATATTTTGAGTTTGGGAAAGTGTTGGGAAAAAGTTAGCGACAAAATAGGATTTTAAGTTAGGAAAAAGAGTGAAAAAGAGACAGTTTCTTAAAGTTTACACTTCATTCAATTTTATTGTGAAACAACTTTTTTTTTTTTAATTTTCACAATTTTTGGTCAAATTTCACAGATACATTACCTTAAGTAAGCAACCGATAAAATAAAAGGGAATATACCTGCATAGTAATTTTTAAGGTTATTTATTGCATCCACAATACTCCCATCCCGCTACAACCCTTACGGGCGTGTGCCTCCCAAATCGACTGCCGACCTCAGGCTCGACAGCGGTGGACGATTATTATCAAATCGATACGGGATGCGATGTGGCCAGCATCACTCATCCCCCAGCTGAAATATTGCCTATTGTGGTCGTGATTGCACACCTATCGCAGCTCCTCGCTTTCCTCGCGGCGCTGAGTGGATAACGAAATTATACCCGTAAGTAAAAATCGGCAGACGCATGTGTGACATCAAATCCGGACGTATCCGTGTTCAGGAACCAGAGCTCCACGCTGTAACCAACTGGGCCATGACGCAAAACTATTTGCATATGTGCATTTACTAAATATATATATATATATATATATATACTAATATTTATTATAAACAGATACAATTTGTGTGCATGTGTGTATAAGAGAGAGAGAGCGTATGTGTGTGTTTGTGTGTTGGCTATACTAAAAAATCATACAACAATTTCAATAATTATTTTTTTCGCCGCTGAGGAAAACCTACTAATTTAAATTCATACATCACTAAAAGGGCGGCGCAGTGGCCGAGTGGTTAGACCGCTCGTCTCTCACCTAGGCGGGCCACATGTGGGATTTGTTGTGGACGAAGTGGCGTCTGGGCGGGTTCTCTCCAGGTTCTCCGGTTCCCCCCGCAAGTCATTTCACCAATTGCTCCATCGTCACCTTTTCTAGCATCCATTTCGCTTGTTTTTCATATCATCCACTTCTTCACGCTCATGCGAATCGACCAGTCCTTCCAGGTTCTCCATTCTGTGGTTTCGTGCCGTTGGCTCCCCGACAGGCTTCTGACCCCTAGGCCTGTAAGTCCTAGGGGGGGTGTCAATCCTACATAAAGGGAGGGTAAGCCGACTACGAAAACAACACTTAAAGATTAAATAGGGTGTTACGAAGCTTTTTTTTTTTTTTTTTTTTTTTTTTTTTTTTAAATACGGTACCGGAGTCTGATCGGGACTCCGGCACTGTATACCTTACTTTTATTTATCTATTTTTAACTTGTTTTTCTGTATTATTACTGGATTGCTGTTTTCTTAATTTTACAACACACACATAAACACAAACATATAACACCCATGCCCAAGGCGGGACTCGAACCCACGATCCCCAGCGCTACGAAAAACCAAAGCAGGACGCCTTGGCGAGCGCGGCCATGGGGGACCGGCTAGCTTTTGTTGAAAATGCCTTGCAGTAGAAAATATGCTCTCGAAGCAATAATTGCTCATATGGTTTAATGGGTAACGCCAAAAACTGATGACTGAAAGGTCATAGATTCGCTTCCTGACATGCATTTATTACCAGTCTCCGTAGCCGCGCTCGCTAAAGCATTGGTGCTGCGTAGCACACAGGGTCGTGGGTTCGAGTCCCGCCTTGTGCATGTATGTATATGTGCAAAAAGCAAACGGTAAATCAAATAGGTCAACAAATGAAATGTAGGGAAACTGGAAAAAAGTGGAAAAAGGAAACAGTGGCGGGGTCCCGAAAAAAAGCTATGTGTTTAACAGACGTACAGTTTGTGTATAAGCGTTGAGGAAATTAGGTGTAATAAAGCGACGTTGTTAACAGTGAAATGGAGCAACACAAAGGGAAATTCTGCTTCAAACGTTGGAGAACCCCAATGGAATGTCACGACATTCTCGTGTATGCAAAAAGTGCTTTATTGAAACATTTGATGTGTTCCATTTCTCTAGCTGTTCCACAAACTTTCCTTACAAAATATTATTCTTTATTCGAGATAAACTTTAACAGAAATGTTCTTATTACTTGCTTGCTTTAAGTAGAACGGAACTTGATTTCTTAAAACTTAATATTTTATTTATAAAATTGGGGCACTGTTTCGAAAAAGGTGATGTGACCATTTTCTTAAAGTGTTCTTTTTGAGTCACTATAAAATTATTGAAACAAATTAGTGAAAAATTGCTCGTGTGGAACATTTTGAACATGGATTTTGTTTGAAAAAGTTTGTGAGAATATAAGGTTATAAGTTGGGAGTGCCTATTACAGGCTGCTCGTTCCTTCTAGACGAATGACCTCTAGCGAAGATACAGTGAGCTAGCCTACCCTTGATAAACAGGTCAGCAAATAGTTTATGTTACAATAACAAACAGCTCTGCATCCATTTGATTACGTTTCTAGAATGCTCAATAAAGGTGAGTAAGTGACTCGCATCTAATCTCGCATTTAAAAATGGAATTCGTCAAGAACTGGTACGTGATCTATAATAAACCTGCGTCTTTCCATAGCGTCAGTTAATTTGTAATTAAAAGTGCGAAAACGGATAAGCCAGGATGGGTGATCTGCCCGATGCCTGGAGTGGATGGCATGAAATGACGGTAAATGAATGAATGTGAAGATGACTATGGAAAAATATATTTTCTTACATTTTAGAATCCACATCATTTTATTATGAAAAAAATAATTGTTTAGTTTTCCCCTTGTCACGTGGTTTTGTGCACATTTCCTTTGAATTTAAAGTGAAATGATAATAGGCCCGTTACGTCGTGCACTAACCAAAACTTGGGAGAAAATTTTCGAACCCGTGACTGAAGATCGTTGACTGACAGTTTGAATTTTGGACCGATGATTCATTAAAAAGGGTAATTACAGACTATGCAACATTCTCAGAACTTGGAAAACTGTCGGGAGGGAGGTTAAGGAAGTTAGTTTATATGCGATGTTTACATCCTTTTGCGTGAATATTTCATCCATTATTAGGAATAACCAGGATTGTAGGTAATCACAGTTATAAGGGGTATAGGTATTGAATATATAACGGAGAGAAACAACTTGCGATCTACTTAGATATACGTGCCCTCCACTCCCAGGAGGAAGGGATGAAGTGAAGGAACTACAGGCCGTAGGCAGACAGACCACAGAGACGTGCGGAAGTCCTTTACAGTTCCTAGCTTGAAGACTCGTACCACTACTGGAGTTGCCCAGAGAGGGCAAAATGAAATTGAGTTTTATTTATGGACGCTCTTTAACTGCTATGGTTTTCAGCGTCCCATTCTATACTGGGCGTGAAAGACCGCATTATTTTGCTCAGAGGCCTCTTTTATCAGGCTTGAGGTTCTTTTACGTGCCGTAAATCTAAGACACGGGCCTAACGGCTTTACTTCCCTTCCGAAGAAAGCCATGCCCGAAAAAATCCATCGTCCTCCGCCAGATTACCCAGAGAGGGCGATGAGCGAATCGTAGTCCCCAGGATCCAGAAACTAATTACTCCTTTGTTTGAAAAATCATCCGCAACATCTGTCCGGTACCACAATACTCCACGGAACCTAGAAGTTCACATGAAAAATGAGAGGCACACGGAATGAAAAGGAAATGATGTAAACGGAATCGTGGTAGATGCAAAACCCCCTCAGCATTCATCTACCGACCAAGAAAAGTAATAAAAAAAAAAAAAAAAAAAAAAAAAAACACATGGTCAGCGTGACTGGTCAATGGAATTCGAATCGGGACCTTCCTAATGCAGGCCACACCCGTTATAGTGGAGCCAAGTCCCTTATAAAGTGATACAGGAGAGCACTCACCATAATAATCATCTAGATCATTGCAAATTGTTTCCTGGAAGAAAGTCGGTACATGAAATTAATTTGTTAGTCATTTCTCGTGCAACGTTGGATAAGCTGCTAGTATATTTTAATTTAGATCCTGTATACAGCTAAGTTTAGTTAGCATTCCATTAAGGAATAGATAATAATACCGAATACAGATCATACACTTGCCCTCCTAGGAAATAAGGGAGCTCATATCACACGCACGACGTTTAGAGGACTCTTCACCGCCGGCAAGAGCACCACTTTACTCACAGAGTGATTTGTTTCCAGCAAAATGTATAATTTCCCTTTTATTGTTTCCTCGATATCTGAGAGCAGCCAGAGGGTAAATAATGTCGCAAAAGAAATGACAGTGGAGCAGAAGAAGAACTGGGTCGCGAGATCTCGGAAACAATAAAAGTTTCAGAGGTCAGTAAAACAAAACATGTCCCAAGCATCCAATTTTAAAGGCACCAAAAGCTTTAAGCGGTATCTTCCATTTAGTGGTCACGTGCCATTTGTGCACACGATACAATTTTAGAACGTCCATAAAGTTATCTGTACTTCTCAATTTCTAAATTCAACCTATTACTTTCTGTAGCACTTATGTACAATGAACATAGTACGTAGAGAAGGTATTGTATTCCATCCAAAATTCGATAGAGATCTCACCGGAAGTACATGTTTTAGAATCACATTTTAGAAAAAGTTCGTGTGTGTGTAGAGAGAGTAAAACTCAAAAAGTAAAACTAAGTTTGGTACTTAACTTTCGTATCTTCCAAGGATGAAACAGAAAGATTTTCAGAAAAATACCCCACCCCATCTACCCTTTATATTTAACTTTTTTTTTTTCTCCAAAAATTTTGATTTTCTCAAAATGGTTCTAACGATTTTGATTAAAATGCCATACATTTAAGATATTTTCATGACAAACTAAACGTATATCTTAAATCTGCGAATACACTTTGAAGACCTCTACATTCTGGATGACTTTTGTATAACCGTAAGAGATAAACAAAAACTTACTACACAAAAATGTGGATCTCGTTAAAATACACAATTTGTGTCATGTACATTTTTTTAGAGTTAACCGTTTCCGAGATATTCCTTGTTTTGGTCTCAATTTTAAATTAGGTACGTAAACGGGACGTCACTTTTTTATTTATCTCTCTTTTGTTTTACTCTTGGCCATACAAAAATAACAGAATTTATTTGTTTCAGAGCAACGGGGTTTTAAAAGTTTGACTAAACTTTAGCTTAGTGTATTCCCTCATTACCTTTCTGCTTATAAGAAACTAAGTAATAAGACCATTGGTAATGTTTATATCCATTAACATAATATAGATAAAAGAATATTTTGTGGGAATAGTTTGTTTACAGAACAGATAGAGAAAGCATTTGAATGGAACACATCAGATTTTTTTTACAGTACTGGAAGGAGAAACATATGCAGGAAAATTAAGCAAAACACAGTTGTATAGTCTGTAGCTTGTGCCCCAATAAGGTTATGTTCTGCCGAGAAAACACTGAGCGATATGTCGAATTTGGAAGTCGCGAGTTCAAATACGGTGACCGCCCACACTGCCATACATGTAAGTACTTTCGTGGTTTCTCTGGGACGGAAGGTGAAAGCTGTGGTGGTTACTGTTATATAAGTACCCATTATTTTCTTCATTGTCATGTGTTTCAGGGTTTTAAGGCCAGACAACGTTGTTCGGGGCCAAGTGGTTAGACCATTCGCCTCTCACCCAGCGACCGCATGTGAGATTTGTGGTGGACAAAGCGGCGCAGGGGTGGGTTTTCTCCGGGTTCTCCGGCTTTTCCCACCATTTTATTCCACCGGTACTCCGTCTTCATTCTATGTATCACCAGTGTTATAGCTTGCGGTGCTATGGTATTAAAAGCGGGCGTTAAACACTATCCAAAAAAAAAAGTTGTTCGGCTTTTTGCGATTGGGTGGTGGATGTGCGTTTTGTAAAGATTTCGTCCCTAACGTAGGTCGGGGCTGCCCAGTTGGGACCCGCCTATGAGTGAGTCCTACCAGGGGAGATCTCAGGGGTTAGAAGCTTTGTGGGTGGTGATTAGTGGCGTGGTCTTTCGCCTCTGGTCGCCGTAGAGTAGAGAGCTACACCGCCAAGGGTAAAGGCAACAGGAGGAAGAAATAACCGCAACCGGATGAAGAGACATCTGACATTGCATCCGCCGACGACTCCGCGAGTGCCGCCTGTAGTGACACGGCCTCAGCGCAGAACTCCCAGCCGCCCACTAGCGCTCCACCGACACAGCCTACACTCGTCGAAGCTGACAAAGGACACGGCGAAAATATAGCAACACCAGCCACGGAGACCTGCACTGCCACCATCACGACCTTCACGCCTCCGCCGGGCAGCAGTGCAGCTACCGACACTTCAAGCCAGCATGCAGCCAAAACATCCAAATGCCACGGCCACTACAGTGCCGTCGCGACAGGAGTACATAGACACCTGGCCCCACAGCTGCTCCTGGAACAACTTCGACATCACTGGCCCTCACTCTTGAAGGCCACTAGGATTGTTACCAGGAGCGGACCTACTCCACTTGTGCGCCTAGTCTTCCGGGACAAAGCACATTACGACGCTGCTCTCCATGCGCGCGTGGACCTTTTCGGTTTCACGCTGCGCTTCGAAGCCAGCAGAACTTCTTGGACTCCGCCGTGCCGCCGTTGTTGCCTGTATGGGCATTCAATGGAGGATTGCTCGGCGCCGCCACGCTGCCACTATTGTGGCGCCCCGGAGTTGACGTCTGCCTGCCAGCACCACGACCTGACCAGGCGCAAGAGATTTTGTGCCACCTGTTGCAGGTCTGAGCACTACACTGGACAGTCTCGCTGTCCATTGTACCCAAAGCCAGCTCCAACGGACACGCAAGCAAGCCAACACGTAGGTAACTACCGCCTGCCAGGGTGCATGCGCGCCAACTCTGCAACACACGCCTCATCTAAACAGCCAACTCCGCAGCCCAGCCGGGCCTACACACAACAGCGCTCATCCCCAGGACAGCCAACATCATCATCGCAGCAAGCCTGGAGACCAACGCTGAAAAAGAACTCAACAGCAACGCAGACAGAAACCACGCCGCCGCAACAACCAACACAGCAGCAGACAGAGGAGCTTCTTCTTGAGCTCAATGTCATATACACACTGCTACAGGAGACCGCAGATACCAACGCCAAGATCGTGGAGGCAATTCAGGACCTTCATGCCGAAATCCTGAATCTGCCGACACGAATCACAACACTAGAAGACACACTCACAAACCAAATCAAGCTGCACGCCAAAGAAGCGTCAGAAAACCACCTTGCCAGCCTTGATGCTCAGGAGAAGGCAAAAAATCGGATCACAACATACATCATAGAAAGCCAGAACATTCTAATCAGGACATTAGATCCACACAATCCTCCGCCGTTTACAGGAGATACCACGCGCTACAAACAGGGAAGGCCACATCGTAATTAACTATGGCTACCCCTACCCATATACACATCCACACCACAGTACTATCACCAACATAAAATAAAGTCCACACCTCAAAATATAGGTCTACGTCTGGGCTTAGGTCAAGGCGTAATACCTACCCTCCCCTGTCGGAATTCCGACCAACCCAAGTAAGCACCCACGAATACACGGTTTGCTTAGGCGGTACCGAGCCCCATTACACCAATGTTTTCCCAATAAATAGAGACACCACAGAATCAAATCCTTTCTCTCCCATTTTCCCTTATCCTTCCCAAATACCTTATACCTGTTATCCTTATAATCTTTATTCCAGTTATCCCCCCCCCCAAAAAAAAGATTAGTGGCGTGAACCAGATACGTTCGGGATTTCGTCCACGATTGTGCCCGCCCTTGTGGATGTGGTCGCCCTTCGGGTCTCTCCCCTCATTCATCCAATCTCTCAGGAGTGACCGTAGAAGCAGAGGACCGCGTTCCTACGTACTGTTGGACCACGAGAAGAAGGTTCAGAATATAAATTGATTAATTGGATAATATTGTAATCCTCGTGAATTTGTAATAGTTAAGGGTATGAAAAATAGAATTGCAATTGATATAACTAAGGCAATCAAAAAACGGTTTAAAGTTGCATTATCAACGGCGAAACCACCTCATACTCATTGAACTAAATCAATACCTAAATAAGGAATAGCTGATAGGGGGTCTGAGGTATGAGAGGGAGCTATCTACTCACGCAGTCGATTTGTTTTACGAAATGTGTATGTGAGTATCCACTCTGAAGCATCTAACTGCTGCGAAAGAAAAAGGTCGTGTGTGTCTGTTGACAGCATAGCTAAAAAAGTAGGTTACTTACCAAACTTGATACTTTAGTTCAATATCTTCCAAGGTTGTGACATGAAGATTTTCAGGAAAATCCCCTTCCCCAATTTACCCTTTACATGGAACGTTTTTCGAAATTTTCAAACATTTAAAACTGGATCTAATGATTTTGATTAAAATACTGTATATTAAAGAGATTTACTTGCAAATGAAATGTATATCCTAAATTTCTTGGGAATAGCCCTTAAAGTTTTCTTCATTCCTAATGACTTTTGAATAAGCAGCATAATGAAGTGTTCCTTGAATAATTCAATTTACAGGTCAAAAATAAGTCGATCATGAAAATATGATGAAGGGTCCTCCACTCCATCCCACTGCAATAAACTTGACAATTTGCGTTCACGTGGTTCCGTGGTATGTCAAATCTGCCAATCCTGGCATGCTTTTTAACGTCCGGAAGGTCCCGCTGCCTAGCACTTTCGTGATCTATTAGTTCTTTACCGTCCACCAGGTAATGCTCGGGTAGGCATTAGTTTTGTGTTAGCCGATAGATGGAGGCCTAGAAGGGGCCGCTGATAAACGCAAATGTCGCAGTTTGTGAGTTACAGTTTCGTCATATCTGATACGGGATATTTGTTTGTATTCATGATATTGATTCGAAATAAAACGATTTGAATTTGCAGATTTGGCATTAATGTTATTTTAGTTACCTATCAATTCAGCTGCTCAGTAATTCTGCCCAAAAATTAGCACGATGTTAAAGCGAATTTGTGTAAAATATTGAAGACAAATCACCAATAATTAAAATTATTAAGGTGAATTTTAAAAATGATTGTAAACTCAAAATTGTGCCACTGATAATAGCTGACTAGTGAGGATAATTTCCCGCAACTGAGGATAGAATGATGATTCGTCACGACACCTCTATAAAGTGAGGAGAGCTGAACGCTTTTAACGACCCAGAAGGCTATTCCCTGTATCGTAAAGTATGTTATAGCATATAACAGACTGCTTGGAGGTTTCGATCGAATTTGCCTTACGGTCTGAAGGATTTACTTAAACGGTGAAGTGTCTGCTTCTGAGAGCTCTCCGCCTGAACGCTACCCTTAGCTTTCGACGTTCTTCACAATTCAATTTTCACAGTGGTAAAGCCATCGATACATAATATGTGTATTCTCTAAAGGAGTTAATGTTGCCAACCTTATTTAAAGTTCCCTGGTTTAAAAGAAAACCTAAAAAATGTCGCAAAACCAGGGCTCATAATAAGGAAGCTAGACAAAAAAAAAAAGAACTAGTTTCAGAATTTCTTTACTAAAATTGCTCTTTACGGGTATACTTTAAATCTCTCTGATCAAAGGTTGTATAGGGTATGAAACGGAAGGAGGCACCTTCTTGAGATCCATTGCGGCTACCATTCCTCTAGAATGAATGAAACACAGGCCCAACAGGTCGCAGGCAGATGGACCACAGAGACACGCGGGAGTCCCTGAAGTTACAGGTTTGAAGATCTGTCCCACTACTGGAGCTGCCCAGAGAGTGCGATGAACGGTCTTTCAACCAAACATCCTCCTAGTGACCACGGTGACTATTCTTTCTTTAAGATAGCATTCGCGACATCTGTCCGGCGTCGCCAAAGAAACCTAGAAGCACAGCTAAAGCATGAGAGGTAAACGTTTGGAAAGGAAATTGGTAGATGAGCTGAACCGGGGTAAAAATGACCAGAGTAACCGATCTCGCTCGGCAATCATCACTTCAGTCCTTGAGGTTTACGTTGAAATATGTCAATTTTTCTGCTCCCTGACCGACCTAGGAGGTGGGGTGTGTTCATGACGGTCCAGTGCTGTAAATCCCTGTCAAAATAATCCTTCACTGCCTATTACTCTCTCAGTATCAGTTGTAATTGTGTTGTTACCAGTTGTACTTGTTTTATGGCAGTGAAATATGGAAAGTATGCCTATATCTTTGCCGTCCTTGCTACTCTGGCTTTCATATTGTTCCAAACGAGGTTGGGAAACGAGGAGAAACCTTTGCGATCGGAGATTGAGACTAGGCAGTGAAGGATGACCAATTGCCGTGTAGAATATATTCGTAACTATTTCTATCCACCATGTTTCAAGTTAAAGCAAATACCCAACACATGTGTACACCGCAGCTTTCAGATAACTTACATCATATGCAAGCCAGGGAGGGGCTGAGAGGGCTATAGGCCCGCTCTTTAATTAAAGGGAAATATATAGCATTTATTATACTTACAGCATAGTTTTATTTTGTTTTCTAATTAAAAACCAGTAGTTTTATTTCTATTTTATTTATTAAAACCAGATAGACATTTAATTGCTCATAGTCAGATAGTGGATTATCTTAGCGATAGTCATATCTCAAACGCTACTCCACTCCGGTAAAACCTGGATTTGATGATGCCCAATTTGATGGTGTGCTCTTGAATCTGAGGTTTATGGGGGAAGGCGTGCATTGTCATGAAAGAAACGATATCACTGCTGGATTGTTGCATTCTGTGGTTCCCTGAAACCATTCTTTAGAGTCTCGCAGGACAGAGCCCATTTCACACCGAATTAAGATCATACAAGTGGAAAGGGGCTTTATACCAAAATAGTGCGTGGAGAAAAAAAAAATCGCCAAATTTCAACAAGTGTTAATGAAGACATCTGAGAAAATATTGGTATTTATGTAGTAAACAACTTGCCTATAACTTTTCTTATCCGTCTACACAATTAAAATCCTATTGTACTGTTTCATCTTACGTAACTGCTAAAGCCATGTTCTAAGATTAACCTGATTCTGTTGGTCAGTCTGTGGTACCGCTGCGTCTCTAAGTCTCGTATTTTCACAGCATTAATTGCTTCAATCAGAAAAATGTCGAATGGGCGACCCAGATTTTTAATGGATGAAAACCCCTAGCGCATGGCACCAACTTTATAACCTCAGGCTGCCCAGTTTGATCCAGGAGAGGCCTTTCATTTACTCAGTCCATCTTTAAAAGTAATGTTTTCCCAGTAACAGTGCACTCTCGACTAATTGCACGAGCTACGTCGAATCTGAATAAAAACCCATCGTTATCCAAGATCCATTTACATTAGCAATCGGGAAAGACTCCAGTGTTTCGCCGGTCACGGCCATCTGCTTTGCACTATTTCTATTGCAAACAAGAATGCCTTCAACTATCGTAAACTGTAGACATTCACGAAAAACATTTGCCTCTCATACCTTGTAACTAAGGGCGGCGCCATGGGTGACTGGTTAGACCGCTCACCTAACATCTAGGCGGCCCGGGCTCGCTCCCAAGCGCCCGCATGTGGGATTCGTGGTAGAAGAAGCTGCGTCTGGGCGGGTTTTCTCCGGGTCCTCCGGTTTCCCTCGCCCCTCATTCCATCAATTGCTCCTTTATCACCTTTCCAATCATCAATTTCGCTTACATTTGTTATCATACACCTCCCCATGTTCATGCCTGGCTACGGGCCGAACCCTCGTAACAGGTTCTACATTTAGTGGTTTCGTGCCGTAGGCTCCCTGACAGGCTTCTGACCCCTAGGCAAATCCTAGGACATGTCAGTCCCACAAATACGGGGAGGGTAAGCCGATTTAGAAGCGAAACCTTGTCACTAATATAACGCCTCAAAATCTTTCACTATCAAATGATCCATTTCTTTCGTCGTTGGATGTAAGGAATCAATACAATTATACACTTATATTATATAACTATATATTAATATCGCAACTGGCATTGCATCAGTACACTCTATAAGTAAGGGGTTGAAAGTAAGGATGGGCTGATTTTTTAAAGACGACGGTGTCCTGTAATTTTTACTTGTACCTACAGATCTACAACTCTTCAAGGCGCTATTATTGGCACTATATATATAATACATTCAAGAAGAGACCTGCATCAAGACGAACTAAACCATCTACAAGATTTTCAAGATACCATAATAGGCATGCACCAAATGTCAGCGGTAGCTCAAAAAGCTAATTTAACATTCAACCTCAACCCGTGCCGTTGGTATAGCAAAAGAAAGGCAAGAATTCAAGCAAACGAATTTCTTTACCTAGTTATCGAAATACAAAATGAACAAACCAATCTAAACACGTCAATAGTTAGCTCAATGCGAGCCTGGGTAGCAGCATAATGCTGAGTGGTTAGACCGCTCACTTCCCATCTAGGCGGCCCGGGTTCGATCTCAAGCGCCCGTATGTGGGATTTGTGATGGACGAAGCGGTGTCTGGGTGGGTTTTCTCCGGGTCCTCTGCTTTCCTTCACCACTCATTCCATCAATTGCTCCATCGTCACCTTTCCTATCATCCATTACATTTCATATCATCCACTTCGTCATGCTCATGCCTGGCTACGGGCCGACCACTCGTTTCAGGCTCTCCATTCTGCGATTTCGTGCCGTTAGCTCCCCAACAGGCTTCTGGCCATTAGGCATCCGCTTGTACGTCCAGTCCTAACTACGGGGAGGGAAAACCGACTCGAAACGAAACCTACAGCGTAAATGTCCAGATTAAATAAATGGTGACATTTTGTGCATAAGGGGTTGAAAAATATAAGTAGGTAACTTTTTTGAAGTCGTATGGTATTTCATAATTTTTGTGAAGTCCTATAAGCTAAGTACACAAATTTGTTTTTTGGGAATTGTAATGCAACTTATGGTTTCTTGCCAAATCCTGATATGATTGTACAGTATTTCTCCATGTGGTTTAAACAGTGCAGATATGTACATCGAGGGCTGAAAATATGGTAGGGATAGCGTTTAGAGTTGTAGGGCAGTTGTTGGATCCTACAGTATAGAGTGCTCGGTATAAAAGCAGGCGGTCTCACAGTGTTATTTTCCAGAACCAACGAGGCTGACTTCCCCACTCCCCGCAACCAAGACCGGCTTTGTGTCCTTCAATTACCACGTAGTCATTAGCGTCATTAGTCCGCTTTCATTTGCAGAGATGGAAAATCTTTAGAACAACTTATAGTTGTATATAAATGGTATTTTAAACGCGAATCGGCTCATTGTTTTGGTGAGTAAATTCGCCATAAAATTTCCTGCGCTATTGCCTGATTCCAGATCTTCAATTTACGATCTTGCGAAAAACCTGAGACTACTAGTTCAGAGAAAAACAAGAGGCACTCATGAAGACGTACCATAATAGCATAAGAAAGATTAGACGAAATTAGCGAAATTCTTGAACATTCGCCACGAAAATCACTCAGGCATTCAAGAAGGGAAACATACCGATTGCAATGCAAAACATTGCAATGCCCGAAGTAAATGGTGTCAATCTAAATGAATTTATAGTGAACAATAATTATTTCACTGCGGAAAGAGGACGTTTTCAGCAATTATCATGAGGTAAGAGTTAATTTTGTTATATCTTATATACAGGTTTACAAAAATACATATTTAAAGAGCGAATACAAAATATTGACACGCCGGCTGTAGCTTATCGCGCTACCCCGAGCCCAAACCCGTGCGGCCGGCCAAGTTTTATACCGAAGACCTGTGTATGCGCGCAAAGTTTCATCTAGATACAAGATCAAAGAATGTACATTTTTATATGGGAGTTGAAACAAGGAAAGAACGAAAGTATAGCTTATTAGTTTTATTAGTTTCTTATATCCAAATGTACCCGGGTTTTTCAAAATTATTCCAAAAAATGTTACTTAACAAACCTTCACTGGAATATGAGGGAAGTGTAGCTCATGAACAAAATATACACCCACAACAATCTAACTCATTTTAATATATTTTTAGTTTCTCGTTTACCTCTTTGGGATCGGAGATATTAAAACTTCGTCATATTTGCAATATTTGCGAAAAGTATCCTCTGATATTTATATTCAACGAAACGAGGTTGAAATTTCGTGACAGGAATAAAGAAAATCTGTGTTCCGGTCACATGACTTTCTCTATCTCTGCAACAAATTATTGTTAAAAAGCTTATTCTATTTACTTCATGCTAATCAAGATAAACACTAGCAGAAATTATCATATTACTTGCCTCCTATTAAGTAGAAAGGAAATAAGGGGGCACAGTAGGCTAAAGAGATAGTCAAATCTTTTAAAAGCTGGTCGCTATGTGATTGAAGTTCCTTTGTTTGTATGGGTAGGAGTTGACAAATTCCCTATGTGAAAAGTTTTAAGTATTTTAAAACGGAAACCAGTAACAAGGAATTTCTCAGAAACGTTCCACTCCACGAAAAAAAATGTATACAACATAAATAGTGTGTTTTAACGATCTCTACAGTTTTTATTTGGTAAAATGTTGCGTATTTCTTACGGTTTAACAGTTATGCAAAATTCGTCCAGAATAAAGAGATCTTCCCAGAAAATTCAAATTATAGGTACATTTTATTTGTGATGTAAACAGCTTTAATATATGGTATTTTAATCAAAATCGTAAGAGCCATTATTGAGAAAAACAAACTTTTCAACATGTTTTCCATGTAAGGGGGAGTTGGGTGTGGGGAGATGTTTTTAACATCTTCGTATCGCATCCTTGGAAGATACCAAACTTAAATATGAAGTGTGGTATTCAACGGTCTTTTTTTTATTTTTTTTGCTATGCTGTCCAAACACAGACACAAACCTTTTTCTAAAAATACTTTTTTATTCAGGGGACCTCAAAATATATATTTCCTGTGAAATCTCGGAATCAAAGTTTTGGTTGGAACACAATACTTCCTTTATACATTATACACATGTAGAGAAAGTAAAAAAAAATACCCTAATTCCCCCGCCCCAAGTTTTCATATTTTTGAAACATTATACAGTAGGTAACCATCTGGAAGGATTAGGTTTCTCAATTGTGAAATAATTTTTAAAATCGGTTAAGTGCACACAAAGATTTTCTTTCTTTATAACCATAGAATAGATGCTACCTGTGATGCAGAGGGAATTTGGTTTTTGTTGAATATCTTAATCTAAATATAATGCTTTTCATAATTTTAAACAAACGAATAAATTGAAGTTAGTTATATATTTTCACATTTTAGTGAAATATGCATGTATGGAGGATTTTTTGGTACCTAAACTGCCTATTGATTTTAAGGTTTTAAAGCCTAAAAGAGTCTGTTTTACCATTTGTGTTTTTGTATTAAGTATTTCCGTACAACATTGAAAGATAAAGTATTGATTATAACAGATGGTCCAATAGCACCGTATTTTGCGTGTGCAGATAACCCTTCGTGCGTTAGGTATAATTAGAGTTCGGTCCGGGGTCACAAAATTGCCGGGTTGAGTTTCCTTGCACACAGAATATGACTATGACGTGATGGAGTAGGCGTGGCCACTATAGCCCGTTTCGAAACGTGTTCCACTACCTAGCATTGCTCACTGCCTGGTCTCGTTCAGTTCCTGCTAGTAGATAAACCAGTGAACACTGAAAGAGAGTGCAGATTGAAGAATGTCACAAATATGAAAGGGTAGGCTTCGACACTGAACCAACTTGTGGATGATTCAAACAAATTTTGAGTGACAGGAGGAGAACCTTTTCTTTCGACACCGTAAAGATTTTTCTTGTAATTCACTGCGATGAATTCCGATTTAGTTTGGTTGATTTATGTTCATTCTGTTTTCAAAATTCTGCACATTATCACTTTATACTTTTATTTGGAAAAGTTAATGGCGTCTTTATTTACCAACCACATTATGAAATAATTGTTTTATTGTACTACTTTATATATTAGAACGATTCATATAATGTCAGTGCCTGTAAAGAGCTACTGAAAGAGATAACACCTCAACGTGTGCATGTTTACGCTACAAATCCCTCCAAACTACCCTCTCTTTATACCGCTGATTGCTCAGTTTGTTCGTAATTGTGTGCGCCTCGGAACCCAAAACCGAGTTCTAGTTATAAAAGTTTCAGAAGTCAACAAGGTAACTCAAAGTAAACGCTAGTCAGTGGTGGTATTAGCGTGAGCGACTTTCGTTCTTCACCTCTTGCATATCAGCTGAAACTGTAAAGATCGCCCTCATTTAGAGCTAGTTCCTAGACATGTACTAGAGACCGTGGTGATAAACAACAACGGTGGAAACAGACGGAAAGGCCTGTTATCATGTTTTGCGCTTAGGTTTCAGAGCTTCTATTTTTGAGAAAACAAAGTCAGCTTTTAGATTGACAATTAATTAGAAAGTCTTTTTTTTTTTTTTTTTTTTTTTTTTTTGACCTTTCAGTATCCCCCAATCCCCCAATAGTTTTTCTGTAAATGCTGTTCTTATTTGACATTTACACCAGATGCCCTGTGGGCTTAAATCAAAACATTAAGTCGCCGTAACAAAAACCATACATGAGAGCACGCAATGTTTCACTCTATTATTATTATTATTATTATTATTATTATTATTATTATTATTATTATTATTATTATTATTATTATTATTGTTATTTAATACGCACTTTGCGAATAAGCAGAGTATAACAAAATATGACTACTCATAAGCAGAGTAAAACAAAAGATAAAAATTGTTGAGTTAAATAATGCACTTGATTTCCGCAATTATTCATGGCGAGATTACATAAAACTGACTCTAGCTTTTTTCTTTATGTTAATATGACGCTTTAAGTCTTTGCATGTGGGCATTTGTATGTCTGTCATGGAAGTCTATAGTATATAAATGTGTACCTATTAAGGGATTATTTGTGTGTACAATTACTGTCCGAATTCTATAATATTTCATATTTTAATTTTTGTATCGAAGTAAGTAGTGGTAACGTGTACATAAATCCTTAACACGGATTCCAGATTATAAAAATACGCATTTAATAGGTCATTTTCATAATTTTATCCCGTAAAACATTTTCTATTTTTAGAACTTTTTCCCATCATTACTTTTTCATTTTCTTGTTCTTTGCCTCTTTATTTGTTCATTTTGTGCGTTTATACAGCGTTTATAAATGCGTTTATATTATTGACATTTTACTTAAGGATAGCTTTTAGAACATCTGAATTCTTACTATTCAGTTGAAAAATAAGGGTAACTTTATATATCGTTTATTCGTATTTAATGTATTTTTGCACACATTGTACTTCAGGCGTAACGTAATTGGCCATCAGAGGTGAAAGAATGACTTAGCTTGAATATCCTTGCCCATAGCGGGATTCGAACCCGTGGCCCTTTCGCGTCAGAATGTCAATGCAAAACACGCCAACGATACCGGCTACCGGTGCCGGCGTATTTAATGCCTAATCTAGAAATGGTTTTTTGTGGCAGGTAGGGTGATAATTGGCAGGGGACGAGAATAACCACTGTTATGAATTCCTGTCCCAAGGTGGGGATAAGATAGGCAGTTTCCCTTTTTCGCGTTATTGAATACGTACGGTCAGGTCTTTATTGTCCCTTTGTGGTATCATAGGTGTCCTCTTCATACACAGTGAAGTTTAGTATAATTTGAGATCTCAAAAGACATGTTACATTTCGGTAAGACGTGCTTCAAAACTAATTTTCTTATATTTCTTGCCATATTCTTCAAACAAGACAGTGGGAAAAATGTATTTGGAATTAATTTATTAAATTCTCTCATCATGTTCTTATACCTAGTGGGGCGAGTTTATTTGATGGTTGCCAAGTGCGAAGCACAGAACGCACCACGTTATATATGCAAAGTATACAGCGTTATTTAACACCCCGTTGAAGAGCCAAGCATGAAGTTGGTGTTGCTCTTGCGTTTACGGGTGCCTCTAGACTCACTCCACTACCAAAAGAGTAGATCTCCACGTACCTTCTTCAGAAAATCCACTACCGGTGGTTTGCCTCTGGCTCAGCTCAGTCTGCATGCAGATTTGACTCACTCGGGTGGAAGCAATGAGGGTAGCTTGGGAGTGATCTTACGAAATAGTTAACACACACTTTTATTTTACCTATTCATTTATTCCTGACTAGAAGACATGTCGACAAGCACTTTGCTTTACAATCTAACTGCAATGATTTCTAGGAGCTTTCCTTCTTTAACGAAGTACATTAACTATACTTTTTAAACTATTATTTGTTCAATTATTACTCTCAAAGCGTATTAACAACCTTATAACGAGTATGTCTTGAACTTAACGGTTACGCGTACATAGCGACTGAATGTATTTGAATGCCTCGATGAGTATAACTGCGAGTGTCGTGACGTGCGCAACTAAGTGAGTGCCTTGATGTACGTAACTGAGAGAGTTGATATGCGTAACTGAGTGAGTGCCTGCTAGGCGTAATTGAGTGCCAATATGTCCATAACTGAGTGCCCTGAGATCCTACAATCTCCTACTTGTATAGTAGATTTTCTGTCATGGCTGTATCTTTCTGATTGGTCAGAAAGACCGCGAACTTGGCATTGATGTGGCCCATAATGCATCATTTTCTACCCAGAATACATAATAACACCCACGTGACCAACATCACAAAGTGGAAAAAGACTTATTTCACTACAATTTGGGTCTTCACCATCACTTATTTCTCTATTGCACGCACATGCTCCATGTACATGACCAACAAAAGAGTGATTTTTCACAAAGAGCCTTCCCCTTTCCAATAGCCAAGTTTGGGTAAACAACTCTGAGTTGTGCTTATTAGAAGTTAATTTTACATTTTTAAATATATGAAATAATTGATTATTAACACTCTTAAATACATTAGCTAATTAACAATTGATGCAAAGAACAATAATCATACGGTCTCACTATTAGTACTATTTGTATAGTGGTCATATCCAAGCATAGAGTAATGTATTACTTTGTGTGCACTAATGTGAATATATTTTAAAAGTGTCAAATTTAGGTCATTTTAATAGCAAACTTATAGATCATTTTCGCAAAATATTTAGGCTTTGAAATTCCGGTAATAAGTATTTTGGCTGTACTTCATATATAATTCGAAATATTAATAATGTATATAGAGCAATCTCAGATCTGGCAGCAATTTTGCAAATGATTATAGTAAGAATTATTATTAGCTATTATATTTATTATTATTTATTAATATTAAATTATTTAGCAGCTTCCAGGGCCAAGGTGCAATACTTGCAATACTATTTTATTCAGTAAAATTGTACTGCAACAGATTTAATGTTATTCAAGTCTTACTAAATCATATTTAAGCTACTTATTAAAGGCTTTAGAAATATAAACAAAGGCCTTCTTGTAAAGTTGGATATGAAAAATGTTAATTTCTGCTTTTAATTAACTTGCATTTAAAAGCTTTTTGCTTGTGTCTAGCGCGTTCAGGGATTATAGTCACATGCGTAAACAAATAACTTAGCCAAACGTTTGCAAACGCTGTGTGTTTTTAACGCATGTATGTTATCCAAAGTATAACAAGGTAACAAATTAATTTTCCACAAAAGTAAACGTAACACTGTGGTATATACAGGCACAACAAGAAGCAGTAGGAGTAGCCAGGTAGAGTTTGTTTGGTTTCTAACCTTAAAACGCCGTAGAAACATGTGGGAATATTTAAACTTGTAGAGAACTCCTAAAGAAACATTTCATAAAATAATATGTTTTTATTTTCTTTACCACACATGTGCATGCACTGTATACAGCAGCTAGAGAAGTTATTGTATTCCAATCAAAAATTCGTTAACGACATTACACCAGAAATGCGCGTTTTGAAGTTCTTTGAGTCCGTCGCATATGTGTGTGTCCGCGGGCAGCATAGCTCAAAGACGACAAAGCTGTTAAACACCAAACTTGATATTTATCTTTACTATCTTCCAAGGATGTGACATGAAGATTTTCGAGAAAATCTCCCTACCACTAGCGACCCTTTATATGGAAAAACTTTTGGAAATTTATGCTTTCCTCAAAAACGGCTCTAACGATTTTGATTAAAATAGCGTATATTACAGATATTTGCATTTCAAATAAAATTACATTTTAATTTTCTGAGAATAGTCTATGAAGACTGCCTCCGTGGTCGAGTAGTCAGCGAGCTGACTTCTTACCCTGAGGTCTCGGGTTCGATTCCCGGCTGGGTTGGGGAATTTTTCTTTAGTCAGAATTATTCCCTATCCTCCACAGAGTCTGGAAGTATGTATGTGAGAGTGAATGTGTGTGTGCTTTAAGAAAACAAAATGATTTAAACCTACTAACAACGAGTTGTTTCAAGTGCAAAACCCCCAATATGACCTTAGATGTTAAAGGGGGCTATATAAATGAAAAAAAAAAAAAATAGCCTATGAAGACCTCTTTCTTCTGGATGAGTTCAGCAGAATTTTGCGCAACGGTTAAATCGTAAGAGATTGACATAACTACACAAAAATGTGGGTCTCGTTAAAACTCATAATATAAGTCGTTCGTTTTATTTTTGGAGTTGGTCGTTTTTGAGATATTCCTTGTTATTAGTTTCAATTTTAGACTACTTAATATCTGGTGACTCCCTTGTTACCTCACCTGAAAATCTCTTACAGTGCTGAGATAGAACCATCATGCTTTAGTCACACAGATAAAATCTCAACTTTTGTAGGAGTACACCTAAGAGAACACTCAACCTGTGAGAGAGAACTCTTGATTTCTTGAGATAGGTTGGTAGCAGTCCTGGGGTGCGGAGTGTGAGTCGAAGAGCACCTAAGACCATGGTTATGCATGGATAGAAAGGAGAAAAATATATAAAAGGCGGAGAGGGAGTGAGATCCTTGTCATTATAATCCATATATACGAATATTTCAAGAAAATCCCCACCCCAAACTACCCCTTACATGGAACATTTCTCGAAAATTTTGATTTTCTCAATAATGGCCCTAACGATTTTGATTAAAATACCTTATGTATAAGATATTTTTATAGCAAACGAAATATATATCTTGAATTTTCTGGGAATAGCTTCTGAAGACCTCGTAATGACTTTTATGTAACTGGCAAACCGTAAGAGATATACAAAAATCAACTACACAAAAAATGTAGATCTCACTAAAGTACTCATATTTGTGTCATATACATTTTTTAGAGTTAACCGTTTTCGAAATATTCCGGATTATTGGTTTAAATTTTAAGACACTTAAACTTTTCTCAAACGAGAAGATATATTTTTTCTCGTTTCCTGTTTGTTTACTCCTGGCAAGCAAAGAGATTGGAATTTCAATTATTTCAAAAAGCGACTGGCTTTTAAAGTACAAGACTGTTTGCTTTAGCCTGTGCAGTTCATTTCCCTTCTACTTACAAGGAACCAGTAATAAGACCAATTCTGCTTATGTTTATCTTGATTAGCATGATGTGCATAACAGATTAAAGTTTTGAATAAAAGGTTTGTTTACCGAACACTAGAGTACATCATGTGAAAGGAAAACATTGGATTTTTACCCTTCTACTTTAATGGAACCAAGTAATAAGGACAATTTCTTCTAATGCTTATTTTGATTAGCGTGAAGTAGACAAAAGAATAAGATTTTTAACAATAATTTGTTACAGAGATGTAGAAAAAGTAATGTAAATGGAACACATCTGATTTTTTGAACGATGATACACATGAAAGGATACTTGGTTTATTCCTTATCCTTATAATTTATACACATCAGTAATATATTTAATCCAAATCTAACAACTCTTGGCATTCTTTTAACCAAAATAAATTTATAAGTCGATGTTCGTATAGATGTTTATCTTCTAATATCAGAAGGCAAATCATCATCCATGTTTTAAACTGAATGTGGAATTAAAAATAAACCAAAGGTGTTTTGGACAGTTTTTGGCAGAAGTAAAAGTTCTTAACAGACGTCAGTAGTGTTAAAAGTAGAAAATGCTACCACTTAGAGTTATAAAATTAATTTACTCTATTGTAGCGGAATGTGTACACGGGCTCATTCGAGTAGAGCGCGAATCTGAGTTATAGAATACCTGTAGCCATCCATAAAATGGCGCATGATATTAATGTCGGCTTACGGAATTGGCAGAACCTGAAGGAGTAATTGTACAATAAATATTACAGTTTCTCAAAAGATTATTAAGTTTAGTTAATCTTTTAACCTCTTAATAAATTAGCACGTTATAAGTGAAAGCTTTAACCTATTAATAAATTAAAATGTTACATCACTTTCATTGTTTTATTTTTTTCACTGCATCCGTTATATAGGATTTTATGGTTCTGTAGCTCATCATGTTGTCAACGCTGATGCTAAGCAACGCAGCAACTGAACGTCGGAACACATTGAGCATCAAAACCGCGAAATAGGTAAAACAAACTATTTATAACCTATAATGCATCTATAAATATTCAGAACTATCTAAAAATAGTATGTGCCATTCCTGTTAAAATCTATTTTATTCTCCTTTTGACACTTGTATCATAAATAACTATTATCATACTCGTCGATGAGTTATCATTTCATGACCGATTATAATAATACGAGTGCCAACAAAGAGATGTCGATGTGAGCAGGGCGGTCGGATCTGATGGTGATAACCTCTGCGCAGCGCAGGGGACCCTAACGTTTCCAGATTGAACATCCCAGCCCTTCTCCTATACTCAGGTTTGGAAATAAGTTGTCTGCACGTCCGCCGTACAGGTACAAATTTATCCATAGTGCTTGGACCTGTAACTTTGAAAATTATTTTTTTATATATATATATATATATATATATATATATTTGGTATTTAACGGTCTTTTCGTTTTTGAGCTATGCTGTCCACAGACATACGCACACACAGACTTACACAGACCTTTTTCCAAAAATGTTTTTTTGGATTCAGGGAGTTCCAAAATATGTATTTCCGGTGAAATCTCGGTACCGAATTTTTGGGTGCATTACAATACCTTCTCAACACACTGTACACAGTACGTGTAGAGAAAGTAAAAATTGGGTTCGCATTACTCACAGTGGGCAGATTAAAATCGCCGATTACCGGCATATAGGTGGCAAGTACACACTAATTAAGTTATATGCTTTGTCTTGAAGGTCAAACCTTAGAGTTAGTAGCTCATAATAATTGTCTTGCACGAGGTCACATTTTCTAGTAGTTATATTGCTGCGATAGTAATCAAGGCTCCTCCATTCTCTCCTTTGTACTTTTTCTAACAATTACTACTTACGTACATAGCAGGTAGATAAGGTATTGTTTGGAAGGGATTCGAGGTGATAATCACGTCTCACCCTCCAGCTCTGCACCCCATTCATGACGCTTTCGGGTCGAGATGAGGGATGCAGCGGCCGGGTGGTAGATCTTAGTCCTTTGCTGATGTGCCACGGAGCTAATGCACCCCACCAAAAATCCGAGACCTAAGTTTCATCGATAATACATGATTGTGGACGCCTAAATTTAAAAAGAAATCGGTTCTGTTAGATTCACATGCCTTTCTCTAACTATTCTATAAGAAAATACTCTTATAAAAGCTTTTTTTCATGCTAATCAAGATAAACGTAAGCAGAAATGGCCTTACAAGTTAGTTCCTTATAACGTTATAAGTAAGGTAAATAAAGGAGTATACTACGCCAAAGCTATAGTCAAATCCTTTAATAGCTGTCGCATTGTGAAACAATTGAAATTAGATTCTCTATGCAAACAAAAAAGAGAGCTGAAAGGAAACATGATTTCCCGTTTCAGAAAAGTTTAAGTAAATTAAAATTGAAACAAATAACAATGAATATCTCGGAAACAGTTAACTCTACAAAAAATGTGTATGACATAAGTTGTGTGTATTAACTAGATCTACATTTTTTGTGTTGTAAGCTTTTGTCTTCTCTTGCGGTTTACCAGTTACACAAAAGTATCCAGAAAGAAGAGGTTTCAGAGGAAATTCCCAGAAGGGTCAAGATGTAGATTTTAATTGCCATATATATTTTTTTAACATACCGTATTTTTGTCAATCTTCGTGTCGCATCCTTGAAAGATGCTAAACTTAATACCAAGTTAGGTATTTAACTGATTTTTCGTTTTTGAGTAATGCTGTACACCGATCTTTTTTCTAAAATTGTTTTTTTTTAATGGATTTACTAAGGGAGTATTCAAATATGTTTTTCCAATGAAATCTCGGTATCGAATTTTTGGATGGAATACAATACTTTTTGCCTAATATGTACATTGTACATACGTGCTAGAGAAAGCAAATGTGATGCATGGTATTCCCATGAATTTTTCTACCTATTCTTTAAAATGCTTTTTAAAACATCTATTTCATGTTATTCTGGATAAAGACTTTTAGAATTGCTTTTTTCATATATTTCCTTGTAGGTTCAATTGGAATAGCGGAATACAGTAGGCTTGAGCGATTGTAAAACCCTTTAGAGCTAGTCGCTATTTATGATGTCTTTGAAATTCTCTTTGACTGACCGGAACAAAATGAATAGCGAATTCGCATTTGGAAAAAAAAACATGAGCGATTGAAAACTCAAACCAATAAAAAGGAATATTTCGGAACTGTTAAGTCAACAGCAACATTGTTTGACACATTGTTTGCTTTATCGAGGTCTATATTTTTTGTGTAGTAAGAGTTTAACTATATCTTACGGTTTACCAATTGGGAAAGGTTATTCAGAATGAAGACGACTTCAGAGGCTGTTCCCAAAACTTCCAAGATGTGCATTTAATTTCTTATGAAAATCTCGTAAACTATGATATTTGAATAGAAATCTGAGGTGCCCATTCACTCGACGTCCTCTAAATATCTGTAATTTTTTTTCCTTTTTTAAACATTTTCTCTACGTTTCTGTTGTTTGCCTTTTTTATTTACAAATGGGCACACGTGTATATACATTTTCAAACACACAATCATCCATGCCCGAGGTGGTACTCGAGCCCGCAATCACGTTAGCGAGCGCGACTATTAAAAAGTTTATTCTTTATCTACTTCATACTAATCGAGATAAACAGCAGAAATTATTTTATTACTTACTTCTTTATAAGTAAAGGGAATACACTAGACTAAAACGATGGTCAAATGTTTTAAAAGTTGGTTGATATGGGATTGAAATTCGTTTCTTTTAGTGGCCAGTAGTTGAAGATTCCGTATAAGTAAACTCTTAAGTATTTTAAAATTGAAACCAATTACAAAGTAATACATCGGAAATGGTCAACGCCACAAAAATAAAAAAATAAATAAAGAAATAAAACAAATTGCATATGACAAATTATGTCTCTAAACGAGATCTACATTTTTGTGCAGTAAGTGTTTATCTATCTCTTATCTATAGTTTACCAGTTATGCAAAAATTACCCAGAATGAAGAGATACTCAGAGGTAAATTCCCAGTAAATTCAAGGTATATATTTTATTTATCATCTTAATGTCTTATATAGGTTATATTAAACAGTCATTAGAGCCATTTTTGAGAAAATCAAAATTTTTGAAATTCTGTCCATCTAAAAGGTAGTTTGTGGTGGAGGGTTTTTCCTCAGAATATTTGTCTCTCATCCTTGGAAGATACTAAATCTAAATACCAAGTTTGGTAGTCTAAGGGCTTTTCGTTTTTGAGTTATCGTGTTTAAAGTCACACACGGACCTTTTTCTAAAAAGGTGTTATTCTTTTTTATATACAGGGGACCCCAAAACATATATTTCTGTTTAAATTTGTATCGAATATTTGGGTGATAAATACCTCCTCTACCTGTGTACTGTGTGCTAAGTAGAGACAGTAAAAATTGTTAGAGCCATTTTGAGAAAACTAAAATGTTCCATGTATAGGGTTGTTTGGTGTGAGGCATTTTGGGCCGAGCTTTGGTTCTTAACCAATTTTTTGCTTTTCAGATCTGCGTTTCACACACCGGCGGTGACACTGATGATACATGAATGATGATGGAGCACCGGTGGAATGCGATGGCGGGGGAAACCGGAGTACCCGGAGAAAACCCGCCCAGCGCCGCTTTGTCCACCTCATATCTCACATGCGGTCGCTTGGGATCGAACCCCGGCCGTCTAGATGAGAGGCTACTGGTCTAACCACTCGGCCACGGCGCGGCCCATTTGGTAGTAGATATTGCTGTTGAGACCTCTGATATTTTGGTAATAAATATATATTCGTTATATTTATGCATTTATCATTCCTTGCCAATTCGATACCGAGATTTCGCCGGAAATACAGGTGTTAGTGTCCTCTATATGTATAAAATAAATTACAAAAATATTCGTGTGTGTATGTGTCTGTGAACACTATAAAAAAAATAAAAAAAAAAAGTCGATAAAATATCAAACTTAGTATTTAAGTTGCAACTTCCTGGTAATTAACTTTGCAACTTCCAAAGAATGCGACGCGAAGCTTTTGAGAAATATTCCCCCAACCAGAGTTACCCTTTATATGGAAAAAAAATTCGAAAATTTTTTATTTTCTCAAAATTGGCTCTAACAACTTTGATTAAAGTACTGTATTTTAAAACTATTTGCATGGCAAATAAAATGTATATCTTGAATTTTGGGGAATAGCATCTGCAAACCTCTTTTTTCTGGATGACTTTTGCATAACTTTTGTAAAACTGGTAAACGTAAGAAATAGACAAAATACTAACTCCATAAAAATGCGGATCTCGTTGAAACACACAGTTTATTTTCGTGAAGTTGCCCATTTCCAAGATATTCCTTGTTATTAGTTTTAGTTTTAAGACATTTAAGCTTTTCTCAAGTGGAAATTTGTCAACTCCTGGCCATGCAAAGAAATTAATTTCAATCACATAGCAACCAGCTTTTAATACCCTTTCTGCTATCTTCTGTTTATTTTGATTAGCACTAAATAAAGAGAAAGATTTGCTTTTTTAAGAGTAATCTGTTGCAGAATAGCTAGAGAAAGTCATGTGAATGGAACACGTTATATTTTTAAGTTATCCCAAAAATAAGCAGAGTTATGTTTTCTCTTTAACCTTCTGGTCTGAGCATAAATGCTAGCACGAAAAGGAGGGACGATCCTTATGTGACCATGGAAGGAACTTTACGATGATGTTCCAGAATTCCAGATGCTTGATACGCTGATCTACTGCTGGCCCTATTCCCTTCACCATCTCATAAATGTCTTTTCCAGATTCAGGTATATTATTTCCACTGCATTCCTTCTCTCGTACTGGTTAAGGTCGTCCAGCTCCCAAGTGTTTCACTAACTAATTCTTCAGTAGGTATAGCTTTTCTTGTTTTAAAGATATTATTTTATCCAAACATACATTTAACCTCATATGTATATTGTTGCTTAATTGCCGTAGATTCTCATCCAGGTTTTCATGAAGCAGACGAAACCTGACTTTTTCTGTATTTTTTCCTTTACATTTTTTTACTTTCTCAACACGTAATATATACATAGTGTATACAGCAGGTATTGTATTCCACCCAAAAAAATTGATACTGAGATAATATATGTTCTGAGACTCCCTTAATCCAACGAAAAGCATGTATCTGTGGACAGCAGAGCTGAAAAATGAAAAGTTTGTTAATACCAAATTTTGCATTTAAGTTTGTATCTTACGAGGATACGACTTGAAGATCTTAAAGAAAATACCCCACCCCAACTACCTTTACATGGAAACATTTTCGAAAATTTTGATTTTCTCAAAAATGGCTCTAACGATTTTAATTATAATTAAAGATATTTACATTACAACTAAAATGAATATCTTGAATTTTCTGGGAATAGTCTCCGAAGAGCTTTTTTACTCTGGACCGCTTTTGCACAATTTTGCATAACGGTTAAAGCGTAAGAGGTAGACAAAGACGTAATACACAAAAAATGTAGATCTCGTTAAAAAACATAATGTATGTCATATACAGTTATCTTGTTATTTATTTCAGTTTTAAATTAGCTAAGTTTTCCCAAATGGCACCATGCAAAGCGAACCCAACCTCAATTGTTTCACATAGCGACCAACTTTTAAAAAAAATGACTATCGCTTTAATCTAATTTACTCCCTTCTTTCCCTTCTACTAACACTTAAGCAAGTAATAAGATCAGTTCTGTTAATGTTTATCTCGATTAGCATGATGTAAATCCCGTAGATACATCAGTAGTAAGAATAGCTTGATTTGGAACAGCTAGAGAAAGTTATGTGAATCTTCCTAGTAACTCTACGCTGGTGACGTAACAAATATGGAGGTAAGGAAGAGTGCTAGGAGGATTCAGCGTAGGACTAATAAAATATTTGTTATACACATTTTACAGGCACTATATTTATTACATTGTTTTGTATGTACATATTAACTGTAATTGCCGAATTTAATTAGATTTGTTATTCTTCTTGGCGATTAGCTTATCCGTGTTGGGTTCGAAACGGAACTGTTTAGTTGTTCGTTGTCTTAGGAGCAGATTAAAAGATAAGCTGTTGTAGTTAAAGTGAAGCTGTTGAATTTGCTGTGTTGTAGTATTGTACGAAATAAAATGGCGATTATCTAAAAATGGAAAGCTTACAGATTAAGGAAGCACTCTCTTTCAAACTTCAAAAGGATGATAATAGGTTGCCATCCACACTATAGAAAAAGGTGTATTATAATATGCTCCAGCATTTACAACGAATTTAAAATATTACTTAATTTAACTTAAAACAATGCTGAAAAATCTTATGTGTTCCATTCACATGACTTTCTCTACATCTCTGAAACAAATTATTGATTAAAAGCTTATGCTTCTATTAACTTCATTCAGATCGAGGAAAAATTATCAGAAATAGTCTTATTACTTGCTTCTTTGTAAGTATAAGCAGAATAAGGGAGTACCATAGTTAAAGTGATAGTCAAAAGCTGGTTGCTATGTGACTGAAATTCCTTTGTTGTATGGACAGGAGTTGACAAATCCCTGCATGAGAAAAGTATAAGTTTTACAAAGCTGAAACAAAAAACAAGGAATATCTTAAAAACGTTCAATTCCAGGAAAGAAAATGTATATAACAGAGATTGTGTATTTTAATGTGCTCTAAATTTTTGTGTGGTAAATTTTGTGCATCTCTTATGGTTTAGCAGTTATGCAAAATTCCGTAAAATTCATCCAGAATAAAATAGTCTTCATAGGATATTCCCAGAAAATTCAAAATATACATTTTATTTGTTAGGTAAATATTTTTAATATACGAAATTTTAATCAAAGTCGTTAGAGCCATTTTTGAGAAAATCAAAATTTTCGAATTTTTTTCATGTAAAGGGTAGTTTGGGATGGGGGGATTTTTCTCAAAATCTTCGTGTCGTGTCCCTGGAAAATACTAAACTTCAATACCAAGTTTGATATTTTACCGACTTTTCGTTTTTGAGTTATCGTGTTCACAGGCACACGGACAAACTGACACACGGACACACACAAGGACCTTTTTCTGATAATGGTTTTTTTCTATACACGTGACCCTAAAACGTATATTTCCAGTGAAATCTCGGTATCGAATTTTTGGGTGGAGTGCAATACCTTCTCTATACACTATGTACATAGTGCGTGTAGAGAAAGTAAAAATAGTATAGTGAAATAAGGTGCGTTGTTATATACACAATAAAATAAACTAACAAAAAAAATCTGATGTGTTTCATTCACATGATTTTTTTAAATAGCGTTTAATCCCCGCTGTAACTACTTGTGGCACCTCAGGCGATGACGCTGATGATACATGGAATGAAGATGGGGCACCGGTGGAATGCGATGGCGGAGAAACCGGAGAACCCAGAGAAAACCTGCCCCCGCCGCTTTGTCCAACACAAAACACATGCCTTTCTCTAGCTGTTTAAACATATTACACAACATGCTTTAGCCTCATAAAAAGTAACAAAATATTGACTTTGTAATTTGTAACGCGACATTTTGACTGCCCGACACTGATTCTCTAATGCCTTGGAATCTCTAACCTGCGGAAGGAAATGATGTTATGGCTCCATTCTGTGAGAGCAAAGAAAAACAATGTATTTGTGGTATTAATGAAAGTTGGCAAGATTACTCAGGAAGGGTTAATGCGTTTGATTGTTTATTTCATTTTATCCTTATGATTCATGACCTTATGAAACACCTTATTTAATCTAAGTTTTATGATAAATATTACTGTCTTAGCATCCTTCGCATTATACGCCGTGCTTTCTAGGCAACTTCTCCATCGTACATGTGCTACATTAAGCCCTTCCCCTTAGGGCTGACACTCACTTCAAAATACTGATTCAAAGCATTGACCACATGGCACAGTTTGAAATGGACATTCAGTAGCGAATTGCCAACATTTCCCTCAAATATGCCTAAATATCTAAGGACATTTTTGCTGTTATTTTGGAACAGTAATTTAGAACGTAGTATATTTTTAAGTGAAACAGTTGATTTGTTACTGAAAACCAATCACCATTCTCGTCTTGAATAGATGCTGTTGTCTCCGCACACAGCCAAGCCTTCTCTCACTAGGGAATGAAAACATTCTAACCTCTTTGAATAACAGCATTTCAAAAGTTACAGTCCACTGGCTGAAACTTCAAATTAATCAATGGAATTTTCTGATTTCAGGTATTACCCACCTTTCTGCTCGATTTGTTGTGACGTCATCTTGGACCTGTACTGTAAGTTGACTAATAAATATTACAAACAATGGCTTGTCAGTTTCTTGTATTTAATTAGTGTGAAACATTGTTAATTTTTAATTGAATTATCAGTATCATGGTGTGCTCTGTTGGCGCCTGTAAATTATAAACTGATTGATTGAAACAAACGCATGGTACTCGGCATTGTTTCTGCTACTAAGTTACTCTTGAATGACATGGCTGACAGCCCGGTGTTCCCACGACACGAATGCAGTAGTCGACCAATCAACTGAGCGTATTGGAAAATATGTGAAACAGACACGATATTTACCTCAGTCTCACGTCGAAGGAGAAGGTGTCATCGATGTACACTCACTACAGACACAATCATGTCATATGAAAGCAAAGTGCTCTTCTCCATTGGGAGTAGGGCATAAAACGTTTGCAACTGAGAAAACTAAAAGAAACAGCTGGCTTATTAATGAAAAAATAAATAAAAAGATGGATGTTTGGAACAAAGAGTTGGAGGGTTGATAATTTCTGTAGGAAGTGAAGCAACAATTCTTTCAGTGCCAGTTCATGGACACTGCTGATGAAATATTTAGGCATTGTACTTTTGCCACATGAATTAATCACCTGGTTATAAATTATTCCAAATGTACAGATCGATCACATTCCAAACAAGTTACATGCTACAAGGCGTAGGGACGCTGTTGCTTAATAAGAAAAATCAGGGACTAATGTAGTTATTTTGCTCTCTTTTTACTTTCACTAACAAGTATGAATATAGTCCTTCCAAAAATATATACCGAGGCTTCACCGGAAATACATGCTATAAGGCATCGAATAAAAGAGGGCATCTCTAGAAAAAGATCCGTGCGTTTTTGTATTTCTTGTGAACAGCATAACAGCATAAATTCGCTACCTTCCAAATATACAACACGAAGATTTTCAAAAATATACTCTCACGTCCAACCGTCCTTTACATGGAACCTTTTCGATTTTTGTGTGACAAAATGGCTAACGGTTTGACAAAATATCACTCCACAAAGATACTTACATTTAAAATAAAATCTATATCTTTAATTTCTGCCATTAACTTGTGAAATCTTCTTCTTTCAGAAGGAAGTTTATATAATCTTCTATAAGTGGTACATTTTAAGTGATAGACGAAAACTTACTAAACAAAAAGTGTAACTCTATTCAAAACACACAATATATTTCAAATAACTATTTTTGGCATGAGCTACTGCCGAAATATCCATTATTAATGGTTTGAATTGTCCAATGCTTACTCATTTCTTTAAATTCCTGTCGATTTTCAGTGCTTCTCGCGATTTCATGAAAATACGATGTAATTTTAAGGCCCAGTTCTGTAACATTTGGCTGTCGCGGTTTCCTTTTTACTTTCTCTACTTAGTACATAATATATGGGTAGAGAAGGTATTGCATCCCAACCAAAAAATCGGTACGGGAATTTCACTGGAGATATACGTTTTAGGGTACACTGTTTAAAAAAAAGAAAAGATTTTAAGAAACTTTAAGCTCTATGGACCTTAAGCTCATTTTTGAGCATCATTTTGCCGACTTAATTCATCATCCGATATGACCCACCAAGTTAAAGAACGTTAAACGAAAAAAAAATCGTATGTGTATGAACGAAAAGTTGGTTAAATACTAAACTTCCTAATTAAGCTCAGCATCTTCCAGGATTTAACACGAAGAGTTTTAAGAAAATATCCCCATCTCATACTACCCTTTACACGGAATATATTTTTGAAAATTGTGATTTTTCTCAAAAATGGCTCCAACGACTTTGATTACCACATATTAAAGATATTTATACGAAAAATAAAATGTACCTACATATTGAATTTTCTGTCAATTGCTTCTGAAGAGTACTTCATTCTGGATGACTTTACCATAACGTAAGAGATAGACAAAGGCTTACAAAGCAAAACATGTAGATCTCAGTAAAACACACAATTTATGTCATATACACTTTTTCTGTAGCGTTAACCGTTTCCGAAATATTCCTTGTTGTCGGTTTCAATTTTGAACTGTTGAAAACTTTCCTCAAAATGGAAGTCATCTTTCGTTCCATCTCATTTGTTTTGTCCCTAACCGTGCAAATAGAACCACTCTTCAATTGTTTCACATAGCACTCAAAGCATTTCACTATCACTTTGGCCTGGTATACTCCCTTATTTTCTTTTTACTTATAAGGAAGCAAGTAATAAGAAATTTCTGCTAATATTGATCTCGATTAGCATGAAGTAGATAAAAGCATATTCTTTAAGAATATTTTGTTTGTAGAAGAGATATGTAAGGTCATGTGAAAGGAACAAGTCAGATTTTTTCAACGATAGTGTGTTACAGAAATATTACTCACACGCAAATGAAATCAATAATTCACCTACAGCTGTTGCACAGGGTGGTTCCAGTAGCAAGGTTACCAACTGTGTAAAAGTGGCTATAGGTAATTTATTGCCGCAAGTTTTACTTTCTCTACACCTACTATGTACATAGTTTATAGAGAAACTAATGTAGTCAAGCCAAAAATTCAATACCGAGATTTCACCGGAAATATAAGTTTTGAGGTCCCCTGAGTCCAAAATTTGTTTTTAGAAAAATGTCCGTATATGTGTGTGTCCGCCTGTGGACAGCACAGCTCAAAAAATTAAAGACCGTTAAATACAAAACTTAGCATTTAAGTTTAGTATCTACTAAGGATGCGAGACGAAGATTCTCAAGAAAATCCCCCACCCTAAAGTACCCATTACCTGGTAAAATGTTTGAAAATTTTGTGTTTCTGAAAAATGTCTAACGATCTTGATTAATATATAGTTATATTATAGATGTTTACAAAGTTAATATCTTGAATTTTCTGGTAATAGCTTCTGAAGACCTGTTCATTCCGAACGAATTTTGCTGAATCTTGGATAACTAGTAAACTGTAAAAAGTAGACAAAAACTTACTACATAAAAATGAAGATCTCGTTAAAACACAAAATTAGTCATAAGAATTTTGTTGTAGAATTGACCGTTTCCAAGATATTCCTTGTTATTGGTTTTAAGCTTAAACTACGCAACTTTTCTCAAACATGGTTATCTTTCCTTCCATCTCGTATTTGTTTAGTGCTGGCCTTATAAAGCGAACCGAACTTCAATTTTTTACATAGCGATCAGCTTTATAAAGATATGACTATCGCTTTAGCCATATTTTCTTTTTGCTTACAAGGAATCAAGTAGTAAGGACATTTCTGCTAATTCTTATTTCGACTAGCATGATGTAGATCAAAGAGTATTTTTTGTAAGAATAATTTGTTTGTAGAACGGGTAGAGAAAGTCCTGTGAATGAAACACACAATATTTTTTGAAATGCAGACGAACAGTTTTGCTGTGATCAGCTTTTCAAATTAGCCCGACAAACATAACTTTACTGTTGGCCGATGGCGGTTAGAGTTTTAGGAAGTTTTGTCGACTGCACAAGCTATGGTGTTTCTAAATCAATGCGGAATAACTCAGCAAAGTTTATTTGCCTTATAGCAAGCTAAACATTGCTGTCTCAAGAGGCTTGAAACCACTCTATTTGATTGAAGTCCCACCAGCTTTAGTAAACAGCGTCTTTCATTTGTTTTGACATAGAAGCTGCAGCACAAGTTTTGCATTACGTTAAATAGCCAGGTGCTTAGCCTAGTTCGGGCTTTACTTATAAGAAATGTGCTGAAGTTTGTTTTCTTTCTTTCCTTTAAATCTTGGTTTTGCTTTAGCTATAAAGGGCCTGCTGCTGTTGTTTTAAAAATAGTTCCATTTATTATCGAACTGCACAGATTGCTAACATGCGCTTTGCCTTTGTTAATTGAAACCTCTCAGATAACGTACTGAATATTCCCGGAAGTCGCCGACTAATGAGAGTGTCACTTCAGCCAAAGAATACGTAGAAATCATAAAAGACAGATAGATTTAACATAGTTCGTAGAGAGGTGTATAAGTTTTATTTAAAAGGGCAGGCACCAACACTGATAGAATTACTGCATGAACTTCAAACCGTGTGCGTTTTTTCCTTACAAAACGGATTCGCTTAAGGGGACAAGATACTCTGAAATGGTAAAAAATAACATTCTTTGTTTTTGTTTTAGACAATAATAAATACCTCTATTATTTCTAGTTTCATAAAATGTATACCTTTGGGGGGGGGGGGGGGGGGTTAAGAGAATTTCAATCAATTTAAATATAATTTAAATACTAGTCTTCATTTTTTTACAGCTCTTATGTAATGCCCCTTTTTAGAACATTTGTATCTTTAAATTTAGCTTTTCCCGAAACAGCATTTTTGAATACTTATGTACCTTTTTCTCAGAAAGTATTTGAGTTAGAACGCTGAAATGTTCAGCACATATATACATCACGTTGCTGAACTTTCTGAACCACAATAGTGATGTAATAGTATATATTGATCATATTAAGAAAGCAACAACGTTGTAAATTTTCCATATTTTTACTTTTTTGAATTTGCAAATATACCTATTTCTGTTCTAATATCTACTGAAATTGTATCATAGGTAAATAATTGACGTGCAGAAGATAGCTGATTATACTTAGAATAAGCACAAAAGTGTGGCTATGTATTGCAAGTAGTATCAGAGATAAAGTACACGAATTCACGTGTTTTAAGACTAAGTTTTATTACTTTTCTGCTGAATGAAATTATTTTTATAGACTCAACCACATAAGCTATTAATGTAAACAGCCACTTCAAATAATTGTCAAGATTTATACAATAATTCATACAAATTTCTGGAAAATCAACTGAATACTTTAAGAGTAAGTGTAATTCAACTCACTGTGTAATTTCCTTATGTTCGGACTACCTTGTCCCCTTAAACAGTTGTTAGTGAAGTTAGTGTTCCGCTTTTGCAAGTTAAATAAGAGGCGCGTGATAATGGAACGTCCATCAGATAGGACGGTACCATCAGATTCATGGAAGAACATAATTTAGAATTACCCAGTTCAGTCCCTATAAAAGCGGTGCTTTTGGAGAAAATTCGGCAAGCTAACATACAGAAAGTGTATGTAATACACGAAATAGCTAAACATCATGGCCATGGACCCCTCAGGTTACCACCATATCACTTTTGTCTCAATCCGATTGAGCTAATATGGACACGCCTTTAACATGACGTAAGAAAACGGAATGTGACACGATGATACACAGTACGTGAGAATGTTCTATGCATGTACGTATGCCTGGATAATTTGCTAATAGTTATGAAACTAACCGTCATTATATACTTTCAACTAGTGTGGTGCAATGTTCGAACTTGAAAGGGAAACGGGTTGAGACAGCGAAGCGGCAGTAACTGGAGTCTTTGGAATTCGATAAACAGGAAGAGTGACACGCCGGCAACCGGAGCCCTGGAATGCGATACATCGGCGCAAATGGTACTCGCCAGATGCTTCGGCTTCCACAAGTTTCCAGCAACTTCTGTTGACGTCATTCTCTGCTATATAAGGAAGAGTTGCATGCCAATTTGTCAGTCTTGAGTCAATCTTCGACTGCGAACGTCAGCGCGCAGTGGCGCGAGAAAGCCGTGAACTATCTACGAGTCGAAACGTCCATTAATGTTTCTTTTTATACAGGTCTTCAGGCGTAAGCAATTTGGCCATCAGGAGCATAGAATTTGTTACAGTGCTTAACATCCACTTTTACTACATATGTCACCGCAGGCGAGGATCATAGAATGACTTAGATATTACAGAAACACACAAAACTAAAAACCCTTGCCCATAGCGGAATTCGGAGCTGCACCCCTTTCACGGCAGAATGTCAACGCCAAACGTGCCATCGACCACTGCTACTTGGGACAGCGAGTAAATTGTTGTGGAGCAGAGGATTACAGAACTCTTTGTAACCAATTTTGAGGACAATAAAGATATGTTACAATACGTATGAGTGGAGTCTGTATTCTAAAATGCCCGAGCAAGGTCAAATTCGTTCGAAGAGTCAATTTCGAAGCGGAGTTGCTGACTGGAATGGATGGCCTTGCTTGATTTATTGGCATTCCAAGCGATGTAGTTCATTCAGAGATGAGTAAACACATGTATACAAAATACAGCAACGGTCGGGATTTTGTTGGTACATAAGGATGATGGATTGTTTTAACCCAGACCAATTCAGCGAATTTTTTATTAATTCGTAACATTATAATAATAAGTAATTAACCTGTAATTCGTTCCCATTTGGAGGTAGCGTCACTACTCTAGCTCTGTCTCTTTGGAAATGATGCTGGGCAAGGAGAACATTAATTTTCCTACCTCATTATTATTGATGGTTTATGTTTATTATTTACACCGCCACAATTACAGGACGTCTACCTGCGACTCAGTTATTGTGTGAAGGAGAGGGCCCATTCAGTAAACAAGGGGCAGAGTCGAACCATCGAGGCTGGTCCCCGTAACAAGCAAACGTTCGCAGCGACTACACTCGAAAAAACATAAACCGAACACAGAGCGTGTTTGGTGTGATGCTACTTTCAACGCCACTGTGCAATATATTACCCAACATAGATATTCCAAATTTGATACCGAAGCATTGTTGAAACAAAGAATAATGAAGATTTTAACCAGGCTGTGAATATGTTCAGATTTATAGATTATACTTGAAGACGAACTTATGCTTGCTCCATCAGATATAGACATAAACATATTCTTAGCCTCTGATATCGAAAAAAATAATAATAAATAAAAAGAATCTACTCGTAAAAAACAATTTTCCGAAAAATATCCTGTACACTGAACTGACAAAAATTAAATAGCCTATACATCCCAGCATTGGAAGATAAATAAATCCATTCTGTGTTTCAAGTAAATATTTAATTTGTAAGGCTTTTATTAGCCTTAGTCTACACACAACATGTGTGAATAACAGCTAACCAGCATTGATTAACTTAATAGTGTTAGCTTAGAACTTTAAGAAATTGAGGTAAGTTATCTCAAAATGAATTTGAGAACTTGTCTCTTCGTTAACCGGGGAGTCAGTCGGGGAATTTAATGTCACCTGGCATGGTAGTTCAACTGGTCTGAGCAAGTGCATGGAAAGTCGAAGATTCCTGGATTACATCCCGGTCAAGGAACAGAATATTTCATTTTAATTCTGCCTATTCAGTTAAAGCCTACCACAGCGTGTGTAGAGGAACAAATAACGTAGGTATACTATCTAGGCTGTCGGCTTTCATTGGTTAAGTTATTTCGGAAAGTTCTCGACAGCAAAGCAAGACAGAATTTGCAACAGTCCATGGTATGACCCAGTTTTCTACTGCAGGATGATGATGATGGTGATGATGACGATGATGATGATAATGTTTGGTTTTTAAGGGCGCTCGATTTTTATCAGCGCCATTTTCTACTGGCAGTTAGACTGTATACAGATGAATGACTCAATCGGTGGTAGGTCCTTCATTGTGGAACCATATTGCCTGTATATTTCCCTTTTCTGGTTTATTCTTTGTCTTGACACATAAATTATGCTAATGTTGCTTATAATTTGACATTTTCTTTTACCAAACCTTTCTAACACTCCACATTCCACAGAAATCAGTTGTTTCTCATCCTATATTTCATCTAGTTCAATTTTATTTTTTCTAATACGTATGCATAATGTACATAGTAGATAGAGAAGGTATTGCATTTCATTAAAAAATTCGATTCCGGGATTTCACCGGAAATACATGTTTTGAGGAGACTTGAATCCAGAGAGAGCATTTTTAGAAAAAGGCTCGTGTGTGTCTATCTGCCTGCGTGTCTGTGTGTGCAACTTAGCTCAAAATTGAAAAGTCCGTTAAGTACCAAACTTAATTTTAGTATCTTCCAAAGATGGAACAAGAAGATTTTCAAGAAAATCCCCCACCCCATGCTATCTTTTAGATGGAGGGTTTTTTGAACTTTTTGATTTTCTCAAAAATTGCCCTAAACATTGTGATTAAAATACCGTATATCACAGATATTACATGACAAATAACATGTACATTATGAAAAGCCTCCGAAGTCCTCTTCATTCTGGATGACTGCATAACTGGTAAATAGTAAGAGATAGACAAAAAAAACTTACCGCATGGAAAATATAGATCTCATTAAAATACAAAATGCACTTTTTTTTTTTTTTTTTTTTTTTGTAGAGATAACAATTTCCGAGATTTTCCTTTTTATTGCTTTCAATTTTTCACCTACTTATGTTTTCTTAAACGGAAAGTCGCCATTCGTTTAACATCTGGGTTTTTTTTTTTTTTTCCCTGTCCAACCAACTTTGAAAGGATTTTACTATTGCTTTAGCCTAGTGTATTTCCTTATTTCTCTTCTACCTACAAGGAAGCAAGTAGTAAGACAATTTCTGGTAATATTTATCTCGATTAGCATGATGTACATAAAATACTATTCTTCTGTAAGAATAGTTTGTTTGCAGAACATGTAGGGAAAGTCGTGTGAATTGAACACATCAATTTTTTCTCTTTGAGGTTGTGCAGTATTCTTCCTTCATCCGTTATTCTTTAAACGGTTCAATTATTTGTTCTCTGTTCTTTTGACAAGGAGGAGGAGACACCTAGCACCTACACTCACAACTACCACGTTTCCATGGGGAACTGAAATAGATTTGAATCCAATTACATCTCAATGCAATCCACGTTTAACATGTTAAATTCAATACGAATTGAGATCGTTTTGAATATGCAGGCTTTGAAAATAATTGTATTCGTTCAATGTTGATCACTTAGAATTGCGTTAGCGATCCTGCTAAATATATATTTGTTAATTATGCAGGGTTTGAAGTTAAATAATTATATTTGGGAATAGTTTGCAAATTTCAGAAACCATAAAAGAGGTTCTGTTACAACATACGACATAGCAATAAATAAACAACGTTAACATATGACTATCACGTGCAACGAGTACAGCACAAGAAGGGTTTCTTTACCGTATTCAAAACAATTAGAATATAGAAGTGTTTCCGTGCAACACATTTCGATCCCATCTGATTCCGATCCCACTTTTTAAGAAGATCGGATCCAAAACTCAATACGATTTGAATCCGCGTTTCCATGCAGTATTCAATACGGTAAATATACTCAAATCGATTTCAATTCCCCAAGGAAACGCGGTAAATGTCTTTTGTGCCGCACCCTCGGGAGGAAAAGATGAAATGAAGAACCATGGGATTCAATGGACCGAAGACCAGCGCAGACAACAGAGACGCATAGCTTTAACTTCTGTTCCGCGTAACTTTGTCCCATATCTCTTAACTGTCACGTGACTAGTCACCTCTCATTGGCTGCTGTGTTCAAATAGGCAGTTGTGCGGTCCAGAGTATTTCCTTATTTAACATGAATATTTACCTTAAAATATCCGGAGAGAATTCTAAACTTTAGATTTTCATAACTACATGAATCAAATATATTGTGTAAAAAGGGTTGATACATTTAAATATACAAAAAATGAGCAAATTTATATCCTTGATTCTCTTCAATTATCGTCTTTGTGGGGGGGCATTTATATACTTTATGTGCTTCTCATAAATTCCTCACGGGTTTACAGGCTGATCGTTCCTTTTGGACTAATGACCTTTAGCGAAGATGCAGTGAGCAGCCTAACCTGGATAACCAAGTCGGCAAACAGCTCTGCTTCCTTATGATTACGTTTCGAGAACACTCAGTGTGCAGTTGGCCACAAAGTGTTGTGCGTTACGGTTTTATACCATGACTAGTATTTTAACGAGATATCTTAGTTGATGAAAATGACGGAAAATTAAGAAGAAGAAGAAGAAGAAGAAGAAGAAGAAGAAGAAGAAGATGATAATGATGATGATGAGGGACAAATGTCGGGAATAGAAGAAGTACAAGAAAATTAGGTGTAAAGTGTAGTGTAAGCAGTAACCGTATTTGAGGGTGAATACATGTGACTAACATAACTGTAAGTGAGACATTTGCATTGTAGTGACTGTACTACTGCAACGCAGAAACATGAGAATAACGTATTACCGTGTTACTCAAAAGGTTAACATGCGCTTTATATTTATTAATGGAAACCTCTCAGATAACGCACTGGTTATTCTGGCAAGCCGCCGACGTTTTGCAGTGCACCAATGAGCGCGTCACTTCAGCCAATAGAAATCAGAAATGACCGAAAGACGCGTGGAATAAAACACGTCTTATCTCACTCAGCCTTTGAAGCGGACATGTTAACCTTTTGAGTAGCACGGTAATACACATCTGACTGCCGTTCCTGCTTCTGTACACCAATGCTCCAGTAAAGGTGAATGACTCGCACCTAACCTCTCATTTAAAAATGTCATTCGTCAAGAACTGGCGCACGACCGGTATCTCCCTGTTCCTCTACTCGCCATACCATATTTCATATTTTATTTCTTGTTTATTGCATTGTATGTATCATGTATTTCATATTCTACGATTTATGAATATTATTAGAATGGCTAAGCACGGCCAAATGAAAAACCACCATAATTTTACATTAGATTGAGTCAAATATTGCGTCACGATCGTGTACTGTTCAGAAGATGTCAGTGCATGGAGAAAAAATGCGAACTTTGCCTCTTTCCACACAATACAAGCATAAACTGTGGAATTTGCAATCTCTTGCGTTACATAGCACGTACGGTGATGCTATAGGAATCCTTCCATTTATTAACATGAGGCCCCCATGTGAGTAAAGTGAGATACCTCTTTAATTGCAAGACGCGTCTCATTTTCGTATGAATAAAACTCGACGACTTCACGCTGGAAGTGGCCTTGATTGCGACCGCCTTCTCACTCGCTTTAGTAATGGAATCGATAACATTTTAGTCGCGTTTAAGACGCGTAACGCGTCTACTGATTTCTTAAGTCACCTCAGTAGATCTTTCAACACACGAAACGCAGGCCTGTGCAATAAATTGTTGGCAGATGTGTTATTACCGTGCTACTGAAAAGGGCTTTATCTTTGTTAATACAAACCTCTCAGATAACGCACTGATTATTCTGGGAAGTCGCCGACGTTTTGCAGTGTACCAATGAGCGCGTCACTTTAGCCAATAAATGCGTAGAAATCACAAATGACAGAAACACACCAACTCCGCGTGGAGTGAAAGATGCGTTGCAACGTCTTTGCTGTGTTCTCCCTCATTTTTGAGGAAAACTAAATTTTCAAAACAAAAACAAAAACATCCATGTAAAAGCTGGAGAATCATGTCGCATCCTAGAACGATACTGAACTGAAATACCAAATTTGGTTTTTAAAGCACAGTTCGTTTACAAAATCTTACTCTTTTATTTACATAGACCCCTTTAACATCTAAGGTGCTTTGCATTTGAAACAACTTGTTGTCTGTAGGCTCTTTATGTTTAGTTTACATCGTTTTATTTTCCTTAAACACACACACATATTTACTCTCACATACATACTTACAGACTCTGTGGGGGATAGGGAATAATTATGGTTAAAGAAAAATTCCCCGCCCTAGCCGGGAATCGAACCCGGTACCTCCGGGTGAGAAGTCAGCTCGTTGACCACTCGAGCTCTGTTGACAGTCTGTTTGATTTTTGTTAGTCAATATAAACTTTTATTACAAATTTACCTACACATTTGTTGTTGTAGGTACAAGAAGGATACAGAAGGGTAAAGTGATAGTCCTCGCCTTCCTCGCTGTCACTGTCATTTTCACTCACATGTATTACAAACAAAGTATTGTCGTATGAAACTCCCGCAGTTGAAATTTTCGCTTCTGTTGCATGGTTTGCTGAACGTATCTTTCCCACACACTCAGTACACATTTTCTCAACACTTTGCCCACATGGTGGAAGTTTTTATCTTTAGCTGGGAATGATAACTAGCATTATCTAACACAATAATACTCTTAGGAGGAATGTTTTTCAAAAGTGTGTCCTTGAACCAAGCTTAAAATATTTCCGCTATTTAAAAATCTATCGCCTCAAAAAATGTATTTCCGGTGAAACCTGTTTCAAAATTTTGGGTGGACTATAACATCTTCTCTACCTACGTCATACATTTTACAATGTAGAGAGAAAAAAGGGGAAAAAACTGTATGGCATTCACATGACTCTTCGCATTCCTCTATGATTATATTTTTACAGCGTAATTTAAAGGAAATTTGGTTAAACATTTATTATTAGTACTGTGTAGTACTCTCGTTGCATTTAATAAGAGCCTTGCTAATGTTGTTATTCACTCGGCATTCTAAGAAATAAATGTCAATGAGAGTAACACGAGCTTACTTGAAGAAAACGTGACAACGTGGCTTGCTTTGTCACTGAATGCCTGCAAGCTTATCGCAGACTTTGAAGCCGTCGATGTTAACCTTTTCAGTAGCACGATAACGAACTTTATACACAAACTAAAACATGGGTGCAAAGTACTGCGTTTGGTCTTGCTTAGCATTACTTATGGGACTTTGTTATATTGGAATAAATATCATCTGCATAAAGGCACTTTCCGTATTCAAATGGTATATTTTAACGTTTGGTATAAATTAATTTTACGAGCTTCGCCTTTCTTTCTTTTCTCTTTCTTTCGTGCATTTATTTTTATGCATGTATATGAACTTACGCCTAGCAGTTTTATTTTAGGTGAAACGTCTTACTTCCACTTAAAAGCTTCCCTTGCATTTCTTCGCCGTTTTGACCTTAAGGATATGTATAACTGAAAGTTTTAATCTCACATTAATAGAATTACTCTTTGAAATGTATACCATACGCTTAATGAGATGCAATGAAGTTAAAGAGCAAATTTCATCCATTTTGCTCTAATAGTTTGGAAGTTATGGTCAAATTTATTTATGTTTTTGTCACGTCACAAAAAAGTCCCTTGGGACAAAAAAAAAATGGTATAATATTTTAACTCTAAGTTCACAATACATCTACTTTCTGAAATTGCCTTAGATTTCTCCGTGCCTTCTTTGGTTTAGGCTCCAATTTTTTTTAAAGTTGTGGATTTGCTTTCTTTTTTTTTTTTTTTTTTTTTTTTTTTTTGCCATAAAAGTAATGTTTGTGTTTGAAAACATATACTTAAGCACATGTGATAGTAAAACTTAGGGCAAGTCTTATTCCTGTCCCTCTGTGAACATGTACAGTAAATTTTATTCATCTAGCAGAAAAACTGCTCCACCAGGTTGGTAGCCTTTTGCTATCTTCTCGTGCTGCCTTTTCTGTCCTCTTCTTGCTGATTTTCTTCTGCATAACTGCGTTTTTTATTCTGCCTGGTGCGAATGAGATCTCATTTAACTGAAGTTTTTCTTGCCGAGTCCAGTACAGTTTGCCTCTCATGCTTTGCTATGGTGCCAGTTAAGGCATTTAATAGGACACTTGGTGGCCAATTATAACTTTTTAGATTCAGGAATGTTTAAATTATTTTATGGAATTAAAATAAAAAGTTGGATTATTGGTGATTTTATTTTGAAATTTCAGTGATATATACCCTTAAACCCACTGGACAAGCAAAGCCTTATCGCCGCTTCTTTGTCTCGTGATTATTTGCCTTCTTAGAGCACCACAATGAGCCCGTAGCCCCTAACCATCATATTGCACGCTACCTCGCGGAATTTCATCTATTCATTACTTACTATGGAATAAAAATACTGCCCTCCAGTCATATCGAATTTTATTCTCATATTTTAGCTTGATGGGTTGAGTCTCCAGTTATTATTATTATTATTATTATTATTATTATTATTATTATTATTATTATTATTATTATTATTATTATTATTATTATTATAGTTTTAACGCTCGCTGTTAGTGCATATGCTGATATTACGTAGAATATAGATGGAACTCCGGTGGAATGCGATGGCGGAAGAAACTGGAGAACCCGGAGAAAATCCGCTTTGTCTACCATAAATCCCATATGCGTTCACCTGTGATCGAACCCGGGATGCCTAGTTAAAATGCGAGTGGTTTCACCACTTGGGCACGCGCGGCCTTTTCCAGTTATAGTTTCTTCATTACATTAATTAGGTATCTGAACATGTTTAACTTTACCCTATCAACACAATTCGAAAGAACGAAAAACACATATCTTTTTATTTGAAGTGTCGGCTTTCCCCCTAGGCTATATAAATCCTTTTACAAAAGAAAAAAGGGCATTACACCGTGTAAAATGTGGAAAAATACCGAAGTTACAAGGCATGTCAGATAACTTTCTTCACATAATTTACGTTTCGCCAATGAATTTCCTGCAAATAACGCAAATCTGTATATAAGAATGAACTTTATGAACGATATAAGCCTTTTCCCAAAAAAGTTAATCACGCTTTAATAACACTAAGGGCCACTGCTTTAAGAAACTAATTATTTGAATTTTGTTTTCCCAAAGGAGGTATTGCAATCTACTAAACATTTTGTTTGCCGAGATTTCACCAGAGATGCATTTTCAGACCACTTGAATGAAAATAACAATCAAACAAAAACAAACAAACAGCATACGGTACATTTGTATTCTTTTCGGCTAGGGCTTGTAGGAGGGAGAAGGATGCCGATTGATGCAGGAACCGGTATTTGCCCTTTTTATTCCATCTGCTGGCCGAAATAAATGCAAATAGATTATAACTCACAACCAAAGCCTAGGCAGCTCCCCCACATTTGTGCGAAAACATTGCCACACCACTTGCTTTCCCAGCTGTGTACATGACGAATAACAACAGCTAGTGACGCAAATGGGCCTTGAGGTCGACCTCCGCGTTGGGCTTGTGTCTTCCGAGTTTCTGTGTTTGTGTTCCATCTCAGCCATTCTCAGCCCTTGATGGCGCATTAGGCCCCTAATGTGTGTAAAAAACAAAAACAGACAGTGACATTTCATTGAGGATGGCGCACAAGAATGCAGATACAAATTTCACATGGAATGGGGAATTGATTACTTCCGCGCTCGGAATGACAAAAATACCGAACGTTGTGTTTTTTTTTTTTTTTTTTTTTCCATTTCGGGGCTTTGACTTGTGAAACTGTAGGTTCTGAACATTAGTTTAATAAACTTTATACACACGCACATTCACTCTCACATTCATACTTCCAGACTCTATGGGGTACTGGGAATAATTCTGGTTAACGAAAAATTCGTCGCCCCAGCCGGGAATCGAACCCGAGACCTCCGGGTGAGAATTCAGCTCGCTGACCACTCGACCACGAAGGTTAATGAGCTCTTCAACGTGACAGATATTGATATTTTAATTCTGCACGTGGTAATCAGCATGGAAAGACTAAGCTTTAGGTATGTTATAATCATAAAAGCTCTGATGTGTTCCATTCACATGACTTTCTCCACCTGTTCTGCAAACAAACTTCTTAAAAAAATATTATTTTATTTACATCATGCTAATCGAGATAAACATTAGCAGAAATTATCTTATTACTAGCTTCCTTCTAAGCAGAAGGGAAACAAGGGAATACAGCAGGCCAAAGTGGTAGTCACGTTTGTTAAAAGCTGTCGACATATGAACAATTGACGTTCGGTTCACTTTGCATCGTCAGCAAAACAAAAGAGATGAAACGAAAGATGGCATCATTTGAGAAGATCCGTAGTTTGAAATTGAAACCAATAACAAAGAATATCTGGGAAACAGTTAACTCTGCAACAAAAATGTGTATAGCATAAATTGTATGTTTTAACGAGATCTATTTTGGTAGTAAGGTTTTTTGTTTATTTTTTTACGGTTAACCAGTTATGGGAAATACAGCAAAATTCATCCAGAATGAGCAGGATATTCAAGATATATTTTATTTGTCATGTAAACATCTTTAATATACGATATTTTAATCAAAATCGTTAGAGCCAGTTTTGAGAAATATAAACGTTTCAAAAATGTTTTCATGTAGGTATAGGGTAGTTTAGGGTGGGGGGATTTTCTTTAAAATCTTCGAGTCACATCCTTGGTATTTAACCGTCTTTTAGTCTTTGTGGTATGCTGTCTACAGACACACACACACGGACCTTTTTCTTAAAATTGTTTTTAGCTCATGGGACCTCAAATCCTATTTTTCCGGTGAAATCTCGACATCGACTCTGAGTGGAACACAATGCCTTCTCTATACACTATGTACATAATACGTGTAGCGAAAGTAGACATTGAACTATACCTACAGAGTGATAACACTCCGATTTAAATGGAGATACCCTTCTATCAATATTTGGTGTACCATTAAGCCAGACATTGATAAATTTGTGTCGGGGAAAGGGGTCAGCGTTCTACCATATGCCCCAAAAATGCCTTGAAAGCCCCATTTAAGGAAGAAATGTTTGTGCCCGGCCATCTTTAAAATTGACTAGCTCCGCCACTGATGTACTTGGCATGCCGGACAACTCCAGGTGGAATTGGGAGATTTCATATTTCCCCTCCGTTTATGAGCTCTTCAGGGCTTCTCATAAACGAAAAGCCAGGTAAATATCAATCTTGGTATTCGAGCTCAGTACCTTCCAAAGATGCGACACGAATATCCTCAAACTACTCTTTATATTGAACATTAAGGATGCGACACGAGGATTGTCGAACAAATCCTGTCATCCCAAACTGATCTTTATATGGAACATTTCTCGAAGCTTTGTCTTTCTAAAATGGCTTTAACGACTTTGATTAAAATGCCATAAATATGAAAGATGTTTACTTGACAAATAAAATGTATATCTTGAATTTTCTGGGAATTGCCTTTGAAGACCTCTTCATATGGAAGAAACTTTATATAATCTTGTATATAGCCTTAAATGTCAATCCAGGAATCAGCAAATTGGCCATCACGATCGCTGGAATGATGACGGCAAGGAACTCAACGGTTCGTAGCAGGAGCGTTACTCTTTTGCATACAACTAACATTAATGCACAATCAATCAATATTCCAACATGGTATACTCTTCTTGGAATTGTACATGCTGATATCTTGATATTGTTAAAACCTTCATACTGTTCAGGGTACACGACGTTAGCAACCTTATTAAGACAAGCTTTAACGAACTGCGAATAAGTATAAGTTTCGAGTAGTTTCTTTGCAACGACATAATTGGCAAATAATTCCTTTGGATAGGTAGAGTCAGACTGAAAAATGCAATGCCATAGCCAGAATTTGAACTACGGATCTGCCGATCTCTAGCCGGTTGCTGTGCCACTGAGCTACCATGGCAACATGTCGGCATGGCATTTTCAGTCTGACTCTACCTATCCAACTCCTGTCCTACACTCGGCTTGGGTGAAAAAACAATTAATCCAACACAAATTGACCATAATAGTTGGCTATACTATGAATCCTGGGACTTAAGTACTTACAACATTGTAAGTCGCCTTTGGAGTTGTCATCTCAAAATAATTTGAGAATACCTTGTGGCTTACCGGGAAACATGCGAGTCAGTTGAGAAATTCGGTGCTATGCCGGCATTTTGCCATTGTAGCTCAGTGGCAGAGCAACCGGCTAGAAATCGGGACATCTGTGGCTCAAATCCCGGCTATGGAATTGAATTTTTCAGTCTGATTCTACCTATCCAACTTCTGTCCTACACACGGCTTGTGTGAAAAAACAGTTAATCCAAATATTTCCTGTGTTTCGTAGCAAATGTGTTACTGAACTTTTCAGTGTTACGCTGCTGAAGTTGAATCGCACACTTAAGTCCTGAAAGATATGTGCTCAATATTACTTACTAGTGCCTACTTATAATTATTTATGTCTTTTAAAGTGTTAGGTTTTGTAAAATGAGTGTACTTTGTAGACTACTCCTTCTCTACACTATTAAGCTTCATTGAATATTTAAACTTTAATTATAAACTTGTTGTATTTACGGACAAAGACTTTTGCAGCATTCTTTTAAACTATCCATCGATGTCCTTCCTGTAATTTGTGTGTGGTCTTTGTGACCCTCGTAATGTCTTTCAGCGTTTGATTTGTAAATATCGATCAAAACTTTCCATCACCACATGCACTTAACGTTTTCGTCCATAGCAGTTTATATATTCCTATTTGGAAGTTTTTTTTGTCCCCCCCCCCCCCAATGTTCATGTTTTTGAAAGAGCCATATTATATTAATGCGGTGCTGTGCACCACTGTTTGTTTACGTTTGAAGCGTGTTGATTGAAGCAAGGCAAACTTCTTTTTGCTCCCTGGCGATGGATATTACGTCATATAGCATCAGCTGTTAAAAGATTATAAATCCCTGTCCTAGGCGACAGGGAAAACTACTTAGCCCTGTTTTTATAAGCTTACCCGGCGAGTAAACACACACATAAATGTGTCCACGCACGTTTACTTCTCGTTGATTGAATGAGGCTGTTCCTGCCGTAAATATGGCCTATATAGTACGTGGAGTCAATAGATATTTTAAATGGAACTCTCCCCCACAAAAAAACAAAAAAAAAACATGCACGGCTCATGCAAATCAAGAGTTGGAAACATGCAACAAATGTATAACGAATATATAACTTATAATTACGGAGTATCCGGTAATGGAGCAATCCCTCCCTTATCGGAATCTGATTTCGCGACGTTAGTTTGGTTGTCAGATGAACTTCGGTTAGAATAATGACAGGGCTCTCAATAATATTGCCATCCAACTCCCACGTTTTGTTTTGTCTTTAACCACGTGAGTAATTGCTCCGTTCCAATTGATGTTAACCTGCGACAATGCTGTGCTAAGCAGCGCCCTAGCCTCTAATTGTTTGAATGTGTGTTTCCATGAGGTAGTTTTAATATACTCATTGCATTACTCTATCAACTTATCACGCCTACCGAGTACGGCTTTCCCTTCTTTCCCTCTTTTTGCCATTATACTCGAGTTGCTCATATAATAAGAAACACACACGTTTCACCCTCTGTGAATAACAATGGCCGTTAATAAACTGAAGCTTCAACTCAGAGCGTTGCCAAGAGTAAAAAAATATTTCCAACTAGATTTAGAGTAAAAAAAAAAAAAAAAAAAAGGCCAAAATTGCCTTATGAGCACTAGAATTCTATCGTGCATTCTTATCTTAAAAAAAAAAAAGAAAAACAACAAAGTCACTTGCATTGAATTACAAAACGTAGATGTTAGACCACTCACCTCCCACCTAGGCGGACCGGATTTGATCCCGAGCGCCCGCATGTGGTGGACGAAACAGTGTCATCCACTCGTTCCAGTTCTTTATTCTGTAGTTGCATGCCTTGGCTCCCCCATGGGCTTCTAACTCCTAGGCATCCGATTTTAAGTCCTAAATATGGCGAGCGTAAGCCGACTACGCGCATAACTTAAAAATTGAGGAAAACATCTAGGAAGGGCATCCTCATCCTCATGTGAAAGAGGAGCTGTGGAAGCTGGATCTGCAGCGAATGGTGACAATGCAGTAAATGTTGATGGTTTAGATTTATATTAGAACGGTTGCAGAAGGCTCTTACTTGTAGTAACATTGATTATTTCTGCAAATACCTGCACGGATTTTCAGTAGAGCGTTCACCATTGTGAGCGCCTTCGATTCCTTGTTTTGGTTTTCACCATATATAATTGACTGAATATCCTTTCAACCTCAGCGTTTGACAAAGGAAGCTGTAGACGACACAAAGTAAAGTCTGCAAGTTCTTTTGAAAGGATTTCGATTTAACGAATCTGATTAAAATACAACATATTTAAGATAGGTAGAGTCAGACTGAAAAAACTATCCAACACCTGTCCTACACACAGCATGTGTGAAAAAACAATTAATCCAACACCAATTCACCATAATAGTTGACTATACTATGAATCCTGGGACTTAAGTAGTTGCCACATTGTAAGCTGCCATTGGGGTTATCATCCCAAAATAATTTGAGAACACCTTGTGGTTTACCGGAATACATGCGAGTCAGTTGAGACGTTCAATGCTATCTCGGCATGTTACCATGGTAGCTCAGTGGCAGAGCAACTGGTTAGAGATCGGGAGATCCGTGGTTCAAATCCCGGCCATGGTATTGAATTTTTCAGTCTAACTCCACCTATCCAACTCTTGTCCTACACATGGCTTGTGTGAAAAAACAGTTAATCCAATATTTAAGATACTTTCATAATAAAGGAAATGTATATCTTGAACTTTCTGGGAGCTACCTCTGAAGTCCTCTGCAATTACTTTTTTTTATAACGGATATATTATAATAGAAACACAAAATCTTTCTACACAAATACATAGATCTCGTTAAAGTTTGCAATTTATGTAAAATGCATTTTTTATCGAATTAAGCATTTCCGAAATATCCCCTACTATTTGTTTGAAATTGAAATACTTGTCTCAAATGGGAAGTATCTGTATCCTCCATGGTCTAGGTGTAACACGATAGTTTCTGGTTTATAAGGATGCGGCTTCAAACACAACGGAAGTCGATGGATTTTTTTCGGGCGTTAAAATCCTTAGCACGGCTTCTTTTGGAAGACAACTAAAGCCCATGATCCGTGTCGGTACGTGAAAAAACCTCAAGCATGATTAGGAGGGCTCTTAGTAAGATTAAATGGCCATTCACGTCCTGTACTATACGTAGAATGGGAGTTAAAAACCACGGACATTTCAGGGCGTCCATAAATATAATCAATTGCATTTTTGGAAAGTGTGTATTCTTTTTCTTTATTTTTTCTACCTTTTTGTCCCTTGCCCTTCTAAAGAGAACGGAATTTCAAATTTATCACATAGCGAACTAATCTTAAAAAATTTGAATATCGCCTAAAGCTTACTATATTCCCTCTAATCCCCTTTTTTTCTGTAAAGGTTTATCTTGATTAGCATGAAGTAGAAAGAAGAATGAGCGTTTATGTAAATAGTTTGTACAACAGTCATAAGGGAAAGGGAAAGTCATAATTTGTAGTTCTATGTGTTCTAATTTTAATAAACTAAAGGAAACTCAGTTTTAGGTCTCTTTAATTTATTATGCCTGTTTTAAAGCCAGTAGAATTATTTTATAGAGAATTTTTTCACATTTCTCTGTGACAAAAAATCGGGCCTGTGTATTGATATGTAGGCGTCCAACATAAACAGAAATTATCAAATTATGAGGAATGAGACTTTTTCTACTTTCAAATTTTCCGTTCGTGTTTTCTGTAACAACATACTGTGATGAAATTGTGTGTGTGCTGTCCTAATCATACACAATTATTCCAAATATCCTTTCCTAGCATCCGCCATTTCGCAGATTTCAGCTTCTTTTGGTTTGAATTTTTCAGTGATATCTCATTGTGAGCGTCCATTACATTATATAAAATATAGTATTTTAATCAAAATCATTAGGAGCCATTTTTGAGAAAAATACTTCGAAAGATGTTTCATGTAAAGGGTAGTTTAGGGTGGGGGATTTTGTTGTAAATTTTTGTGTTGCATCTTTGGCAGATACTGAACTTAAATAGCAAATTTAGTATTTATACGATTATTCATTTTTGAGTTACGATGTTCAAAGGCCTACTTAAACACCGATAATATGGACTTTTTACCTTCTCTATACCTACTTGTATGCAATAGGTAGATAAAGTATTGTATTCCACCTAAAAATTCAATGTCGATATTTCACCGAAAATGTGTTTAGAGGTCCACTACATAAAAAATATTCTTTAGTAAAAAGCCCTTATGTGTGGGTATGCGTGCTTGTGGGTGTGTGTGTGGACAGTATAGTTCAAAAACGAAAATACCGCTAAATACCAAATTTGGTATTTAGGTTTAGTATCTTATTAGGGTGCGACTCGGAAGATTTAAAAAAAAAAAAAAAAAAAAAAAAAACCCAAACTATTCTTTCAATTGACAATCTTTTGAAAATTTTGTTCTTCTCAAAAACCTCTTTAATGACTTTGATTAAAATAGAGCATATTAAACATATTTACATGACATAAAATGTATATCTTAAATTTTCTCTATATAGCATCTGAAGACCTCTTATTTGGGTGCATTTTGCATAACTGGTAAACCGTAAGAGATAGACAAAAACTTACTCCACAAAAATGTAGATCTACTCAAAACGCACAATTTCTGTCATATGGTTTAGTTTTGAAGAGTTAACCTCTCCGAGATATTCTTTGTTATTAGTTTAATTTTAAACTACTTTCCTCAAGCAGGGTGTCATTGATTTCTCTTTTGTTTTATTCTTGAGCGTGTAAAGCGAACCGAATTTCAGTTGCTTCACACAGCGGCCGGCCTTTTAAAACATTTGACTATCGCTTTAACCTTATGTATTGCCTTTTTCCCCTTCCATTTAGAGGGAACTAATACAACCATTTCTGTTAATATTTATCATGATTGCCACGACGATTACAAACGTATAAACTTTTGTAACAATAGTTTGTAGAGAAAGTCATGTGAATGGAACACATATTTTTTTAAATATGCTTTTTTGGACCCATCATAATCTGGGGTCTTTCTTAAGGAAGTACGTATTGCTTATACATGAGAATTACAAGATGGAAGGCCATTAGAATCCAGGCCGTGACAGTAAATATAAGTATAGTTTTTTGGCTGCCAGTCCCGGTAGCCGTGGTTGTTGTTGGCGCAGACAATCTGGCACGAAAGGGTCCCGGGTTCGAATACCGCTATGGGGAATGGATGTTTAGTAGTTTGTGTACACAATTATTTTTCTCTTCCTGGTGGCCAAGTAGGTTACGCTTGAAGGCCAGTGTATGTCAAAAGGATTATTCATCTTCGACAGTTGGCGGTTTATAAATTACAGGAATTTCAGATTCAGACAGACCTGGAAATGTGAAATACCTAATGGATATTATTATGAATAAACTACAGCCGCTCGCTATGGTGATGCTAATAGTAATAATGATAACTGACGGAAGCAAGAATTGTTTGTTGAGTAGTTGATTCTGCTCAGGAGTTTAGGGCAAAGGCGAAGTAGTGTGTAGATTATTTTGGTTGAGAGGCTGACTCGGCACCGTAGCCGAGTATTTAGACGGCTCGCCTCTTAACAAGGTTCAATCTTGGGGAACCGCGTGTGGAATTTCCTGTGAACAAATCAGCACCTGGGCGGGATTTATCCTCCTTTCCCGGTTTCCCCCGCCACTCATTTCACAGCCTATTCTTATCATCCATTTCATGTCATTGTCTGTCTTACTTTCGTACCAGGCATCGGGTTGTACACCCATCCCGGCCACTCTCTCTGATTCAGAGATAGAGTATTAAGAGTCCTGGGCCAAAAGTACTAAGTTTCATGCAACTAGTAGAAGTACTTCAACATTTATTAATTGCTATTTTTAAATATTGTTCGTTGTATAAGATGTCCTACACGTCATATTACTTAAGTTCGTGCAATAAAACGTTTCGTGACAGCTAATGATAGGTAGAGTCGAAGTAATAACTCCATGGCACGACAGCTCATAAGGAACCTTGGCCTACCGCCCGACCGGTTAATGCGGTCCTCATGACCTAGAGCCGCTACTTCTCCATCAAGTAGCTCCTCGATTGGCCCCACAGGGACCTCAAAAGGCTGAGTGCACCCCGGTCCAGGTCTCTCAGCGGGAGAAAAGTCCCCACACCGGTACCGGGAATCGAACCCGGGTGTCCCGTTTGGCAAGCAACTGCGTTTCCATCGGCTAAGCAGACGACCAATCAATGCCATAGCCGAGATTTTAACCACGATCTCCCGGTTGCTCCAATCACCGAGCTACCATGCCAACATTCCTGGGCATTAAATTCCTCAACCGACTTGCATGTATCTTGGTAAACCACAATATTTTAAGTTTACATACTCCAATGACGACTTACAATGTCGCTTAGGTACTTTAAGTTCCCCGCTTTATAGTTGAATCAAGTAAGTGTTAAATGAATTGTTTTCTTTTTGTTCCACACAAGCTGTATGTAGCACAGGAGTTGGATAGGTAGAGTAAGAACGAAAAATTCAATGCTATAGACGGGATTTAAACTACAGATCTCCCGGTCTCTAGTCGGTTGCTCTAATCACTGAGCTACCATGGCCAACATGCCGACACGGCATTTAAGTCCTCAGCAGACTCCAATTCCTGTCCCACACACGGCCTGTGTGAGAAAAACAATTTATTAATATTAGCTAAAAATATCCCTAAGACTCCCAAATTACGCATTTTCGCCATATTTGTTTAACTGTGAACAAACTTCTGCTCTACTGGAATAAAACAGCAACTCATTTGAAAAGGTATACAATATTATGTGTGAACGATTTACATATTTTGAAAAAGGGCTTTTGAAGCTGTTTTCCAGTTTTGTGTACCTGGCATACAAATTTCAGATATATATTATACTGAGAAATGTAGATAATTTTACTTATCAGAAAATTAAGTTCAAAGATTCACGTGGTGTTATTTTGTGTTTCTCACCTACATATAGGCTCAAAACTCACCTTTGACTTCAGTCTTACATAGTGTGATGAGCAAATCTGAACTTTACACCAAAATATCACGATAGAACAGAACAGAGTGCAATTTAGCCTTAGCCGGAAAAAATACAAGGAACCTTTTTATATTGAGTTCTTAGTTACATATTTTAAGGCTATGTTTGAAAGCGTATTTTAATATACAGTTTTGCATTTGTGAAGTATTTAATTATAGATTTACAGTGTTTTCAATGATTCGTTTATTATTATAATTATATAATAATAATAATAATAATAATAATAATAATAATAATAATAATAATAATAATAATAATAAGCTTAACATAGACACTGGTTTGCTATTCTTCCTCCTTTTGTAGCTAGAAAATGATATTAAAGAACTTTCTGGAAGCTTGTCGAAGGTACTGAACGATTCTGGCAGGTGTCGCGCTCCTGTTTTTAGCCTTTCAAGGCCTCCAACTCCGCCGACTCGCATACCAAAGCGAACTTGAGAGCGACCCCATACGGCACTGTCACAATAAACATATCCACTTTCATATCCCGGCTATGGCATTGAATGTTTCAGTCTGAATCTACCTCTCCAACTTCTGTCCTACACACGGCTGGTGTGGAAGAAACAATTATTTCACATTAAATGACCTAATAGTCGGTTAACTATAAAGCCTGGGACTTGGGCGAGTGATTACGGAGTTTGTAAGTCGTTATTGACATCTCAAAATAATTTAAGATCTCCTTGTGATTTACCGGAAAAAAACGCCCTTGGCGAAACTCGGGAACTTCAAGACCCAATGGACCACTGCCTACAAGCCCGGAAACTCGTTTCATTATTCAGGAGATCCATGGTTCATATCGCGGTTATGGCATTGAATGTTTCAGTCTGACTCCACTTCTCCATATCCACTTTCGATAATGCTGCAGTTATTTGCTTATGCTGCCAACCTACTTTGATTTTGTATGCGCTATAATTTCGCATATTCGACTGATTTCTCAGTTTCAATTGTAGTAATATCTTTGAGTAGTGCTTTAAAACTGAATATCTGCAACGTACCATGTAAAACTCTGATATTATACATTCACTTTCATTTTCCACTGCAAACGTTCTTACATAGCCTTACCCTGCTATATACTCCATGCTAATTAGAATAAACACTAATAGAAGCGATTGTATTACACATTTCCTTGTAGGTACATGGGAAATAAGGCGATATAGTAGGCTAAAGCGATAGTCAAATCTTTAAGAGTTGGTCGCAATGTGATTAATTTGAAATTACGATCGATTTCATACCAATAGAAAACGGTCTTAAGGAAAGTTTGAATTTGAAAATTCAAAACATAACAAGGAATATTTTGGAAATAGACAATTTAAAACAATAAAATGCATTTGACATAAAATGTATGCTTTAAAAATATCTACATTTTGTGTAATAATTTATCTATCTCTTACGGGATACAGTATGCAAAGGTGATCCATAATTGAAGAGGATTTCAGAAGCTTTTCAATTAAAGTAGTTAAAGGGACAGTCAACCGAAAATCCGAGTTATTGGACCAAATCTGTGATTTTTTTCGGTGTATTATTAAACAAATCTTTCCACACAGGTTCGATCCCAGGTGATTACGTGTGGGATTTTTGGTGGAAAAAAGCGCATCAGGGGTGAGTTTTCTCCGGGTTACGAGTTTTCCCCGCCATCGCATTTCACCGGTGCTCTATTTTAATTACTTGAATCATCAGTGTCATCGCATGCGGTGCCATTTGTAGTAAAAGCGGGCGTTAAACACTTTAAAAAGTTCATTTATCCGTTTAAAACTGATTAATCTTTTTACTCTGTGCCTATTTAAATGTCTGCACGGCCATTGAAACATGAGATTACATGATATTTTTAATGGTGAGCCCTGCCTTATTGTCTCCGATTTTGAAAGCTAAATTTTTCTTCTTATAAAAAGTCCCACTTGGAGCAATTTTGAGACAGGTTGCTGTGACACTTAGAATATAAGTTCTTCAGGACCTTTGTTTTATAATTGGTTTGTGTTTAGATGAGAATTAGTTAGTTGAGCGTTTATGTGGTTAGTAAATATTAAAATTATCCTTGTTTAACAACAAAAAACTGCAGTGTAAAAAAATGGGGTGTCCTTTACTTTCATTAAACAGCAAAATACAGACTCATTCACTGTCTTAAGTCTGTGTCCCTGGAGAAAGGCAATGTTCAAACTGTCAAAATAGGCACTGTCCAAGTCTGTGTCCCTGGAGAAAGATGTCTTCGTGAGCATACTGTTCAAACTATCAGAATAGGCATCTTTTGCTCACTGACCAAGTCTGTGTCCCTGGAAAAAGGCAAGTATTCACGAGGATTATCTTAAATCTGTCAAAATAGGTATACCTCATTCACTGTTTAAGTCTGTGTCCCTGGAGATAGGCAGTATTCGCGAGGAGTATGTTAAAACTGTAAAAATAGGCAAACCTCATTCACGGTCTTCGCAAGTATAATGTTCAAACTGTCAAACTAGGAATGTTTCGCTCACTGTCCAAGTCTGTGTCCCTGGAGAAAGGCTTCTTCGCGAGCTGATGTTGTAGATGGTTCTTACTTCGGTAGGAGTACAGAGCGGAAATGCCTAGCGTTTTGCTGAAGCCGCACATATAGAGAGAGTAGATAGGAAATGCCCTATCCTTATGCATTATGGTTGGTGAAGCACGTTTTTGTCAAGCCACCATATGTAGATTCTACACTTCTGAGATAAGTACGGTATTTTATGGGCTAAATGTGCACCCAAAAATAAGATTTTGTGGTCTTAAATGTCAATAAAGAAGTATGTAGGTTGGAATGTAGGTTTTAAAATGGTGAATACATGTGAGGTGTTAGGTTGTAATTTCTCAAATAGCAGAAGCAAAAACAAGGAAAGGGAAATGCGTTTCAATACATAGGTTAGGTACTTATTTAAGTGATTTTGTGGTGCTACATGTTCAATTAAGCTGTAAATTTAGAGTGTAAGTTTTAAACCAGTATAATGGTCAATACGTGTGTGGTGTTTGGTTGTAGTTTCTCGAATAGCAGAAACACAAACAAGGAAAGGGAAATGTGTTTCAATACATAGGTTAGTGTATTTATTTAAGTGATTTTTCGGTGGCATACTTAGTGAAATATTTCAGTACACAAGTTAGTGTACCTATTTAAGTGAAATATGTTATACATTATTAACAGAACGATTCTGTATTGTTTTTTAGATTTTAGATTGCCAACTCGAAAATACCGTTGAGAAGCAGCCAAATTGGCAACCTAATCCGGTTTATAAGAAACCTATTGCTAATTGGCCCATTTAGCAGCTATCGCAAGAAATAATTAGTATTAAATTATGTGTTTATGATACCAGAACCGTGAGAGTAGGGACGTCTTCCTCGGACTCGGAATGCAATACATGCAATGCACAGGGAAAGTCATTATAATCTTTTGGGTAATCTCGATACTTGTCACCCCTTTTTGGTGTGCGCTTATTTATAAGTTCATATAGTGGAATTAATGGTTTCAGGCATGAGACACAAACAATAAGGTTTGGCCAAAATCTAATATTTTGCCCTCTTTCAGTTTTAGACCAAGAAATTAGAACATTGCCGCGATGTTTACTGCATTAAATCTATCAATTTGTCAATAATTACTTCTGACAGGCCGAAAAATGTGATTGTATTAAATATTCCTTCAACTAGAGATATCTCCACTTCCATGGTCCTTTGCTTTTTACTTCAAAATCTTAGAAAAACAATTAATTTGACAGATGCTCCGTATTGTGATTATGGTATTGTGTAGAAAGGCAAGATGGCGGCTGGTCACAAAACGTGGTGCAGCAAAACGCTGGGCATTTCCGTCCTGTGGAAGGACACTTATATAATCTTGTTTATATCGTATACTTTAGGCAATAAACGAAAGCATTCACAAAAAGTGTATTCTTTTTAAAACACATAATTTATTTCGTTTTTTTTTGGGGGGGGGCATTGCCCAGTTTCGAATAATCGGTTATTAATGGTTCAAATTCTGCAATACCTATTCCTTCCTTTAGATTCCTGTTGATTTTCTGTTGTTTCTCGCGATGTCATGGAAAGACTATGTAATTTTAAGACCAACATATAGCTTCTAGTTCTATAACGTGACTATCGTGTCAGTCTGGGTAGCTCAGTTGGTTAGTCACAGGCTTTCTGAACTCAAGGTCGTAGGTTCAAAACCGGCCCAAACAGATGGGTTTTTGAGTGTGCTTAAAAGCGACAGCCCCATGTCAGTATATTTACTGGCATGTTAAAGAACTCCTGAGGGACAAAATTCCAGCACACCGGCGGCACTGATATGATCCTGACAATTGACAGCGTCGTTAACAAACAAATTAATTTAATTTAACGTTAGACTATACATATTCCCTTTAAATTTGGAGCAACATATGTAATTCAGTTAATAAATTATATCTCAATTAAAATTAAGTAGGTAGGAAAATAGAATTTCGTAAGAATAAAATGCACACCATGTGAAAGTAGTATGATTTTTCCGTGTTTGTAATTTCAGAAAAAGGTAGTGTTTAGCTAATTGCAATATTTAGTACCTAGGTAAATGTGCTTACAATCATACGATTTTTTCTTCCTATATGGCTGTGTAATTACATTTTGTATAATCAACCATGTAAGCTTTTGTATCCAGATATACCCAGCTCCAAAGTGCTCTATTTTTATTCCGTTACTTGCTGTACGCTGAGTTCGTAGTATTTCACAGTTGTAGCAAACAGATATCAAGCGCATTTAGCGCTGCCAGGTCAATACACCTCGTCGCTTTTTTGTGTTCGGCACCTGTCTTCGTTCGGTAGATTTCGCGCGATTTCGGAAGAACATTGAGACATGAAGTACAGTACATACCCTGACATATAATAGTTTCAATGCTAAGGTTTCATTCTGTCTGTAGATCCCAGAGTTCACACACATGCACATAAACTGTGTTTTGTTTAATAATTCAGCTAGTTAGGGCTAAATTAGATAACCTATTCACCATAATGGCTCAGGGCCTTAAAGAAAGACACATTCTTTGGTTGAGAACACTTCAGAAAGAGAACACTCCATCGCTTCCCCCGTAAAACCAGCGCCCAAGAAAAGGTGTGTACATCTTACATGGTTTGCACGTCGAAATGAGTGCCCAATGCGGAAAATAAAAACCAGAAATAAATATCTTACAGGAGCAGCCATCCGCAATACACAAAAGCAGATTTGATGACTTTAATACTTCGCAAACACACACACACACAAACAAACAACTTTCCAAAGAAAAATGTCTTGTTCTGTAACACTTGTACAATTTTGAAGATGACCTCACATTAAAGAGTGACAATTTCAATCTACGACGACGGCAGTGTTTAGGATTTTCGATATATACATCACTTATGCATTTCAGACTGTTCCCTGTAGTGTCGGGAACAAAGCTATATAAAAAGTCATAGCAAAATCGACAACTTAAAATTTCAATTTGGCCGGATAGTTGTGAAAAACTACTCACTGTGATAAGGTTGCTTTAAGCCGGGTCCACACTATTCAACACTCGACAGTACCATGTTAAACATATCCTGTTAACATTAACATGTTGAGTCAGTTCAAAAAGTGCTTGCACAAACTCGATTGACTCTCTATGTTGTATTGTCAATGTAGATCCCAAAACTGTTTTCTCGGCCTGCTGGAAACAAGTTATGTCGAATTATACTTTTGCTCTCCGCGGTAGTTTGGGAAGATCGATTCTTCAGCTGTTTCTTCTTACTCCCTCATTAATCGTTATTCTGATAAATTTCTGTCTGTGCTATAGGGTTGTGTGGTTAGGTTAGTTTTAGTTTTTGCGACAACGGAAGTGCACACATATTTCTAGCATTAAATGTTCCAGAATGGCTACTCTTGAATGTGTATCCTTTTTGTAGATTATAGGTTCTACTTTGGGAAAGTACAAGTAAACGTCACTTTCACACATTCTCAAAAACTTGTATAAACCAAACATATAGGTGAATTTTAAACTCATTCAAAATGTGTGTACACCTGTGCCATTTAGTCAGAAAGGGTCTCATCCACATTGCTCATAACATGGATAGAAATGACAACAGTCAAATTCACACTAATGTAGTCCATTTTGCTTTTACATCAGTTATCGTATTGTCCCAAATAGTCATGAATGGAATATTAAAGGATAACAGTTACAACATGTTGAAGACAGTTGTCTATGTTTAATATGTTGAACAAAGTTTTGTTAATTGGGAATGTTAACGGGATAAGTAGAGTGAGACTGAAAAATTCAATAACCATAGCTGGGATTTTAACCACGGATCTGCCAGTCTCTTGCCAGCTGTTGTACCACTGAGCTACCATGGCAACATGCCGGCAATGTATTAAATTTCTCAACTGACTCGCATGTTTCCTGGTAAACCACAAGGTGGTCTCAAATGGTTTTGAGGTGACATCCCCAGTGGAAACTTACAATGTAGTAAGTACTTTAAGTCTCGGGCTTCATAGTATAGCCAACTATTACAATCAATTATTGTTAATTTAATTTTTTTTCACACAAGCCATGCGTAGGACAGGAGTTGGATAAGTAGAGTCAGACTGAAAAATTCAATGTCATTGCCGGGAGTTGAAGCATGGATCTCCTGGTCTCTAGCCGGTTGCTCTACTACTGAGTTACTATGGCAATATGCTGACCTGTCGATTGTTGAAACTAAATGTTGATCAGTGTGGATCATCCTGTATACAGCAACCGCCACTGTCAATGACTGCAAATTACAAGGCGCGAGCTTAATAGACAATTGGAATTGCAGCTTTTAAATCGCCGATTCAGGATAGAAGTGCCACGGATTTGGTGAGTATAGGCAACACCGCACAAGTTACACCCTAGACGTGGCCAGGTAGTCAGGCCGATGAACAAGGGAAGGTTTCTGAAAATGACCAAGAATTGAACAACAAACGGAGAGGTACAGCCATCATTCTTTGAGATGGTTACCTTGGATGCGGTCATCGGTTTTAGAAGGGAGCGTTGCCTCAGGGTTTCGTTACCCAGGTTGAAGGTCATAAAGAACCACAGCAGCAGCAAGCGGCCTGCATCTCTTCTTTCTTTACAAAGTACTTTCCTCCAACAAATTTTATGATAACTAGGGCCCGGATTTTTACGTTTTATTAGTCTTTGTTTTAGATTCTGAATACCTAAAATATACCTTTATAATTTTATTTGTGGATTGTTATTTCTTACACCGATAATGTTACAATTTAGATTTGTATACGTAGAAAATAGTTTTTTAAATTAATACGATAATTATTAACGACAGTTTTTCCATTTTCTTATATTGGCAGTATTTATTTAAAATCTTATTTTACAATAGTACATCTATTACCGAAAGGAATAGCTCCAGGTAACGTGTGAGGCTTTGCAACGTGCAAGAATCTCGTCAGTACCTGAGTGAGGTATTTCCAGGTTTTCCTCAGTCCTCATACCTAAAAATGTTGGGAAGGTACCCTAAATATACGCCTGTAATGTTCCCCCAAAATATCTTTCTCAAATATAATTCTATCCCATGCATCATGGTGTACACCCTCTGTGGTGACGTATTTAGTAAAACGGGGTTTTACACCACACCTTATCAATAAACAGCATACAATTTACAGCAGCAAACAATAGACATAATATGTTTATTAGGTCTATTGTTTGCGTCTGTTAACAACACAGTAGAGGAAACCATGCCGAAATATCGTATTGGTCCTAAAATTGGCCATTTTCGCATGTAGCTTACAATTCGAAAGTTTGGCACGAAAGTAACCTGCATCTGGATTATGACAAGAAAATTTAATACATATAAAGGTTTACCTTATATTTACATAGTTTCTTTTTCCAGCACACGGTACATTGCATTTGCACCAAACACGTTCGTCCAGTGCAAGTAGTTAAGAGACAAATATACTTTTCGCAAAGTTTAGAAAAGTACAAAGGATATGCCATTTCTTTTTAAAGGGCTATAAACGCAAACTTTCAGCAAACCATTTGTCATTCCGCTTCTTTGTTAGAGGTTACAAACACGGGCGTATCTTTGTTGCACTGTGAAAAAATCTGCAGTCAAAATAACATTCATAAATTTGTATGGTAAGAAACACTGAGGAATTTTGGTGTATAATAGTAGCAGGAGATACAGGAATGTTTTGAATCTTCAATATATATATACGTTATATGCACATTACGAACATTATTACCAAATATTAGCCAAAAAATGAAAATTGTTCGGCAAGCAGCAATTTATATAAAACAATTAAATTCTTAATTAAAATTTATAAAATTTAAGACTATTTGTAGTAGATGGCTAACATTTTGCAGAGAGACTACTATTAGTTAGGGAAATGATATATGTAATATTTGAAGGCTCTATCGTTAAAATGTGGAATTTAGTATTTTCACTTAACTTTTTCCATAAACTGGACAACAGTAACGACATTTATAGGATGGAACATTTGAGTTGAGATTACGCCCTTCTTACACAGCCATTCAGAATTTAATTGTTATTTTCATGCGTGTAACAGCAATTGCTATGTGCTTTATACAAATGTTTTTTGCTTTTACCGGAGTGGGGAAAATAAAAAAAAAAAAAAAAAAAAAACATTCTGATGAGTTACGTTCACATTACTTTTTCTACCTGGTCCGCAAATAAACTAGCCTTAGAAAAGATTCTTTGATCTACATCGAGATAAACATTAACAGAAAATGTCTTATTACATTCTTCCTTGTAAGAGAAGGGAAAGGCTAAAGCGATAGTCAAAATTTTTTAAGCCTGGCCGCTATGTGAGCAATTGAAGTTCGGTTGTCTTTTTTAGGCCAGGAATAAAACTAAACAGAGATGAAATTCCCGTTTGAGAAAGTTTAAGTGGCAAAACAATGAAACGAATAATAAGGAGTATCTCGGAAACGAAAAAAAATGTGTCTAACATAAATTGTGCGTTTTAAGGAGATCTATGTTCTATATTCAAGGCCTGCTTGGTCGTCATAAACTGTAGGAATGCAGTCTAATTTAATCTACATTTTTTGTATAATAAGTTTTTGTCTATCTCTTACGGTTTACAAATTACAGAAAAATCATCCAAAATGAAAAGGTCTTCAGAGACTCTTCCCAGAAAATTCAAGATATACATTTTATTTGCCATATAAAATACCTTTAATATACGGTATTGATCAAAATCCTTAGTCATTATTTAGAAAGACGTCATTTTCAAACAATTTTCCACGTAAAGGGTAGTTTGGTAGATTATCCTGAAAATCTTCGTGTCGCATCCTCGGAAGATACTAAACTTAATTACCAGGTTTGGATTTAACGGGTTTCCTGAGCTATGTTGTACACACATGGATGGACCTTTTTCTACAAATGTCTTTTTTGGATTAATGGGACCTCAAAGCCTATTTTCGGTGAATTTTCGACATCGAATGTTTGGGCGGAACACAGCTTCTCTACTTACTACCTACTATTCGAAAAGCTTAAATCGACCCTAAAATTACCACCACAACGTCCTCCAAATAACACACGATTAATGTACAGTATTTTTCAGAATATGATGACCCTGCCCCACTCTTCTTCCAAACTTTAAAGTTTGCGATTGGAAAACCAACCCTCGCTGTTGCCGAGTTTTCACTTACTGGTCTCTTAACTGAGGTGCGATTCTCGACTTGCAAGCAGTATCCCCAGGAAACAGTTTTTACTACGTTGCCTCTCGCCCCTTAGTACAGGTTCGTCTTTTGTTTGCTAATGGTTATTGCCCAGTGGAAAGGGGAGCGGTTCCGTTTGAAGGCCATCATATTTTGGAAAAACCTATACTTCACTTTCCCCCATAATATCAAGCAAATTTTATTCAAAACATTTCTGTCTACAACGGTTAGTTTTGGATATATTGTACAGTCTCAGCTCAAATAGTCCATCCTCTACATGAGAGCTTTCGTCATAGACATGCAAACGAAGGTTGACGTTATTGCCGTTATTGAACGGTGATAACCAAGCGAATATTAAGAATACGGTAGTGTAGCATTAAAATACAAGGTGAATTTGTAATGTTACCCTTCAGTAGTTAGGCTATAATTTAAGGGAGTTAAAGCACCATGCCAATCCAGGGGTAGATTATACTCAAAAATAAAATTTGATACGTTCGATCACATGGCTTTCTCTACCTGTTCCACAAACAAATTTTCCTTACAAAAGATTACTCTTTTATCTACAGTATGCTAATCGAGATAAACATGAGCAGAATTAGTCTTATTACCTATTTGCTTCCTTGCAAGTAGAAGGGTAATAGGGAATACACTAGTCTAAAGCGACAGGTGAATCTCTTAAAATCTGGTTGCTATTTGAAACAATTGAATTTTGGGCGGTAGCAAATCTTTTAAAGCTCATTGCTATGCGAAGCAATTTAAATTCGTATGATAAACAAATTCTTTAAAAGCCCATTGCTATGTGAAACAATTGAAATTCGGGTTGGCCCAAATGCTCAGTCAGTATAGCTCCTGTCTGCTGTGCTCGGGATCCCGGATTCGATTCCCGGACGGGTGGGGAATTTTACTCTAGCCAAGATTGTTCCCTATTCTCTCCAGAGTTTGGAAGTAAGAATTGTGAATGTGTGTGTGTGAGATCTAACAAAGAAAATTAAAGTAAAAAGAAACGATAACAATTAGTACACGAGTTAACACCATTGCCAAGGAAAATGCCGCCGATAGGACCATTGAAATTCGGTTCTCTTTTGCATTCCCGGAAGTAATACAAAAGAGTAGACTTGAAAGGGGTTTGAAAACATACATTTCCGGTGAATTCTCGGTATCGAATTTTTGGGTGGAATACAATAACTTCAGTCCGCACCGTGGCCGAGTGGTTAGACCAGTCGCCTCCCACCTAGACGGCCTGGGCTCGATCCCAAGGTACCGCTTGTGACATTTGTGGTGGACAAAGCGGTGTAGGGGCGGGTTTTCTCCGGATTCTCCAGTTTCCCCCGCCGTCACATTCCACCGGTGCTCCATCTTCATTCCATGTATCACCAATGTCGTCGTCTGCGGTGCCATAGTAGTAAAAGCGGGCATTAAACACTATTATAAAAAACACAATACTTCTCTGTCTTATATATATATATATATATATATATATATATATATATATATATATATACATTGTACATAAGAGTTGGAGAAGATAAAAAGAGGTGGTCGCGGTAGAAGAAGGTGGGGCAAAATGGTTAGTACCATTATATGCAACTGCATTCCTATTATATACAACCTTTTATGCGCGAGGGTGAGGAAAGTGACAAGCTGTTTTACCAGTGTACAACTTCTTCTCTAAAAGGCCGTGCTGTGGCCGAGAGGTTAGACCACTCGCCTCTCACCTAGACGGCCCAGGTTCGATCCCAAGTGACCGCATGTGAGATTTGTGGTGGACAAAGCGGTGCAGGGGTGGTTTTTCTCCGGTATCCCCTGCCATCGCATTCCACCGATGCTCCATCTTCATTCCGTATCACCAGTGTTATCGCCTGTGGTGCCACAAGTAGTATGAGCGGGCGTTAAACACTACCCAAGAAAAAAACGAAAGGTTAACGCCAAAACGAAAGGTTGCGTAATAATATGCCGCCAGTGTCGGATTCGGCCGCCAGCTGTGTAGATTTTAACAGAAAAGGATTGGTCATAGAGGACACTAGCTACCATGCGGACAATTTTTTTTTTAAAGGGGCGGCCCCACGCCCGCCGCCCCCGGTGACGATCATCCTCGAAGGCTACATCGTCTCCCCATGCACAAGCAGTTAGTATACAAAGGCATGCAAGGGCTGGGAAGGGTGCTGTTAGTCTATGGCGCTACAAACGTACATGTGAGTCAGGTTCCGCTAATGCACCCTGGTAAGTAAACGGTATCATGCAGTGCTGGTATGCGAGCATACGAGCGGGTGAAGGGTAAAACAGGACAGGGCAACAAACATGACAGAAGCCCAGAGAGTTGCCGTGGGAAGTAGGAGGGGCCTCTAGGAGTCTTAGTGTGTGGGAATATATTATGTGGTTGCCTGTGGTTCTGGAGGAAGGATAGTGAGTGTATGGATGAGGTAGATTAAGCCTGGTGTGGCCAGGGTCTGGTGATATTAGAAAGTCTACGTTTAATCTAAGTTAGTGAATCTATATCTACAATGCTAGAGAAAACCTTGAACGTGTGCATTAAGTTGTATATTCAGCGGTGGGTTCCAATCATGTCCGGGTGCAAGCCGTGTCGAAGGTAGATGGGGGCCCTCCTTCCCCCGGGTCCGCTGAGAGGGTATCCATGGTTCTTATCCGGGGTCGAGCAGCGTTATCGTAAGGAATCCAGCCTGAGTGTTCAAGTTCGTGTACCGGGTACAATGGCGCAGGTCAGTGTATGGTCACAGTTTGGGGGGCCCTCAACCCCCCGGGCCGCCCTGTGATAGCAGGGACTTTGGAGGGCTGGCTGTGAAAAGAGAGAGATAGTGGTGATTATTGGAGTGTTTAAGGAGTTGTGGAAAAGGAACAGCGGAGGAGAGGTCAGTGTAGGAGTGGGCTGAGACGGTGGTTGCTGTGTCAGTCTGGGAAGAAGTCCAGGTAGTCTTGGCTGTCTTCGGGTGTGATTGTTTCAGAAAGGTTCCTATCGAATAGGGAGAGTGGGCGTTTGTGCTTGTTTGTGGTGGTGTCGTATCTGCCAAGATCGGCAATAAAGGGGTTGTGGCTTTTTGTGGCACGGGCGTACGTATCGTGGGTAAGCATCTTGATGAATTGTTCTATGGTGTGCACTTTGAGTTCCGCGTGAAGTGTACTCGCCGGTGTGATGGCTGGTACTTTTGCGATAAGGCGCAGGACTTTGTTTTGGAACTGCTGTAGTTTTTTGATGTGGCTGGGGGCTGCGTAGCCCCAGGCTGGTGAAGCGTAAGTGAGAATAGGTCGAAGGAGTGTTTTGTAAAGGGTTAAGCCTGAACGAAGTTTGAGCGTGTTGTTGAGATGGATTAGAGGGTAAATGTTTGCTAGTTGGGCATTCGCTTTCTGCCGGGCGCACTGGATGTGTTTATTCCAGGTGAGACTTTGGTCTAGTACTACGCCTAGGTAGGTTACTGTTGGTTTCCAAGTGATGAGATTACCAAATAGTTGGAGAGGTTGTAGTGTGCGTGCGTATCTCCTGTGGTTGACCCGTTTTGAGAAAAATATGGCTTCACATTTGGCTGTGTTCACTTTAATGCTCCACTTGGTGAGCCAGTCCTCTAGGGACGTTAATGCTACTTGAAGTCGGTTAGTCAGGAGTCGTGGGGATCCAGACTGCGTCATGATAGTCGTGTCGTCGGCGTAGATGAAGTAGTCTGCAGAGGTGGTTTTGGTATGTCGTTGATGTACAAGTTAAAAAGTTGAGGACCTAGTATGCTGCCTTGCGGGACGCCCGCTCGGATTATTTTTTGGGAGGACAGGGTTTCATTAACTTTGGACTGGAACGTCCGGTCAGTTAGGTAGTTTGCTATAAGTTTGATAATGGAGTCTGGGATGTTGTAGTCGTGGAGTTTCCTCAGGAGCCCCGGGTGCCATACGCGATCAAAGGCGCGCTCTATGTCCAGGAGGACTGCTGCTGTCGACTTATTGTTGTTGAAGCCATGAGTAATGTGCTCAGTGGCTAGGACCAGTTGTAGTGTGGTGGAGTGTTGTGCTCTGAAACCGAACTGCTCCGGAATCAGGATGTTGTGTTTGTGAATGAAGGAGTTTAAGCGTTTGAGGACAATTTTTTCCAGAAGTTTACTGAGAGTGCTCAATAGGCTAATGGGGCGGTAGTTGTTAGGGTTTGACTGGTCTTTATTTTTCTTAGGGAAGTGAAGGACCAGGGCATTTTTCCAGCATGTGGGGTAGTAGCCCTGATCCAGGATGGCGTTGAAGAGTGAGGTCAGTGTGGTAAGGGCCTTATGGGGCAGCTGCTTGAGGGCGCGATTTGGAATGAGATCGGGGCCAGGGGCTTTTCTGTTTGGCAGGTGTTTAATGAGCCATTTAATTTCGGAATTGCAAGTGCGGCGCATTTTCATGTTGGTGGGCCGTTGTAACCTGATTCGAGTAAGAGCTTCCGTTTCTAGTATGAAACGGGGGGAGCTTGGAATTGTGTTTGGGGTGAGTGCCTCTTGCAACTGATCGGCAAGAGCCTCAGCCTTTTCCGCATCTGTTGTGGCTATGTAGCCATTGTAATGTAGAGGTGGGATTTGAGTTCTGGGTTTGGTTAATTTCTTAGCAATTCGCCAGAGAGAGTCGTGCTCTGGGTTTAGGTCTTTCAGAACATTGTTCCATTGCTCCGTTTTTACGTCGGCAATGCGTCGGCGCAGCTCAGAATTTAGGAGCTGTAGGCGGGCGAACTCTGCGGGGTGCCGGGTATGCTGCCAACGCTTGCGAGCTCTGTTGCGCTCAGTCGCAACGGATTTGATGTCCGGTGGGAGAGGACAGTGAGCTGCATTATGTGTTTGTGTCGTCGTGGATACCGTGATGGCAAAGCCAATAGTGTTTTGTAGGGTTGCTGCAGCCGTGTCATCATGTGTGGTGACGCTGATGTCGGGTAGGTGTTCGTCTATTGTTTGTCGGAACAAGTCCCAATTGGTTTTGTTAAAGTTGTGCCTTCGAAGGGGAGGAGCTGGGGCGAGTGAGCCTTTCAGATTGAACACAACTGGGAGGTGGTCAGAGGATAATTCGTTGTGTACAGTGGCTGAAATTTGGAAGTGGGCAATGTTGCGGACTAGGGCAATGTCCAAAATGCTGGGAAGGTGTTGGGCGTTGAAGGGGATGTGTATCGGTTCAGTGGGAGCTATTATAATGTAATCTGAGCTTTGTTCGTGTCTATAGAGTTGGGTTCTCGCTTGGTTAGAATTTCTGCAGTTCCAGTTGGTGTGCTTGGCATTCAGGTCGCCGGCAATTAGAACTGAAGGGTGGATATTTAGTATGGTGTCCAAGTCGGTTGTTTCGATATCTGGGGGTGGATTATAAGCTGCTACAAGCAGAATTCTCTGGTTGCCCAACTGTGCGTAAACCCCGGATGCTTCCAATCGGGCTAGCGCTGGTATATGTGCTTGATTGTGGAGAATGTTATGTTCTAAAAGTACCGCGGTACCCCCGCCCCGTCGATCTCGGTCTGCGCGATAGGCTTGATAGCCCGGGACAATGAAGTGATCCCGGGAGGAGAGATGTGTTTCGGTAATGAGAGCTACTTTTATTTGGTGAGTGAGGAGAAAGTCGGCGAGTTCATGTTTGCGGCGTCTCAGCCCACGGGCATTCCATGTCATGACTCTGGTGGGTTCAGACGCCATAGAAATGGATGGTAGGATTTAGGAACAGAGTGAGGAAGTCATAATACTGTTGAAGGACCTCCTGGGTGTCATTGGGATTAATGAGGAGGAGGGTGAGGAGGTTGAGTGCCTGATCCCTGGCGGTGTTCCAGGACATCCTGGTATGCTCCGTTCCGGGGCGGAACCTGGTGTTGAGCGGCTGCTCGACAGCAGGAGCATCGCAGCGTGGTGGTGGTCGAGGACGGGGCATCTCTGTTGGAGGCTGCCATGGTGAAGGCGTCCGCTCCCTCGGAACTGGTGGCTGGGGAGTTGATGGTCTGGGTGCTGGAGTTCTCGTTGTCGGCTGCTGGGTAGGTTGAGGCTGGGTATGAGGTTCTTGGTGAGGGGGAGGAGGCCTGCTCCTGGGATCCGCCTGTTGGTTATGATGGCGGTGCTGCTGACCCTGGGATGTGGCCCGTAGCCTATCGGCGAAGGCCAGATAGGCCGGACAGCCCCTGTAGCGCGCCCCGTGTCCCCTGCCGTTACATAAGGCACAGTGAGTGCCTCATGTCCGGAGGTGTCCGGCAAGTGGTCGACTCGTGGTGAGCGGCGCACTTGGAGCAGGTTAGCGTTGGCGCCCTACAGTGGCTGGCGTGATGCCCTAGCAGCTGGCACTTCCTGCATTGCAGTGGGATAGGCGGCCGGTAATAGTCTTCCACCTGTACCCTGAAATGCAGAACAGTTGCACACAATACAGCGAACGGAGCTCTTTGAAACAAGACCACAAACCCATCTGTAAACGATTAGTAGGACCTTCCCAACCATAAACATGGCGCTGGTCCTGTCAATAACGGTCATTCTGTCTGTCCTTTGTATTTCTTTACCCTTTCACAGAGTTTATGGTGGGTGTATTAAAAGCAGGGCACAAAGGTTGGTTACAGTACAAAGGCACCTGACTAGGTAGGCAATGCGTGTGTAAAACTGGACGTGTTCCATTTACCAGATTTTTTCTACCTGTTCTGCAAACAAACTATTCTATAAAAGATTATTCTTTACCTGTATCATGTCGCCCTCCGTGGTGTAGTGGTTACCATGCTAGACTCGTATACCCAAGGTCGCAGGTTCAAATCCGGCAGAGGACGATGGATTTTTTGGGCGTAAAAATTCTTAGCATGGCTTCCTTCGGAAGGGAAGTAAAGCCGCTGGTCCCGTGTCGTATAAGAACCTCAAGCCTGAAACAATAGGCATCTGAGCAAAATTAAGCGGTCCTTAACGCCCAACAAAAAATGGGATGCTAAGAACTACAGCAGTTAAAGAGCGTCCATAAATAAATCTCGATTTAAATTTTACCTACATCATGCTAATCAAGATAAACAATAGCAGTATTACCTATTTCTTTATAATTAGCAAAGAAATATTGGGAAACACAAATAGTGACTAGGCTAAAGCAATAATTAGATCTTTAAAAGCTATCGTTATGCGATCAACATTGTATTTCGGTTCTCTTTGAAAGGCCATGGGTAAAGCAAAAGGGATAGGATAATGACACTATTGGCGACTTCCCGTTTGAAAAAGTTTAAGTATTTAATTGAAACCATAGCAGAGAATATCTTGGAAATGGTTAACTCTACAAAAAAATTACTTGACTTCCATCGTGTGTTTAAATGAGATCGGCAAAAACTAAATTCGAATAAATACCAAACTTGGTAAGTACAGTACCTTGTGACACGAGGATTTTGAGGGTTTATTGCTGTGGTCTAGGGTTAGCATACTAGAATCTGGTTCCCAAGGTTGCGTGTTCAAATCCTGCGGAGGGCGATGGTTTTTTTAGGGCGTAAAAATTATTAGCATGGATTCCTTCGGAAGGGAAATACATCCGTTGGTCCTGTGTCGTATATTTACGGCAAGTTAAAGAATCTCAAACCTGATAAAGAGACCCCTGAGTAAAATTAAGCGCTGGACGCTAAGAACCACAGCAGTTGTATCAGACTTCCATACACAGACTTTCAACCAATTCTAAAATACCAATGCCCACCAATGCCTGGAAACGTTAAAAAATATTAAAATGAAAATATTACGCCACCATCCAGGAAGAAGTTCCCAAGATTCCCTGGTTCTCCGGCTACACCGGCATCTCACCACATTGATCCGGATGCGATTTGGTCATGGATGCTACCCTCAACAGCTTCATCGTCTTCGTCTCATCGACACCCCAGCATGTCCTTCTGACCCGGGGGAAAGCGCCGACCAGCAACACACTCTTTTCCGTTGTCCCGTTACAGTTTCCAACGTTCTTCCCTGTTCCACAATCTTCATAAACTTTCCGTCCCTTTTACCGCCAGCATCAGTACCATATTACAGTCCTGCCAGAAACTAGGTTACCATGCAATAATAAAGTCTCTTAAAAACTGCAATCTAAACATTTAGCCTTATAACACTTCTTATAACATATTAATTTCCTTATTTCTCCTGGTGGCCAAATAGTTTACACCTGAAGCAGTTAAAAAACTAATAATATGCAATTCATTCAGGTTTATCCTCCCACTGCCCAACTCCTTCTCATAAAGCATTTTTTATTTTCCGAAAAATATCTCACTATTTTAATAACATGCCACATGATAATGATATTTACATGGCAAATAAAACATATACTTAAAAGTTTTGACAATAGCTTCTGAAGTCCTCTTCTTACGGAAGGAAGTTTACATAATCTTGTAATTGGAAAACTTTTAGCGATAGATGAAAACGTACTGAGCAAAAGTTATAGTTTTTTTCAAAGCACACTATTTTGTAGCTAAATCGAAGTGTATAAAGAAGCTATTTCTGCAATGATTTATTTTGATTAACGTGATGCAGATTATAAAATAAGCTGTCGTAGGAATAGTTCATAGTACTGCATTTTGAATAAGTCTAATGCCATAAAAGCGTTATTTATAATAAATAGAGTTTATTAAGGTACTCCATATCTTTGGTGAAGTAAGTTTTATTTAGACTACCCATTCCTTTTGATTTACCCATTATACGGTTCTGCATGTTTTGAATGAAGAAGACTTCATAAGTTTTTCCAGTTTATCAGTTGGATAGGTGGAGTCAGATTGAAAATTTCAATGCCATAGCCGGGATTTGAACCACAGATCTCCTGATCTCTAGCCGGTTGCTCTGACCACTCAGCTACCATGGCAACATACTGGTACGGCATTAAATTTCTCAACTGATTCGCACGTTTCCCGGTAAACCACAAGGTGATCTCAAATTAGGTTGAGATAATATACCCAAATGGCGAATTACCATGTCGTGAATAGCTTAAGTCCCGGGCTTCATAGTTTATTCAACTATTACGCCAATTAAATCAACACTAATTAAAAGGATTTTAGATGCTATGCCAGACAATTAAAGATATAATTTAATTTTTCATGTAAATAAAACGAATACCCATATGGTATTTATATCAAAATCCTTACAGTTATTTGTCTTGGGGGTGGGGGAATCTAAGTGCTCCATGCATGCGGCAATTTAGAGTGGGAGATTTTCTTGCAAGTTTTCGTGTCACTTCTTTGATATACAAGGGGGTTCACCTGTCCCTTATTCTCTGATTTTATGCAACCCGCAGGTTACTGTCTAACCTGAAAACATCGTTCCCGAGACCCATCTTCTATATAGTAATATAGACTTTGGCGCAGCAAGCTATAGTTGAACAGTGGCGTATTAACGCGCGGTGTTAGCAGGAGTTCCAAGATGCTCGATTCAGGTTAGAATTTTACCAAAACGCTGACAATTTTTCTCCGCTTTCTATCTTCCTGATTTAATACAAAGCTAGATGAGTATCGGAACATTTTTTAACTTGCTTATTTGTTTCTTTTATTGTTGTTTTCTTTATTTATGTTTATTGTAACTTAATCAGTCCAGTTACAGGAAACACAAATGGAAATGAAAATTCTGAGGCATATTCACCTAGTTTCTTCTAAATATGCAGGAATTATTACAATGTTTTAAACTAACATTGGTATTTCAGATAATACTACAGAACCAGACCCATTTTCAGAGTATCTCTAAAACGAAAAATACACAAAATACCTAGACTGACAATCACAAACTGTGCTAATTACATAGGTTTTCACTAATACTTTCAGTTGAAAAGAAAACTAGGTTTAATCCTCATAAGTTAACAAACTTCTCAATATCCACTAGATAAAGTATTTCCGACATGAAACTAACTACGAAGAACAATCGATAACATGTTAGGAGTTCTAGTATTTTGAAATTGTTTTTGTTAACTTTATACATTTTGAACATTTCCTTTATTGTTTAAAGGCTTAGTGAAATTTCTTTTTCAAAATAATTAGAAAGAAAATTAAGAATCGAAGACTGAAGAACACGTACAATGAACTTTCGTTTGTTCTTCATTCGTATATCTTTTTGTTTACACCTAAAATTATTAGAGTGACAAGCACTGAACTAACTTTGCACCTCGATGGATAATACATAGAGAATAAAAAAAAAAGTGCACGCAGACTGTGGGACTCGAATCTCAGATATGCTGGAGGTAATCAGGCAACATGAAGTTAACCAGAGAAGCTACAATCATTGCGCCCACTTGACGCGTTAAAACTTGTAGGTATAGTGTAACACATGTTTCCCTCTCCGTTTCTGATCTCTTTACAACTTTATAACTGTTGAGTGACTCCTTTTGGTAGCTTAAGCCGTTCATTTAGCCTTAATTCATTATAACTTGCGTTGTAGAACGTATGACAGCGATCCTATTGATATAACATGTGCTGTAACAGGAGTTAATAAGCGCATGTTTTTGAAATGGACATAACTTTTGCTGCTAATGTCTACTTTCCGATGAAGGGCAGGCTAGATTTGTATGGTTACCAAATGGCCGACAAGCACGATAATTTCGACCTTATTACTTTCACAGTATGAAGTGTTGCCTATCTCCAAAAATAATAAGAAACAGTGAACCACCTTGTATAGGATGATAGGTGAAGAAGTGCAAATTATTTAATATTTAGTAGAAAACAATGCGTATAATACAAGTGTATCTCAATTTATCCGCGTACTATTAGCATTGTCATAAATGAAGTACACATTTCAGAGTCAAATGTGGTTTGAACGGCCCTGAACTATGTTTCTGCTATGTTTATATACGTCACATTACCTATAGTCACGCACGGCAAAGAAGCGTCAACCATATGACCTGTTACGCAAACAACCAAACGTCTGAAATAGGGAAAAAAACATCTTGAAATCATCGTTAAATTTTCGTCCAGAACACAATTTTTGAAAGTAACGAAACAAAGACGAAAAAAAAACAACAACTGCAAATGCTGTATCATCACGTCGTCTTCAAACGCTGATACAAACATTTGCACTTATTTACCTCCCATTCCTGTATACCGAAGTTAAATAGATTGGTATTTATCGACTTATTTGTGGTTCACAGAACCCACTGGAATCTCTTTTGTGTATTACTTTTTACTTTTTCTACCAATGTACATAGTAGGTGGAGAATGTATTGTATCTCATTCCAAAACTCGATACCGATATTTCGCTGGAACTAAGTGTTTTGAGGTCCCCTGAATCCAAATAAATCATATTCAGAGAAAAAGTCTAAGCGCGCGAACGTATGTGCGTGTTTGTGAAAAGCATAACCCAAAAACGAAAAGTCTGTTAAAACCTGACTTGACATTTTAGTTCAGCATCTTCCAAGCATGCAACAGGAAGATTTAAAAAAAATACATTAATGCATTATTGTTATTATTGTTGTTATTATTATTTTTGTTTATTGTTATTATTGTATATATAATATACAATTATTATTATTGTTATTATTATTATCATCATCATTATTATTATTATTATTATTATTATTATTATTATTGTTATTCTTGTTTATTGTTGTTATAGTGTTATTATTATATATTATTATATATCATTATTATATATTACTATATATATTACTATAAATACTAATAACAAAATAAATAATAATAATATACAAAAATAGCACCTTAAACTACTCTTTACATAGAAGATCATTCGTAGATTTACATTTTCTAAAAAATGGCTTTAATAGTTTTGAATAAAGTACCATAATTACGTTATATGAAACACATATCTTGAATTTTCTGGGAATCTGAAGACTTCTTCATTCGAAATTACGTTTGCATAATCTTACTACACAAAATATGTAGATCGCATTAAACTACACAATTTATGTCACATCATTTATTTATTTTAATAACTAAAGGTTTCCATTATTCGTATTTTTTGTTATTGGTTTCAGTTTTAAAATACTTATACTTTTTTGTAAATTGGAAGTCGGCATTCGCTTCATATCTCATTTTTTTACTCCTGAAATTGCAAAGAGAACCTAATTTCAATATTATTACATAGCAGCCACCTTTTAAAGGTGCTTACTCTCGCTTTAGCCTCCCTTATTTCCCTTCTACTTACAAGGAACAACTAATATAACCTTTTTTGCTAATGTTTATCTTGATTAGCATGAAGTTGATAGAAGAATATTTTTTTTTCTAAGAATAGTTCGTTTGTAGAACAGGTAAAGAAAGTCATGTGAATGAAGCACGTCAACTTTTTTAAATTCAGGGGGCTCAAATTATTTCCGGCGAAATCTGGATTTTAGTGTTTTGCTTGCAATATAATCTCCTTGCTGTCCATTATGTGTGAGGTAGAGAAAGTAAAAAAGAAATAAATAAGTATTGAAAATTGGAATCAATAATAATAGATGTCTGAAAATATCTTGGAGTCAATGTATACTTCAGAAAGTGTTATTTGGAATAAATTGTGTGTTTTAAAGTTTTTGTACATCTCTAATGGTTTACTAGACAAACTAAATTATACAACATTTCTTCCAAACGTAGAGGTTCTCGTAGGCTATTCCTAGGTAATTGAAGTTATAGATTTAATTCATAATATACATTTCTTAACCATATGGTAACTTAAATGCATCAGAGCTATTTTTGAGAAAATCCAATATTTCAAAAGCTCTTCCATATCAAGGTTAGTTTGAAGCTTGAGGGATTTTCCATAACATTTTGGTGATGCATTTTTGGGAGATATAAAACTATAGCTGTACCAATTAGGGTATTTTTCGAATATTCCATTTTATTTATGCTGCTCACACACGCGCGGACCTTTTTCTAAAATATCTCTTATTTTCCTTTCTTTCTTCAGGGTTTACAAGGTGAGTGAATATCGAGTTTTTGGTGGGATTCCATACCTTCTCTAGCTACTATATATGTATTTCTTCATTGTCATTCTCCATGTAGCATAAACAACCCAACGATTTACAAGTCAGCACCTGGGGATGATGCCTCGTATGAACTGCAGGAAATGGATGATATGCTATGATGGTGAAATGGGAGATAATGATGGCACAGTTGGTGGAATGAATGGCGGAGGAAACCAGAGAGAACGCAGAAAAAACCCAAAGACGCCGCTTTATCCACTACAAATCCACATGCGGTCCTCTGGGATCGAATCCAGGCCACCTTGGTGAGAGGCGAGCTGTCTAACTACTCGGCCACAGTACTATGGTCGTGGTTGAGAAATTATAAGGAAGAAGAACTTGAGTAGTGTTACAACAAAATGATGTATACATTCACATGACTTTCTCTACATCTCTGTTACAAATTATTGTTAAAAAAGCTTATTCTTCTATCGGTCTCATGCTAATCAAGATAAAATTAGCATAAATGGTCTTATTAGTTGGTTCCTTGTCAGTAGAAGGGAAATAAGGGAGTACATTAGACTTGAGCTATAGTCAAATATTTTAAAAGCTGGTTGCTATGTGATTGAAATTCGTTTGTTTGTATGACTAGGAGTTGACAAATGCCCGTATGAAAAACGTATAAGTATTTTAAATCTGAAACCAATAATAAGGAATAATTCAGAAACGGTCAGCTCTACAAAAATAATTAAACAAAAAACATATAATGTGCTTTAATGAGATCTACTTATTTTGTACAGTAAGTTTTTTACTATCACTTACGGTTTGCCAGTTATGCAAAACTGAGCAAAAATGCATCCATAATAAAGAAGTCTTCTGAGGCTATTCCCAGAAAATTCAAGATATACATTTTATTTGTTCTCTAAATATCTTCAATACACGATATTTAATCAAAATCGTTATAGCCAATTTTGATAAATTCAAAATTTTCGAAATCTTTTCCATCTAAAAGTTAGTTGGGGTGCGGAGATTTTCGTTAAAATCTTCGTGTCGTCTCCTTGGGAGATAGTAAACTTAAATACCAAGTTTGGTGTTTAGCGGACTTTTCGTTTTTGAGCTATGCGGTCCAAAGACACACACACACACACACACACACACACACCTGACCTTTTTCTTTAAATCACTTTTTTTATTATTCAGGTGTCTGAAAGCATGTATTTCCGGTGAAATTTCGGTGTCGAATTTTTGGATTCAATACCCCCTCTATAGATGATGTACATAGTACGTGTAGAGAAAGTAAACCTGACAGCCTATGTATAATGTGCGTGTATACATACACTGAAAGATCGATTGTTGATTTTTACTATTTTTGAAAACTACTGCACAAATGAATGTGAAATCTGCGTTTGGACAGTCTCTCTATAGGTATTTTCGTTTATGGTTGACAGGCCTACACGTAAATCGTCTTCAAGATCAAGTATTACGTTCCTTTGTTCAGGCTTTATTACTTTCATGGTAGAAAATTGTGGTTCTCACAAGTATGGTGTAAAGGGCAGTAAAATATTTATGAAGCATTTTGCAATTGTGGAATACCAGAAACACGCATAAATACATAAAAGGCTGCTCTGGATTCTCTAGAAGTTTTTCTTTCATAGTAGAATCACATGACAATTTTGGTACATCATTTTTCGTTGATAAATTGATGGCATTTTTAATTTTAAATCATTAGAAGTACAGAAAAAAATACTCATTCTAACTCTGAAACGGACAAGCCGCTCAAGTAGTATTATCATTTACTGCATCTCCTAAACGGAGCAATGGGCATCATTACGATGTTTCCATGATCGGATTTGCATTTCTAGTTCGTGAGTTCACCACTATGCGCCATGAGGACGTGGGATCAGATGACACTGTAGAGAAGCAACTGCATTTCACTCAAATTTCGATTCCATGATTTCACCTGAAATTCATGCTTATAGTTCATCTAAATAAATAAATAAATATGTTCACAAAAATCTCTTTGAACAGCATAAATCAAAACGAAAACTTAGATAAACACCAAACTTGGTATTTAGGTTCTTCCAAAGGTACGAAACGCAGATTTTTTGTGAAAATTCCTGGAAATGTTTGATTTTCTAAAAGGTGACTTTCAACGATTCTGTTTAAAATTTCGTATATTAAAGCCGTTTACATGTTAAATAAAACATCTGTATTGCATTTTTCGGAATTAACCTCTGAAATCCTCTTCATTGGGAGGGAGTGTTGTATTATCTTGCATAACTGGTACATTTTAAGTGATAGTCAAAAACATACTACACAAAAAGTTTAGATTTCTTTGAAAGACGCAATTTATTTCAAAGAAGTTATTTGTGGCTTAAACTATTTCCGAGATATTCGTTATTAATGACGTGATTTGTCCATTGCCATTCTTGTAAGGCGCTGTCGAATTTCAATTTTGTTTCTCGCGATTAAATGTAAGCAACATGGAATTTTAAGGCCAGCATATAGTTTAGCTATTTCTGTAAATATTTACTTCGGTAAACATGAGGTAGATCTAGAAATAAACGTTCATATGAATAACTCATACAAACGATAGATGGTGGAAAGTAATGTGAGTGCAAGACAGTTTTTAATGGAATATTAGTTTTTTGGAAGGAATTTATAGTTAGACTAGCACATTCGATATTACTTCTTTGTGTGTACTGTCATATTTCAAGTGTGCTATAAAGGATATTTTGAAATATTGCTTAACTGATATGGATTTCAATTCTTGCTGAAGAGGTAGACATTTAATTTCAGCGAATGGTTACAAAGGCCGCCAGACCGATGTTCAAATTATGAGTATTATACATTTGCCCGCTCATGGCACTGTAGAGCCTTGACCGCTCAATAATAGTGTATGTACCTAATATTTTCAAATCCTCCACTGGAACCAAATCCTGGCTGCACTTTGAATAACTGATGCTTGTAAATTATTAATGAGCAGAGTCTGGAGTTTGATGACCTAAAATGTTTCAAAATTGGCATATGAAATGATTCTAACGCCTTTAATTTCTAAAGCCTTTATTTAATTCGTTAAGATTAGTGTGCAGAGTATTATAAAATAAACGATGCGTAGTTATGACTGCTGAGTCACCCTCCGTGGTGTAATAGTTACTATGCCAGTCCCTAAAACCCAAGATTGAAGGTTCGAAGCTGGCGGAGGGTGATGGACTTTTCGAACACAAAAATCCTTAGCACGGCTTCCTTCGGTGTTCCCGTGTAATGTTGATTTTCACGAAAAAGAACCCCATACCTTTAAAGAAGAAGGTTCTTGGAAAACATTTTCCGCCATTTCGCGTTCATAAGTCGTGATTTCGCCCTACAGTGCCATCTGTGGTCGACGAACCAATCTCTCATCACCATGGAGCATAGCGGCGAACTCACGATCTAAACATTAAAATCTAAGTGTTAGAAACATGAATCAACGCTTAGCTGTGTCGTTCTCGCATCTCAACCTCATAGCACCATATCCCAAATGGGTAAATGAGAGGTTAGACGCCGGACGCGCTGTTATTGTTACTCGTCCAATTTGGATGCGCTCCAGAGGTCAACTGATTGCTCCGTATCCAGTAAAGATGTTAACACGTGGTGGCACCGTGAGTAGAAATATTCCTCCGTATCCACAAACCACCTACGAAGAAATCAGACGTCTCGCGTCTCATCCTTCTCCTACTAGGTAAGCAAACATTTTCATTTAAACATTTTTTGTACGTTAATCTTACTGGGTGTGTTGAAAATTATTATAAAAATTCCCATTAATAATTTTAATTGGTGCTGTTTGTGCTGAATCTTCTACATCAACTTTCATTAGTTTCGCGCTAATTTCCGGGCAAATTTATTAAAATTGACAAGCTTACCTAGTTAAAAATAACGTTAAAGCACCTTATTTCCAAATTCAAAATATTACTTCAAATTAGGATCATGAAGAGAATCAAATGTAACACATCAGACAACACTATAATTGTTACATACATGCTTTTCGTTTTTATTTTCTCTAGCACGTATATACATACGATGTATATAGTAGCTACAGAAGGAATTGTTTTCCACCTAAAAATTCTATGTCAAGATTTCACTGAAAATATACGTTTTGAGGTCCCCTGAGTCCGAAAAATACGTTTTTAGAAAAAGGGTCCGACTGTGTGTGATTGTGGACAGCATAGCACAAAAACGAAAATACCGTAAAAACCAAACTTGGTATTTATGTTTAGTATCTTCCAAGGATGCGACACGAGGATTTAAAAAAAAAATCCCCCACCACAAATTCGTTTTCTCAAAAAATGGCTCCAACAATACAAAGCGAACCGAACCTTGAATGTTTCACATAGCGACCAGCTTTTAAAAGATCTGACTATCGTTGTAGCATAATGTATTCCCCTTTTCCCCTTCTGCTTACAATGAAGCAAGTAATAAGATCAGTTCCGCTAATATTCATCTGATTAGTATGATGTAGATAAATGAATAATCTTTTGTAAGAATAATTTGTATTTGAAACAGTTAGAGAAAGCTACATGAATGGAACACGTTAGTTTTTTGATAGTTGCCCTTCCGTCTATTACGGCTAAGTTAAACATAGCGAAAAATGTCTTGTTCTCAGCATTTGATATTGCTAGCCAGAGATGTTTACCACGTTTACACGAGGCATTGAAATCGATTTGAGTACCTTATCGTATTGGATACCGCATGAAAATGCGGATTCAAATCATATTGGATCCGATCCTCTTAAATATTGGGATCGGAATGAGATCGGATCGAAATATGTTGCATGGAATTCGATTTCGATTCGTAAAGAATCGAATTCGTGAAGAAGCTCTTCTTCTGCTATACTTGGTAGTCATTTGTTAACGTGTTTTTTTTTTTTTTTAATTGCTCTGTGTTAGATTATAATAGAACCGCTTTTATGGCCTCTAAAGTTTCAAATGTATTCCCAAATATAATTACTTGACTTCAAATCCTGCAAGTAATGCACAGATAACAAATATATGTTTACTAGGTTCGCCAACGCAATTGAAAGCAGACCAAAATGAATGAATGAATAAAATTACTCTCGAAGCTTACGTACTCAAAAAGATCTCAATTCGTAATAAATTTAACACGTGAAACACGCATTGTATTGAGATGGAGTTGGACTTAAATCGATTTCAATTCTCCATGGAAATTGAATTGAAGGCATTTTCTCGGAAAATGTGGTGAAACTCACATTTTACTTTCAATGCGAAGACTGCTGTTGCTACATCAAATTTACGAGGGCCGTTTTTTTATTCAATCTCCGATAGGCTATAAATAAAAGACAAGCTCATAGAAAACAATTATTTTATTACTAAAAGTTTTGTACACTTACGGTTACTTTTCAACAAAATCACCGAAAAGATTAAGACATTTATCGTACCTGTGCACAAGCTTTGCAATTCCCGCTTCAAAAAATGCTGCCAACAATTATTTCAAATGAGCATTGACGTTGTTTTGAAGATCTTCATTGGTTTGAAAGTGCTGCCTGCCCTTTTAGCCACATCTTCCGTTTAGGTGAAAGGTGAAAGTCGCTGGGTGCCGAATACAGTCGTACGGCGGATAATTGAAAATGTCCCATTGAAATTGTTCAGGGAGCCGATTGGTTGTGCCAGCAGTGTGTGGACGAGCGTTGTCATGGATCAACACAATTCCTGAAGTCAGCATTCCTCTTCGTTTGTTTAGAATGGCTCTCCGCAAACGTCGTAAACTACGAAGACCTTCAAAACAAAGTCGATGCTCATTTGAAATCATTGGTGGCAACATTTTTTGAAACGGGTATTGCAAAGCTTGTGTACAGGTACGATAAATGTCTTAATCTTTTCGGTGATTGTATTGAAAAGTAACCATAAGTGTAAAAGTTTTTAGTAATAAAATAATTGTTTTCTATGAACTTGTCTTTTATTTATAGCCCATCGGAAGTTGTAAAAAAAAAGAAACAAAAAAACCACACTCGTATTATCGTTACCGATTTTGGAAACATAACGATACCCTTTGCTCCACTTAGGAGATACAGGATATACTACGAAACCACCACCACCAATAATAATAATAATAATAATAATAATAATAATAATAATAATAATAATAATAATAATAATAATAATAATAATAATAATAATAACACTTCTGCTGCTATATAACTGCTGTGTAGGTAGAAAGGTTAGGTACAGAAATAATGATAGGATAAAGATCAAGTAAGAGCTGAAACTTTCCTGACGACATATTAACTCTTGAGTGTTCTCTGGCTTCTAGACAGGTAAGTACATGGATAGAAACCCGAGAACACTTATGAGTTAATGATGGGATAATTTAGAAAATTAATTAATAATTGATTTGTTCCATGTTTTCGTTTGAAGAATATGGAGAAAAAAACTAAGAAACTTGTGTTTGAAGTAAGGTTTAGAAAACTATAGCTTTAACTCTATGAGTTCATATTATATAAAAGTCATTGTGCATGTAATGATTTCAAAATAATATTAAAGAAGTTTTAATGAACTCGGTAAGAAACTGTGTAATGGCCTCAAAATTGATCCTTTCAAAACCACAACATCCAAAACAAGTTTTAATAAACTAGACAAGAAACTGTGTAATGGTCTCAAAATTAATTCTTTCAAAAACACAACATCCAAAACAAACTTTAATGAACTAGGTAAAAAACTGTTCAATGTTTTACCAGAGGAAATTAGGAATGAAATCTTAAGTGCTTAAAATGTCTAATTAACCTAACTTTCTGAGATATTACGGAATATATTTAATCCGCTAGGAGTAAATTAATGGTTAGTTTATTTCCTGTATCTCGTATGTGGAGCATACGGCATCGTTAAGATGTTTTTGTGATCGGATTTTAATGTATAGTTCCTGAATTCGCCGCTATGCGCCGTGGTGAAGAGCGATCGACCTGTCGCCCACAGATGGCACTGTAGGACGAAGTTACGACTTGTGGACGTAAAAATGGCATAATTTTTGCCCAGGACTCTTCTTCTTTCAAGGTATGGGATTATTTTACGTGAAAATAGATATTATACGGGACCACCGGCTTTACTTGCCCTCCGAAAGAAGCCATGCTAAGGATTTTTTATTCGAAAAAAATCCATCACTCTCCGTCAGATTTGAACCTACAATTTTGGGTTTTAGAGGCTAGCAAGATAAACACTTCTCCTCGGAGGGCGACCAAAGGGTAAATGAGTATCAATTTATCATTTTCAGTTATAAAATTTCTTTCTTTTCTTTCTTTTTTGGGGGGTGACAAAATCAATTTTATCATCTTTGTTTTACGTATTGCCGAATTTTCGTGGCCTTAGGACGTTTGTGATTATATCAAACTACACCATTTTTAAAAGCCTGCGCTCTTTAAATTTTCTCCGTATGTTTAATTCCATTTTATTTTTTAGCATTTTGCTGCATTCTTAAGCCATTTCCTCTTACAATTGTTGTACAAAGAGGCTGTAAACTATACTGAAATTTGAAAACACAGAACGTAACAAAGTCGCTTATTAGATTTTTAAAATATTGCATGGTTTATGAAATAGTTATATGGTGTGCTCCATTCTAACAAAAAATGATTCTTCTATCTACATCATGCTATTCGAGATAACACTAGCAGAATTTCTCTTATTACTTCCCTCCTTGTAAGTAGACGGGAAATGAGGGTATATACGAGGCTAAAGCGATAGTCAAATATTTTAGAATCTCATTGCTATGTGAAACAATTTAAGCTCTGTTCGCTTTGCACGGCCAGCTTTAAAACATGAGAGAAAAAACGAAAGGGGAATTCCCGTTTAAGACAAGTTACGTATTTTAAAATTGAAACCAATAACAAGGAATACTTCGCATAAAAACGTATATGACATAAATTAAGTGTTCTAACGAGATCTGTGTAGTAAGCATCGGTTATCTCTTACGGTTTAACAGCTAAGAAACATTCAGAAAGGTTCATCCAGAATAAAGAGGTTTTTAGAAGCTATTCCCAGAAAATTCAAAATGCATTTTAATATACGTTATTTTAACCAAAATCGTTGAAGGCATTTTTGAGAAAAACAAAAATTTCAAAAATTGTTATATGTAAAGGGTAGTTTTTGCTGTCGGGATTTTGTTAAATATTTTTGTGTCGCATCCTTGGAAGCTACTAAAATTAAATACCAACTTTGGTATCTGTGGTCTTTTCGTTTTCGAGTTATGCTGTACACACATACACACGGACGTTTTTCTAAAAATGTTTTTTTTACTCAGGTGACCTCAGGACATATATTTCCGGTGAAATCTCGACATCGAATTTTCAGGTGACATATAATATCTTTTCTAGCTACTATACTAAAGGACGTAAAAATGGAATATATGGCACACATGAGAGCCAAAAGGGTCAACGTCATATAATTGTTTTCTACACAGGAAGCAAATCTCAAAAATCATACTTAGTTGTTATCAATCATGTTTATATAACATTCAAAAACCTTTGCGATATCATTGCATTAAAATTGTACCAGGATATTTATTTTTAAAACACGTGTCTTTTACACAAAAACACTAACCACTGAAAAACTGTTAGCCACTGGTTTGAAATTTCAGTGAATTTGCCCATAGGTGGTCTACAAAAGTTTAACTTCCTAGCTATAAAACCCTTAGAAATTAGATTTGAAAACTATTCCTTCCCTTAAGGGAAGTCGAAATGACCTGTCTTGCCAATGTTAAAGTTTGGCCCATTTTCTCGGCAACTATTTTTAAGATAATGAGCTAAAACTTTCAAGGAATGTACAGCAATACCTTTACTATTGATTGATGAAAAATAGAATACATCTGTACATTAGAAGGAAACGTATGATTTTTTTTAAATAAAGCTCATAAATTTCTATTAAAATTATTATTTTTAAATTGTAAAAAATAAATAATCTATACACATATATTTTTTCGTTAAAACTAAGCCTATTTAGATGCAAATATATGGTAAAAATTTCAGCACTTAGTGTCAATTAGTTTCTGATGTAATGGGGCATTTGTGTAGAAAATATTTCTTCTTCAGGAATTGCTTTCAAACCTAAATTTAAAAGAAAAAAAAATATAACCTAATTTTCCAAATACAACTTCGCAAATACAACTCTCACATGAAGAAAATATGAGCCAGTACTGTAAATAGCTAAAGCAGAACTTTCTGATCAAAATAAGAAAACGATCATATCTCTAATATTAATATTTACAAACTTATTGATGTTTTTTTTATCAAGTAAGTGTGTCAGAATGTTAAAAAAACTACTACGCAGGATTATTTTCAAGAATATTTTTAAACAATTACATTTAGCGTACCACTATGAAAATTACACCAAAATGAGCGGGAGATTCCAAATATTCATATGCAACTAAAACATGAAAATGGAAAAAAATTATGAAAATCCTATTTTGACTTCCCTTGAGGAGGTAATCGAATAATTGTAATTCATCGATTGCCCTAATTAACAATGTAAAACGTAATAAAATTAAATGACAGAAATAAATAGTAAATTAACGCATGGCTTCAAAATTGGGACTTAGCAAGAGTAAAAATATTTGTATTATTGTTTACGTCTTGTTATTTGCTAACATATATTCATTAAAATAATGTCAGTAACGCGAAAACAAGTATTCATCCCTAATGTACAGAAAAGAAAACGCAGACAATGAGTGGGCGGGATTTAATGATAGCCAATCCATATACGCTCTTAGGTAACTGCGGGGAACGCGGCGACATTAACTGCTCATCGGCCAATCCCTGGAAGTTCACCCTGCGCCTGAGAGAGTTCTGAGACACGTATAAGCTGACACTGAGCAGAAAACATTCTTTACTTAAGTGTTAGAAACATGAATCAACGCTTAGCTGTGTTGTTCCCGCATTTCAACCTCATAGCACCATATCCCAAATGGGTAAATGAGAAGTTAGACGCCGGACGCGCTGTTATTGTTCCTCGTCCAATTTGGATGCGCTCCAGAGGTCAACTGATTGCTCCGTATCCAGTAAAGATGTTAACACGTGGTGGCACCGTGAGTAGAAATATTCCTCCGTATCCACAAACCACCTACGAGGAAATCAGACGTCTCGCGTCTCATCCTTATGCTACTAGGTAAGCAAACATTTTCATTTAAACAGTTTTGTACGTTAGTTTTACTAGGCGATACACAGACATAGGATTTTGTGTTGAAAATTATTCTAAAAAATCGTATTAATAATTTTAATTAGTGGTGTTTGTGGTGAATATTCTGCATCAACTTTCATTAATTTCGTGTTAATTTTCGGGCAGAATTTATTAAAATTGGCAGGCTAACAAAAGGAACATTAACGTTAAAACACCTTATTTCCAAATTCAAAACATTACTTCAAATTAGTATCATGAATAGAATCAAATGTAACACATCAGACATCACCAAATTGTAACATATATGCTTTTCGTTTTTATTTTCTCTAGCATGTATATGCATACAATGTATACAGTAGCTACAGAAAGAATTGTATTCCACCTAAGAATTCGATGTCAAGATTTCTCCGAAATGTACGTTTTGAGGTCCCTTTTTAGAAAAAAGGTCCAAATGTGTATGTGTGGACTGTGGACAGTATACCACAAAAACGAAAAGACCGTTAAAACCAAACTTGGTATTTATGTTTAGTATCTTCCAAGGATGCCACACGATGGTTTAAAAAAAAATCCCCTACCACAAACTCGTTTTCTCAAAAATGGCTCCAACGATGCAAAGCGAACTGAAATTCCGCTATTGTTCGTCTCGATTAGCATGATGTAGATAAACGAATAATCTTTTGTAAGAATAGTTTGTATATGGAACAGCTAGAGAAAGTTAGGTGAATGGAACACGTAAAATTTTTGTCAGTTGTCCTTCCGTCTATTAGTATAACTAAGTTACACGTAGCGAAAAATCTATCATTTGCAGTATTTGATATCGCTAGCCAAAGATATTTACCACGTTTCCATAGGGCATTGAAATCGATTTGAGTACACTTTATCGTATTGAATACCGCACGGGAACGCGGATTCAAACCGTATTGGAGCCGATCCTCTTAAAAAGTGGGACCGGAATGAGATGGCATTGACATATGTTGCATATTCGATTTCGATTCGTAAATAATCGAATTCGTAAAGAAACTCTTCTTCTGCTATACTCGGTAATCATTTGTTAATATGTTTTTTTTTTTTTTATAATTGCTGTGTGGTAGATTATAACAGAACCGCTTTTATGGCCTCTATGGTTTGCAATGTGTTCTCAAATATGAGTATTTAACTTCAAAACCTGCAAGTAATGTACAGATAACAAATATATATTTAACAAGTTCGCCTAAGATATTAAAAGTTGACCAAAGTGAATGAACGAATAAAATTATTCTCGAAGCTTACGGATTCAAAGCATCTCAATTTGTAATCAATTTAACATGTGAAACATGGATTGTATTGAAATGGAACTGGACTTAAATCGATTTCAATTCCCCATGGTAACGTGGTAATTGAAGGGATATTTTTTCGGAAAATGTGGTGAAATTCAACTTTTGCTTTCAATGTGAAGAATACTGTTGCTACATCAAATTTATTATCGTTACTACCATGGATTAGCTGTTCAAGAAAGTTTTTTTGTAACAAAGGAGCAAATCAAAATTAATACAACTAGTTTTAAATACATATAGTTTGTTAAATGCTGCCATTGCATTATTTAAATCACCGATAGATACCTTGTTCTGCTCAGTAATTAGCCTTGAAGTCTCAAACAAGTTATCTAAAGCTTTTATTCATATTGTATCATTTGTTTCTTTTGCCATAGTAGAGTACAATTTAGTCATACGGCAACAAACCTTTAAATTGTCTTCTACTGTATGTCTAACATTTGGATCCATGGGTTCTATTGTCCTCCATGGTGTTATGGTTACCGTGCCAGTTTCATCACGTGTCGTAGATTTAACACACGTAAAGAACCTTAAGCCTGATAAAGAGGTCTCTGAGCAAAATTAAGAGGTCTTCCACGCCCAATATAGAGTGGGACCCTGAAAACCACAGTAATTAAAGAGCGTCCATAAATAAGTTTCCATTCCATTTCACTTCATCCATGCGTTCTGCAAGTACACTTAACTCTGTTTCCACAGTGACCACTTTCTAATATTTCACGTTTGGCTCTCATCGAGTTAATTCAGAAAAATCAAGGTGAGATATAGGTTTTTGTTTACATCGAAATTCTATTATTGGTGCTGAAAGTTTAAGAAAACAAGACGTTTACTTGCTTGGTATACAGCTTATTTTACTACCTTGCACCTAAAAATTGTAACTGTTAGAGTCTTTCTGATGAAATTCTAAACATTTTTCACATTTGCTTGCCGCATGGTATGAAGACCCAAGTGCTAAACTAAAATATTTCCCATTTGTTATTAAAAACATATTACTGTCGAAAATATGAAACATTCTCCAAAATCGCAAAAAAATAGCTCTTTGCATCATTTCAAAATTATGGCAAAATGCATACAAACCATTTGGTTTTGTAATTCAACAACTTTTTCATCTATCGCTAAAAGCATAACTCTTGCCTCTGGTAATGACATGAGCTCTGATATTGCGCTTAATTAAAGTCATTATAAGTTAGTCTTGATTTTAACCAGAGGCAACTAGTAATATTGCTTTCTCTGCACGTACTGTGTACATAGTGTATAGTGAAGGTATTGTATTCCATCCCAAAATTCGACACAGAGGTTTCACCCGAAATACATTTGTTGATTTATTTCTTTTTTGTAGCTTTAGGTTGGTCATATCAGACGATGAATGAAATTGGTGAAATGATGCTCAAATGATCTCGGGGTCCATGGAGCTTAAAGTTACTCGACATTTGTCTTCTCAGGATAAGGGAGAACCCCGATAAATAAAACCATATACCGGTAATTCACTCAAAGCGAGATTCAAACTCGCAACCTGTTGAGTGTTAAGCAGACACGCTACCACCACACTACCTAGGCGGGTGAAATACATGTTTTGAGACCCTCTGAATCCAAAAAAGTATGTTTACCTTTTTTACATGTACCTACTCTGTTCATAGTATATAGAGAAGGTATTGTACTGCACCCAAAATTTCGATACCGAGATTTCACCAGAAATATATGCTTTGACACCCCCAAGATCCAAAACAAAGCAGTTTCAGAAAAAGGTCAGTATGTGTGCCTGTATGTCTTGTCTGTTTCTGTGCCTGTTCACAGCAAAGCTCAAAAACGAAAAGCTCGTTAAATACCAAACTTGGGATTTAAGTTAAGTATTTTCCAAGGATGCAACAAGAAGATATTCAAGAAAATTCCCCCATTAGCAACTACCGTTTACATTGAAGAATTTTAGAAAATTTTGATTTTCTCAAAATTGCTCTAACAGTTTTGATTAATAAAACGTATATTAAACATATTAACATGATAAATAAAATGTATATCTTGAATTTTCTGTGAATAGCCTCTGACCACCTCTTTATTTGGGATGAATTGTGCTGAATTTCGCATAGCTGGTAAACCGTAAGACATAAATAAAAACATACTACACAAAATATGTAGATCTCGTTAAAGCACATAATTTATGTCATAGACGTTTTTTTATAGATCTGACATTTTCTGAGATGCTGCTTGTTATTGATTTCAGATTTAAAATACTTATAATTTTCTCATACGGGAATTTGTCGACTCCTGGCCATACGAAGAAACGGATTTTTGTTGGTATTTAAGTTTAGTATCTCCCATGGATACGAACAGAAGATTTTCAAGAAAAGTCCCCACCCCCAGCTACCCTTTTCATGGAAAAATGTTCGAAAATTTTGATTTTCTGAAATATGACTGTAGTTAATATTAAATATATTAAAAATATTTACATGATAAATAAAATGTACATTTTGAACTTTCTGAGAATAGCCTCTTTATTCTGGATGAATTTTGCTGAATGTTGCTTTAATGGTAAACCGTAAGACATAGACAAAATCCTACTACACAAAAATGTAGATCTCGTTAAAATACAAAATGTATGTCTTCTTTTTGGTAGGGCTGAGCGTTTCTCAGATGGCCCTTGCTATTGGTTTCAGATTTAAAATACTTATATGTACGTTTCTTATATGGGAAACATCAACTACTAGCCATAAAAAAAAAAAAAAAAAAAAAAAAAAAATTAAATCACATAACTGCCAGGTTTTAAAGTATTTGACTATTGCTTTAGCCTATGGTATTCCCTTAGTTCCCTTCTACTTATAAGGAACCAATTCTGCTAGTTTTATCTCGATTAGCATGAATTAAGTAAAGGTATAAGCTTAACAATAATTTGTTACAGAAATGTAGAGAAACTCATGAGAATGGAGCACATTGTTTTTAGTAACAGTCTGTGGTGTGTGTTTCTGTGGAAAACATAGTTCAAAAATGAAAAGCCCTTTAAATAACAAACTTAGTATTTAAGCTTAATATCTCCCAAGGATGTGACACGAAGATTTTCAAGGAAATCCCCAACCCCCAACTACCTTTACATGCAACATTTTTCGAAATTTTTGATTTTCTCAAAACTAGCCCTAACGATTTTTATTAAAATGCCTTATGTTTAACATATTTTTTATGACAAACGAAATGTATATCTAAAATTTTCTGGGAATAGCCTCTGAAGACCTCTTCATTCTGAATGACATTTTTATAACTGGCACACCGTAAGAGATAGACAAAACATACTACACAAAACATGTAGATCTTATTAAAATACACAATTAATGTTATATACAATTTTTTTAAAGTTAACCGTTTTCGAGGTATTTCGGATTGTGGGTTTCAATTTTAAGCCTCTTAAACTTAGGATTATGTAGAAAAGATTCATTTTTTGAATAAAAGGTTTGTTTGCGGAATAACTAGAGAAAATCATGTGAATGGAACACATCAGATGCTTTTTATTTTCTGTAGCACGTATGTATAATGTACCTAGTTGGTAGAGAAGATATTGTGTTCCACCTAAAAAGTCTACACCGAGATTTCATAGGAAATATATGTTATGAGGTGACCTGAGTCAGAAAAAAATATTTCAGAAGAAGGTCAGTGTGTGTGTGTGTCTGTGGACACCATAACTCAAAAATGAAACGGCCCTTAAGTATAGAACTTGGTGTTTAGGCTTAGTACCTCCCAAGGATGCGATAGGAACATTTTTAAGAAAACACCACACCCCTAAATACCTCTAAATTTTACAAATTATTAGTATGCTCAAAAATGGCTAACGATTTTGATTAAACTACTGCATATTAAAGATATTTACATGACAACTAAAATGTATACATTGAATCTTCCAGGTCGCGGCGTGGCCGAGTGGTTAGACCACTCGCCTCTCACCTAGAATGCCCGGGTTCGATTCCAAGCAACCGCATGTGAGATTTGTCGTGCGGGTTTTCCCCCGCCATCGCATTCCACCGGTGCTCCATCTTCATTCATGTATCATCAGTGTCACCGCCTGCGGTGCCATAAGTAGTTATAGCGGGCGTTAAACACTACCAAAATATTGAATCTTCCAAGAATAGCCTCTGAAGTTCTCTTCAATTTTAATGACTTTTGCATAACTGGTAAACTGTAAGAGATAGATAAAAAGCTTACTCACAAAAATTATACATCTGGTTAAAACACATATGTCATATACATTTTTTTTTGTCAAACTTGAAGTCACCTTCGGTTTTATGCCGTTTTTGTTTTACTCCTAGCTTTGCAAAGAGAATTAATTTCAATTGTTTCACATAGCGACTGTCTTTTTAAAAGATTTACTATTATTTTAGTGTAGTGTGTTACAGCCGGACTCACTATTCTTAGCCCCTGGTATTGATTGTAGGTCCAGTAGGTGACCCTTTGTCTCTTTCATTAGATTATTTCTCTGCTGAATGAAATCACGCACAAGCGGAGAGGGTGAAGATTTCAACTGTGGCACAATCCTTGCTAATATATTAGTCTCGGCGCAGCTTGCATTTGAAAACATAATTAGAGCTTCGCGATAAGGAGTACGTATTGTGGACTTACGAGGACTTCACCACTAGCGACAGCACATGTCTTGTCACGGGGCTAAAAGCTATCTAAAAGGAATATATAAATTATAACAAATATAAATTATACTAAGAGGGGGCAAATGTACATTGGAAATGGCCAGAGAAGAAATATCTTAAACACGTCTAAGTAGCCGAGGACAGACAGTGGTCACGAGCTGACAACCAACCCAGGTAGGATAGTACCGTTATGGAAGGACATTGAATTAAAGGGGTGAGGTTACACTGCCCGAGGGTGAACAAAAGAAGGAAAAGAGAAACAATTCTCTCGCTGGTCAAGCGACACTTTTGGCACTTGGCATGGAACATCCACAGAGGAAAGATGTGATTATTGCGCCCATGGAGTCTACCTTTGGCTGTGACGGAAATAGTGTTGATTTAATATGGATCAGAAAAGACTGTCAAAAGTAATAAGTACTAATAGGCGCGGTCAAGTAAAGCGTAACTTGAGAAAATTTAGGAGGAATGCATGTGTGTTTGACGGCAGAAAAGCCCGAACAAAATGAATAAATGAGTTCGATAATAATCTGGAACTCAAGAAAATCACTTGTGTCTTACCACACCTAAAAAGAGATTCCATGTCAACAAAATCCTGAGATAGGGTACCCACATATCCACACCACTCCTTTAGTATTCAAAACCTGTACGCGGAATACCAACCCAGAACCCCTGTTATTGCCGCACACTGCATAATCAATTATGCCACCAGTATTTTCTAAAATGGGGTAAAAACACTACACAGTCAGAGTCGAGAAATTGTTTCAGCTGTATGGGCGGCATACATGAAGAAAGAAGCTAAAACCAAAGAACCGCTTACATTTGAAGATTTTTTTTTAAAAAAAAATTAAAAAAGTTTAAAAGCGGCTATCAGATGCCATAGGAGTGTCAGAAAGATCGGTGAAAATAATTATTCAAGAACGCAAACAAAATGAAAATCAGAACACATATTTTGGAACACCAACCCCGTGACAACGTTCCAAAATGAATAACTGATCTAGATGACTTCAGTGTCGTTAGAAGAACTGTTCAGAATGTATATGTTCAAGAAAAAAATGCTCATAAAATAGCTGAACTACTTATTATTTTAAAAGCCAGCATTTTATTTCGGGGCAGCAGATTAGTGAAAGTACCGGGTTTTAAATGGAAAAAGATTAAAACAAATAGAAAAGTGCTATTAAAAAAGCACGATATTCGTTCAAAACAAGAAGAGTATCTGAAAGCCATAGGAAAGGACAAGTAAAGGGGAAGGACCATTTTTACACAGACGAAACATATATGTATATAGTCACCATACAAACACAAAAGAATGAACTGATGACAGTTCCACAGGTTTCTTTGCACCGGCATCTAAATTAGAGGCATTGTTCAGGTTGGGGGTGAACAAACTTTTGTTTCCGATGGCTTGTTCATATATAAATCAATCCAGATACTATCATAACGAAATGGACACCACTAACTACGCTAAATCCTTAAAAACTAAACTTATTCCAAATATGCCCCGAACTCCGTTATTGTTTTTGATAATTTCATAGCACTCAAGAAGCAAAGTCTCCAACTCCAAATTCCTTGAAGGAAACCATGAAAACATGACTCTCGGCTAAAAACATACTATTTGACGAAAACATGACTAAAGCCAAGCTTTATGACTTAATAAAAGTGCACAAACATAAATAGGTAAAGTATTGAGTGGACAGAATTCCAAAGGAAAATGGTCATAGTGCTTTAAGACTACGACCACATCACCCAGATAACCCTATTGAACTGGTCAGATGTTAAACAGTGGGTCGGTAGCCAAAACTCCACATTCAACTCAGGATGTCGAGCGTTTGTGCTACAAGCGGTTCGAAGAAATAGGCGTGGAAAAGTGGCAAAATGTTTGTCGACACGTAAACAAATTGGCATCACTACGACAGAAAAGGTATTATAATAGAGAATATAATTCGGCCGTTTTTAATTGAGGGCGTTGCAGATAGCAGTGACAGTGACACTGGTATTGATAGTTCAAATGAGGACGTATACAATGAAGACTATCTGGTATTAAACAACGTAAGTAAACCTATTTACAATATGTTCAGCGATGAGTGTTTTAATACGAACACATTTGCATAAGCTTGACACGTACAGAAAATTTTCAGTATGAACTGCACTGCATTACTAACAAGGGCATTATCTCAGAGGCATATGAATCTGACTTCTGCATTCACCTTACTTGGTTCTTTTTCCCACAGCAACAAAAGCCCCGGGGAATGCTGATATGCTAAGCCCAGCTCAGCTGTGTGGGGTGCTTTCTGTCGCACGCATTCTGCGTAGCATGGCTTTCTGTAGTAGTAGAGTAGCATGGTTCTCTATCGCATGCATTCACTGTTCTTGTCGCACGGCTAAAAATAGATTCAGTAACGCATTCCTTTCAGGGAATTTCTTCAAGCTTTAGATTTACTTCCTCTGGGGCCAAGAACGGTGAATCCATCAATACCTACTTTCTTCCCGTTTAGAAAGTAGTAATACAACCATTCATTTCTGCTAATGTTTGTCTGGATTAGTATGATGTAGATAAAAGAATAATCTTTTGCAACAATAGTTTGTAGAGAAAATCATGTGCATGGAACACATCAGAATGTTTTTTATTTAAGGTATGACTGCTGCTAGCTACTGACAAGTCATAGATTGATGGATAGATGGATGGTGGATGGCAGGGAGGGAGGGATAGATGGATGGATAGGCCGCGCCGTGGCCGAGTAGTTAGACCATTTGCCTCTCACCTAGACAACCCGGGTTCGATCCCAAGCGACCGCATATGAGAGTTGTGATGGGCAAAGCGGCGCAGGAGCGAGTTTTCTCCGGGTTCTCCGCCATTGCAATACACCGGTGCTCCATCTTCATTCCATGTATCACCAGTGTCATCGCCTGCGGCGCTACAAGTAGTAAATGCGGGCGTTAAATACTAGAGAAAAAAAGATAGATATATCATGTTTATCTCGATTAGCATGAAGAAGTTTTTGCTGTACCATGAGTCAAAAAAAAATGTTAGCTTAGTATCTTGTAGGGATGCGACTCGAACATTTTCAAGGAAATTCCCCTACCCCAAACTACTCTTTGCATGGAAATGTTTTAAAATGTTTTATTTCATAAAAATGGCTCTAACGATTTTGAATAAAATATGTGTATATATATTATAGAGATTTACATATAAAAATAAAATCTATATCCTGAATTTTCTGTGAATAGCCTCTGAAGACCTCTTTATTCTGGATAAATATCGCTGAATTTTGCATAACTGGTAAACATCAGAGAGACAAAAACTTACTGCAGAAAAAAATGTAGATCTCGTTCAGACACTTGATTTATGTCATAATAGCTTTTTTGTAGAGCTGACCGTTTCTGAGATATTCTTTGTTATTGGTTTCAGATTTAAGATACTTACACCTTTCTCATATGGGAATTTCTCAATTCCGGGTCATACAAACAAACTTCAATTACATAGAAGCCATTTTTAAAATATTTGACAATCGCTTTAGCCTAGCGTACTCCCTTATTTCCCTTCAACTTACAAAGAAGCAAATAATAAGACCATATCTGCTAATTTTATCTCGACTAGCATGAAGTAAATAGAATATCTAAGCTTTTTAGCAAATAATTTATTACATAGATGTGGAGAAAGTCATGAGAATGGAACACATCAGAGTATTTATTGTGAGTAGCAGTAACGCTGTGTTTGGCATTTAATCATCTAAAATTAGCAAGGGTTGAATTCGTAAGCTCTGGCAGGTAATTTGCAAATCATTTAACATTGTTTGAAAATGAAAATTTGAAAAGTATTTCGATCATTGAAATAAACGCATAGAATTGTTCTATCAGGAGCACAGTAATTCTCAAGGTTCATAACATTATTGGATTGTCACAATGGTCTACCTCCATGGCGTAGTGGTTACCCAAGGCCGTGAGTTCAAACCCAGCGGAGAACGATAGATTTTTTCGAGCGTAAAAATTCTTAGAATGGCTTCCTTCGGAAGGGAAGTAAAGCCGTTGGTCACGTGTCGTAGATTTAGGAATGTAAAAGAACTTCAAATCTGATAAAGAGGCCTCGAGCTAAATTAAGCAGTCTTTCACGTCCAACATAGAATGGGGTGCTGAGAACCACAGCAGTTAAGGAGCGTCCATGAATAAATTTCAATTTTCCCTGACACAATGAGATCGTATTCTGTTTTCATTGAGGACTCAAAGAAAATGTTTTTTTTGTTAATTCTTCTGTTGAAATGGCTTTATGGTTAGTGTTCACCGGATAAAAGTTTGGTTTGCAGGAGAGCTTGATATTGAAAGCTTTACAGATAGCACAACACCATTTTCGATTTGTCAGACTCACTCGGAAGGTGATTCTCAGCACAATGTGGAACGAACACTGCTGTTGACGTGCAGTCTGCGGCGACAAGTTCGAAGGCCCAACTCTTATAATAACGTGTGGTGTCTCACCGGGCAGACTCTGTATGCAACAGTTTCTCCGTCTCTGGAAGATCACTGTCAAAACTTCCATAACAACAAACTGATATTTACCATCACGATTTTGTTTCATGAAACAACTTGTAGTCAAACACTGAGAAGGATCCTCGAAGCGTTGTTTGATAATCGGATTTTTTTTTTTTTGGATAGTGTTTAACGCCCTCTTTTACTACAAATGGCAACGCAGGTGATGACATGGAATAATGATGGAGCACCAGTGGAATAAAATGGTGGTCGAAACCGGAGAACCCGGAGAATACCCTCCCCTGTGCCGCTTTGTCTACCGTAAGTCTCATATGTGGTCGCTTGGGATTGAACCTAGGTTAGAGTTGAGTGGTCTAATCACTCGGCCACGGCGAGGCCTAATCGGATTTTGATTGTTTATAATAGCTTCCAATATTATTACTGTGTCTAGCACGTATGTACATACATACAATGTGCATTGTAGCTACAGAAGGTATTGTATTCCACACAAAAATTCGATGCAGAGATTTCAACGGGAATATGTTTCGAGTCCCCTGAGTCCGATAAAAGCATGTTTACTTTTTCTAGCCCGTATGTACAATGTACATAGTGGGTAGAGAAGGTATTGTATTCCACCCAAAAAGTCGATATCGAGATTTCACCGGAAATATAAATTTTGAGATCCACTGAATCCGATAAAAAGCATTTTTAGAAAAAGGTCCGTGTGTGTTTTTTAACAGCAAGGCTCAAGTACGAAAGCTCGGTTAAATACCAAACTTGGTGCTTAAGTTCAGTGTCTTCCAAGGATGCGACATGAAGAGTTTCAAGAAAATTTCCCACCCCCAGCTACCCTTCACATGGAACATTTTTCGAAAAGTTGATTTTCTCAAAAATGACTAGCGATTTTGATTAAATGCCGTATATTTGAGGTATTCGCATCACAAATAAAATGTATATTTTGAATTTTCTGGCAATAGCCTATTAAGTGTTTTTATTCTGGTTGAGTTTTGCAGAATTTTGCATAACGGTTAAACCATAAAAGATTACTTACTACACAGAAAGTGTATATCTCTTTTAAACACATAATTTATGTCATATATTATTCTCTTGTAGGGTTAATCGTTTTCGAGATATTCATCATTATTATTGACTTCAATTTTAAACTAATCAGCTTTTATCAAACGGAAGAGTGCTAAGAGAAACGAACCTCAACTGTTCTACATAGCGACCAGGCTTTAAAAGATTTGACTGTCGCTTTAGTCTAATGCATTTCCTTATTTCCCTTGAACTTACAAGGAAGTAAACAGTAAGACCAATTCTACCAATGTTTATCTATATTAGCAGGTCGTAGAATAAAGAATAATTATTTGTAAGAAAAATTTGTTTGTGGAACAGCCAGAGAAAGTTATGTGAGTAGAACACACCAGATTTTTAGAAAAAGGTCCATATATATATGTGTGTATGGACAGCATAGCTCAAAAACGAAAAGACGTTGAATACCAAATTTGGTATTTATGTTTAGTATCTTAGGAAGAGACACGAAGATTTTCAAGAAAATCCCCTCCTCCACAACTACCTTTACATGGAATTTTTTTTTGAAAATTTTGTTTTTCTCAAATATGGCTCTAACGATTTAGATTAAATGTCATATATTAAACATATTTACATCACAAATAAAATGTACATTTTGAATTTTCTGGAAATAGCCTGTGACGACCTCTTTATTCTGGATGAGTTTTGCAGAATTTTGCATAACGATTAAACCGTAAGAGATAGACAAAAACTTACTACACAAAAATGTAAATCTCTTTAAAACACCTAATTTATCTCATATTACGTTTTTCTTATCTACTTGGCCGTGTTCGAGATATTTCTTGTTATTGGTTTCAATTTTAAACTACCTAACATTTCTCAAACGGGACCTCCAAAACGAACCGAACCTCAATTGTTTCAGCTAGCGACCAGCTTTTAAAATATTTGAATAACGCATTAGCGTAATGTTTTACCTATTTCCCTCATACTTACAAGGAAGCAAGTAATAAGACTAATTCTGTTAATTTTTATCTCGATGAGAATGATATAGATACTACAAGAAAAAGCTATTGTAAGAGTAGTTTATATATGGAACAACTAAAGAAAGTTATGTGAATGGGACACATAATATTTTTCTTTCACAAGAACTCTATCGATACCATGAATTATAACTCGAGGATTTCTTTATTCAGGAATTTTAACACTCCACACGCTACAATTTTTTTTTACCAAATATTAGAGAAGGGCTTGTAGTCGTCACTATCATTGAATTCAACCAATACGCTTGTTTTTTGTTTTTTTAACTATATTAACAGCAACATTTAATTTCTTCATAAATTTTAAGACCAGCATTTCTTAAAAATTTGCCTATCGCTATTCCCTTGTTATTTAAAACGTGTAATGTAAGTGATTCAGCGAAGATTTATTCCGATTAAAATGAAGTCGATAGAAAAATAAATCTCCATAAGCATAGTTTGTATGACCAATGTTAAATGAATAGAGGAAAGAGAAGGTCATGTGAATGTAACACGTGCGAACATTTTTATCTCGTTTTTCACGACTTCACGTAAAAAATATTTTACTTCTCTTAGATTCAATACATTCATAGATTCGGATAAAATAGGCTAAGCCCAACTTACATATGAATTAATATTTCCGAAATGGTTAATGCTACGGTAAAATTATTGGACACAAGCTGAATATTTGCATAAGTTCTTATTTTTTCCATCCATTTTGCGTTTTCCCAGTTATATAAAGCTTATTGAGAACGGTGAGAACTTCATGTGTTAATTCATAGATAATTGAAGAATGCACACATATTTGTTATGTCAGTACTTAAAATAAATTCGTAAGTGGCTTTTGATAAAGCAACAATTACGAACACATTTCCACATATTGGGAGGAGTGTTTAAACGGTATCTCACCGAAGTATCAACGTTTTATTTATCCCGCATAATATGGTCTTTCATTTATGCTACTCCTCTCTCTCTCTCTCTCTCTCTCTCTCTCTCTCTCTCTCTCTCTCTCTCTCTCATTCGGGGGCCTCAAACCATGTATTTCCGTGTAATCATGACATCGAATTTTTGGGTGGAATACACACTTCTTTTTAAGGCAATTAATTGCAAAATCCTAAATGATTGAGCAACCTGTATCAAACATTGATTCATGAGGAAACTAATACAAAGCGTGCTGTGGGCAAAAAGTGAAAGGAAAAGAAAGAAAAAGGTTTTAATTGTAGCGTAAAAAGTGTGTGTGTATATATAATGTATATATACTTACAAGTATTGGGTTTTTCAAAAAAATTCTAAATTATTAATGCATTTTTGTAAATTTGTTTTCTTTGACCCGAGACATCCTTAAATATGTGTAGAATGCTCTTACCTCAAAGTTATGCAATTTACATGTTGAACTTTAAAAAATGTATTTCTTTAACGACAGTTCCCCCCCCAATACGCTTCCATTTATTGTACAGGTTTTTGTGTTTTCCTATTTTCCATTTTTTTTTCGAAACTTTGACTAACTAACTTTCTTTAATTAGATGTCAAATACATCCGTTTAAGATGCTATGCGAGATGTCTATTACTTTTAAACTAAAAAAAAAAAAAAATGCATAAAATCAATAAATGAGAAAACGGAGGACAACATTCTTGGATTCCTGTTAGAGGTCTTAATCGCTTCCAGTTAGAAAAATGCAAATAATTGCCAATTAAAATAGCATATATAAACTATATATCTTTGTACAGCAGAAAGAACAAGAAACCAGAAAATATCAAGATTTAAAAAGCTAAAATTTGACCAAACCGGTCATTTTAAAGGGTCATGCATATTTTATCTGCTATTGGTAGGTGACCGAGAAAGTAATAAAGCTACACTAGTAATTATTATAGTGCTATTTCATAGAAAACAGGTATATGACATACACGGCACACAACAATATTTTTGGGAGTTGGAGTACAAAAGGTGTCTTAAACATTATTGGCAATATTCACGATTTTCTCTACCTGTTACAAATTAAAAATATCTCGGTCCATCTTCTTCTGTTCATATATGAATTGTTCTGTAGTCTTCGCTCCAGAAATATCCTGGGTTTTGCCATTTAATTTCATGTGTACATAGGAAGTGTATTTTCAATCTTTCCATCTAAAAATTTGGGTTATGTTCAGGAAAGAATGGGCTTCAATAGTGAGGCAGGCTCTAGCCCTTCAAGGGTTGTAATACGTAAGTAATGGCGTAAGTAATATAGAGTCATCTTATATTCCATGTTGCTATATGTTTATTTGCTCCTTTTGTTGTCCCGACCCGGAGATCCAATTACGGGACTTTTTCAGCTCCGGATAATATAATCGCATCGTTATTTCCTTTGCGGATACTTGAGAATGATTATAACGTACTTTCTCATTTCCCTCCACATCGTGTATCGTCCTCCGGGGTCTAGGGGTGCAAGCTAGCTCCTGGTACCCAAGGTTGTGGGTTCAGACCCGGCCGAGGGCGATGGATTTTTTTTCGGGCGTAAAAACCCAATCATGACTTCCGTTGGAAGGAAAGTAAGGCCGTCGGCCCCATGTCGTAGATTTAGGCCCTTAAAAGAACAAGCCTAATAAATAGGCCACTGAGCACAATTAAGCCATCTTTCACGCCCAATACATAGGTGCCATCCAGAAAATAATAATTTGACATAAATAAATAATAACGGACGATGGCAACACGAAACTTTATTTACAAACTTACAGTACCTTACTCTATTTCTCAACGTAATCTCCATTCTGTCAAGACATTTATTGTCACTTGGTAGCAGTTTTTCAATGCCAATGATATATTTTTCTACAGCCAGAAAACTTTTTTATTTATTTTTTTATGAATGCACAAAATGTTCGGCCAAACGAGATTTATAGGCAAATAATGCAAGTGTATGGTTAAAATGGAATGCATGAGTCTTCTTAGAAAATGGCGGATAATTTACGAGTAATCAAGGAAGAATCAGTATGAAGGACAAAGACGGAAGTGGAAGTTCATTAATCGTTATGGAGGAGTTGAAATCAAATTTTAATAAAAATAATTCATAAAAGCCGGTGTTTCACTTTGGATACCGTACATGACTTTTTGGATGGAAAATATTTTCCAACCCGTGCTTCTAGCACTAGAGCTTTATACATTCTTTTTTATTTTTGTAGTACATAACAATGCGTATATATGTATATTGCCTTGACGAATTCTATGTTCAGTGGCTTACAGACCAGAACGAACCTACAGAAGGCTATCTAATCTAATACAACCGATGAAGATCTCAAAGTGGTTGAAACATCTTGAGTCAGATCTTTAGCGGCACCACGCGACAACAAATACCTTGACGGCAATGGCGATTACATTGAGAAATAGAGTAATGTTTTCTAACTTTGTAAATAAAGTTTTGTGTTGATATGTTTCCTTATTATTTAGTATTCCAAATTGTTCGTTACTTCCTGGATGGCTCTCGTAGAATGGGACGCTAAGAACCCGAACAGCCTCTATAAATAAAAGCTCTAGTCGCCTTCTGTAGTGTAATGGTTACCATGTTAGCTTTATATCCTCAAGGTCGCGGGATCAAACCCAGAGTATGGCTTCCTTCGGAAGGGAAGTAAAGCCGTTGGTCCCGTATCGTAGATTTACAGCACGTAAAAGAACCTCAAGCCTAAGAGCAGTGTTTCACGCCCAGTAGAGAATGGGACGCTGAGAACCACAATTGTTAAAGAGCGTCCATAAATAAATCTCCATTTCATTTCAAATAAAAACTCAACTTCTTACACATCGCAGTTTTATTGCCATTAAAACCATCCTGACCATGCCAGTCACAGTCCAATAAAACATCTAGTGTCATAGTATTTAGAAACCCTGGGTATTCCATGGTTATTAGAATGGATATATATTGCTAGATTATTTAAATTTATGTATATGTTAGGAATATTAGAAAACTTGATATGACTGCCAATTAAATGTAATTTCAATCATTTCTCTATTTATGAAATCACATTTTATTCTGAGTAAATGGTCTGTTCCTCTTTTGGAATCTCTCACGTCTCCCAACTAAGGTTCAATTGCGGCATACAAAATCGATATGAGGAAACCTTCAAGGAAGTTTATTATGTGAATAAAGAAAATCTTCGCAGCGCAGCGTAACAGCAAAGAAAACACTGGGACATGCCCTGCCTCGAGTTTTGCAGTTATGAATAAGCTCAGAATTATTAGATGTTTTTATTATTATAATTCATTTTATATCCAAATTTTAATCCAACATCGAGGCCAAAATCTTTCTTTTCGATATGAACTCGCAAAGGTCATTAGGCTAATAAACTTCGTAAATGTTGAAAGGTTTGGTAAAAACTGTGTCACCATCCGCGGTTATAGATTAAAATCGATATTTATTTCAGCAGCTGGTTAACATGTAGCACGATGTGATGAAGGATGACAGTTTCAAGCGTTGAAACCAGGACGAAAGGAAATTAGTTTGTACTGTTACGGGAAAACACGCAGTGACGTCGTATATAACAAACCACTCCCCATCCCTCGTACGGCATAATACATGTATACGTATATAAACATACCTTGTCAAGTTCTATGTTCAGTGGCTTGCTGACCAAAACGAACTTACAGATCTATCTAATCTAACGTAATACAACCGATGAAGACCTCAAAGAAGCTGTGACATCTTGACTCAGATCTTTAGCGGTGGAAGAGTACAACATATGCATGGTAAAACCGGTACCACGTGACAGTGGCGTTTATATTGAGAGATGGAGTAAGGTTTTGTAACTTTGTAAATATAATTTTGTGCAGATATGTTTCGTTATTATTTAGTTATTACAAATCGTACGGTTATTTGGCGATGTAGGCACGAGGCCGTGTTTTTTCTGCCGGCAGTGAATGTTGGCTGCTGCAGTTAATACGCTTTGTGTTAATAGTGGTCTAGCTGTACTAACTTGAAGCCAATTTCTTAAGTGTTCTTAATGATGATTAATTAATGGAGTATTAAATAACGATCTCGAGAATGTTAAATTTATGAATTTGATTACATCTAAAAAGCTATTTAAGATAATAGGCTGACTTTTTCAGGAACATTTCTGCAACACTTTATTCCAAAACATCAACTTTTGTTTGCAGGTGGAGCGTTACAGTTTTATTCTATTATAACGTCTAAAATGTTGTTGAAAAAAGAATAATGCCCTAAAATTGACTATACATTGTACACTAAAAACATTTGCATTAAAATAAGGCATATTTAGCTACAAATTGGTGATAAATGTCTCAGCACTTAGAATCAATTAATTTTAAGATAACAAAGCAATTATATAGAAAAATCCTAATTTACTTATAATTTGCTATTAAGTGTAGATGTTCTTCAGCACCAATATTTACCAATTTATTAAAGCTTAACAGCTTTATTAAGTCTGAAATCTGAAAGAATAAAGTGCTACTAGTGTTGTTTTCAACAATATTTTTGAAACCATTTACACTAACGTACTGCGTTAAAATGTTTCACAAAATGGGCAAGATTTTAAACATCCACATGAAAATAAAGCTTGAAAATGAATAAAAATCACGAAAAGCTTCTTTGAGACTCCCTGGCATAAATCTAATGGTGTCAAACAGTGTCGCTGTTAATGGTAGAATTAATCATTTTAGATATGTTATTATCAGTGTCAGGTTTACACGACCTAAAGTTTGTGAAAAATGACATTTAAGATGACTCTACAAGCTAAAGAATGCCTTAACAGATACAAAAAATACCAACAATCGATATTTGTTTAATTTCTTAAACTAGCTGTTTACAACTATACAAGGTGAGAAGTAAGTTGCGATAATTTAGAAGAATAATTAAAACTAAATATATTTGTTCCATGTTCTTGTTTGAAGAATCTGAAAAGAAGATTAAGAAAGTTGTTTTCGAAGCAGGCTATAAAACTGTTAGTATTAACTCTTCTGGCTTCTCAGAGTATACAACATTCTAAGCGAGCGAAGAGGAGTTCACGGTCTATGACACGACCCAAGATTAAAGATATCAGCTTGATTGCATGCACTTATTAACTAAAGATAGGAAAGCTGCCTCATTTCTAATTTTGAACATGAGAGCAAATCTGTAATAATACATACTTCCCTGACAATAGCCATTCTTCCACCCACAAGAAACGATAAAAATATAGGATTGTTACTTTTTAAAAAACTGTGAGAAAAAAATTGTAACTGGGTTTTAATTATGGTGTTCTTTAACTGGCATGATTCTCGGCGTCCCTACATTGAGCTTGAAAAACGGCTTCATTTTGCTTAGAGGTCTCTATCAGGTCTGAGTTTCTTTTAAGTACCGTAAATGTACGACACGGGACCACAGGCTTCACTTCCTTTCCGAAGGAACCATGTTAAGTCCAATGCCCTCCGCCGGCTTTGAACTAGCGACCATGGGCACCAGAGACTAGCATAAGAATGCGAGGGGACAATGTAAAAATTTACCCTTAGCTCTCAGATGAGTTGTGAAATTTCTGGTGTTCAAGAATGTTCGGTATATAAATTCGTTGTATACTCAATGTAGAATACAAGAAAATGACTAAATGACGCAAACAGAAATAAATAAATAAAATAATGACATAAAATCAAAAAAATGCCATAAAATAGAAAATGGCATAAAATGTCTAAAATGACCTAATAAATAAGCGTTTTAATTAAGTAGGATCCATGATAAGGATTTGTTTACACGACACGTTAGTGAACTATTGAGCATAATGCAACAATTAAAGTATGCACATGATTAGAATATGACTCTTGTTTATTGTTTAAAGTTCCTTCAAAGTGGGGTCCAAACATTTTCTTCAAATATTTGAGGTGTGGTATGCAATGTCAGTTGTTAACAAACCCTTTTCCTACTGTATAATCCCCAAACTGCAAAGTTGCAAAATGTAAAGTCCGGTGATTCTTGCAGGCCTCTAGGAAGCAACATGTCTGCTTATCCATTTAGTGAAACTATCATTAGGGAATGCATACGTAAGAGCACAAGCTCATTTTACTATTTATGTTAATAATTTTATTCCCTCGCTTCCTAGAGCTGAGTTTTTCAAAATGTCGCTAATCTCCTAAAGAATAAATGGCGTTATCTCAAATTCAAAGTTTACATAAAAATCCAATACGTTAAAATCACATGGCAATCTATTATAAGCATAATTTGACCACAGAGGATACACCGTTGTAAAAGTTATATTAAAGTTTAAAATCTTGTTTTCCATTCACACTTCCTTCTCTAGCTATTGCAAATACAAACTACTCTTACAAAAGATTATTATTTTACCCTCATCATGCTAATCGAGATAAACATTAGCAGAATTGGTCTTATTACTTGCTTAATTTTAAGTAGAAGGGAAATAACGGAAATGCTAAAGCGATAGTCAAATCTTTTAAAAGATGATCGCTATGTGAAATAATTGAGGTTCGGTTCACTTTGCATGGCCTTGTTTGAGAAACATTAGATAATAAAAACTGAAACAAATAACAAGGAATATCTCAAAAGCGGTAAAATCTACAAAAAAAAAATCGTGTATGACAATAATTATGTGTTCTGTATTAAGCTTTTGTCTAACTCTTACGGGTAACCATTATGCAATATTCTGCAAAACTCATCCAGAATAAAGAGGTCTCCAGAGGCTATTCCCAGAAAATTCAAATATGCACTTTATTTGTGATGTAAATATTTTTAATTTATGGTATTTTAATCAAAATCGTTAGAGCCATTTTTGAGAAAAACAGAATTTTCCAAAATGTTTCCATGTAAAGCGTAGTTTCTGGTGGGGAGATATATATTTTTAAATCTTCATATCGCATTCTTGAAATATATTAAACAAATACCAAGTTTGGTTTTTCACGATCTTTTCGTTTTAGAGCTATACTGTCCAAAAACACACATGGACCTTTTTATAAAAATTATTTCTTCTGACTCAGGGGACCTCAAAACATATATTTCTGGTGAAATATTGAAATCGGATTTTTGGGTGGAATACAATAACTACTATGTACATTGTATGTACCTACATACGTGCTAGAGAAAGTAACAAAGAAAAATCTATGTGCCAATTTTGAGTGGTTGTACTATTTATTTATTTTTTGTCAAAATTACTCATATGGAATGCTTGACAATTAGCATATTAAAGATATCTGCATGCAACAAAAACACACTTATAGTTGCGGTGTTGAGGCGTGTGACAACATTTTGAAACACAGATAGAAACTGTAAGAATTAGAATTTTCACCTTAAGGGGATAAGACATGTTTACCACAGCTGATAGAGTATTTTATTGATTTTCAATATGAAAAACAGAATGAAAGTGTCTCGGTGTCCTTGAGGTAAAGTCTGCCCAGAATTAGTGCATAATAATGCATAATTAGTGGGCGGATTTATTCCCACGCATTGCTCGCAAAACTGTGACGCATCAAGTGCTCACGCGACCTGGCAGTCACAGAGAAACCTCCATAATGTTTGATTACCTTGGAAATTTCCATTGGGATCAGCTGTCACTGAGAAGAGTGAATGAAGGGGAATATCTTCATAACCAGGGAGAGGCATTTCCCGACATTTCCAGTCCCGCCGCTGAATCCTTGTACTTGACAGGAGTTACGTTGGTACACCCGCAAATAAAAGATGAAAAGTTTTACACGTTTGACTTTCTGAACCAATCACGAAGCAGCATTCCGGTCGGTCAGACACCGTTCCAACCGCGTGCTAGTTTGTGAACTCCTAACACGTGCGTCGAGTTGTTCTGTACAAGCTACGTATTATTCGTTGTTATTTATATTTGTTGTCATTGTTGATAGTGTTGTTGGTGTTTGTTTGTACGTGAGGGAACATAACAAGACTTTCACAATTGTAGAGGTGGATAGACTTTTGCGGGAAGGTGTGGCGAGGGAGGACGCGGCTTCATAGAAGAAGAAAATGAATCATGTGCACAAAATAAACGAAAAGCACAGGAATTAGAACGTAATCATCAGTAAATGTGAACCACTAATGATATGTCTTGGTGATGATGACAATGATTATGCTTCCGAGAATGATGACGACGGAAACTTGGACTGAATTGAGCCATTAAAATTCTAAACCGGTGAAAATGACTTTTTTGTACCTTTCTCTCATTGTAACAAGCTATTTTGCATTAATTTGTTTAATATTGTTGTAAATACGTAATTCATGCTACATACGTTATAGTATCACTGCTATTTTCAATTACCATCAATAATAGCGAGTTAGTTTCATTTTTCATCGGCATTCATTTACTATGTACACTGTTTATATACCTGTTTACACCGATTGAGACATTTGTAATCAGCTGTTGTTGTTTACTAGTTGCTCTGGCAATGCCGCAAAGGCAGCGTAGCCAACCTTACACGAAAGAGGCCGCGCCGTGGCCGAGTGGTTAGACCACTAGCCTCTCACCTAGACGGTCGGGGTTCGATCCCTAGCGACCGCATGTGAGATTTGTGGTGGACAAAGCCGCGCTGGGGCGGGTTTTCTCCGGGTATTCCGGTTTCCCCCGCCATAATATTCCACCGGTGCTCCATCATCATTAATGTATCATCAGTGTCACCACCTGAGGTAGTTAAGGCGGGCGTTAAACACTACCAAAAAAAAAAAAAAAAAAAAAACTTACGCGAAACCACCCGAACTGTCAAGTGCAAGGATTCAGCGGCGGGGATATAGAGCGCTGCAGGTTGCGAGCGTATGGACGTGAGAAGAAGGTTCTGCTGCGCTGTCAGAGCCGTTCCTGGACGCATAGTAAATAAATGAACCCTGCAACACCAAAAAAATACAAATCAAATTTTCAGGTGATGGAGATTAAATGCTGATCTGCCTTCCAGTTCAAACACGCTACTAGACAATTTGTAAAGAATTGTGTAAAATAATGGTGTCCACTGAAATACCTTTACACAAGCTGCAAAATCACGCATTCGTTGCCTTTATGGAGAAATATACAGGACGTAAACTACCTCCCGAAAGAACACTCCTTAGATGTGTACCTACGTGCTATGATGACGTGTTAGCTGATGTACGTGAAACCGCGGCAGATAATAAACTATGGATTTCCATGGACAAAACACAAGATTCGGCTCGTAATTCAAGACTTAAGAACCATTCAAAATAATTATAAATGTTTACCTACAACTATTGCTGCTTTGGAATCTAGGAACCCAGAACTGCCGGACGCCATGCGTCATGTACAAGAATTTGCGACAAATATTTCTCAAGCTCTGTTCGTGAGGAATAAACTCGAGAATTTGCTTGAGAAAAACCGAGGATATTAAAAATTGTGTGATAAAAGCAAGTGAAAATGCCAACCTGCAAAATGTAAAGAACAGTCAATTACACACAAATGATCTGAAGTTTAAGTTTGCTTCCACTACATCGTGTGACGTGGAGAGAACATTTTCGGAGTACAAATCGTGTTTCACCTCTAACCAAGAAACTTGTTTTTTAAACATTGAAAATGTATATGGTCATACACTGCGATTGATAAAAAGATATCGTTTCTGTATATGATATTATGAATAGCATAAAGAATTCAATGTGTCATATATAGTTTAAGTTTGTATTGTTTTGTTCCTTTTTCGTACTTCTGTGTACAATTTAATGTCTGCCCTGCTTCTTGACTATAATGTTTAATTAGATGCTCATCAGCAACCTAACTTATACTTTGTACGCGACTGTATGTCATTCGATTGATTGCGCAAGAGGTCACTTTATTTACGTTCTCACTGTTCGTCGTCTCATGGGCTACAGTCCGCATTCACTAAACTTGAAGAATCAGGTCAGGAAATGCCTCTCCCTGGTCATAACCCAAAACGAAGGAGGCTATCCCCGTAGCTCAGTTGGTAGAGCACCTGCTTGCTATTCTAGGGATCCCGTGGTCGATTACCGCCTGCAAATTGTTTTTCTAGCCAAGATTATTCCCCGTCCTCCCCAAACTCTGGAGGTATAAATGTGAGTGTGAATATGTGCGTGAAAAGTTAAAGAAAATTGCCTAAAGAACAGCAGCATAAACAAGTGAACACCATTGATGTGAGTTCCAAAGGAGAAGCCGCCGATAGACCCAGATGTTCGGCAGCATAGAAATGGAACAAATAAAACGGAGGAGGTGGGGTGAGCGACAATGTTACGTCATTATCTCATAAGAGAAAGGATGATCTTCGCTGTACATTGTGCTTAAATGACTTCTTGAAATGCCCACAAATGTTTTGAGCATCCGTAGCGTTCAAATGAATGCCGGTAACGCTTTTTATTTGAATGCGGAGTTATATTACTTTCTTTATTACGTACATTGTGGGTAGAGAGGGTATTACATTTCACCGAAAACATCCGATCCACGAGAAATGCATGTTTTGAGGCCCTCTGAATATTTATTTTAGACAAAGTGTCGTGTGTCTGTATTTCTATTAATAAACGCTTTAAAGCTATTTATTCACATGGAAATAAAATGTATATCGTGATGGAATATCCTATGAAGTCCTTTGCATTCGGAAGGAATTTTTTATTATCTTGTATAGACTTAAATGTGAAGCGATAAGGAAAGGCATACTACAAAAACAGAAAAATGTAGATATCTTTAAAGCTCATAATGTATTTCCAATAGCTTCTTTGTGGCATAAGCCATTTCCGAGATATTCGTTATTTATTGTTGGAATTGTGCACATTTGTCATTTTTCATACGTCCTGTCGATTTGCAGTCGGTTCTTACATGCATGGAAAGAGAGTGGAATTTAAAGGCCAGGACATTAGGATTAGACAGGGACGGGACAGAGCAACGGAAGTAGGCACTTTGTAGCCCTTTGCCTCTTACGTCATCCCGTGTAGAGAGGGATGCGGAGAGAGACTCGAAGGGAACGCTTCCAACGCCGCCTTAGAACCTGCTCAGGGGCCCCGAGCCTCCAGATGGATCCCCAAAGGGAACCCCAATCCCAAAGACGACGCTGGATTAATTTGTTTACAATGCGGTCCACCATCCAACCCCAACCCGCCTAAAACCGTCGCTTGGCCCTTCAGCTCTGAAAGAGATTATTAACAGATATGGGAACAGGAAATATTGGACAAAAAATTCGGGCTTATGACCCAGGATTCGGCTTATGACTCGTGAAAAGCTCAGGGGATCTAACCCGGGATCTCTCGAATGCGGACCACCGCCATAGCCATTCCGCTCAGTAATGCCAGAATATAGGCCCAGTTCTTAAACATTTGACTATAGCTATTCCCTTTGTATATCTACAATGATATGTGTAGTGTAGCTATTTCTACAAAAGTTCATTTCTATTGAAATGAAGTAAGAGAAAAAAATCTGATGTGTTCCATTCACACGAGTTTCTCTATTTGTTCTGCAAACAAACTATTCTTACAAAAGAGTATTCTTTTATTTTAATGGTAATCAAGGTAGACATTGCCAAAATTGGTCTTATTATTTAATGCCTTATAAACTGAAGGGAAATAAAGGCATACGCTAGGCTAAAGTGACAGTCAAATCTTTCAAAAGCTGTCGCTAAGGGATTATCTTTGAAATTAGGTTCTATTTCCATGACCAGGAGCAAAACAAAATATATATGAAACGGATGAGGGCTTCCCGTTGAGAAAAGTTTAAGTATTCTAAAATTTAAACCAATACAGGGATTTTCTCTGAAACTATTACCTCTACAAAATAAAGGAAAAAAACTGTATATGACATAATTGTGTGTTTTGTGCAATAAGCTTTCTGTCTCTTACAGTTTACCAGTTTTGGAAAAGTCATTCAGAACGAAGAGGACTTCAGAGGCTATTCCCAAATGAATTCAGGATAGCATTTTGTTTGCCATGTAAACATCCATAATATGCGGCATTATCAAAACCATTAGACCCTTTTTTTTTAAATTGAAAATTTCTAAAAATGTTCCTTGTAAATTGTAGTTTGGGGTGGGTCGATCTTTCTAAGAATCTTCGTGTCGCATCCTTGGAAGACACTAAACTTAAATACCGAGTTGAGTATTTAACCGACTTTTCAGTTTTGAGTTATGCTATCCACACACATACCTTTTTTCTAAAAATCTATGTTCAATTCACATGACTTTCTCTAGCTGTTACACAAACAACTTCCTTACAAAAGATTGTTCTTTTATCTACGACATGCTAGTCAATGTAAACATTAGCAGAAATTGTCTTACTACTTGCTTCCTTGTAATTAGAAGGGACATTGGAAATACATTAGGCTAAATCGATAATCAAAAATTTTAAATCAAATTTTTCTAGTCCTATATGAAACAATTGAGGTTCGGTTCGCGTTTGAGAAAAGTTTTAAAATGTAAATAATCCTAACAAGGAATATCTCAGAAACGGTCATGTCTACATAAAAATACGCGTATTACATAAATTATGTGTTTTAACGAAAATTATACTTTTTGTATAGTAAGGTTTTGTCTATCTCTTACGGTTTAACCATTATGCAAACTTCTGGAAAAATCATCCAGAATAAAGAGGCCTTCAGAGGTTATTCCCAGAAAATTCAAGATAAACATTTTATTTGTGATATAAATATCTTTAATATGTGGTATTTTAATCTAGATCGTTTGCGCCATTTTTGAGAAAAACATTTTCAAAAATGTTTACATCTAAAGGGTAGTTTGTGGTGAGGGAATTTCTTGAACATCTTCGTGTCGCATCCTTGGAAGATACTAAACATAAATACCAACTTCGGTATTTAACGGTCTTGACACCTCCTGATTCCAAACAAAGTAATTTTACTTTCTCTACACGTACTATGTACATAGCCTATAGAGGAAGTATCGTATTCCACCCAAAAATTTGATACCGAGATTTCGCCGGAAATACATTTTTAGGAGCCCTTGAATCCAAAAAGACATTTTTAGAGAAAGGTCCGTGTGTGTGTGTGTGTGTGTGTGTGTGTGTCTGACTGTCTGTTTGTCTGTCTGTCTGTCTGTCTGTCTGTGGACAACATAGCTCAAAAACGAAAAGACCGTTAAACACCAAACTTGTTATTTAGGTATAGTATCTTTCAAGGATGCGACAAAAAGATTTTCAAGAAAACCTCCCCACCACAAACTACCCTTTACATGGAAAAATTTTCGAAAATTCTTATTTTCTTAAAAATTGCTCTAACGATTTTGATTAAAATCGCGTATATTAAAGCTATTTGCACCCTGAATAAATGTATATCTTGAATCTTCTGGGAATAGCTTTTGAAGACCTCTTTACTCTGGATGAATGTTGCCGAATTTTGCATAACTGCTAAACCGTAAGAGATGGACAAAAACTTACCACACATAAAATGAAAAGCATGTTAAAACACACAATTTATGTTATATAAATTGTTTTCGTGGAGTTAATCGTTTTTTAAATATTCGTTGTTTTTGGTTTCAGCTTTAAAAAACTTATACTTTTTTCATTCAGGAATTTGTCAACTCCTGTCCACACAAACAAAGGAACTTCAGTCACATAGCAACCAGCTTTTGATTATCGTTTTAACCTATGGTACTCCCTTATTTCGCTTCTACTTACAAGGAAGCAAGTAATAAGACTATTTCTGCTAATTTTTTTCTGGATTAGCATGAAGTAAATAGAAGCATATGCTTTTTAACAATAATTGGTTGCAGAGATGTAGAGAAAGTCATGTGAATGGAACACATCAGATGTTTAGAAATATGTCCATATGAATGTGTGTGTTTGTGGACAGCAAAGCTCAAAAACTAAAAAACCATTAAATACCAAAGTTAGTATTTAAGTTTATTATTTTCCAAGGTTACTACAGGAAGATTTTCAAGAAAATTCCCCCACCCCAAACTACCCTTTACGTGGGAACATTTTTGAAAATTTTGCTTTTCTAAAAATGACTCTAACAATTTTGATTAAAATACCGTATATTAAAGCTATTCATAACACAAATAAAATGTATACTTCGAATTTTCTGAGAATAGCCTATGAAGAGGACTTTATTCTGGTAGATTTTTGCAAAATTTTGCATAACGGTTAAACCGTAAGAGATTAACAAAACCTTAATAAACAGAAATGTAGATCTCGTTAAAACACACAATTTATGTCATATGTATTTTTGTTGTAGAGCTTACCGTTTCCAAGATATTCCTTGTTATTGATTTCAATTTCAAGATACACTTTTCTCAGACAGGAAGTGTCCGTTTTTCTTTTGTTCTACTCATGGCCAAGCAAAGAAGTAAATTTCAATGACAATAGCAGAGCAATAGCTTTTAAAACATATGACTATCGCTTTAGCATAGCGCATCCCTGTAGTTCCCTTCTACTTATAAGGAACTAAGTAATAAGTACATTCTGCTAAAGCTCATCTCGATTAGCTTGGTGTAGAGAGAAGAAGAATTTCTTTAGGGAGTCTGTTTGCAGAGTGTTAGAAAAGTCATGTGAGTGTAACACATCAATTTTTTTTTCTTCTCATAATGATGTTGAATCAATACAAAGTGGTTATTTATTTTAGATATACCTATTTCATACACGACATTCGGTAAAGTTAATAGTATGATAGTTATATGATGCTTCTTTAAGGGTTTATTCTACCCAACAGCAATATGCTGCACCGAGGACTACAATATTATCAAATCAATCAGTTAATATTCTGATCTATAGACGTGATCGTTATTTTATTAACCTGAACTGGAACTCACCCAGGTGAAAGTGCGAAAGCATGTGTGCGCAAACGCAACCGGCACGAGCATTTCTTGCTCAATGAATGTGGCGCAGGGGTACGAGTCCTGCCTTGGGCATGGGTATTTGTGTGTTTGTAAATGTGTTTATGTGTGTATATCTGAAGCAATAAGCAAATAGAAAAACAAAGAAAATGGAAAAACGGGGAAAAAACGAAAAAAAAAAAAAAAAAAAGAACAAGGTATACATCGCCGGAGTCCCGACAAGACTCCGGAACTGTATTTTTTTTTTCTTTTCTCCAATAATAGGGAAAAAATGAATCATACTATGTTTGACAATGTCGGAACGTGCATACAAAGGCATGGGCACAAGGAAGCCACTTCTTGCACTAGTCAAAGTAGTAGATTTAGTTATTTAGAATTATTTATATCATAGTTATTTACGCATATATTTTTACTTATTTCACACGAGTGTTAGTAGAATTACGTTTTTGTGTGCATGGATATGCCATTAACTTCAAATGCCAAATATTGTGTTAATGCAATATTGTGTTCTACATATCATCAAAAAATTAACAAATATAAAAATTGATAACCTAGGAACTTACGAGTGGAAGCAAGTGCTTCTTAACCGCTCGGCCAACATAACGTTTTTCTGTGTGCTGTTTTCAGAACTCATAAGTTAACCATTCAGCTATCAGTCACAGACCATTGTACAGTTCTTTCGTGTGCGTTGTGAACATAGCTTTTACGAAGATATCCGAAACTCTTCGATCGACACACGGAATCTGGGGATGACACATTTTTTGTGTTGTAAAGAAACTAATAAGCTTCCATATTCTGTGTGCCCTTTAAAAGCTAAATTGTGGAGGAAGTCCTGTGAATGTAAGGTATCAGATTTTAAACATTTGTGTAGTGAATTGTTACGCTCCAGTTCTCCTCGTAAGATCCTAGATTTTATACAGCACGTGAACTAGCCATTAGGATACAGGAGATTCGGAACGGAGCTGGGGGAAAGGCCATGGCCTTAACCGCCACAGTCGGTGAAGTCGTGCTCAACTAGACCTCGCTTTCAAGGTCTTTTCTTTTGATCAGTTAGCAACGCGACTTCTTTGTCTATCACATTTCCGTAAGTGCACTGCGTCACTCCTAAGGGTGCCGCGTAACCAGCAGGGAAATTTGTACATCATGGTGGGTTTATTTCACTCTGAAAGCACTAAATTCCTTGCTTTAAGGATCACAGCATCTGCACAAGGAAAGTACCTCCCTCTCTCACAGAATCATATCCAGATCCACATAATACACATGTGATCCTATAAAGGTTTATTGATAAGTATTTTAAAAAGCTCACTACTCTATGCTTTATTTCACTCTGAAAGAACTACAGTTCTCTTCACACTAAATTTCTTCCTTTAAGGATCACAGCATCTGCACAGAGTAAAGAAATGTGCCTCCCTCTCCGGCAGAATCATATTCAGATCCACACAAATGCATACATATATGATTCTAAAAGATCCTAAACATATGTAAACCTATAAAGGTTTATTGATAATTATTTTAAAACGACCATTACTCCCAATGCTGCCTACTTATAGTAAGCTGTGGAAGTATTTTGATCCATCCAAATTCGACATATATTTCAGCGGAAATAAACGTTTAGAGTCTACCTGAATCCAAAAAGAAGGATTTTTGGGAAAAGAACTTTGTATGAGATTGCGTTCGCATAACTAAAAAGCGAAAAGTCGGTTAAATACCAAACTTATTATTTAAATTTAGCATCTTCTAAGGATGCGACACGAAGATTTTTAAGAAAACCGCACGCCACAAACTACCATTTATAAGAGAAAATTTGTCATTAATTTCCAATTCTTTCAAAATGGCTCTTAAAGATTGTAATTGAAATACCATATGTTTGAATAAATGTTCATAAAAATATAATGGAAATCTTCAATTTTCTCAGAATAGATTCTGAAGTCTTCTTTATTAATGGCTTTTGCATAGCTAGTAAATGTATAAAAAGGCAAAATTCTTTATTTATGTATACTTATTTCTGTCCTCCTTCCTTTCTTTCTTATTTGCTACCTGTCATCTGTTACTTTCCTTCCTCCCTTCTGTTTTCTGTTCTGTTCTTTCTTTCCTTTTTTCTTTTTGTTCTTTCTTTTTCTCCTTTCTTACCTTCTGTCCTCCTTTCTCTCTTTCTTGCCTCCTTTTTATTTCTGTCCTCATTTCTTCCTTTCTGCCCTCTTTTCTTTGTTTCTGACCTCCTTTCTTTCTTTCTTTCTTTCTTTCTGCCGTGATATGTTTTACTTTGAACGAGTCCATTAATATCTGTTGCTATGGACGATGTACATAGCCTTAGTAAATCGACCAAAAGATTGTTGCATAGTCTCCTGCGATACTGGCTTTTAATTTATTCATTTTAGAGAGCGTTGCTCGCAAATGTGTGTAGAGCCAGTAATTGCCATTAAATGTAATGCAATAATCGCAATTTGGAAGAATTTGTCTAGGCAATTATTTAAATAACTCCCAAACTCTTTCTTTCGAACATTTTATGTTCGTGAATTATCTTACTGAGCATCATGTCTGTTGTTTTACTTTCTCTAGGATGTATGTAAAATATGCATAGTCGATAGAGAACTTATTTTATTCCACCCAAAACTCGATATCGAGATTTCACCGAAAATACATATTTTCAGGATCCTTGGTTCCAGAAAAAGCCTTTTTAGTAAAAGGTCCTTGTGGATGTCTGTGATAGTTATAATTCAATAACGAAAATACTGTTAAATATAAAATTTGTATTGTGTTCAGTATCTTCCAAGGATGCGACATGGAGAGTTTCAGGAAAATTCCCCACCCCATAATAACCTTTACATGGAAAACTTTTCGGAAAGGGCTCAAAATGGATCTAACGATTTTTATTAAAATGAAGTATATTAAAATATATTTACATGCTACAAAAACATACATCCTGAACTTCTTCGAAATAGCCCTGAAGTCCTTTTCATTCATAATGACTTTGCCGTAACTGGTAAACCGTAAAATATAGACAAAAACATACTGAACAAAAATGAATACCTCGTTAAAACACGCAATTTATGATATATATATGATATATGTATATATATATACACATATTTGTATCCATTTCCGAGATATTCTCTGTTATGATTTCAATTTTAAAATAATTGAAACTTTTATTAAACGAGAAGTACTTACCCCTTTCATATATTTTGTTTTACTCCTGGCCATGGAAGCAGAATAGCGCATATCGACAGCTTTTCAAAAAATTGACTGTCGATTTTGTCTAGTGTATTCCTCTTCTACTTGCAAGGAAGCAAGTAAGCAATAAGACTAATGTTTATCTCGACCAGTATGATGTAGATAAAAGAATAATCGTTTGTAAGAATACTTTGTTTTTAGAATAGTTAGAGAAGGTTATGTGAATGAAATGCATCTGATTTTTAAATAAAGTTTTGGTAATATATAATGTAGTTTGAAATCAAATACTGCACATTGCAACATAAAACGACTATCACTTCATTCTTTAAACCTTACGTTAGTCCTTCTAATGTAAATAACTGCACAATCATTATTAATAATCTCACTAGAGCTTTTCAGCACTCTATAAAATACCAAAACCATATGGATTACAAGAAATAAATGCAGTAAAATATTAATTGAGATATCAAAATACTAAATTCTCTTGAAAATGTGCTATTGTACCATCTCTTCTGTACAAGTATGTCGCTAGATGTCTAGGTTTTTACACTCATTAGAGTCTAATACTCATTCTCAGCTGTTGTTTGAAATGTTGGCAAACACAGAAACAAATGCTAGGGAGGCGATTTACAAAACTGATACGGAAGTGTCAAAACTGTGCCAGGAAGCAGTCATGTATGCATGCAACACCTCCTTCCGTGCCGTTTTATTGGTCATAAGTAGTTTAACATAGTAAGAATGAAATAGCCAATCTAAATGCAAGGCGCGTGATAATTTCAAAGGGAACGTTACGTGATTAATTTAAATTTCAACACTATGTCCTTTGATAGGCTTATGTATATAACACAATTGCATAAGAAGTCACTTGTGGCTAGACACGTAATAAATGACCTTGACTGAATCTTTCATGGACAGGCGCGTCCTTTCTCTTTTGTTTTCCACTCTTCTTTTCGGGACACTCCATTTTGGTTCCACTCAACCCAGTATTTCGGTACAAGTTTAAAAAGCAAATATTGCTAATATAGGACGTAGGGCAGGATCCGACAAATCCATTACGTGAGACGAGGCACATGTATGATGTAGATGCTCCTCTGGAAATAGTAGATAAGAGATGAGAGGCAGGGGAAGTGTAGGCTAGTTTTACAATCATGTAAAAGAACAGCATGCATCCCTTTTACACATATGGTACAAATCGGATTTGAATGCAAACGCATATTTAGTTACTTTTAATCCTGATATGGAATTAAGTTTTGCAATACGCTTAGCTCTCTTTTGTGCTTGTAGGTTACGTTTTGTAGTGCATGTTATTGCATGTAGGGATGAAGGCTAGGAACGGAGCGAAATGGAAATGGAGTTTTATTTATGGACGCTCTTTAACCGCAGTGATTCTCAGCATCCCATTCAATACTGAGCGTGAAATACCGCTTAATTTTGCTCAGAGGCCTCTTTATCAGGCTTGAGGTTCTTTTACGTTCCGTAAATCTACGACACGAGATCAACGGCTTTATTTCCCTTCCCAAGGAAGCCATGCTAAGAATTTTTACGCCCGAAAAAAGACATCGTCCTCCGTCGGGTTTGAACCCGTGACCTGGGGTACATGGTAACCATTACACCACGGCGGGTGACAGGAATGGAGGGGGATGCTGCGCTCACTGCAGTCCTAATGACCTATTGTGGCTACTAACCCCTCCCCCCTAACTGGGGGCAGGAGTTGGCGAAGAGGTCCATGCAGGTCAGCACCTAGGAATCGGAGAGACCAATGACACAGAAGCTCGAAGTCCCTAAAAAGTCCACTTTAAACATCCAGACACTGGCGAGGAACCACAGGTTAAGAGAGGGCGACGAAGCAACCGTTACTGCTCCAACCTGAAGCTCCATGTGCAGCCGGTGAAAAAATATTTTACAGAGCTTACGAATCTGCGCCATCTGACCGCAGGCCACCGAACCATCAGCAACCACGCCTGAAAAATGAAGACAAGAAGATGAAATGAGAACAGCAAGGGAGAGAATTCGTGGTAATTGAATAAGATCACAGCTTTCGTCTTGACGGCCCGGGAAACTACGAAAAACCCAGGACCAAGAGTGCGCGATCACCAGAGATCAAACCTAGGACCTTCCGAACGCCAATTACAGACCAAAGCGCCTTAACCACCTCGGTATATAATTACAATACTCGTGTTTTTTAATTATAAAATTAATATTTAAAATATTGGTGACAAAGTGATAAAGTCCCTACTATGGAGACACTCATATGGAACTTCAGAGTAAACTTGGGATTGCTGCTTTTAAAGTGTGTAGGTAAAGTGACAATAAATGATGCGTTTTTTTTTCTACACGGAAATCCTGGCATTAAATTTTTGTGCTATGTTAAATAATATCTTCAAGGTGAAAACATAGTGCTTCCTGAAGAAATGTTCAAATTTTGCTCAGTAGCATCTATAGCCATTGAAAAAGCTTTCTCAGAATACATCTCGTTTCACCGATAAACGTTATCAACTTACACCTGAGCATTTGGTGGAAATGCAAATCAAATTATATTACAGGAATGATGCTTAAGGTAGAATGTACATTGTAGGTATTGTCGTGCTGCTGAAAAGGTTAACATGCGCTTTATATTTATTAATGGAAACCTCTCAGATAACGCACTGGTTATTCTGGGAAGTCGCCGACGTTTTGCAGTGCACCAATGAGCGCGTCACTTCAGCCAATAAAGAGATAAAAATCACAAATGACAGATAGACGTTAACTACACAGTGGAGTAAAACCTGCGTTGCTATGTCTTCGTTGTTTTCTCTCTCATTCATCTAGTTTTTTTTTTTGTTTTTTTTTTTTTTTTTGTGAACTTCACAGGTGCACGTGGTGTTTACTGTGTGTTCTTAAATATGTGGAGCCGATTGAGCTGATATGGGCACGCCTTAAACATCCCGCAGGGAAGTGTAATGTGACTCCTCCTATAAGTGTTGAGAGAATGTGTACTGAATATAGACTCGAGTGTGTGCGAATGATGTGTTTGGCACACCATGCAACAAGAGCAAAAATTTCAACTGTTCCACACGACAATGCTTCGTTTGTGATACATGTGAGTGAAAGTGACAGTGAAAACGAGTAAGGCGAAGACAGCGTAATGTGGTTAGATATTGTTAGTACTGTGTAGTACTCTTGTTGGACTTAATAAGAACCTTGCTAATGTAATTATTCACTTGGTACTCTAAGAAATATATGTCCATACCTGTAACTCGTGTTTACTGGAAGAAAACGTGACCACGTTGCTTTCTGCGTCATTGAGTATCTGCATTCTTATCGCAGTTTTTGATGCCACATATGTTAAGCTTATCAGCAGCACAATAATACTTGAATATATAAGCTTAAGGTATAAACCTTTAGTGCATATTTTCGAAAACATACCTCATATTTAAAAAAATATTGAAATCATAAATATTTAAACGTTTATACTTAACAGTAAGGTAATAGTTGCAATTAACACCTGCTGTAGCCTTATCATGACCATGCGTGTATTTTAGGATAGCCTGTGAAGCTGGTAAACAGAGAGGAAATGTGACGTCTCCCCAATTCACCTGGAGTTGCAATTTAGAGTGTTGTTTGACATGTAATAGCCGTCAGTGGTGGTGCTAGCCAATTTTAAAGGCAGCCTACCGGGTACCGTATAGTAGAACGCTGACACAAATTAATTTCTGTCAGGCTTAACGATAGACACAGAGACGCAGTATTGATAGACGGGTATATTCATTTAAACTGGAGCGTTATCACTCCTAGTACGGTTCAACTTTTTATAATATGCCTGGAAGTTTAGCTTTTCCATGCTGATTAGCAAGTGCAGCAGTAAAATATATTCTGGTGTTATAATTTCTCACGTAGGACAACTATTAAGAACAAAATAAACTTTCAGACTTTTTATTATTTTGAACACAGAAATAATAAATTTCCGATTCTACGCAAAATTTGTATCTAGCATTCTAGTGTGCCATCCTCAATGAAACGTTACTGTATGCTGTTATTCGTCATGTACACAGCTGAGAAAGCGCAGTTGAGTGGATAAGGAAGGGGTGGCAATGTTTGCGCACAAATGTGAGCGAGGTCTCCCCAGGCCTGTTTTAGGAGCAGTTATTCGACTTGATGTCAAAATCAATGTTACCAGAGAGCACTTAACGGAGGCAATATATCACAATTCACTTTTGGTGAGTTTCAGTAGCTTGCGTTCCTTACACCTTCGTGTCTAATGCGTCTAATTCCACTTATACGTGCACGATACATCAGCATTAGACTGTTATATAATCATATTAGTGCCAAAATTAGATTCATGATTTATTTTGAGTTCGTAGGTGAGTTGTCCTACACCCCTCTCTAGGTACACGCTGAAAATGAGTACAAGGTGAACAGCTGTGTATAATTTTTTGTAAACTAATAATTTTACTCGAAATTTGTACGAACACAAAATGTAAATTATGTGATTACGGGTAACTGGAAGTTTGAAAATAATAGATAAAAAATCGAAAACAGTTTTACATATATGTTCTTTTTTCCTCCATGGCACGACAGCTCATAAGGAATCTTGGCCTACTGCACGGCCGCTGCGTCCCCCATCTCGGTCCATGACAGACGTCATGGATGGGGTGCAGAATTGGAGGGTGAGACGTGGCCCGTTAATGTTGTCCTCTTGACCTGGAGCCGCTATTTCTCCATCAAGTAGCTCCACAATTGGCCCCCAAGGGATTTTACGAGGCTGAGTGAACCCCGGACCAGGACTCCCAGAGGGGGAAAGCTCCCCAAGCCGGTACCGGGAATCGAACCCAGGTCTCCCGCTTGGCAGGCAGCTGCGCTACCACCACACTAATAAGCCCACCAGTTTTATACAGTGGCGGCCTGCCTTTAGGGGCACGGGGGCACGTGCCCTCCCTACAAAAATGTCAGACAATAATTTCTCCATTATATTATTAAGTAAGATGCTATAATCTATAACGCATTTTGTATAAATTTAAACCTACATTGCACACTGGTCACTTGTAGCGAAGATGGCTGTCGGAAATAGTAACCGACCGCACTTTTCAGACCAAGCATTTTTGTGGTCATCCTATGCGCTCGCGCGGAAGAATTCAGGGCTTTTAGATGTAGTTAATTTGTTGGTGAAGAGTTCAAGGGGCCGAGAGCGGAAGATTCTCTTAGGACACGAAAGCCTCTGTGGTCATTTGCCGAGCATGCGCAAAGAGAAAATAAGAACCCACAATAAACAAAAATTAAAGCTTGAGTCAAATCCCTGACAAAAATATTTAGCCAAAGATCTCTTCGTGTATAAGAGTAAATAATAACAAATATTTCTTAAGTTTGAATGTCTTCTTATTTGAAAACAAAGTTGATCTATAAACCTTCCGAACGAAATATACAAAAAGAAGCTTATGTGGTTAAAATTGACAATGTTGGTACCAAGCAGACGTCAAGGTACGCTCACACCAACGCTCAAGGCACGATAGCGATCTACTTTACTTTAAAGTAGTTTCCATAATTTTCTGAGAGAAAAGCGACCTTCGTTTGTAAAAAGAAACATCGTGAACGTTGTAATTTGCATACATAAACTATTAAGGTAGTATTGAAGACAGGAATCTTAAACTCAAATGTATCAGCTGTTAAGGCGATTTGCAGCAGGATTACCTCTGTGATAATGTTGTTGACATATGGTAAACAGTGAAGGTGTCGGTTCGTGTTCAAATTTCTCGGAACATGTCGCGTTCAGTTTCTGACTTAAAGAGTTATCGAACTATTTTTTCAAACAAAGGATCCAAGGAGGACTTCATCTACAAACAGAAAGCTTAGTGCTAATACAGAAATTAGTATTTGATTTCTACTGATAATTTTAGTATGCACTAATTTTAATCTGTCGTCATCCGTGATCTAGGGGTAATATGTTAGCCTCTGGTTCTCAAGGTCGCGGGTTCACACCCTGACTTTGTAGGCGTAAAAATTCCTTCCTTCATAAGGGAAGTAAAGTCGTTGATACTCTGCCGTAGATTTATAGCATGTAAAAAACCCTCAAGCCTGATAAAGAGGCCTCAGAGCAATATTAAGCGGTCTTTGGCGCCCAAAATAGAATGGGGCGCTTAGAACCGTAGCATTTAAAGATATTCCATAAATAACATTCAATTTAGTTTTAATTTTAGTCAATCTTAAAATTGTGCCCTACCACATAATTTGGCCATGAGCCGCCACGAGTTTCTCTGAAGTGTGTCTCAGTCTTTGTTTAAACACAACTAACATTTCCCAACATGTGCAGAAGTATGTGTTGCTATATTACAGGCGACAGCATTATCCTATTCCTATGGTAATTTTTCAAAAAAAGTATTATAATATTTTTATGAATGAATGATTAATTTTAGAGATTAAAGTTTACTAAATCTTTTAAAAAATTTTCATGATTATGTAATCAACGTTATTGAAATATCATCCTGTAAAGTTGTTTGTGTGATTCAAAGCTCAAGTTAGGAAAAAAATACCACCTAATTTTCTCAAATTTTGAGGTGCCCAGAATATTTGCATTGTGGTATATACTTACATAATGGAATTTATGACAAAAGAAGCATTTCTTGAAAATTATATCACATAGCAGCTACGCAATCACAGTGCAATTTTCTGAAAAATAAATGAAGAAATATAGTCATTTGAAACTTCATTCCCAGTGTCACTTAAATTGAAACATTTACTCAAAGGGAATAGGAATATAAAATCCGATGTTATGACATAAACCATAGATTATTCATGACATTGAAATCGTAACAAAAAAAAAAAAAAAAAAAAAAACTCTCTAGACGGCTTTGAGATGAGAGCACTATCAAATAATTGCATTCAGCACTACTGCAAAAACCGTAGTGCCTAGTAATGAAATTGCGTGCTAAAGTCCTAAAACTCGGTCCATTAAGGAAATGAAAACATTTATAGGTTCTTCAAAAGAACGGCAAACTTCTAGTTTTACATTAGCGGTGACGACCTCTAACTCAAATCGGTTTAGATCAAGACCAATAATCTATGTGATTGGTCTCCTCCGTCAGGATGTTCCCCCCACCAGTGTTCGTGAATTTTCATATTTTGCTGCTACGACGAATATATTCGTATGGATTTTATGCGGTCTGATTTGATTTTCTCTCTCTCTGCTTTGGGTTGCAGTGTCAGCCCTCTGTGTTATTTTTACTTTCTCTAGATAGAGAAGGTATTGTACTCCACCCAAAATTCGATACTGATATTTCACCGCAAATACACTCTATGAGACCCGAATAAAATAAATCTGGTGTGTTTCTTTCACATGACTTTCTCAACATCTCTGTAACAAATTATTGTAATTAAGCCTATTCTTCTATATACTTCATGTTAATCGAGATAAACATTAGCAGAAATGGTTTTATTACTTAGTTCCGTATAGGAGGAAGGAAAATAAAGGACTACGCTAGGCTAAACCAACAGTCAAATGTTTTAAAATGTGGCTGCTATGGTATAGAAATCCGATTCTATGCGTGGCCAGCAGTTGACAAGCTCCCGTATGAGAAAAGCATGTGTTTTAAAACTGAAATCAATAACAAGGAATATCTTAAAAACGGTCAACTGCAGGAAAAAATGCATATGACATAAATTACGTGCTTTAACGAGCTCTACATTTCTCTGTAGTAAGATTTTGTTTATCTCTTACGGTTTATCAGTTATACAAAATTCCGCAAAATTCTTTAAGAACAAAGATATCTTCAGAGTCAATTCTCAGAAAATTCTAGATATACGTTGTGTTTGTCATGTAAATATCTTTAATGTGTATATATATATATATATATAAATATAAATCAAAATTTTTATAGCCATTTTTGAGAAAAACCAAAATTTTCAAAATTTTCCCAAATTTAACGGACTTTTCGCCTTTGAGCTATGCTGTCCACAGGCACACACGGACCTTTTTCTAGAAGTGCATTTTTTTATTATGTGGGTCCCAAAACATGTATTTCCGTGAAATCTCGGTATCGACTATTTGGGTCAGTACAATACCTTCTCTATACACTAAGTACTTAGTACGTGTAGAGAAAGTAAAAACATATTTAGAAAAATGTCCTTGTGTGTCTGTGAGCAGCATATTTCACAAACAAAAAGTCCCTTAAATACGAAATTGTGCAGTTAAGTTCATTATCTGCCTAGGATACGGCACGAAGATTTTCAGGAAAATCTCCCCACCCCAACTACCCTTTACATGGAACATTGTTCGAAAATTTGTTTTCTCAAAAATGACTCCAACGATTTTAAATAAAATACCATATGTTTAAAATATTTTCATGGCAAACGAAACGTATATCTTCAGTTTTCTGGGAATAGCCTCTGAAGACGTCTTTTTTTTTTATTTCATTTTTATAGCCCCCTTTTACATCTAATGTCATATCGGGGGTTTTCCACTTGAAACATCTCGTTGTCTGTAGGTACTTTTACGTTGGTTTAAATAATTTTGTTTTACTCAAACACGCACACATTCACATACAAACTTCCAGACTCTGTGGGGGATAGGGAATAATTCTGGCTAGAGAAAACTTCCCTGACCCAGCCGGGAATCGAACTCGGGACCCGCGGGTGAGAAGTCAGCTCGCTGACCACGGAGGCAGTATGAAGGCGTATGTTTAGATTGGTATATTATCTCGATTAGAAGATGTCATATAAATGGAATATATCAGATTTTTTTATGCATGGATTTGGCTTTTAATTGTGAATTTAGTTTTGTTTTTGGCTGAGTCCTCAGCTCCGATCTCTGTCACAGGTGGCCAAGGTCGTTAACCCTTGGACCTGTGAACGCAAGGTCCGCGGTTCAAATCACACCAAGACGGTCATCTCTGACTACGGATTTCTCTAGGTTTTCCTCAGTCTTCATAAATGGCGAATGCCGGGGAGGTACCCTAAACTCAGACCTGTTTCCTTCCCAAATTTCCTCTCCTAGTAATTAACATTTAATATCATGCAGCATCAGTGACACTGTCTATGGTACCGCATGTCATAAGAACGGGCGTTAAAACTCCATTTAAAATATATGATGTGTTATATTCACATTAGTTTCTCAACCCTATGGTTTTTAATTGATTTATAATTATTCTTCAAAAAGTTGACATTTCTATCTGGTACTTCATTTTAATCAAGATAAAGCTTTGCAGAAATAATTACGTTACACGTTTGTTAACTAAGGGTATAGCGATAATCAAATATTTAAGAAGTGGACGCTATATGCAGACAATTCCATACTCCTTCCCTGCAATCATGTGAAACACCTGAAGTTCGACACGACTTAAAACAATGAAAACATTACTGAACAAAAACATATCATTAATATCGGATATATCGGAAACGGCTGATATCACAAAAAAGATATCTGAAATAATTTAAGTGAATTAAAGGGATATGCAATTTTTTTGTAATAAATTTTCGTCTATAGCAGTGTCGCTTAATTATTTGCCGGAACAGGTGATAGCACTACAGTGTGTCAAGTGTCACTTTAAAATTTCGGTAACAGAAAGCAAGCCAACACGCAAGCCATCGACTCCTACGTTTATGTCTGTCTAGAAGAGGTCTTTGCTATTTATAAAAAATTGCGGAATAAGAGTTTAGTTTGCGACAAAGCTCTGCAATCAGAAAATTCAAATTGCAGCGTCATGCAAGGAACGCTAATTACTACCAAACTTATGAAAATATGTATAAGTATGTTTATACTTAAAGTATAAATACTAACGCAAGAGACATAATAGAGCATCTACTCTACCAATCATGAACCTACAACAGGTGTTACCCTATGAACGGTGGAATGCTTATTTCAAACGCAAAATTTTGCATACTGCCGCAGCACTGAAGGAATAATCTGTTCTTGCTTTCCGCGCAGTTGGTCGTGCAGTACACAGAAGAAGATGCGCAGGAGCATCGATCAGATTTGATCTTCCTCTGCTTAACTCAAAGGGCAACCATTTGGTGACGCCCGGTCCATCATTTAACAGTTATACGATTTTATATAAATATCCTTCCGAATAAAGAAGACTTCGAAGGCTATTCTTGGAAAATTCAAGAGACATATTTTACTTGTTATTTAGAAATCTTTAATATGTGGTATTTTAAAAATAATCGTTGGAACCATTTTTCCTAAAATCAAACACTTCGAAAAATGCACAACGCCAAGGGAAATTTTATATTTGGGGGATTTCCTGGAAACCATCATGTCGCATCTTGGGAAGATTGTGAACTTCTAAATTTGATTTTTATCCGATATTTCGTTTTGAGTCGTTCAGATACACTGGAACATGCTTTTTATAAATTTGATTCTTTTTTATTTCAGGGGTTCTAAAAGACACATTTTCAGTGAAATCTGGATATATACTTTTTGGACCGAATGCAATACCTACTGTTTCCACTATGTTCCTATATGGTAGAGAAAGAAAGGAAAAAGAAAAGAAAGAAAGAAGAAAAAAACATGCAATTCCGATTATATTCCTCCATAAATGCGAATTATGCTTTCTCTCCCCCTCTCTTTCTCGTTATTCTTCTGCCACTTTCTTATTGTTTATTTTCCCTTTTACTTCCTTCTCCCTCACCCATATTTCTCACAATTTCAGTATTTCCTTCGCCCTCTATCTCTGTCTCCTCCTCTCTATCCCTTTCTCCCTCTATCCTTCTATTGCATTTCCCTCCTCTGTCCCGGCTATTTCTGTGCAAATTTTGAAAATGGGTAATAAAGACTGCTTTATCTGAGGATGTAATACAATTAAAACAACATTTCACAAACTTGCGTCTCTTCCTTAAGTTGGCAACGTCAACTGAGCTACGCTGTTTGTCATGATAATCAGGTTACAGATAAGTAAAATTTGTGTAAATTCTTATTCACCCTATATGTTCCTAAACTTTGTTGTGAAATTGTTTTTCAAAAAAACTGAATAGAAACAATATATTTGGATTTATTTTGCGCAACATTAAAAACGCGTATAAACGTTGTGTAAGTTGTTTGTAAGGGGTTATACAGGTTAATTTTCAACAAGTTGTATGTCTTTGTCATATATTTGGTGTAATGTGCTGCCTCTTTGTGAAAGGCTAGACAAGAGGCTATCGTAAGTATGGGTGTGTCTTCATCTGCAGTCAAAAACCCTCACATCCGTATGGAAAGGAAACAATTGTAACTTTTGTTCACTTCTTTAAAGCGGGATATCGTTCGAACATTTTCTAAATTTTTCAGCAACTACATATACCAGATTTCATAAGAATGGTTTATAGGTACAAGTAAGACAACACAAGGGCACTTTACGCACTGAAACACACTTTTATTGTGGCTACTCTTCCTGGGAGGAAGGAATGAAGTGAAGGAACCACAGGATACTACAGGCCGCAGACATACGAGTATATAACACAGAGGTGCGTGAAAGTCCCTAACAGTTCCAAACCCATAGACATATCCCGCTGCTGGAGCTGCTTGGAGAGGGCAATATGGATGATCCGTCTACCAAGGGGTATTCTTTCCTTTGAGAAAGCATACGCATAAATATGCCACGAAACCCAGAGGTACATCCGTCGCCAAAAAAGTGAGTCATGTCTGGAACGCCAAAATTCGTCTTAGTCCTAGAGTTGTGTTCCCAGCTCGTGGACCCTGAAAGGAATGCGTATACAACACACGCATGAGAACAGATAGAAGCAGTATTGAAGAATAGTGTGGCCTAGCTTAATATAGTAGTAGCCGTGTCCACTTCTGAACACAATGCTGTTTCATTTTCTGAAGAAGAAGAAGAAGAAGAAGAAGAAGAAGAAGAAGAAGATTAGTTGTGTGTGTCTGTCTGTGGGCGGCATAGCTCAAAACGAAACCTCGTTAAATACCAAACTTGGTATTTAAGTTCAAAATCATCCAAGAATGCCCCACAAAGATTTTCAACAAAATCCCGCTCACCCCCATTACTCTGTACATGTGACATTTTTTCGAACATTTTTATTTTATCAAAATTGTAGCATTCATTAAAACACACACTTTATGACATAGATCTTTTTTTAAATAGATAATTATAAAATAAGTTAACCGTATCTTCTTATAAAGGTAACATTAAAGTCATTGATTTGCGTAACAGTATGCTCTGGTCTAGTTTTTCTTATTTTTCCAGGAGTGCTCAATATACTATTTTCTCCTCTTGACGTCAGCTCTTTCTTCTCCTTACCAATTCTCTTTATCGTTGACACGGAAACACCAGTATAATATGCAACTGGTTGTGAACTTGTGTCACTGGATATCAATACTGTTTATTCAGAGCTTCTTCATCTTATTTATCTACAACGCTGCTTGTAATTTCACGCCCTTCTGAATGCACAATGTCTGAAGTAAGACATAGCTTCAGGCATGGTGAAAAAAATAGAAAATCTTCTTACAGCATTGAAGTGCTTCTGCACCTTATAATGCTAAGTAGGACACGTTAGGTTAATACATATATCTGCAAGAATGATTACTGTATAGCAACTCACCGGGTAACCAGATTTCGCTTTCCCCTCCCCCCACACCTCATCCTACAGGGCTCACGAGCCAAGAACACAGCTATACATGGCAAAGTACCTTATTTACACCATCCGCGATATGCAGTTGTGTAGCGGCAGAAATAGGTGTCACAAGTTCCAAATCTTAATATTACTAACCCATATGATAAATAATCATAATCAAATACATAACTTAAGCTTCTTCAACAATAAACTATTATTATTAACTAAAAATATTGACACAAAATATGACACAGTTTGTACTATACGGCATTATTAAACCTGGCGCCCCCCCCATGTGTGTTCACTGTAGCTCTTTGGCAAAACGTAGATTACTCCTCTAGTGAGGGTTGCAGGTACGCATGCAGAATATATATATATATATATATATATATATATATATATATATATTTTATCCTTCTCTTAATGATATTGAATCAACACATAGCAGCTATTTATTTTAGCCATGTTTATTTCTTAATGGGCATTCAGTACAGTTAACATTATGATAGTGATTATGATGCTTCTTTAAGGATTTATTCTACAGAACAGCAATATGCTGCACACGAAAGCATATGGTGCGCAGAATGGTATGCAAACGCATCAGGCACAAACAGTTCTCTCTCAATGGAAAAAAAATGGAATCTGCATGGTATGAAAAAATACTAAAAGTGTTGTTAAGGAAACCAAGTTTTGAAACATGTTTAGGGACCCAATTTTGAGCATTTGGGGGGGAGGGAAGTAGGAATCGTGTGTACGTTTTTTTAAATGTAATACTCAACACACCCTTCACAAACCGATCCAACAGGAAAATACCAATCACAAATGGAATAATGTCAATTTCTCAGACAAAGTAACATTTTCTTCCACACGTAAGGGAAAGGTGATTGGCTATCGTCCAAGGGGGTCCCGATACGATGCAAAATGCTTGGCTTCACAATATTCCATCATGGTGGGTATCTGTATCGTGTTGGGCTTGGATTTCAAGGGACGGTCTAGGTGTGCTGTGGCAGCTAGACGATACATTGAACGTTGTGCTGTACACGGAAATACTCGATAATATTGTGATTCTCGTGGGGATGAGATACCCTGATGGAATTGATGAATTTATACAGGATAATCTTCCTGTCCACACATCTCGAAAGGTTTCAAATAGGTTTTCAGAGAGGCAGGATATCAGAGCGGCAGAATTTTTTTTTTGGGTAGTGTTTAACGCCCGCTTTAACTACTAATGGCACCGCAGGCGGTGACACTGATGATACATGAATGATGATGGAGCACCGGTGGAATGCGATGGCGGGGGAAACCGGAGTACCCGGAGAAAACCCGCCCCAGCGCCGTTTTGTCCACCACAAATCTCACATGCGGTCGCTTGGGATCGAACCCCGGCCGTCTAGGTGAGAGGCAAGTGGTCTAAGCACTCGGCCACGGCGCGGCCCGAGCGGCAGAATGTGTGGGTTAAGGTAAAAAGGGAGCTGCGCTCAAATTTACCTGTAGATGGAAGAAGGACAAAGGATGGCCTCTAGGCAAAAATTCAAGAAACCTGGGACCTTGTAGCTTCTCGTCTACATTACTGCTGGCGTTTCATTTTGTCTATGCCCCGAATATTGAGGGCAGTTATACGGGCTGAGAATTCATACACCCGATATTAATTGTGTTTTTGTTTTTGTTGTGTGTTTTAGTTTTAGAAGATAATAGTTTATTTGCACATTTTGTTTTAGTTATTTAACACGACTGTTAGAATAATTGTGTTTTTTGTGTGCATAGAAAAACTGATTGAAAGGATAAAATGGAAAGGAAATCATGGTAAATGAGAAACCACCCCAGACTTCGCCTACCACACAGTTAAAATCACAAGTTCAAAGTGAGCGGTCAACCGGAGTATAACCCAGAAGCTCTCAAATGTGGGCCTCGCATGTTACCGCGGAGCTATCACGCTCAATTCCATAAGTTTAGATCAAATCTGTTCAGATTTTATTGAAAAACTAAGCATTGCACACTTACAGGAGCTCAAGAGCTTGTTTGCCATTGAATACACTTCCAGAAGCACCTGCGTTGGTACCACATTTTCATAACCGATGTGGTATGTTTGCAACTGCCGTTCTCAATATCCGCATAGAACTTTCGTGAGCACAGTGGCGATTATTGCTTCCAATTCATCCAAGAATCTTGGTTTCTGTTACTACACTTCTTTGCACATTCCCAAAGAAAGAATTCGCAGAGCGTAAGATTTAAACTATGAGACGGTCATTCGTGTGGGCCACGGCTGCCTATCCATCGACTTACGAAATGGTCATACAAGCCCTTTGTGAACGTGATATGCAAATGTATGTACCACTTAAATAAAGTGAACTTGCACATTGTTGTCCCACTGAGCAGTTACAAGCCAGACATTATCTCGCATCGTTTGCAGATATTTTTCGCCATTCATTGCTGTGCAGAGAAAGAATGGAGCATGGATGATAATGTGATTCTGCACCACAACGTTACCTTCGTATGTCCCTGCACTTTTCAACGTAAGTGTGCGGATTTTACCACTTCCAATAAAGATAGTAATGTCTGTTTACAGAAGCGCCGATGAGAAACTCAGCTTCATCTAAACAGTTCCGGGCAGTCATCATGCCATCCCAAACAGATTTCAGTAAACTCCATCCTGCAGTCAGTCTTCAGGGAACAATTCCACCTACCTCGTCCAATAAAGATAGTAATGTCTGTTTACAGAATCGCCGATGAGAAACTCAGCTTCATCTAAACAGTTCCGGGCAGTCATCATGCCATCCCAAAAAGATTTCAGCAAACTCCATCCTGCAGTCACAGTCTTCAGGGAACAATTCCACCTACCTCGTCCAATAAAGATAGTAATGTATGTTTACGGAACCGCCGACGTGAAACTCAGCCTCATCTAAACAGGTCTGACCAATAATCATGCCATCCCAAAAAGATTTCAGCAAACTCCATCCTGCAGTGTCTTCAGGGAACAATTCCAGGACGTAATGCTTTCATTTCCTTAATGGACCGAGTTTCGAGTTTTAGGATTTTAGAACGCAGTTTCATTACTAGGCACTTCGATTTTCGCAGAATTGCTGAATGCAATTATTTTATAGTGCTCGCGCTCTCAAAGCCGTCTAAACAGATATTCTGTGACCGCTTCATTCTCGTGAATAGTCTATGACTTATAATAGCACACCTTTCTGTTGCTATTCCCTTTGACCAAATGTTTAAATTTAATCACATCATTGACATTTCACATTTCGAGTAAAATCGTATTATTTTATCCCTTAATACAAAGAGCTGTACACAATTGTTCGCTTTGTGTGTAGCAAGGAAGGGAATATAACCCTCAACCATAATAAAAATAAAATGAATTTTCAGTCTAAAGCTGGCACTAATATGATTATACAGCAGTCTAATGTTTATGTATCGCAGACTTATAAGTGCAATTAGACGAAATTCATTTTACTTTCTTTAGCACGCATTTTTAGAAAAATGTCAAAAACGAAAGGCCAATTAAGTACCAAATTTTGTATTTAAATTCAGTATCTGCCATGGAACACGAAAGGAAGCTTTCCAGAAACCCTCCACTCCACCCCGAACTACCATTTACATGGAATATTTTTCGAAATTTTAGATTTTCTGAAATATAGCTCAATGAGATTGATTAAAACATCATATGTTTAAGATATTTTCATAAGAGAAGGTATCGTATTCCACCCAAAACTTCGACACTGAGATTTCACCCGAAATACATGTTTTGAGACCCTTGAATAAAAAAAGCATTTTTAGTAAAATGCGGTGTGTGTATGTGTATGTGTGTGTATGTGTGTGTTGTGTATGCGTGTGGGCAACAGGCTCAAAAACGAATAGGCCATTAAATAATAAACTTTCTGTTTAAGTTCAGGATCTGCCAAGATACACGACAGAAAGATTTTCAGGAAAATCCTCCACTACCTACTACTCTTTACATGGAAAACTTCGAAAATTTCAATTTCCCGAAACTAGCTCAACGATTTTTAATAAAATACCATATATTTAAGATATTTTCATAAAAACGAAATGTATATCTTGACTTTTTTTTGGGATAGCCTCTGAAGACTTCTTTATTCTTGATGCCTTTGTATAGCCCGTATGCTGTAAGAATACTTAGACCAAAACTTACTACACAAAAAATATAGACTTCATTAAAAGACACAATTTATTTCATATACGTTTTTACTTCTTCTGGCACGTGTGTACAGTGTACATATTAGGTAGAGAAAATATTGTATTCCACACAAAAATTTGATACCGAAATTTCATTGGAAATACATGTTTAGAGAACCCCTGAATAAAAGCATCTTTAGAAAAATGTCCATGTGTGTGGGTGTTTGGACAGCATAGCTCAAAAACTAAAAGATCGTTAAATACCAAACTTGGTGTATAAGTTCAGTATTTTCCAAGGATGGCACATGAAGATTTTCAAGAAAAGCCCCTAACCCAAACTACCCTTTACATGGAAAATATTGTTTTCTCAAAACTATTTTGATTAGAATACCATATATTAAAGCGATTTACATCCCAAATAGAATGTGTACCTTGAATTGTCTGGGAATAGCTTCTGAAGACCTGTTCACTCTGGATGAATCTTGCTGAATTTTGCATAGTGGTGAGCCGTAAGAAATAGAAAAAAACTTACTACATAAAAATGTAGATCTCGTTAAAACACATAATTTATGCCATATTCACTTGCTTTTAGAGATAATCGTTTCCGAGATATTGCTTGTTATTGGTTAAATTTTAAACTACGTAGCTTTTCTCAACAAGATCACTTTCGTTTCATCCCTCTTTTGTTTTAATGGCGATGCAAAGCAAACAGAAATTCAATTGTTCACATACCGATCAGCTTTTAAAAGAGTGGCTCTCGCTTTAGCCTAGTGTATTCCCTTATTTCCCTTTTAATTACAAGGAAGCAAATAATAACATCGATTCTGCTAATTTAATGTCGATTAGCATGACATATAGATAAATAAATGATCTTCTGTAAGGAAAGTTTGTTTGTGGGACAGCTAGAGAAAGCCATGAGAATGGAACATATCAGATTTCTTCAGAATGGTTCTAACCGCATCATAAGCAGTTAAACCACCTTAGTGAGCTCATTGATGCAATTACATTTTACTTTCTCTAGCCCCGTAGATTTCACCGGAAATATATGCTTTGGGGTCCCCTGAGTCCGAAAAAAGAATTTTTAAAAAAAGGCCCATTTTTGTGTGTATGTGTGTACCTGTCGACAGCATAGCTCAAAAACGAAAAGACCAAACTTAGTAATTAGGTTTAGTATCTTCCAAGGATGCGACACGAAGGTTTTCAAGAAAATCCCCCACCACAAGTTACCCTTTACATGGACATTTTTTCAAAAATTTTGATTTTCTTTAAAATGGCCCTAACGATTTTGATTAAAATGCCGTATATTAAAGATATTTACATCCCAAATAAAATGTATATATTGAATTTTCTGGGAATAGCCTCTGAAGACCTCTTTATTCTGGATGAATTTTGCTAAATTTTGCTTAACTGCTAAACCGTAAGATACAGATACTGCATAAAAAATGTAGATTTCGTCAAAACGCACAATTTATGTCTTTTACATTGTTATTGCTTTCAGTTGTAAAGTACATATAGTATAGCATAATACTATAAACATTTCACTATCGGTTTAGGCTAGTGTATTCCCTTAGTTCCTTTCTACTCGCAAGAAACTAAGTAATAAGTACATTTTGCAAATGATTATCTCAATTAACATGGTGTAGAAATAAGAATAAACTTATATAAGAAGTTTGTAGAACAGCTAGAGAAAGTCGTGTGGGTGTTACACATCAGATGTTTTTGACTTCTGGTAAGCATCTCACTAACGTTTAACAACATTGGCATCGTTGGACATCCGTTCTAATCTCGCATCGGTGATACTGCCCGTTTTTAGCATCTTTCGATTATAATTTTAATTACTTTGGGGAGGGGGTTGCTTCTACAATCACATGAACACCTTCCCCAAATTTACAATCGTATCACAGACTCCCAAACATCGTATCGCGCCGCTAGTTTAGCTCTTCTCCACACTTAATCTATGTGCTATAATTCACATGCAAGAAAGAAATGAGTCGCCCTAGTGGTGTAATGGTTCATATACCCAAGGTCGCGGGTTCAAGCCCAGCGGAGGACGATGGATTTTTTCGGGTGTAAAAATCCTTAGCATGGCTTTCTTCAGAAGGGAAGTAGAGTCGTTGGTCCCGTATCGCATATTTACGGCACGTAAAAGAGTCTCAGGCCTGATAGGGAGGTCTCTGAGCAAAATTAAGCGGTCTTTCACGCCCAGTAAAGAATGGGACGCTGAGAACCACAGCAGTTAAAGAGCGTCAATAAATAACACGCCATTTCAATTCAGTTCAAGAAAGAAACTATTTCCTCTAAGCACAGCTGGCCTCAAGTATGTTTTAATTTTGTGGTGTGTTTAATACTTTTAATCTGCAGATGGAGAGCTTATCCTGAAATACTGAATATTTTTAACATGTGACTTGACGTATCGTTTATCTGTCACTCAGAACACCCTTGTTTGTTTACCATGAATATGAATTATTAAAAATAAATACTTTCAAAATTCAGATGCCTAAACTTTCATGTAAAACCTGTTTTCTACCCTTCATTTAATATATTTTCATACCTAACATTTTTCTGTTCCTGCGAAGAAGATTACACAGCAAGTTCTTCTGAATAACATTATAAATTATGAAAATATATCCTTTTCAGAATCATAACCTGTTCTGCATGCTGACAAATATTATTTATACTTAATGTAGTGTTACATTTGCTTGCAGAGTGAACTACCAAAGATTTCTACCTGCATCATTCATTTCCGGCTAAAATGGATCATTATTAAAAGTATCCATACTATGCACGTTGAAAGAATTAACTGCGGCCTATGACAATCTTACAAAACAAACGAGCACAACGCTCGCGCGCACACAAACTGAATCCTTGGAGTAGCGCTCAAAATACGACCAACAAACAAGCTGAAAGAAGAGCAAAGTTATAGACGAATTTCAGTGTGAGGCAGTGATTGGCATACGGAGTCTGCGAACAAAACAATTGGTTTCTCTGAACTGGAGTTCAAATACACGTTCACTGTGTGTTCAGCGACGTTTTAGCTAGGGGGTGGTGTGGGCTATTTCTAAAGTTTTAACTGATGTATATAGTATTCTGAACTCATGCTGCGCATGCTTCAGACTTAGTAAATACTACTTCTCTCCCTTAAAAATAACTTTCGGCACATGCAGCTATCACACCTTCACTTGCTAATTTGGTTAACTTACTAGAGTAATCGATCACAAGTTCTCAGATGTCATCGCGGTCGATTAATAATATTCTTGAGCAGCTGACAATGATTAATTCTATGTCCGCGTAAATATATATATATATATATATATATATATATATATATATATATATATAGCGGCATCTCGGAAGGGCTTTCCAAAATGGTGGCCATACTCCTAATATGGAGAACCAATGCTTTGATAATGGGTAGTTTTAACCAATCAACATCGAATGTTTAAGTGTTCTAGAATATCTGGTGTGACGTCAAAGAGCAAGAGTTTCTCATGACAATGTGCGAATGTGCACGTAACCCAACAGAAGTTGGTGTCATCGAAAAGTCCACTAAGAGTGTCATTGGAAGATGCTATTAAAGAGTATGTAAAAATGAAGTCCCAATTAATTCAGATTAATTAATTTCTAAAATATAAGTTAAACTCTCTCCAATGACAAACGTGACAATATTAACTCTACATATACCGACAGAGGCACTCCGCGGTAACGTGTAATACTTGCATTCGATAGGTCCAGGGCCCCATTCTCGTCTACTGTCCACTCTGACCTGGGGGTTTTCGTGTGTTTTTCCAGTCGGTAGATGAAAGCTGAGGTTTTTTCACGTTTACCACGCCCCCATCATTTCTCTTTCATTCCGTTTGCTTCTCATGTTTTAAGTGCGCTTTGACGAGGGCGTTTCAATGTACCCGTGTCAGGAATGACGCAATTTTTTAAAACACAAATTATTTATTGCTCAACATAGCCCCTTTCAACACTTCTCCAAACGTTCCTGCCATGTTCACCCCTCCTAAACATGCAATTACTACTGTCTCGACGATTACCTCATTTCATATAAATTTTGTTAACGCAAGCGGTTTCTTCATGTTGGGAACAAGAAGAAGTTGCCGGGAGCCAGGTCGGAAAAATATGGAAGGTGCAGCCCCAATTCATAACGCAAATCATGCAGTTTGGCGGCGAAAACTCCGGATAAATGTGCTGGTGCTTTTTCGCGGTGATACGTACTTTCTTCGCCAAATAGGACCTGTCTCCAACTTGTCATTAGTGGCCAATAAATTCCTATGGTATTGTCCAGTATTCGTTTTTCCTGTTTCTAAGAAATCTCTGAGTATAACATCTCATCTGAGCATCTCAAAACATCGTCGCCATCACCGAACGATTTTTGCCTTTTTAGAAGCAGTTTCACACGAAATAACCCGTTGTATTAAGTGATGCTTGGATTCCGGAGATAATTATCAATCCAGGTCGGCCACGCCGTGGCCGAGTGGTTAGGCCACTTGCCTCTTACTAAGAGGACCCGGGTTCGACCCTAGGCACCGCATGTGGGATTTGTGGTGGACAAAGCGATGCACGGGTTCTCCGGTTCTCCGATTTTCCCCGCCATCGCATTCCACCAGTGCTCCATCTTCACTGTATGTATCATCGCCATTGCCTGCGGTACCAAATGTAGTAAAAATCAAGCGTTAAACACTATATATATTGAAGTTCACTTAAATATCTCCAAACACATCTGCGAAATCGAAAGCGGCACCAGCTTGTTGTGTGGGTAGGTTTTGCAGTATACAGCGGTGCAGAACAGATGGCGAGGACGCTTGTTCAAATAAAAGAATACTCCCCGTGTACATTAGGGACCTCCGCGCGTCTCTATGACCTCTCGCCTGTGGTCATTTCATCCTGTATTTCCTTCATTTTATCCCTTCCTTCTGAGCGGTGATAGCACACTAGATCTAAGTAAGCTCTCAGTGCGCGATGTGACACCCTCCGTTGTAGAACTTGTACCTACATTAACTAATTTTTACTTTCTCTACGCGAACTATGTTCATAGTTTATAGAGAAAGTATTGTATTGCACCTACAAATTCGATACCCAGATTTCACCGGAAATACATATTTTGAGACCCCCTGAATAAAAAAAATTTTTTTTTAGGAAAACGTCAGTGTGTGTCTGTGGTCTGCATAGGTCTATAACGAAAAGGCCGTTAAATACGAAACTTAGTATTTAAGTTTAGTATCTCCCTAGGATGCGAGTCGAAGATTTTCATGAAAATTTCCCCATTCCAGACTACCCTTTGCATGGAAAAAATTTCGAAAATTTTGATTTTCTCAAAAATGGCTCTAAAGATTTTGATTAAAATGTCATAAAATTAAAGATGTTTACATGGCAGATAAAATGTATATGTTGAATTTCCTGGGAATAGTCTCTGAAGACTTTATTCTGAATGAGTTTAGCTGAAATTTGCATAACTAGTAAACCGTAAAAGATAGACAAAAGCATACTTAAAAAAATAAAAAAAAAAAAAAAAAAAAAAAAAAAAGTAGATCTTGCTGTGAGATATATATATAATATTTATTTATTTATTCATTATTTTAGAGCTGGCCGTTTCTGAGATATTCCATGTTATTGGTTTCAGTTTTAAAGCACATATTTTTCTCATACGAGATTCCGTCATTTCCCGGCCATACAAACAAACGAATTTCAATCACATAGCAACCAGCTTTTAAAGGATATGACTATCGCTTTAACCTAGTGTATTCCCTTATTTCCCTTCTACTTACAAGGAAGTACGTAGTAAGAACATTTCTGCTAATTTTATTTTGATTTTAGCATGAAATAGATATAATAAGCTTTTTAGCAATAATTTGCTACAGATATGTAGAGAAAGTCATGTGAATAGGACACATAGGATTTTTTACTTATTTACTATTGCTGAAATAAAATAAAACAATATTTGATAAATAGAAGTTAATATTTCAATCTTACCTGTGCCACTAATTTAACGTTGGCGATCTGGCTACTGTAATCTCTATGTTCAACAGCTGTTAGTAATTAATTTTACTCTCGTGTATTCGCCCTTTCTATTGTTGAGCTACTCCACGTGAAAGCGACTCACATTAAAAATACTTCTTTCTTTTTTCGGATAAACCAGAGCATTACACGCGTGAGTGGTTAGAAATATGGGTTTTGACTCATCATTCGACAGAGAAAACATAGAGTATTAAAATGAATACACAAAAATTACGGCTTAAAGCCAAATTTATACGAAATAATTTATTTATATAAAGTTCGTAACACATAATATTTTTGTTAATATTTTACGGTGAGGAAATTCTAAATTTCTCGAGAAGTTTAGTCCAAAAGTAACTTTTAGCTTTAGAATCTGCAGTAGCTATTATTCAATCTTATGTATTTGCAGTCTTAAGAACATTATATTCTAGAGAAGTTAACTAAAATGCCAATACATACATTTAAACTTTTTTAGAAGCTTTTAAAAATATTTCAAATATTGAGGAAATTGGGATTCAAAATTTGCTTCATTACAGACTGCAATCTCTTCGTAGCGGACCGACATATATGAAATTATGCGTATAGTATTGCACTAGAATGAAGGTAATGTTGTTAAAACGAACTGACACGTTGCATATTTATTTTATTCATTGTTATTTAAGTTTTTATGGGCGTGTTAAACTTAACATTAATTTTAGTACATTGCGATTTCAGACAATACGAATTTGTGGTAGGATTTACTCGTAATAAAGATTATTCATTACAGCTTCAAACAGAAACAAGTATAGAGAGAGGAGGGGGAGAGAGATGTGAAACACTAGATTTTTTTCTTCACGAACGTACTATCTGACAATAAATGCATGTCGAACATATTTTATGCATCATGCACATGCACGGTTCCCCGCATCAAGTGTTTCAGATAACTGCAGATGAACACATTGCACAGCTGAATCATGTGGTTTATTATGTCACAGGATGTACGGTGTCATTAGATGAAGTGGCCACGCTCTTATCGGCACTTGGGTCTCGGACGAGCGCCACTCGCCTGCTGAGATTGCAGTTCCTGCTATTATGCCATTATGGCATGACCGTCTGATTCATGGCGCGTAATGATAAATGAAGGCAGTAGAGAACGCTCTTTGGCGGTTTTCAGTTGTTTGCTAGTGCAGTCTTAGCCCAGTATACTACAGAACAAAACGTTTTCATTTATTGCAATTTTATAGAAACAAATCTCCATCGTAGGGCATTTCGGGAACGTTTTTCTGATATTGATTTTCCTAACAGAAATACAGTTCATAAAGTAGGCAAGAAATCTAAAATTATCGGATCAATATTATACCGGAAAAAAAATCGAAAACGTCACGTTTTAACATAAGAAGAGATTAATGGTACTGGTGCGCGTTTAAACCGTTCCTCAAGAAAGTGTCTCTCTTTAAGCTAGCGCGCTGAGCAGGAGTGAGCTATGGGTCAGCACAAAAAGTGACCAAGAGCATAAATCTAATCACCGAATATTACAAGAACTAGAAAATAATATACGGGAAAAAATAACCAACATATTTCAAGAAGAATTTCGACATGTTTTTAATAATCCGTTAAGATGCTGCAATACCTTGCTTCTAACACAATCAGAACATTTCCAACATCTTCTTTGAAAAGGTAAGCAATGTAAGGGACATTCAATATTGTATTTTGTTGACTTTGTCTGTTCATCCTATTCGTTTCGATGCATAAGACAATAACATGGGGGGGGGGGAGTGGCACGCGACCGCGACCCAAATGCCGTTAAAAGCGTGGCTGCTTAATCTGATGACCCTGTAATACTATTGCTTTGATACGAAGCGCGAAACTTGTGGATTAGTCTGAATGCCACGTGAAAGGTGAGCATACTCGATGACATATTCATGTATCACTTTCACACAATTAGCCCTTTGAGTGGCTGGGCTAGGCGAAAGATTTGTATATAGGAACAGTTGCTCGGGAGATTTTGTTTTTCCTTCTTCGTAGTTTTAGAATATCTCCTGATCACTAATACCTTTAGTTTTAGTATATACGGCACGAATGAACTCCTCTGCATTTTGCACTCTAGTTCCTAATGAAATAGTCATTCAAGTCATCCTTTTAATTTGCTCTCCAGTTGCAACACAGCTCCTTTTCCTGATAATATTAAAATAAATTCCATTCAAATTAGATATTAATTATGCCAGAAAGCAGGCTGATATTGCTTAAAGAGGCCTGGAACTCCATTAGGGAACATTTTGATGACGTAGAGATGTAGTAGAGTAGCAAGTATTTGAGAAAGTACACATATTAGGCAAATGTCAATGGAAAATGTATCATGTGCAACGTGATCAGACACCAGAGCTAAAGACTTCCCCTCCACCACAGTTTCTCTAGCACGCATGTGCAATGTACATAGTAGCTAGAGAAGGTAATTTATTCCACCCAAAGATTCGATGTCGATATTTCACCGGAAATATGTTTTGAACTCCTCTGAGTGCGAAAGAAACATTTTTAGAAAAAAAAAAAAAAACATGTGCGCGCCTATTTGTGACTGAACTGCATAGCTCAAAAACAAAAATTTCTTTAAATATCAAACTTGGTATTTATGGTTAGTATCTTCCAAGGATGCGACAAGAAGATTTTCTAGAAAATCGCCCAACTCCAAACTACTCTTTACCTGAAAAAATGTTTGAAAATTTTGCTTTTCTCAAAAATGACTAACGATTTTAGTTAAAATGCCACTATTAAAGATATTTACCTTGCATATAAAATGTATATTTTGAACTTTTTGGGAATAGTCTCTGAAAAGCTCTTTATTCTGGATGAGTTTTGCACAATTCTGCATAACGGTTAAACCATAAGAAATAGACAAAGACTTGCTATTCAAAAAATATAGATCTCGTTAAAACACACAATTTGGGTTATCTACGTTTTTCTTGTAGAGTTGACCGTTTTCGAGATAATTCAATTTTAAACTACCTAACTTTTCTCAAACTGGACCATGCAAAACGAGCCGAATCTCAATTTTTTCGCATAGTGATACGTTTTTAAAAGACTTGACTATCGCTTTAGCCTAATATATTCCCATATTTTCTTTCTACTTACAAATGCCTCTGTCTGGTCCGAGTATTAGTATAGAGGTCAAGCGCTTCCGTGTGTTATGAGAAAATGTCATTCACTAATAAAGAAAACAGCTTCTTAATTGAGGTAATGGGGGAACATTCTTGCCTTTATCACTTCAAATATGAAGATTACAAAAATGTCTATGTTTTACTGCTTCCGAAGGTTTAAATAGTTAAGCGTATGACCACAGTTGTAATATATTTGTATTAAATTTTGTATATACATTGATCTTGATATGTAAGAATATTGTGGTTGCTGATGATCTTTATTGATATAAAATGATCTTAAATAAATTTAAAAAATGACATCAGGGAGAACGTTTGGGCTGAAATGTCAAACTAGTGGTAAAATCAGCCAAGTAATATGACTTATTTCATAAAAATTCCAAGCTTTCGCATGTCCAACGAGATAACTTTTCATCAAAATAAAGCAATGTATTTGTGAATATCCAAAACAGATTTGGCATTATGGCTGTGAACACTAATTCTCATAATTGCAGTTCCGAAAATACATCCTAGCTATTTTTGGTACTTACTTTATTTTTATTTTTCCAATGATGTAGAATGTACAAATCTTAAGTGTTTATTACATAAAATCTCACAATTGTCTGTTAACTGTCAGCTTGCCTTCTCGTCTAGAAAGGGTTTTTTGTGGTACAAGTGGAAAAAGGAGAATAAGATAGATTTAAACATGAGTGACTTATAGTATTTTTTTAGACAGTTCTGAATACTTATAGACATATAGGTTATAAATAGTTTGTTTTACCTATTACACGGATTTGATGCTCAAAGTGCTGCGATGTTCAGTTGTTGCCTTGCTTAGCATCAGTGTTGACAACATGATGAATTGCAGAACCACAAAGTCCTACATAACGGAGGCAGTGAAAATAATAAAACGATGCAATTAATCAACAACATTTTAATTTATTGAGAGTTTACAAGTTTCGCTAAACTTGCCAATCTTTTGATGAAACTGTAATGTCTCTTGTACAATTACTGAAATTTGAAATAGCTATTCCTTGGGCAGAGGACGTGAGAGTTGAAGTATTGCTTATATGATTTATTATAGGTTCATTGTTTGGATTTGAAATAGTTGAAAGTGCAGGAAAAATTTCTGAAGGAGTACAATCTGCTAACAATGCTTGTTCAGTATAATTACTTTGTATGTTTTTTACCTTGCACCATTGCAGGAATCTTTTGTGTGCGATGTATTGTTTTCTTGATTTTCTTGGTAACAATTTTAATTTTGGTCTGTGCCCTGCTTGCAATTTTTCGTATGATTCTGTACATTCCATATTGACGACGTTCATATCATCCGCCATTTTATGGATTGATACACGCTTGCTTTAAATCAGATTCACGGCCTACTTGAATGACACCGTTGTCACATTCAGCAAGAAACCAAAATTGGCGACATTGGAATGTTATAATTTATAACAGAATTGTCTACTGTTACTTAACACTACTGACATCTGGTAAAACCCTTACTTTTACCAGTAACTGTCTAAAATACGTAAAAAGCACATTTTAATATGTTTTGTCTTGAAATTTGGAATAAATTGAGCATACTTTTGAATATTCTGATACGCTCAGAACACTGCGGGAAGCAAGCTAGTTTTCTTAACCAATAAGGTTTTAACTTGCCATAACACATGCAGCCGCGAATTAATTCAAACACGTGCTGTTTTACCTTTTTTTTTTTTCTTTTTTTTCTTTTTTTTTTAACAGTAACGGAGTCTGATCAGGATTCCGGTACCGTATCCCTATTTATATTTACCCCCGTAGGTTTTACTGATTACTGGTTTACTGGTTTTACTGTTTCTTTTACAAACATATACACATTGCACAAACATATAACACCCATGCCCAAGGCGGGACTCGAACCCATGATCCCCTGCCCACGAAGCACCAAAGCGAGACGCTCTTGAGACAGTGCAAAGCCTCCTTAATAAACTTTGCAAAGTGTGCATTAATTTTATAATTTTGAAGAGTTTTAACATTTAAAAACACACACTCTTTAAGATTTAAATTTGTTTCTCTAGCATCGCTTATGTATATACATATTTTTAAGCTTCTTTAGTAGATAGAGAAGTGAGATACATTGTAATATCTTGATTATGAGAAGATATGACGATTTTGGTTGCAGTCTTTATGTGTTGAAACTTTTGTAATGCGAGGAAAGACTATAAAACCCAACCACGTGAATACCATTTAGAACTCAGAAGGTGCAGTATTACTGTGTGAAGCTATGTCTCAATTCTCCCGCAACCCTATCTATTTATTAGGTAACAAGTAGCAATAGAGTATGATAAAGTAAATAAATGATAAAGTGGGAACTGTAGCTTATCTAGTGCGAATACATATTTATACAGATAACTGTAATGTGTCCTTGACAGAGACGAAGTCTCGTGACGTCAGCAATGTCAAGGATGTTTGTGACAGCTTCCCTTACAGTGCAGCAGCAGTTAGAAACAGAAAATCTTGTTGCTAAGGTGAAGTCTCTCCTGCAAATTGCTCTTCTCATCAAGAAGTTTCATTTTTGCCTGTATATCGTACTAGATCTTGCAAAATTAAAATCATCTACAAGAATATATTTTAAATCTGTTATAGAAAAGAGCTTCGTATGGAATTGTGCAAATCATGCAGTACATTCAAGATGCCGTACAAAAATATCCTCATGAGAATTATGTGTTTTAGTTTGTTCTTTTAGTTCTCTTTTTTCTTTTCTGTTGTTTCGTAGTATAGCCCAATCGGCAAAACAAAATAAACCTCCTCTAATTGCTGAAGCCCAGATGACAATTTATTCTATACTCTTAGTTTTCCAATTAGAAATGCGCTCTTAAACCCCATTTATAATTGATAAACGTCCTTTCCACAGAAAACTCTGGCGTATGTCTATGCTCGTCATTCATGAGAGGGGAGGGCTTGAATTCAGAAGACAATTAATTAAGTATGCAATTTTAATTAGTTTTATGTAATTTTATTTATTTATTTATTAGTCTGACTCATAAATGAGTTTGCCAAGTGACACAGAGCAATATACATTTAGAGGTTTTTAACAAAAAATGTTATAAGTGAGTATTACAAAAAATATTTTATCATACGTTATAATAGTTATATAAAATTAAGCTATGAGAACAAATTGTAGCAGATTATAAAAGATGTGCAACAATAACAGCTATAGCAATAAAAGAGAAAAAAAAACTACAAAAATAAAGTGATTTATAAACCATAATACATTTTACGCTCTACTCAAACCATATAAATGATTTCGAAAAATGGCTACGGAATATTTTATGATGTTTTCCTATTAACTATAACAGTCATCTTTGTCTTAACGATTGATTTATTCATTAGGTTTAATCCATTCTATATTCCTCTATGCTGTTTAATATGTATTCATAGCGCAGTGTTTACTAATCCTCAATAATTATCTTTTGGTTTCTTAACTCTTGTATAATTTCCTCTTTACCTCTACTTCGATTATTTTTAGGGTGCGATTGAACTGATTCACATTCAGTCGGAAAAACCCCCTAAAATTCTGTTCATCACTAATCAGTTGTCTGTTAAGGTGATGCATCCGTGTAATTTGAATAAAAGTTGTGAAAAATTATTTTTTAAGAGTAAAGTTATATAAATTCCAAACTTTAAGAAAATACATAGTTTTTCAGAATTTATGCACCTTAGCTATCAACTAACTTACGCTATAAATGCGCATACGCATCCTTATTAATGTATTAATAAGCACTTCCGACATTGGACCTTCTTTTCTCGAAAACTTTTCTCAAACCTTTTCCATACTCAAAATACTCAACACGATTCAATTTTTTGCCAATTTGTTTCAAATATTTTATACTGCCTCTCAAAAAAATCATAAAAGAAAACGATCATGTAATTTTTGATAATATAAGCTTTGTACACTTATGGTTACTTTTCAACATAATCACCGAAAATATTGAGACATTTATCGTGCCTGTGCGCAAGCTTTGCAATACCCGCTTCAAAAAATGTTGCCGCCAATGATTTCAATTGAGCATAGACGTTGTTTTGAAGATCTTCGTACTTTACGACGTTTGCGAGAACCATTCGAAACAAACGAAGAGGAATGCTGTCTTCAGGAATTGTGTTGATCCATGACAACGCTCATCCACACACTGCTGGCACAACCCATCGGCTCCTTGAACAATTTCAATGGGACATTTTCAATTATCCGCCGTACAGTCCTGACCTGGCACCCAGCGAATTTCACCTTTTCCCTGAACTGAAGACGTGGTTGGGAGGGCAGCACTTTCAGAACAACGTCAATGCTCATTTGAAATCATTTGCGGCAACATTTTTTGAAGCGGGTATTGCAAAGCTTTGCACAGGTACGATAAATATCTCAAACTTTTCGGTGATTTTGTTGAAAAGTAACCATAAGTGTACAAAACTTTTAGTAATAAAATAATTGTTTTCTATGAACTTGTCTTTTATTTATAGCCTATCGGAGGTTGAAAAAAAAAATACGGCCCTCGTGAATTATTGCCTTGCCAAAAACCAGTTTACCATTCAATAATAAAGTCCCTTAAAGACTGCAATTTAAACATATAGCATTCCTCACTGCATTAGTTTCCTTCCCTCTACTGATCGTCAAATAGTTTACATCTGAAGGGTTAAAAAAAAAAAAAAAATCGCGATAGCTTTTAAAATATTTGACTTCCCTTAGTTCCGTTCTACATATAAAGAACTAATTAATAGTAGTAATAAAAGAGCTTTCCCGCACATCTTTCCGTGTTGACATCCAAAGAGAATTTCTTCTTTGAGGACCTTAGCTATTTTACTGAATAGGTTATCTAATTTAACGCGAACTAGTTGAATTATTAAACACAGCGATTGTGCACGTGTGTTAACTCTGGGATATATAGACGATATTGAAACTTTAGAATTAAAACCACGATGTCAGGGTGTATAGCGTACTTCATATGTCAATGTTGTAGGTCTGCCCTAATTCCGAAAAACCTGCCTATATATACACACATTTACAAAAACAAAAACACCCATGCCCAAGGGGTGACACGAACCCACGATCCCCTGCGCCACGAAGTACCAAAGCGAGACGCTTTAGCGAGCGCGGCCATGGGGACCGGCATTTTAGAACTCTATAAAACGGAAGTTTCTAAGAATTCATTGATTATCTTGCGAATCCAGCGATTGTTTTACTATACAGTTGTCAAAATCTAATGGTGCGTGTATTCACAATATTTCGGAATGAAACTAATGCTATTAGTAAAGCTCATAAAATATGTTAACTTTATGTAATATAAGTGCAAAACTCGTGGATTCACAAAAGTGTAGAAATATGTCGTGAAATGTCAAATTTCACTTCTTATATAAATATGTCATTATTATTAAAATCTCAGGTTCAATTAGCAAGTCGAACATTAACTACTCTGCTCATTGGGGCGGTTGCCCATGGCTGGGCCTAAATGATATTCGGGCAGGTGGCAAGCCGAAACTTAATTTGTCTTTACCTGGAATTTGGAGGAATGATGGGGACGAAGTGAAGCGACCCAGGGTTACCGAGCGTCTGAGAAAAGGTGCACGCATAGAACTAGAAAATTACGCACCCCCATGGCTGAACTCGGACACAGTAGCATTCCGAAGTCGGAATACGGAACTCGAAGCTCCAAACCACTTGCCACGACGCAGTAATGCTGTAATTTATTGGGTGATTTATTCGCAGCTTGACAGTTGACACCACTAAATTTAAATGTGTGACATAACAGCTAGTCAGAGAACGACGACTTGAAGAGCTCTTGTGGCAATAACAGAAAGATGGTCTAAAGTATAGGGCAACAGTGGAGTATAAAATTATACTTCACTGTATAGTGAAACATCTGCACTGCTATTTAAGGCTATTGCAAGACAAATTTTGCATCCTGCACTTTTTCTCTTTGCTTCGAAATACGTTTTATATGCATAAACAAACCAAAACTGGAGATATAAAATGAAAAAGCATTGTTTAGGGCATCATGACAAAATTACACTCAGATAGGTGGAATGTGTTAAAACAGCAAAGAATGAACGGCATGCTGCACTGTTTTAGGCTATTCCATTGTAATAAGGTATTTGATTTAATCTAGCGTGTTTTTGTTTCCCTCGTCCTTTCTGCTTTCAACTTAATGGCGTCCTTACAGGTCCCTTCAATGCATTCTTTTTTATCCTGTACACTACTGTGTTTGAGTACCTGGTAGTTTGAGCTGTTTCATTTATTTCATTTATTCCCTTAATAACGCTCATTTCACTTGAATAGTTTAACATATTCATTATTATTTTACGTTCCATTAGTTTATAAACATTACATCTCTTCCAGGCATCTCCTTCCACAACTATAAATATGTAGATAAAACACAAAATAAATAATCTACATTAGTACTTCACAGTGTTCCACATACTATATACATTCCTTTCAAATTATGTTAATTTTTTCTTTCTTTTTTCACACAAGCCGGGTGTAGGACAGGAGTTGGATAGATAGAGTCAGACTGAAAAATTCAATGCCATAGCCGGGATTTGAACCACGGATCTCCAGCACTCTAACTGGTTGCTCTAACCAATGAGCAACCATGGCAAAATGCCGGCATGGGATTAAATTCTTCCCGGTAGACCACAAGATGATCTCAAATATATCCAAAGGAGACTTACAATGTAGTTTACCGAGAAATATGCGAGTCAGTTGAAGAATTTAATATATTATTTGTCATGTAAATATATTTAACATACGATATTTTAATGAACATCGTTATAGCAATTTATAAAAATCTGATGTGTACCATTCACATGACTTTCTCCTTATCCCTGCAACAAAGTATTCTTAAAAAGCTTATACTTCTATATACTTTATGCTAATCAGAAAGAATTAGCAGAAATAGTCTTATTACTCGCTTCCTTGTAAGTTGAAGCGAAATAAAGGACAACCGTAGGTTAAAGTGATAGTCAAAAGATGGTTGCTATGTCAATGAAGTTCCTTTGTTTATATGGATAGGAGTTGACAAGTTCCTGTATGAGAAAAGTATACGTTTTTCATAGCAGAAGCCAAAAATAAGGAATGTCACAAAAACGACGAACTCCACGAAAAAAAAATGTATATAACATAAATTGTGTGTTTTAATGTGCTCTACATGTTTTGTGTAGTAAGTTTCTGTTCATCTCTTACGGTTTAGCAGTTATTCAAAATTTAGTAAAATGCATCCTGAATAAACTACTCTTCAGAGGCTATTCCCAGAAAATTCAAGATATACATTTTATTTATCAGGTAAATATGTTTAATATCCGAAATTTTAATCAAAATCGTTAGAGCCATTTTTGAGAAAATCACAATTTTCGAAAAAAGTTCCATGTAAAGGGTAGTTAGGGGTGGGGGATTTTTCTCAAAATCCTCGTGTCCCATCCCTGGAAGATACTAAACTTAAATACCAAGTTTGGTATTTTACCGACTTTTCGTTTTTGAATTATCGTGTTCACAGACACACACACACACACACACACACACACACGGACCTTTTTGTGAAAATGCTTTTTTTGGATATTGGGGACCCTAAAACATATATTTCCGGTGAAATCTCGGTATCGAACTTTTTTTTTCTTTTTTTTTTTTTTAAACAGTAACGGAGTCTGATCAGGACTCCGGCACTGTATCCCTATTTACATTTCCCCCCGTAGGTTTTTACTGATTACTGGTTTTACTGTTTCTTTTACAAACATATGCACATTGCACAAACATATAACACCCATGCCCAAGGCGGGACTCGAACCCACGATCCCCTGCCCACGAAGCACCAAAGCGAGACGCTTTAGCGAGCGCGGCCATGGGGACCGGCCTTTTGGTGGAGTGCAATACTTTTTCTCTATACACTATGTACATAGTGCGTATGGAGAAAGTAAAAAAATTAAAACTTTCGAAACTTTTTCCATGTAAAGGAAAGTTTGGGGTGAGGGGATTTTCTTGAAAATTTTCGTGTCCCATGGGATATACTAAACTTAAATGCTAAATTTGGTATTTAACGGACTATTCGTTTCTGAGTTATGCTGTACACACACTGATCTTTTTCTAAAAATGATTTTTATGGATTCAAGGGCCTCAAAATATGTATTACTGGTGAAATCTCAGTATTGAATTTTTGGGAGGAATACAATACACTATGTACATAATAAATACATGTAGTGAAAGCAGTAGGCGTGAAACTTGAATAACTTATTATTCATCATACTTTAAATTTCAAAGGAATCGAACAGAAGTTTGGATTTTTGGGATTTCATAGATGGATAATCTTAAGTAAGATGCAGAAACTGGTTCAGGATTTACGATTACGTTTTGAAAGGAAAATTCCTTACAATGAAACCGGATGGTTGCATTTTATTTAGACAAGCTGTTATCTCATAAATGCTACCCCTGAACATAGTATTTTCACAGTCGAAGGATATTTTCGAACTAGAGGAATACTTCAACGATTTTCTCCTAGGAGTTCCACAACTGCGTCGAATTGGGAAAGAAAGAGAGAGAGAGAGGGAGAGAGAGAGAGGATACGAATATAAGGACGGTCAACAGGTTTACTGCAATTGATAACAATCATTTTAATTGTTGCACCAAATCATGTGCTTTTGTTTATTGCCTTTCTTGCGAAAACAAAATTGAGGCTTTCACTGGCACAGTCACGCGGAAGTCGCTATCACCTTCAGACTGTTAAAAAGGAAAATTAAATGTCCTATCCGCCAATGCTAAATTTAACTTTAACAACTTCAGAAACGCTTTAACATATATGAACATTTTTACAGGTTGGAGATGCATACGTATTATACGTTCTCTGGTCTACTTGTATACAGTAACGTGGTATATTAAGGAAAATAGCAGTTCACTATTTTTATTAAAATTTGCCTGAAATTATTTCTAGCATAACTAATCTGCATTTACAACACCAAAGTAGACCAATAGCAGAACTGAGTGTTGTTTTGACTTACTAAAACTTTAATTAGATATCTTCACATTTCCTGAGAGAATTTTTATTTATCGTAGCATAAAATATCATTCACAGAAAAAATTTGATGTGTTCCATTCACATCACTTTCTCTATCAGTTCTGCAAACAAACTATTACAAAAGGTGATTTTCTTGTCTAGTCCTTGCTAATCATGATAAGGAACACCAGCAGTGCTTTTATTACTTATCGGTAGACGATAAATAAGTGAATACACTAGGCTAAAGTGGCAGTCAAAGTATTTTAAAAGCTGTCGTTCTGAGATTTTCCTTAAAACTTGGAACTCCTTCCACAGCCCGGAGTAAAACAAAAGAGATATAGAACGGATAAGGGCTTCCTGTTTAAGAAAAGTTTAAGTATTTTAAAATTGAAACCAATAACAGGGAATATCTCTGATATGAGAGATGTACAAGACAAAAATAGTATGTTTTAATGAGAAATGTATTGTTTGTGTGGAAAATTTTCTCTATCTCTTAAGGTTTACCAGTGAGCAAAAGTCATTCAGAATTAAGAGGACTTCAGGGGCTACTTCCAAGAAATTGGGGATACATACTTTATTTGTCATGTAAACATCTTTAATACACGGCATTTTAATCAAAATCTTGTAGCATTTTTTTTTAAAATTGAAAGTTTCAAAAATATGCTCCATTTAAAGGGTAGTTTGGGGGAGAATTTTTCTGAATATCTTCGTTTCGCACCCTAGGAAGATACTAGACTTTTCGTTTTTGAGTTATGTTGCCCAAATGCACACACACATACACACACGGACTTTTTTCTATTTTTAAGAGATCCTCAAATATGTATTTCCGGCGAAATATTGGTATCGAATTTTTAGGCGGAATACAATACCTTCTGTACCTATTATTTACAATCTGTATTATACATACGTGTCAGAGAAAGCAATACAGTTCAAGGTAAAAAAATGGAGAAGTTAAATCTGACATATTTGCGGAGAAAGAAATCAGGTTGCTTGAACATACGGAAGCTGCCATGGTAGGTAGTTAGGTGGTTGGGACGGAGGGGATTCTGCACGTAACCAGGAGCGACACAACAGAAATGACATGGTCCCTACAATCACCACTCTACAAATAGAGACAACCCGAAAACTCTGAGGACTAGGCCGGGGATCCCTACCCGCAAGGGATCCAACGCCCCCAAAAACCGGTACTTATACCCCGACAAATAGTTGAAGACCAAGGGATGGTGAGAGTTCTAGGGAGCATCCATTTTCTCTGGCACGTTGCACCGAAGCACCATCGCAGATATTTCCAACCCTGAAACAGACAAACGGAACGAATCATGAATGAATTAATGATGAATGGAATGATAAAGAGGGATAATAAATTCGGGGGATAGAAGAAACAGCTTCAGGTTTCGTCTAGCGACCTGGCAAAACTCCCGAAAAAGCCCATGGGTTGGGGGGGGTGGTCCGAGGATCAAACCCAGGACCTCATGAATATCAATTGCACGTTTTTTCGCTGCATTTCTTAGGTCGGCTTCGGAAGCTGTTATATTTAGTAGTACCAATTTTGGAGCAAACCTTCCTCTAAAAACTATGATGTACCTCTACTTCAAGGAGTGTAGGAGTGTTTTTTTTTCTCTCTCTGTAAAGTGCTACAAAATTCATAGTACAACAAGGCAGGTGCAGTATCACTTTTAAAACTATATTTAAATCTAAAATGACAAAATAAGCATGGAATTAGAGGGAATTCTATTTTATATAACTAAAGAAAACTATAATTGTCATTATTTTCACAATTTTTGTCATTTAGTCTCCGTTTAATGACGACGGAACGTGGAGACTAACGACAAAAAGGGCATGAATTCATATTAAAGTCCGAGGAAAGAGCTGGAATATAATACATAGCCAAACAGATGAACCCAAACAGGTTACGAACCCAAACCTACAGCATCAGAGACAGGAGTCATATACCTCTTAAGCCTGGCTGTTCCAACCCTGTTCGGCTGAGTCAGAGTACTCGCACGAACTCAGCATTCCTTGGAGCCCGGCTGGAAGTTGAATGTGATAGCAAGTGCGTCACCGGGTGAAGGTCATAGCACAAGTGTTTCGCTTTTTTCCATTTCATTGCAACACCTTATTTAGCCTCTGTACTATGCGTGTAGTGTATCTGCCTCGCAATCAAGAGGTCATGAGTTCGAATCTCAGCCAGGACGATTTACCCGGATGAGATTTTTCCGGGGTATTCCCTTATCCTGAGTAGACGAATATCAAGTAACCTTAAACTACATGGAAGCCAGGTTTGTTTCACCTACTCCTTTCATCCATCGATTTATCCTAGTAGGTTAAACGACGTTAAGCTTAAAAAAAACTAAAACATTTCATTCAGTCCGGACGACATCTTGCTCTCAGTGATGAATTGTATTGCGTTCTGCAATCAGACCACTGCAAGTCGTGAGAAACTCGCCGCTCTTTGATGTGCACCCAAGCTGCAATAACTTGGCTTAGGAGGTGACTGCAGAATTTCACACTGTAAAAGAAAAACAGCAGAATAACTACATCTGATATGTGTCTGGAATAATAACGAAAAAGTTGGTATACCTCACATCCTAAATATGATTTACATATATAGCAAAGTCCATCTATACAAAGAAGAGCTCAACAGATATACAGTTGTATAATTGATACGTTTGGTGGCTTGAGATGAGTAATTTTAATGTGTATGACTACTTACCTCGTTGTTGAGTTTCTCAGCCTTGCTCAGTTTGCCTTTCGTTTTGCCGTTTGCTTCTTCTTGTCAGTTTCAGTATCGTGATGGTAAGTAGTTTGACTGAAGACCATAGCAACTAGGGTGTTGTTAAAGATAAGTTATTTGCAAGAAGACCCCGTACAGTTGATGAAATGAATTCGTTCAGAAGAGAGAGATGCAAATGAAGAACTGTAGGCTAGAGTGTGACATGAAGACTACAAGAGTGTGTGAATCCTGTAGGCCAACAGTTTTCAATGCTGGAGTTTTGGGTTCCGAAGCACATATAGTTACCAACATATAGAGCAATCATGGGTATAAGGAGAGGGTAGCAAGGAGGGGTTTGTAATGTAAACATACTCACGTTTGGGTATAATCTGTTCCAAAAGTAGCTCATTACATGTATTGACATTATATGCATCGTTCTAATTCATAAAGTAACACAACAAAACAATGATTTCATAAAATGATTAGTACATAAAAACGCATTGTACATTTTCAAAAGTATAAAGCTTGATATAAGAAATTCAGGATAATGATGTGCAGAGCTCTGAAAAGACAATGAACACAAAATCAACCAAACTCACACAGAATTCATTGCAGTAAGTTATAAGAGTTATATCCTGTCACTCAAAATATGTTTGTTTGTTCAGTGTCGAACACCTACCCTTTCGAATTTTGGACAATCTCGTTCTCTTTCAGTGTTCAACGGTTTATCTACTACCAAGAACTGAACGAGGTCAGGCAATGAGCAATACTAGCGCTACACGTTTCGAAACGGGCTGTAGAGACCACGCCTACTCCATCAAGTCATAATTATACTCTGTGTGTGCCAAACCTCAATCCGGAAAATTCGTGACCCCCGACCGAACCCTAGTGATAAAGATTGTAGTCTACTGTTTTAGAGTTTCATCATAAAATTATGTTAAAATGAAATTAGAGTCAATTTTTCTTTGTATGCCTAACCTTTCATTACTGTTTACCTAACCCAAGTAGTTCAGCCGTTTCTTTTGGGTAGGGAAGTCTTGGTTCGATTACCGAGGCTGACCTCTCTGGCCCATGGGTTTATCCGGGGTTTTCCCGTGTCACTAGGTGAATGCTGAGAAAGTTTCTTTATTACCCAAGTTCTCTGTCCCTTTTATTCATCTCGATTTCATCCACCCGATTTCTTTCAGGGTTGTAAGTGTCGGCGATGATTACCCCACTCGGTGGTGGTGAATGCACTTTAGAAATACAGCTTTCGGCGGTGTGGTAACGTCGGAGTCGTTTGTAGGACCCAGGGGGTTCGGTCAGAACTGGGGTACGGGCTCCTAGTGCTCCCCACCGCGAAATGAAGAGCTGCTTGGCGTATGTTTGGGACCCTCCGCGGTGGCTCTTTTCTCGGGGTCCGGTTTTGGCTGCCCGTCGATAATACTCTCATTTCACTTCATCCTCCTGGCGTCTGTCGCACAATAAGCTGCCAATGGCGGCTGCAGTGTGAAACCCTCTTCGGCCCCCATGTAGGTCGCGCCGTGGCTGAGTGGTTAGACCACTCATCTCTCACTGAGGTGCCCTGGGTTCAATCCCAGATGACCGTATGTGGGATTTATGGTGAATGAAGCGGCGCAGGGGCGGGTTTTCTCCGGGTTCTCCGGTTTCCCCCGCCATCGCATTCCACCGATACACCATCTTCGCTCTATGTATCATCAATTCCATCGCCTGAGGTGCCATTGTAGTAAAAGCGAGAGTTAAACACTATCCAAAACACACACACACTCTCTCTCTCTCTCTCTCTCTCTCTCTCTCTCTGTACATCTACTATGTCCCGCTGTATGTAATAAATAGTTTTCAGATCATTGATTCGTTGATTTACTTAGGGGATTTGAAACTCACAAGTTGTATTTGCTAAGATTGTTTCAAGAATAAAATGAAAGAATATTCCAAATGACTATTATATTTGATAAATGAGCCTCACAACACTGGCGCTGCATTTTTCAATATACCTATTGGACATAAATTAAAAGTGACGCTGCAGAATGCCATATATACTTAATTCTTATGGGTTTACCATCCTGGTGTTAACTGCCAAGCTTACTGAAGTATTTACTGTCTGCCATCTGTTGGTGTTTGCTTTTCCTGCGTCATAGGCGGACCACATTTTTTAGATGCAATTTTGTCGTTTGAATCTAACGTTTGTTTTCACTGCACACGTGTCCGTTATATGTGTTCGTAAAGGAACATGGAACAATTGCCCAGTTATAATAAGAGTACGTCCTTCAATTATCCATATAAATACTGTCATATTTGGTTGATATTTGAAACCTTTTAACACATTACGACTAGCAAATGTGTGTGTGTGTGTGTGTGTGCGCGCGCGCGCGTGTGTAAGCAATTTTCAGAAACAAGCCCTGATGTTTTACGTTCAAATGATTTTATCCACCCACTTTGTTCTGTCAATTTAAAACTAAGAAGTAAACAAACATATTCTTACAAAAACGTATTAATCGATTACTTCATATTACCGCGGTAACATGCGAGGCTCTCATTCGAGAGGTTCTAGTTCGATTTCTGGGACCGGCCACTCTGAGGAGATTTTTTCGTTGTTTTTCCTGATAGGCAAGGCGATTGCTGCAGTGGCTTCTCTTCTATCATGCAGTTCTTTCCCTTGTTTCCGATCATTTCGCTTCCCCTTTCATGGTAGGGGATGTGCAATGTCTATGTCGTACATTGACGCAATGGCTTGTTCACTGGAAAGTTCTTCTCGGCTATACCAAATGGCGACCTTGTCCGAGCGAGTTTTCCTCGGTTCCACCAAAGGGAAGCCATCTCCGAGCAGACCGTCAGGTGACGTGTTATTTAGCGCTTTTCTCGGCCGGCCTGTCTGCGGCCCCTTCACCTCAACCGTTCCTGCTGGGAGTGGTATGCACCAACGGTCCACGTTGGATCGAAGTGGTACATCATATAGGTCATCTGCTTCACATCAATCGGCATAAAAACGTTTACAGAAATAGCTTAATTGCACATATCGTTGTAGACAAGGGATGGATACAGGAAACGAAACAATGACCAATTGTTTAAAACGGATCGCTATATGCCGGATTTTCATGACATCGCGGAAAACAAAAGAATGATGGCCACTTAAAAATGATAAGTTTACTGCACATCGCAAACCAATAACAACAGATACGTCGGAAGTGGCTGATGACACAAAAACGTTTTAACCCTTTCTGTTATGAATTTCTTATTTTGATTTAAAGTATTCTTTGTTTTAATTTTTCTTCGTTGTTTGATATTTAGAGATGATTAGGTAACATCATTTTTGTGAAAACGTATTTTTGTTTTTGAGACAAAATTTGAGCGTTCATTTTAATGAACATTCTTACTCAAAGATTTGCTAGGGTAGCTTTAAAATGAGTTGTATCTCAAGTTTATTATTATTATTATTATTATTATTATTATTATTATTATTATTGTGGGTTTGTTAGTATGGATACATTTTGTTTATATATATATATATATATATATATATACACCTGTAAAATACAGGTTAATTTAGTGGTGCAACAAACTTCTACTGCAGATATGTTTTGAACAAATTCCTCCCTTTGTTAAACACAGATGACGTCTATATTTTGAGCAAACCATGTTGATCTTTCCTTCACATCTCGGTCGTGTACATCTTCCACCCCACCCGCATTTCTGGCAAATAATCATATCCAGCAAATCAAGCATCATCTTTTGAAGATATTTGCGCAACAGTGAAGGACACCCTCAGGCTTAGGAAATCTATAAGATTTTACCAATGGTTCATTTACTGTTTGTTAAAAATGGAAAAGATCCACTCATTTATTTTCTATAACATTCAATTCTTTGCATCTCTATCGTATTAATAGAATAAAACCTCAGTCACCTCCCTCCAATCGGTGATCACTGTAATACTTGGAGTATCCTCATAAAGTACATCTTCATGCTGTATTTCATCTTTACTCTCCTTCAACTTAATATCTGACATTTCAATAGAAAGTCAATAAGTTCATCGTTAGTAATTCTTTTTGTCCTGGTCGGTCCTATGAAAAATACTTTCGGTTAGGTTCGCAAGCTTTGAGTAGGAATGTCCATAAAATGGACACAGGTTATAGTAGTTATTTATGTAACCATTCTATAATCGACTGTTTGTGACACAAGTATGTTATTTTTTACGGTCGTTGCAATGAGATTAAACAGGTGCTACATACAACGTTTTATGCAAATTTAGTATTAAAACACGTAAAAATAAGTAATACATTTGCTAAATGAAAAATTATAGTGTATCAGAAATCACAGATATAGACGTAATATGGTTGCTGAGCCAATGTTGATTCATTTGTTTCAAAACATATAGAGGAAAATGGAAGGTAACGATAAAACGACTGAAAATATAGATTTATACCGCTTGACATTTTGAACATAGCCAAGAATACTGAGAGTTTATTAATTACAGAAAAATCAAAACATGTTTTTGAAAAAGATTATGAAAAGCTTTGCGGATGGAGAAAACAAAAACATTTCTTGCAAACATTGATGCTAAATAGTATTACTGAAATAAAGAGGTTAGGATGGTGGACATTTCATCTTTTCGTCCACGCTATAAACCCGGAAACCTCTACATTTTACTGGATTTACCTTACCCACCGTTCCATGAGCATTTTCCGGGATGGAGAAAATTCAAAACAAAATGATAACCTTATTGAAAAATAAGGCGGCGCCGTGGCCGACTGGTTAGACCGCTCTCCTCCCACCTTGGTGGTCCGGGCTAAGGATGACTCATGCTGGTTGAAACTAGACTCCAGCTTCAACCAGTAGGAGTCAGTCTCTGAAGATGCCCGGCGGAGTCACGGGCGAAATGTCAGGTGACATTTCATCTATTCGACTCTAGGACTCGTGCTGGTTGAAACTAGACTCCAGTTTTAACCAGCAGGAGTCAGTCTCTGAAGATGCCCGGCGGAATCACGGGCGAAACGTCTGGTGACATTTCATCTATTCGCCCACGGCTTACAATCACGAAAACCTCTACATTTTACTGGATTAAACGCTGGCCTTGAAAGCCTAAGCATGTATATTAGGTGGGTAAGGTGTTTTACCTTTTTATCACAGGTGAGTTTAGCTCTGCGTTTTTTTTTTATTTTGTTTTTTCTGTTTGTTTGTTTGTTTTTTTTTCTACACCATTTTCGTTCATATGTTCTTCCAGTTTTAGACTGGTGTTTTAGATTTTGCCAGGGATGGTTTTAGTTTTCTTTTTTACGTTGCATTTTTATCTTTAGTTTTCACTATTTTAATTATGATTATTTTTAGATTGATTTTATATTTTGGTCTTTGCCTTTATTTTTAAGGCGGTTGAGCCATCTTGCACAAAATCTTATTGTACAAAAAAGGTTAGATCTGATCGAAGTACACAGCTTGTTAATCAACAATTGTTGTGATATTGATTATTTTCGAGATACTTTTTATTATTGGTTTGAATTTTCAGATATCTTTCTAATTGTATATAACTATCACATAGCGATCGGCTTTGAAATGATTTGACTTTCGCTTTAGCGTATGACATTCTTTTCTACTGATGTATTTCACTCAAGGTGATGAATCCATTTGGGAAATCCACATTATGTAAGATATCTTATTGAAATTAATACCAGTTATTACCCACAGTAATAGTAATATTTTTACCAGGTATCAAAATTATAGCTTACAGGCTTATTTAAATAATAGTTTGTTACTGTCTAAATTAACTGTTCTAATAAAAATGAACCACGTGATGCATTTTTATAAATATTCACATACAAACATCTATTTTTACAGAAAATGAGATTAAAAATAGATCTGTCTTATATTTGTTAACATTAGCCCTAATTAGTAGAGCAAAATTATTATTTTTTGTACTTTCCAGAACTCATGATGTTTCAACATTTAATAACTTATTTATAAAATTTGAGCGTTATTTCAAAAAAGTAATATGACTGTTTTCTTTAATGTGCTTTTAAGAGACAGTATAAAAAGTTTGAAACATATTAGAGAAAAATTTCTTTTTGAGTATGGAAAGCTGTTGGAAAAAAGTTTTTGAGAATATAAGGTTTAACGTTTGGGTTGCCTATTAATAAACATGCAGCTGCCCATCTATAGCTTCAGTTAATTTTAAGTTAGAGTGCGCCAAGTGGGAAAAATTTATAATTTCTTAAGGTTTAGAATTCATATTATTCTATCATCAAACAAAAAAACTTTCAATTTTCCACAACCTTTGGTCTAATTGCACAGATGCATCACTTTAAGTAAATGAGAAATGAAGTTTTATATGTTTTGGCAAGAGAAGAATAAGCTTTGATAAAATAGTTTTCTAAATGGGTAAAGAAAGTCAAGTAGCACATCCAATGATTGTGTTTGTTTTGCTTTGTTCCCAGTATAATCCACTTTGGATGAAGATGCTGTGCTTCTCTCTCTGTCTCTTTCTCTCTCTCTCTCTCTCTCTCTCTCAACATCTGGCATACACACAGACAAAAACAAAAACAGAAACACACACACGTGCGCGCTTCGACGTAGGCAATGATAACATCGATTATTATTTTAAACTCGAACAAAGGAAATCAGTGTGGTGTTACTATACAGTAGCTGCTGCAGTATATATCATGGCAAAATGATTCACAAGTCGATGAGCGGTATCAGTGAAAACGGTAGACAAAGAGACAGCAATAGTAGCACTGGCCGGAAACGCGAGAGACATGCGTGTTGTAACATTCTGCACGTGTTAAATTTCCTTCTCTGCCCTCTCGCTGCGTCCTTGTTGTAGCCATCATCTTTCTCTTTCGCTCCCTCTCTCGCTCTAGATAGCATGTGACTGTCAGCTGTTCGCTGGTGGTGGCATTGGTTATTAGAACCAAGTCTTCACTCCGCACACTGACCCCTGATGTAGCCTGGATCTCCCTCCGTGCAGATTTGAACACTTTTGCTGCTACGTACTTTGTGTGGTAATGACAAATCGCCGATAATTTTAGCTCTACCCGATTAGAGAGGTCGGCTAATGCCGAAATGGCCCCTTCTGAAAGTAGAATGCAGAGTGGAACAAACTGTGGCGTTCCCCCTGCTCCTTGTTATCTCTAATTATTTTTATATTTTAAATGATGTTTTTCATATGATTCCTATTTGCTCCGACTATTTGGGTTCCTCGGTCGAACAAGCATCTCTCAACAGGACGTGAACGTTAAAAATAACTATTTCAGAGATAATACACGTGTAACTTTAGTTTAAGCAATTTATTTAAACTATTACCAAGAGATTTCATAATTTATGTACACGTTATATTTCTATGCGATCATAGGTGAAACTGTATTACGCGTTCACTTACACGTGAGACAGATTTCACGTATCGCGTTTCTTACGTAAGTAATCCGCAATACCGAAATACTGGGGAAGAACAACTAAATGCACTTCTACCTAAAACGAAGTGTGTGGAGAACTGCGTCTCCGTGAATATTTTGGACACCCATGTTCCGCCTAAGCATTAAAACGGTGCTTTCTTTCCCGCTCACAGGGGCGTCTCTTTTCACGAGGCAACAGAAACTGCCTTACTGTTTCTCTTAGGCTTCTAGCTCCAGTAACTTTCACAATATTCCCAACCCCTAAGGCTTGCGTTGTGTTTTTTTGTTTTATTTATTTGTTTATTTATTGGTTAATAGACTCGACTACTTTCTTTTATACATCTTTCCCCAAAAGCCTAGCGAAAGATTTTCTTTTTATAACTTTTATACGGTTTCAACTACCTCGTCTCTCTTACAACTAAGCTTGTGTTAGCATCCTCTAATAATATTATCGTACTTCTATAAGACATACATTTACTTAATATTAGCTTGCTTATTACTTTTTATATCTTCTTGCATTCATCATTACTGCCTCAAAACAACATGCCCCGCGCAGCACGATCATTTCTTTCGAAAAATACTGACTGGGTTTACTACTCAGTTCGATTCCCTCCTCGGGGTGGGAATTTTTCACTAGTTAGGATTATTCCCTTCCCTCCATAGAGTCCGGAAGTGTGGACATGAGAGTAAATTCGTGTGTGAATACAAGTTAAAGACGATAAAAACGAACTAAAGTAATCTATCCTAAAGATACAATAATAATAATAATAATAACAATCAACAATAAATAATAATAAATAAAATAATAGTAATAAACAGCAATGTTTCAGTTTAAGTCCCGATATAACCATAACAGCTAAAGAGGGTGCAGAAATGAACAAACAAAGATTCTGATTCTGTGCTCTCCGAATGAATGATCTCAGCGTTCTTTAAAGTAAAACAGCATCTCCTTCGTGTCAGCTTCAACATATGTAGACTGAAGCAAACGCTGAGTTGCTTGGCAAATTCAGAGTTCACCCAATTAAGAAATAATTATTCTAAGTACTACTGAATTTCTAAACAGTTTTGTAACTTACGAATATGCTAAAAGACTCTTCCTTATTTATATTATGTTTAGAATTATGTAACATTAGTTAACCTCGGGTTTGAAAAACTAATTTACATGTCCTACACAGTATTTTGTAACACATAAAGCCTCATTTCCGTTGTGAGAAATAACACTTCCTAGATTGAAATATAAACTTGCTGAGAGTACAAGTTGCTGTAGTGTGAAATTGGCTTTTTAAGCATGATTGGAACACATGACAACAACCGAAGCATTATCGCTTTCTAATGAATTCTACGTGACAACGGGTGCGTTAGTAACAAAGACCTTGCAATTATATTACCTAGGCTCACCGCTGTTGCTAATTGAAACCTCTCGCGCATCGGTAGGTGAAGGGCAAACGAGCTTTTTGCCGTTTGTTCAGTACGCTTAAAAGGATTTAAAAGTGAGGTTTAATGGTATGAGGGTGCACTTCTATGCTGCATAACTGTACCAACCACCAGAGAAATGATTCCGAGATCACTTTCCATCGGTAAGAATAAATTGTATCATTGGTATTCCAAATTCATTCCGATTTATTCTCGTAGGTTTCCTCGGTCACTAAGCGAATGATAATTTAATTTAGGTTTCTAATATATAAACTAGAATTATTGAGTAAGTCGTCAGCTGCTCCGAGACGTAACAAATTTGTGTCATTGAAATATCACAGGCTATTCCATGAAAATAAAGACAAGATAATGCTAAACCCTGACACAGCTACTTTAGTTTCCCTTCTTATCTGACAAATATAACGAGAACGCTAATTTCATTCTTATAACTATTTTGTATATGTTTTATTAGTATTAGAAGGCATTGTTAAAATATTAGATTCAATATTATAATTTGTCCTAAATTAAAAATAAATAAATAAAACCCGAAATCTGGATTAAGTTAATTTTTCAAATCTGTAATTTCAGATTGAAACATGACCTCACAGAATTTTGCAAAAGTGTTAGAACACAAAGAATGTTAAGTAATAATCGATTCTAATTTTAGATTTGTTTTTAAATTATTTCAGGAAGCACAGACCATACTCTCCTGCTGTGTCCATATTAATATACCTATCCTATCTAACTCAAATATATCACAAATACTGATAGAAAATGTTTACTTAACGTCTTGAACATAGTTTACTAAATAGGAATACAGGTACCTAATTTCACGTTTATTTTTATACTGTAATAACCATCTCTGCAAATCTAGTGTCGCGTATGTTTTTTTTCCCCTGCTATATCATTTAATTTATTTGTTTGTTTTTATTTATTTACATGCCGCCTTAGGTAATATCGTCGTATTACCACTTTGACCTTCTATAACGACTGCTTAATTTTGAGGTGTACATTAAAGCTGTACTTCTCGATTAACTTAACACTCATGCAGTATCGCATTCATATTTCCAGCCTCTTGAGGGTGGAGAATAAGAATAACTTCATCAGCGTAGAATCGAAGCCGGCATATTTTTCATTTTTAATTCAGCATTTTTACTTTACTGCAGAGACACTCTAAACAAACCCTCTTTATAATTCTTGTTGACGACTTTGTGCATTAAAGTAAAAAGGAGAAAGTATACATGGAATCACTGAGAAGAAACTAAGAGAACGGAATTAATGCTGAACTATGCTCTTTGTGATGCTTACATTCTGTTCGTAAAACACTTCAAATGCAGGTAGGCGACATTCAAGTTCAATAATAGTTTTTACTCCTGTTTTGTTGTGGAATGAAATTCCGTTTAAGTAATGAAGTGATTTTATTCTACCTCCAACAGGACACTCAAGGTCTAATCCCTGTGCATAGATGCTGACGACAATAAAGAACGCGTTATCGCAATTATTTCCTACTAAGGCATCCTTATATAGCTGTTTTAAATGTCATTGTTTTCCCATTACAACTAATGTATTGCGCGCGACTTAGGGAGTCTCTTGCCCTCCACCAGACTTCTTCGTATTGCGACACTTTATCTGAGCTGCGCAGCCAGGCGTGTAGGGGCTTGGCTAGTTATGACGTATGACAAGCAGAAGTAACCAAGTCCATTTAGTGATTTAAGGCTGCCTAAAAATATGAAATTTTGATTTAATGAATACACAAATAGGCATAACTTACAAAAGGAAAGAGATATCGCTTAGTGACTTTTGCTAGTTGATAGAGAACTCATTTCTTGGTAAGATGTGTAAGAATCTTAAAACAGCCAACTTTGGCTTTAGTGATTTCTGCCAGATCGACGACAAATTGAAACTCATATTGACTTGTATAGGTCTCTATTTAAATTAAAATGCTCCAGCTGAGTAGCTGAGTAGCTGTATCTTCTCTAACTCCCTTTTGTTTCTTCCCTCTTTTCTTTCAATCAATACTAGCATTTTCAGCTTCATCAATTCTCATCTGTCAGTTCCTTTCAATATCTGATATGTAAAAGCTCCAAGTTTGAAGCATATTTTCAGAATTGTAAAATTCTTCCTTTGTTGCTAATATTGTACAAAATAACAGTCAATAACTTGTAATATTTATAACTGTTACGAGAGCAGAAGGTGAGTTTAGAACAGCGTTTCCATATCACATAGTTCAGCGACTCATTGGGAGTTTGGGTTTTCCCATGAAGGCGTTTTTGAGTCTCTGGATATATAGGGTTTATTTTAAGTCGTACTGGCTCTAGTAAACTATGCTGTTGCTTAAATTTTTGTGGATCCTGCTTGTAGCGACACCAGCTTTGATCATAAAGGGTCTGCTGTGCTTTGCCATCTATCGTCATTCCGTGAAAATACGTTGACCACATAAATTTCCCCATGGCCTCTAAGCTTACAGATTTTCTCTTGTACTTTTGTCATAAACTTGTAGACTATTAATTTATTTTTGTGTTTGTTAATCGAGCTCCCTTTGCCCCCTAAGGCTCACTATCGTCTAACTTTTCTCCAATGCTGGGGGATACCAATTTACGTATTCGAGTGCCCATCCTTTTTTAACGCGCTCTAAGTTCACTATAGACGCACGATTTTACTACATATGGCAATGCAGGCAATGACACTGATGATACATGGATTGAAGATGAAGCATCAGCAGTATGCGATGGTAGGGGAAACCAGAGAACCCGGAGAAAACCCGTCCCTGCCCACCACAAATCCCACATGCGGTCGCATGGAATAGAATCGGCCTTACTGAGAGGTGGGTGGTCTAAACACTCGGCCACGGCGCGGCCAGTCAGCTCCACAAGACTGGCTGTATGCAGAGGAATCACCATCTTCAAGGTATTTAGTGTACCTCGCCCCATTATTCGACATGGATCTGTTGAAAATCATGATCGTGCCTACAGCCTCCGTTCCTCTGCTAGACACATAATAATTTTTGCTGCAGAAATTCTTATGCAATTACAGCAGTTCTTCCTTGTTGTACCTACTGAACAATATATCACTCACTTTTCCTAATGCAACATTGATCACACTACACACCCCATGTAAAGTAGTGTGAACGCGCTTCATCCAAGTGTCATCGCAGGAAATAGCTAAATCAGTTGCATTATTTTTTCCTCCTTTTTATTGCTTCTTGTACAGTCATTTTCATGCTGTTCATATTGCTTATCAATAAGCAGGATTGCTTAGGCCTTGCATATTCACAATGCCACATAACAAACGTCCTTCTCTCCCTACAAATTGCCTGATGGCATCATAAACCTACTACTTTTCTTGATATTTTAAATGCTGTGTCCATGCAAATTATGTGGAGGTTACACATTACACCAACCCTGCTGCCATCATGCACTAATTTCCTGCCAGTGCATCCAGAACACTTGCAAGCAATACTTAGTGCACCAATTAAAAGGTCAATGTGTATTAACCTAAAGCCAGTGTTCTCTTCAATACCATCAACAGAAATATTAACAAACAGATTGAATAGCTTCTTTTCCTTTGAAGAGCTTGTAGGTGATACAACCTCAATGCTACTTACTTTATTTTTTTTCTATCTACTTACATTTTTAATATTATACTGTTATAGTTTTAAACGCCCTTCCAAGTTAAAATCAATCTGAACATTAGTTACTTCCACATTACATACTCACCACAAACAGACTTAAATTAGTACACAGCTTCTAACATAAACAAGTCTAGACAGGTTAAGATGAATGCTTGGAGAGTGCAGTTTCACGCCCTCTATTATTACCCATTCCGAAAATGAACGGCAAGTTAACAACTGTCCAAGAAAACTAGAGGCAGCTCATTGCCTGATCTGAAAAGGGGCGTGTCACAGTTGCAGGGTCTAGGTATTAAACAAATTAAATGCATAAATATAATATTCTGGGAACATGTCAAATGCATAGTCTATTAAAAATAATAACATTAAAAAATTGAAACGTTAATCGTTTTGCGTAAATTCCCTCTTAACGTGAAAGTATTGCTTTCTCTAACACGTATGCACATAATAGATAGACAAGGTGCTCTACCTATTCCGCCCAAAACTTGGATAACGAGATTTCACAGGAAAATGCATATTTTGAGGACTCTTGAATCCAAAACCATGAAAACACACATAGAAAGATGTCCATGGTGTGTGGACTGCAGGCCTCAAAAACGAAAAACAGGTTAAATACCAAACTTAGTATTTAGCTTAAGTTTCATCCAATGGTGAGACACGAAGACTTTACATGAAGCATTTTTTCAAATGTCCAATTTTCTCAAAAATGGTTAACGATTTTGATTAAAACAGCGTATATTAAAGGTAATTACACAAAAATAATAAGATATCGTTAAAATACATATTTTGTTATATAGTTTTTTTTTTGTTTTTTTTTTTGTTTTTTTTTTTTGAGCTAACCATTTACGAAATATTGGTTGTAAAATTTGCAATACTTAAAACTTTCCTGAAATGGGAATTCTTTGTTCGCTTTTTTTTTTAACTAGGTCATTCTAAGGGAAGGGAATTTCAATTGCATGGCATAGCGACTGACTTTTAAAGGATTTGATTATCACCTTAGCATAGTGTGTTCCCTTATTTCTGTTCTCTTTACACCATTTCTATTAATGTTTATCTTGATTCAGATTATGTAAGAAAGAAGAATAAGCTTTTGTAAGAATACTTTGTTGCAGCATATGTAGAGTAAGTCCTATGAATGGTATACATCGATTTTTCCCCTGGCCTCCTAGATTCTACCAGTTCCTGTTGATTACCAAATAACTGGATTCTTTCAGTTTTTATATTGTTTTGTTTTCTGAACTTAGCAGTAGCAGCAATGTCATGTTCGCATGGCCACCTTCAGCTTTTGAACTTTTGTTAGGTTAATATTAATTAAACGGATTGGGCACAATGTGCAATGTACACCATGTGTTATTTTAAAATGTTATAGTCATAGTGGATTTATGAGCTTCTCAGAACCGGATTAGCCTTTAATTAAGAATATTGACTGCGCCAACCAAAAAAAGCTGCAAATTCGTTCTATGAATAATAATGAGATATTATGTAATTTTGGTTTCCCATCTTATCTAACCTAACAACGATGCATTTTCGCCAAGCTTGGCACACCTGTTGTGGTCTGGAAGATCGAGATTTTAGCGCTAGATAATGACAATAAGGTGAAATACAAGGTCGAATGAAAGCAAGATAATAGTGATTTTTAAAATCCTGTTGTGGCACAAAGAAGCATTTTGTACGTAAATGCCATGCACATAAATTATTGACCAGGAGGATTTGGGATTATTAAAGTGTTAATATAGTGTATAACAAAAGTTTAAGGTTACCTGAGTATTTCAACGAAATGCATTCTGTCCTTTCGTCAGAAGAATTGGCTGACTGAGATTTGCATTATAATCAAAGGATTGCGTAAAGATCATTAATTTTGCAATAGTTGTCACACTTTTGCATCATTACACCTATATAATTGAAAAGAATGATGACCTTTTAATCTTTGTTGAGGACTGGGCACATAAATATATGGGATATTCATACTGTTTTTTTTTTTTCTGAAGAAAAACGTACATGCATATGGAAAATTTATAAGCATAATATTGTAAGTCTATCCGGTTTATCTAATATTTGTAAAGGTCTATCAAGAATCGATACAGTATTTATTACATTAAAGGTAATCGGGGGAAAACCTGGAATTAGCACAGTTTGGCTATGCTTAAACCGCAAAGTAAAAAGCTAAGTCGGAGTATTATCTGTTTATTCTGTATCGTGCATACTGCAGATCGCACAATCGAGTGCTACGGTGTTCACCTTGTTATTATGCCAGGATATTGAGTTGTGCTGCATCTTCCATTTTGCCCTTTTTTCGGTAGCGTTTAACGCCCGCTTTTGCTACTTGTGGCACCGCAAGCGATGACACTGGTGATACATGGAATGAAGATGGAGCACCGGTGGAATGTGATGGCGGGCGAAACCGGAGATCCCGGAGAAAACCCGCCCTGCGCCGCTTTGTCCACCACAAATCTCACTTGGGATCTCACTGTCGCTTGATCGAACCCGGGCCGTCTAGGTGAGAGGCGAGTGGTGTAAGCACTCGGCCCACGGCGCGGCCAGTCCATTTTGCCCTGATGCGGAAAGACTTTATTAGGTGAAGCAGAATATAAATTGGTAAGCAATTGGTATGCATAAGTGCGGACTTCAAAAGATGTATTTTAACTTAACTGGAGATAAGTAAAACATGTGTGGCACAGACAAGAACCTGGAGAGTCATTATCAGAACCTTGGAATAACATTACCGTGAACCATATGCTCAATAGAGTAAGCCTGTGTTTCAAAGCCAAAGGAGGCCTAAACAAGCATTAAAACCATCTGCAATGTATGTTTGAAGCAACAACTTCTGAAAGTATAATAATATATAATGGTATATGTTTTAAAAATATCAATGGGTGTCCTTAAACTTTTGGTAGAACGTGCTGGATTACCCGACTAGTGAATCCTCCCCCTTATCTCTTAGAATTGTAGTTTTGTATAGTTCCAACTGTTGCAAATAACGGATGAAAACTCCCCTAACATTTATGGTGAAACATCGACGGAACGTCAACTTCTTAACCCTTTTCCCGAATCTTTCACGTTATAGAAATTTGGCATAGCGTTTAGGATTAGAATTTGGATCAAACACGGCTGAAACCCCTAGGACACCGGGGCAGAGCACCGGATGTAAGCACCTTGCGGCCCTTTTCCTATTACGTGAATCCATGGAGGTCGGGATAAGGGGAGAGACCTGAAGGGCAACTAAATCTGAATGACGAAGGGCGCAAGCATGGACGGGTCTTTAGCGGCCCCGAGCCTTCCGGTGGACTCCCAAAGGAGCCCCAAACCCGAAGGCGGATTCCGACGACAATACCAGGATACAATTTTTTTATTATTATTTTTATGGTTTTTATCGCCCGCTTTTACTAATTTGGCACCGAAGGCGATTACTCTGATGATAGATGAAATGAAGATGGACCACCGGTGGAATGTGATGGTGGGGAAAACCGGAGAAAATCCGCTCCTGCGCCGCTTTGTCCACCACAAAGACCACGGACCATCTAGGTGAGAGGCGAGTGGTCTAACCACTCGGCCACGGCGCAGCCCCGATAACCCTTTAAATGCTCAATCCACCATCTAGACACAACCCGCTGAACGCCATCTGGTCCTTCAATCCTGAAAGAGAGATGATTAGAAAATTATGGGAACAGGAACTGGTGGACCGGAGAATTCACGTGGTGTAATGGACCTGCATTCACCTGGGCAACCCCCGAAAAAACCCATGAATAAGTAGATGACAATGATGTCGAACTCTCGACCCACCGAGTGCGGGTCAGAAACGAATCCGCCTGAACCATCTCGGTTGCATAGCCTACGGTTTATTTGGTGATGGAAAAATCTTCGATCGGAAAGGTCGAGTAATTGTTTTCATAGTTGAATTAGGTTACGCTTTAAATATTTGTATATACTTCTCAATAACGTTCTCTTAACGTATACAATGATGATTTCGCATTCCCAGAATACTGCAAAATACAGTATGCAGTATTCGAGACAAATAGTCTTCTCAGTTAATATGAACTAACGGTTAACTGATTTCTAGCAGTTTTCTCTCTTAATACAATTATTACTTTCTCCGGCCTGTATGTACAGTGTACATAATAGATAGGGAAGATATTGTACTCCACCCAAAACTCAATACCAAGAGTGGGCCTTCGAAGGAATCGAAATTTCCCAAATGCGGGATTTACCGATTACCGCGGAGTCATTCACTCGTTAATTATAGTAATACTTTCATGGTGTTAAGACCTTTTTTTTATGAAAACTACATTCTTGAATTAAATACAAATTATAATTTCTTGTCTAAGACTAACTCAATATATGTCAATGTGGGGTTTTTACGTTTACCTGCAAAACGTATCCGATTATTTATGTAGACACTTGTTGTAGATAAGTGGTGTTACACAGTTGTACACAATTATAGTTTACATGTGTTCAAGTGGATGCACGACAGATGTATATGCATGTGATAGTTTAAAATCTCCTAAATCTAATTCGTAACAGCACGAATACGGATCATCCAAATGTCAAGCGTGGAAAACTTTTGTCACTTTCTCTAACAACTGTTTGGTTTTAGCTCATCTCATTTTTTCCTAAAATGTTCTAAGAGAATTTCTATACCACCGTGCGATTCGGCGACCTATCCTTCAACGCCACCTAGAGCAAAAATAATGCATCGGCCAAGGATTTTGTTATAGAAATGGTGGGTATATTTACCTATTCTGCCATCCCTAAAACGCTGCAGACGCAATTATTTGATACTCTGCATTGTGTAGATGAATAAATAAATTTATTAATGGACAACAAAAATAAACAATTTAATATAAAAATGTAAAATTAAGTTATAATGTTTGTTTTTAGACAGCCGAAGGTAAATTAAGTGCGTTTCATAGTAGACATGTCATGAGATCAGAAAAGTATGTAATTCAATGGTATATCATTCATTATAATAATCGGGCCGCGCCGTGGCCGAGTGGTTAGATCACTCACCTCTCACCTAGACGGCCCGGTCTCGATCCCAAGCGGCCGCTTGTGAGATTTGTGGTGGATAAAGCGGCAGAGGGGCGGTTTTCCTCCGGGTTCTCCAGTTTCCTCGCTATCTTATTCTAACTGTGCTCCATCTTCATTTCATATATTACCAGTGTCATCGCCTGCGGTGCCACAATCAGTAAAAGCGGGCGTTAAACACTACCAAAAAAAATCATAGCAATCCAGTTACTAATTTTTATTTTGTGGTAGATGTGACGATCATTATCGAATAGGTTTGATTATTTTGTTTATGGACGTTCTTTAACTGCTATGGTTCTTAGCGCCCCATTCTATATTGGACGTGAAAAAGAACTGCAGTCTCATTTTTGTTTTTTCTAGTCCGCATATACTTAGTGGATAGAGAAGGTATTGTATTCCACCCAAAAAATTGACGTCGACATTTCACCGAAAATATATGTTATGAGGTCCCCCGAGTCCGAAAAAAGCATTTTTAGAAAATGGTCCTGTGTGTGCAGCTGTGGACAGCATAGCTCCAAAATGAAAAGACCGTTAAAAGCCAAACTTGGTATTTAAGTTTAGTATCTTCCAAGGATGTGACATGGCTATTTTCAAGAAATTCCCCGCATCACAAACTACTCTTTACATGGAAAAAAAGTTTGAAAATGTTTTTCTCAGAAATGGCTCTAATGATTTTATTACAATACTATATATTTTAGATATTTGCATCACAAATAAACTGTATATTTTCTGGGAATAGCCTATGAAGACCTCTTTATTCTGGATGAGTTTTGCAGAATTTTGCACAACTGCCAAACCGTAAGAGATAGGGGAAAAAACTTACTGCACAAACAATGTAGATCTCGTTAAAGCACATAATTTATGTCATCTACGTTTTCTATGTAGAGCTGAGCGTTTATGAGATATTCCTTATTATTGGTTCTAATTTTTAACTACCTAATTTTTTCTCAAACAGGAAGTGACGTTTTGTTTAATTTCTCTTGTTTTACTGCAGGTCATAAAAAGCTCGCACTTCAACTGTTTCACATAGGACCAGCTTTTAAAAGATTTTACTGTTGATATAACCTAGTGTATTCCCTTACGTCCCGTCTACTTACAAGGAACCAAGTAATAAAACAATTTCTGATAAGGTTTACCTTGATTAGCATGACATAGATTAAAGAATAATCTTTTGTAAGGAAAGCTGTTTGTGTAATAGCTAGAGAGCGGATGTGAATGAAACACATACTCGCAGGATTGGTATACCCGACTGTAGATACCTGTCAATAGTTATATATGCATTACCTGCTAAATACTAAATGCATTAAAATAAATATTGTGACTGTCCAATTTTCACTATCACCCAAGTTTTCACTGTTTTCACTGTCACTTAACTTTCTTTGTGACGTAACTTGGTGGAAGCCCGCCTGGGTAGTGTGGTGGTAGCGTATTTGCTTCACATTCAAAAGGTCGCGAGTTCGAATCTAGCTTAGGGTAAGTTGTTCGGATAAGGTTTTTTTCGGGGTTTTCCTTTATCCCGAGAAGACGAATGTCGAGTAACTTTAAGCTCCATGGACCGCGAGATCATTTCACCAATTCCATTCATCGTCCGATATGACCAACCAGGTTAAAGGACGTTAAGCTTAAAAAAAAAAAAAAAAAAAAAAAAAAAAAACTACGAGGCCTCTCTAATCTCAGCACTCACTATGCGTGATAGCGGTCGTCACAAATTCGATCAGTGAACAGATTTTCTGTCGCACGAGGCTCAGCTTACTAACTCAATAGAGCGCTTGCTCATGTAACCGTCGGAAATTTACGTAGAACATTCTAGAGTGTTCTGGAGGCAAAATCAAAGGAAAATTCTAGAAGATTCAAGTTATCTGATCATATCGCTTCTGGGGTTTATCATGAGAGCGGTACGTGTCTCTAAATGGGAGCAATAGCCCCTACATCATATTTGAGGGGGTGGCAGAGAGTTGAATTCGTTCTTTTGGAATTTTGTATTGGTAAGATTGATTAACCAGGTTTCCCCGCTTACTTTACTATCCGCATACGTTTAGCCACGAAAGATAATTAATACCTCTAGTAGGTTTTCATTGTCAGTAGCTGCTGAGTGACATTCCTCAGTGAGTCTTCCCGAAATCCAGTGGTTACACACCTGACAGGGTATAATTCCTGGCTGGGGAATTTAGTCTCTATGTTGTTTGCTTGCCTTTTTGTCCTTTAAATGCCATTACTGGCCCATCGAATCCCTTATTTAGTCAATGTATTCTATTCAGCGATCCAGACATCCCCTCACATAGAAAACTCTTTGTGTGTCCACATGAATGAATGAAGGTTCGTTGGTTCGTGTGTTTCAGTTATTCCTGTTTCAGGGACCCTTAAACGCACTCTCTGCGTACGCTCCTGTACTACACCCCCTCTGTCTGTCAAACGGTAATGTAGCAGAGTATAAACTCAATCTTGCTTCCTATGCGGCTGAGGGCTTCTTTGGCGCATCAAGCCCTATTCCACTGTGTTGGGATGTGAATTTGGCTCCGTGGTATCTCTATGACTGAAAATAAAGTAACCCCGTATAGCTTCAATTGTTATTCCAATGATATTACTAAAACTGCCTAAGGTATATTTCTGCCCCTGCTGTTGGATTTTAGGAAGACACAAATTTGTAAAATAGGTTTCATGGAATTTAGAAGGAAAAAAGAGGCCGATAATTGGTTGTCTCTTTAGTAACATATTATATTATTATCTGAAGTTTTCGGTTAAAACTAATCGTGTTTACTTTGCATCCTTGATATAGTTCATTTACTTCAAAGAGTTAACTTTTCAATTCTTAGGCATATAAAACTTATCAATTCCCCCTTAAATTGACAAGGATATATGTAAACAGATATATTGCTGACATAACTGTGTGGAAAACGCGAATCAAACAGAAACAAAGGGAAGGATTGTTAAGTCATAGCCCATAAAGCTCCACGGTGGAGATATACCATTAATTGAATCCTTTGTCTGCGTAAAATCAACAGCGACCGCAAACAGTGAAGCTATGGAGAATCAGGCGAATAAATAAGTATTTCAATAATTTTAGAAAATATCTTAGTCGGAAAGTGAAAACATAACACGTGAAATTCCGCTGCTTCACACACTGAACAGACATATCCTGTAGAATTTATGCTAGGGGTGCCAAAAATATGTTTCCTAAGTAGGTATACCGTTAACTCCAAAACAGCGGAGGCTTTATCCAAGCTCACTGTCAGTTTGAGTTAAAAGGTCTTAACAGTGCACTTGCCATTGTGCTGGTCTGAAGTGTGAACATCTGGTAGCGTCGGAAATGATCACTTATCTATTGTGGTGAGTTAAGCCTGCCATAGTGGTGTGGGAGCGGCGTGACCAAGGAGAGTAGAGCTCAGAGAAAGGCTCAGTTTGCTTAAAACCTGAAATATGTATTACGTCACGCTCGCAAAGCTAACAGTACGCCGCATTTTTTTTTTTTTTTTTTTTTAAATACAGTTCCGGAGTCTGATCGGGACTCCGGCGCTGTATACCCTACTTTTTATTTACCTAATTTGTTTACTTTGATTACTGTATGATTACTGAATTTCTGTTTTACTTTTTACACATACATACACAAACATATAACACCCATGCCCAAGGCGGGACTCGAACCCACGATCCCCTGCGCTGCGAAACACCAAAGCGAGACGCTTTGGCGAGCGCGGCCATGGGGACCGGCACCGCATTCGGACCACTTGCATCGCATTTCCGATGCTCATGTTGCTTTCATTAATCGGCGTAAACATTATTTTAGTGATAATATTAAGCAATATAATGTGCCTTCCGAAAGCCTCTTCCCATTTTTACTTTGCCTTCACCCGAATAATACATTTTCCTTCAACAAAATTGTTCTTCAGCGCAGTTGCTGCACTGTAGGCTTCCTATATTTTCAGACAATATTAATTGTTAAAGCGAGAATTGAGATCCATTTGAAAGAAAGAATTAAGGAACTCCGGTTTTTTTAAATGTGAATTATAACAATACTCTTCTTTACTGTAGATATAGTCTTATTGTTTCGTGGAGAAAGTCAGGCGTATATAAGCATAATTGCAACATACAATATGGGTTTGTTACACAAAGAAGCATAACTATTTACACACGCAATTCCATACTTAAACATTACTGCTCCAGAAATAGAAACCCCGGAAAGCGAGTTACGTGTCATGTATATTATACGAGAAATAGCATTGGAGGTTGCAGAACACATAGGTATGTAGTTTGTCGGAAGGCAAGGTTGATCACACAACATTGATTCGATTGGAGCATTCGATTGGATATTGCATATCTTTCACACATTTGCTTGTTGCAATTATTTAAAACTCACTGTAAAATAAACTACACATGTGCTAAAATAGTTTTCAGTGTCAGTCCCGAACATTCCAGTTCCAAAAAGCTCTAGGTTAGAATTAACATTCCAAAATAAGAATAACTAAGATCCAGGAATATTTATTATTTATGCCTATACTGTATCCCAGACAAGCACAATCCTGGTGTAAACAAGAAGATGGAGAGGATTCAAACTGCCAAGTGTTTAACGCTACAAGTGTGCAGATAAGTTTTCAGCAGTAGTAGAAGTAGTAGTAATAATAATAACAATAATAGTTTATTTATCATTATATACACTTACTGACCTTCAGGCATAACCTAGTTGGTCATCAGGGAAGAGAGAACGACTTTTATAGAACACAAAGAACACAAAAGCAGAGACACACAACACTTAACACCCATGCCCATAACAGGATGAATCCGCAGTTATTGGGGCCGGCTTATTTACGTTAGGAATTTACAATAATCTGTTTTCTAAAAATTGCTTTTTTTATTCAGGAAACTTCAAAACTTATATTTCCAATGAAATCACGGTATCAAATTTCCAGGTGGAATGCAATGTACATTGTATGTGGAAGAAAAAGTAAAAATGAAAAAGAAAAGAGTCTAAAATGTTCACATTTGTTTTACCAAGTTTCACCGATGCATTCGCTTGCCTCTACTATATTTTAGCGAGATCTGCATTTGGTTTTGAAAGAAAATGAAATGGATTTTTTTTTTTTTTTTTATTATGGAAGCTCTTTAACTGCTGTGGTTCTCAGCGTCCCATTCTGTACTGGGCGTGAAAGACCGCTTAGTTTTTCTCAGAGGCCCCTCTATCAGGCTTGAGGTTCTTTTACATGCCGTAAATATACGACACGGGACCAACGGCCTTACTTTCCTTCCGAAGGAAGCCATGCTAATGATTTTTACGCCCGAAAAAATCCATCGTCCTCCGCCGGGTTTGAATCCGCAACCTTGGGTATATGAAGTTAACATGGTAACCATTACACGGTTTTGAAAGAGATAGTGACGATGCATTCCAAGTTTCACTTTACACCTGTGATGAATGCCGGTCCCCGTGGCCGCGCTCGCTAAAGCGTCTCACTTTGGTGCTTCGTGGGCAGGGGATCGTGGGTTCGAGTCCCGCCTTGGGCATGGGTGTTATATGTTTGTGCAATGTGTATATGTTTGTAAAAGAAACAGTAAAACCAGTAATCAGTAAAACCTACGGGGGGAAATGTAAATAGCGATACAGTACCGGAGTCCTGATCAGTCTCCGTTACTGTTTAAAAAAAAAAAAAAAAAAAAAAAAAATGAACAAGTTGACAGGAAATACAGCTCATGATGTCTCGAAAATGAAAGGGTAGTTTCTGTTTTTATGTGCAACTCACAATACTGGTTATGTGTGCTTGAAATCAATATCCTCTTGATGGTGGTACTAAATTGAAATAGCGGCTAAAGGGCTTCCCTCTCGTTCTCATTCACTTTGCTGTACAATTTATGACGCGGTGACATATGGAAAGCGTATGGCCACTATTCCCACTTCTGGGAAAACAGCAACGTCAAATAAAACGCTTAACGTCTGCATTAGTGTACATGTGTTGCTCATAAAGGGAACATGGTTACTGAAAGTTGCCCTTACTATAGTGCACGTTTTCGTACAAGCTTCCCTGTGCAAAATCTACAACTTTGAAGAGAGTTTATTCAAAAAATGCCCGCCATTCGCAATGAAAACTTAAGCTTAAGGGGGCCAATCCGTGAAAATTAGCTAAAATTGTTTAAAGTGTTGATTTTTGGATTTTAGAACATTAATATAGCGTGGTACTAATAGATTAATGCGCCAAAGTTATGCAACTTGTCGCGTGAACTTTTGTATGGAAGTTCTAAGAGTATCAAATGACAATTCAAATATTAAATGACGTGCTTCTCTAAATATAAGTGTTCAAAATACTCCTTACGGTGCATATTTCAACCAATGTTTGGTTTAACTACTAAAGAACATTAATATTAAATAAATAAAAATCATTGATTTAAGTTTCTAAGTAAGTAAAATTAATTATGAATTGCTATTGATAAAAGTAATTAGTCCACAAAAATAATGAAAGAAACGTGAATTTGTAATACCTTTTCCTGCAGGCAGCGCCGTGACCGAGTGTTAAGACCGCTCGCCTCCCTTCTAGGGGACCTAGGTTCGATCCCAAACGCCCGCATGTGGGATTTGTGGTGGACGAAGCGGTGTCGGGCGGGATTTCTCTGGATCTTTCGGTTTACCCCGCCACTCATTCTACCGATTGCTCCATCATAACCTTTCCGATCATCCATTTAGCTTGCATTTCATATCACCCACTTTTTCATGCTCATGTCTGGCCACGGCCGACCATTCGTTCCAGGTTCTCCATTTCATTCTGTTGGTACCCCGACACGCTTTTAACCCCTAGGCATCCGCTTGTAAGTCCCAGGGGGGTGTCAGTCCTACATAAGGGGATGGTAGGCCGACTACTAAACGAGTCTTTCCTGCAGCAACATTTAATTACTTTGAAGCTCATCCGATTTTTAAAGGTGTTATTCAGGGAATGTAAATATGAAGTTTTGTTACAAAATTTTGAAAAATGAAGCGCAAAGTGCTTTATTAATAGAGTAGTTAAAAATTAGAACTTATTTTTTTCTCAGAAACTACTTGATGTATTTGTCTCAAAATTTCAGAATAAGTGAAACATAACAATAGAGGTATGTGGTAAAAAATGAACGCAATTGCTCAAGAAACATTGAATTTGAAATTTTAACAGGTTTTTCCCTAAGCATAAAGTAATTGTAAAAGCTACTTTATATGCATTATAATTGAACCGTTCACAAAAAACATAAAATAAACATGGAATAAATATAAACCTAGAGGCTTGCAAGGCTCAGGCTTTCAAGTTTACCCAGTAGCGGGTTGTGAGTATACAGTTCAGGTGTTCACAACAGTTTAAGCCTTGAAAATGCGGGAGACCTGGGCTCGATCACCAGTACCGGCGTGGGAGACCTGGCCCGGGGTGCACTCAGCCTCGTAAGGTCCCTGGGGGGCCAATTGAGGAGCTACTTGATGGAGAAGTAGCGGCTCCAGGTCATGGGTACCGCATTAACCGGCCGGGGAGACTCGAGGCGCTGACCACGTCTCACCTTCCAATATTGCACCCCATCCATGACGTCTGTAGTGGACCGAGATGGGGGACGCAGCGGCCGGGCGATAGGCCAAGGTTCCCCGTGAGCTGTCGTGCCATGGAGTTAATAATAGTTAAAACTGTGAGCAAATTAATACAACTCCAGCCAATCACAATAGCGCTAACCTTTAGCAATAATACGTAACTGCAATAATAGTAATGTATAAGTTGTCTTATACTTTTACGGATTTTTGAAGTTGTGCACATCGTTAAGTACAACGTTTTAAGGCAAGAATGCATTAGTGTGTATGTAATGTGAGTAAGGATGCTCAATAAAATACGGAAGAAGTTTCCGCTCTCATGCACGTCTTCAAGTGTGCACGATCAGTATACCTTAGGCCATAAGGTAATTACGTCATACTAATCGCGTATGCAAAAAGCTGTTTAAAACGACCTCAAGTCAAGATGTGCTACCGAACCTGTTGCCACATTTCATCGAGGTTAGAGGAGTAATGCCGTACGTGTAAAACACCTTAGGCTTTAAGCTGTCACATATATGTTACTTTTAATTACATGCAGAGAACAACTAACCAACAAATACACAAGGTGTTAAAAGTAAGGGTGTCGTAATCTTCGTCGTTATCCGGTAGGCTCCGGTAGGCCTTGGTGTTTTTGCCATGGACCTATCCTTGTTAGAGTTTTACCACAATAAACTTGGATGACTGTAGGTTTGGTGTGTGGGTTTGAGATTGAGGATGTTAAGGAGGTAGCGCTACTGTGTAGGCTCCTCAACTGTTGCTTTTTCAGGAGCAGCATCCTTGCCGCTGCTTGCTAGTGGCCTATGTTTCCAAAAATAGGTGGTGTAATTATGATTACCACTCCCACAGGAAAGGGAGAGTACTTACGTTCAGCTTTTTAGCTATTGATGGTTTATTGCCTTCGTTACCGGGAATGCCTACAAACCATACGGAAAACCCGGTACTACCTCTAGCAGTGTTCTGTGAGTAATTATTCCTCCAGAGATCTGATAAGGGTTTCTCATGATAGGCCAATCTGACGTAAAAACTTTGAGCCCGGCGCCTAATCACATCCTTTACATATGGAAGGGCCAAAGCTTCATGTAGTGGTTTCACGTGGAAATGACGAAAGACAGAGTGGATGGACCGGAGTCCACTATTCTGCATCAATAGTTACCAGAGAAGCCAGGAGACTGTTGCCATGCCCCACACCACAGAGACACAGAGATCGGGGAGGTAATTAACGCCTTGAAAGAAACGTAGCTTTACGTGAACCGCAATAGAGGAAGCCAGAACAGGCTATAAGGCAGCCACCGCCCGCTTAGCCCTGTCCATCGTTCCCGCACCTGTTCACGAAATGTCAAACCCTCTCCAGAGTGACGCCTATCGGACGGAGTTCCCTCACTCTATCCTTTGGCCCTGGTAGGAATTTTCGGGTATCGTGTATGCGTGCTCTTGTGTTCTTATAGGGCAACTGCCACTAAGTTTAGCTATGTTTTTGTAAGAATAACTAGCTCACCAGAGAGCAATTCTGATCACGTGATTATTTTGTTCTCACATCAGCTATTCTGTCGACTATGTTGACTGTGTAACTGTTCTGTGTAAGATCACGGCCCAGAATTCACTGGAACCTCTATAAAATATCTCAGCAAAACACATTGTTATAGTAGCAATATAGTTTCTCCAAATTCTTAATCTTGTTTCCCCGTCCCATGGTCTGTCGACACTTTTAATTAGGGTAGTCTCCGGACCGACCTGGCCTTTTCTTAAACCTGCCTCACAAACCTGCAAAACGAGTGCTTCTGTTGTACTCACTAATGGTTTTACACCGGGAGAGTGGGGTGGAATGAGTAAGCAAAGTCTTACTTCTTGGAAAAAAGTTTGTTAACATTTTAGACAGACGGTTCATGTCAGAGTAAACGAGTAAAATGCGGGCTACTCAGTGTGTTCTACGAGTGAGTTTGTTAATGTGACGTAGAGCAAGTGTCGATTGTACTGCTAGTCGCGAAGTCCTACAACACTCTCAAAGGGTAAAGCAGAAGGAAGAAAATATGGTTTCAAGCGTGATTTGTTTCACCGTTCCACGCAAGGAGATGTGAAGTGACGTGAAAAGACACATTAGAAAATTGAACTTACAGTGGAAAACTGAATACATTTACAATATAAAAAGTGTTCAAGATAACTGAGCAAAAATTTATCAATATGGCTATTGCTAAGCTTGTTAGAACTATCTTCCTCATAAGACTAGTGTAGACTTCTTTCCTCTATTGATACGTTTGTCATATTCTGCAGCAATGTTGTGATATTTGCAGAATGTCTTCAGAAACAGCAAACAGAACTTGAACTCTGTATATAAAGCTGCTACCTAATTTTCATCAGCGTTTGATAATTAAGTATCTATGGGGTAGCTGTGTCCAGTCAGTGAATTAACATAAATTATGACAAGCCTTGAAGATAATCGTCATCATAGCGAAGTCCTTTTTATACAGTTTGAGGCTGCTATTTCATGACGTTAATGTTATGCTTAGCATTATATTAATAAATGTTACATAATACCAACTGAATTATTCACACTTAGGTTTCTTTGAATTTATGGAACCTGTTACGCAGATTTGCCTTTACTTCAACTTCTCCGCCCGATTTACGCTCATTTACGTCCATAATGACAAGGCTCCACACTCAATGGAAAAAGTGGTAAAAGTGACACAAGTTGGCTACATTAAGGTCTATCTCGAAAACATTAGACATGCTACTAGAGCTATACCAGTTTTCTAGCTCATTTTATCAACTTTTATGTAGAGTAGGTATTGCACGCTGTTACTGGGATCCGAAACGTATAAAATGGATTGAATTCAAAAATGTTCAAAACGAAAGCACTGAATATGCAACAAAATAAGCAATAGGCTACAACCAATGAGAGTCACGCCTTTATGCAGAATGGCTTGCTGCAGTCAGGTCACATAAAAGTTGTTTAATTAAGATTCCATTTTTGGCTTGTACTACAGAACGTGTGCTTCATGCAGCCTACGTAATAGATTGCACCGTTTGATTAACAACCTTGAAATGCTTAATACATTCTTAAAGCCGTGCTAAAAGGCTACCAGATACAAACAGAGTTAGAAGGTAACCTCTCAGGCCGTTAGCATAGGATCCGAGAAGAATTTAAAGTTTATAGTCGCTCCGTGGCATCATGACTTATTTTTTTCCGAGTACTAGAGAGACGACATGGCTGCTTAACTTCTGGAGGAGCTTGACCATTAACTCCTTCTTTCTTAGGGCTCGGAATTTGATAATCCTGAATAACATTATACGAAAGTATTATTTACGCAGTTAAGATTCCCTTTTTTGGGTATAACGGTTCCGTTCAGCTGGGCTGAGAACGTTATCTTCATTAATTATGCACGGATAAATACTAGCAAATGATAGATGATAATGATATAATTAATAGAACTTTATTTTCTGTTCATGGCCGCACAAAAATCCTGTCTTTACGATGAACGCGAGCTATACATCTTCTCACCTCACGGGTTTTCATCACTCAACATTAACATTAGAGCAACCGGCTAGAGATCGAGAGATCCGTGGTTCAAATCCTGTCTATGGCATTAAATTTTTCAGTTTGACTCTACCTATACAACTGCTGTCCTGCACACGGCTTGTGTAAAAAAAATAAATTAATCCAGTACGTAGATAGGTTGAACAATAAATAGCAAATTCTTCCTCACAACGCTTATCTCAAATATAAACATACAGTGCAGTATGATACCAGGGTTCCCAGTTGGAGGGATTTTCCGTTAAAATTGACGGATTTTCAAGGTTTAGTTTTGACAGACGACGGATATTTTGACAGATATTTGTTAATATTAATTAATGTTATATTAATTAATGTTATATTGTTTTTGTTTAGAAAAATTCGCGGATATAAATCCTTGTGTACCTGCTACGCAGTGTCATGATTGTGTGTGTATCATAACACTTATATATATATATATATATATATATATATATATATATATATATATAGTGTATGATTTCTTTGTCATATAAATATTATATTGTATATAATGATGCCATGCTTTACTTTATAAATCAGTGTGAATTCTCAATGCAGCACAGTGAACGCAGAGCTAATTCGGTGTGCCATTGTGGTGTCTCGTAGCATGTTTAACAGTTACTTTATAGTGTTTTTTCTTCATTTTAATTGCCTTATTGAGCAGAAGGCTAAGCGGTATGTATGGCATTTTAGAAAAGAAGGGTTAAACAATGAACAATTAAATGAATGGTTGTTAGATGTGCCCAGGCTCCTAGTAGTGCGCGGTGCAACTATTGCCAATGCAACGCGAATGTTCGTTTGTCAGATTTACATCTTCATGGAAAAGCAGCTGAACCCTTTTCAACTTCACAGTCAAAATTGCCTAACTAACCCTCGTATGAACGTGCAGCTACATTGTTTGTAGTTAACCATTGTGCAATTAGATCCTTTGATCATCTTTCAGATCTAAGCAAGATATTTTTCAAAAGTGTTGACCTAGAGTTTTAATTTAATTTATATTTTTGTAAGAAAATATGGAAGTTCCTAATTTTGTCGGATGTTGACGGATTTTTGGCTGTTACTCGGACGGAAAAAAATAATCGTGTACTTGCAACACTGTATGAAACACAAACCACGCAGTTTGAAAAGGAATGAGTTAAAGTTCAGTTCGTTTTAACAGTATTTGTGTATTATTTTATTATTAAAGTGAACGGGCATGTTCACAGTTTCAAACTCGAACTGAAATATTGTTCATATATAAATGAAATTACTATATTCCTGTTTGTGATAGAGCGTGTGAACGTGTCCTTTGCAGCTGGGGCAAGTGATTTTTCGATTAGCAAACGTGAAGTGATTCATTCTCAGTCGCCGATAGAAATGCTATTCAGATTAGCGGATATAGAAGTACTTTTGCACGAGGCAATTAGCAGTGTAACTCGAAACGACTGGGTTTCACAAGCAGGCATGCAGAGGAACGGCTTCAGGAGGAAGATTTCAACAAAGAAATTGTCAGGGACGGACAATGTAGTCGATTATCATTACATTAAATAATGGAAGTGACGACTCTGAATTTAAGTGCTTTCGAAGATGACGAAGAAACCACTAAATTGTTTGCAGTTTCATTGATGATCTATGGATTAACACCATCAAGGTAAGATTTTAACTTTTATGGATGCTAAATATGCTATTTAACTAGGGAAGCCATAGACGCCACCATGACTGGCGTGTAAAACGTGCTCACGTGTACACGCTACCTCCCGTACACGCACATTAAGATGGCAACAGCGCTCCGCGTGAGAGCATTGGCCAGCGATCATATGCCTTTATGTTTTGCGACGATAATAGAAGTGCCCCAGAGCAAGGTTGCGATTTTACCCGAGGTACAGAAAGAAGACTATTCCATGTACCGTGTACCGTTATGTTCATTTCAGGTTGACATTGTGCCGTTACGGAGCTCAGTGTTGCCACGTCTACTTCTTTAGAAGGAAATCTCATTTCTTTGGACATCTACTTCTCTACTTTTGGCTATTTAAAAAAATGAAAATATTTTTCACTCTTAAAAATCACGGAAATCTGCTTAATTTTATTCATTTCTCAATGTATTTCCTCATTTATATCTAAAGAGTGCAGTCATCTAAAATTTAACGTCAGGCTCCTTTCTCTCGATATCATAAGAAACACGATATAAGATTAATTACTGCGTAATGTTTCTTCGCGTTGAGAAATGAGAGGGGATTCCCAGCAACTTATCTGTCATAAACAAGTCGCTTTTGCTCAGGTTTGCCAACTTGACGGATTTTCAAGTTTTATGACGGGTAAAATTTAGTTTTGACGGATGACATTTCTTGACGGATATTATTGCTATAGTTGCTTTATAATGCCTTTTCTTCACCTTTTGGTTGCCTTATTGAACAGAAGACTAAGCGATATGCACGACATTTTAGAACAGAGTGGTTAAATAATGAACAATTAAAGGAATGGTTGTTAGAGGTGCCCGGGGTACCTATGAGTCCGCGGTGCAAATATTGCCAATGCAACGTGAATGTACGCTTGTCAGGTTTACTTTTTATGGAAAAAGTAACACACATTTGAAAGCAGCTGAGCTCTTTTCAACTTCACAGTCCAAATTGTCATTATAGCTTACCAAACATACGTAATAATGTGCAGCTGCAGATGTTGCTCTTACATTGATTATAGTTGATCACCGTGCAAATATATTCCTTGATAATTCTTCGGTTCTAACCAAGAAGTTTTTCCAAAGTGCTGACCTTGAGTTTGGATTTCATTTCTATTTTTGGAAAAAAAAAAAAAAAGGTTTTGACGGATTTTTGGGTGTTGGTCTGACGGAAAATATAATCAGGTGTTAGCAACACTGTTCTTGCCACTGATTAAAGAGCTTCAGGCTTTCAGTAGCTTGGCTTCAGTGAGTCAGCTACTTATGATTATTGCCATTGTCACCTGCATCTTTTACGGTCCATATAATTATATGGGTTATGTTAAATGTGTGAAGCGATTAGTGGCGGTGAGTGACGTACCTAGGAAAAAGGTTAAGTATTCATAAACTTAAAAATCAGAATGGGAAAAATCCATTAACTAAGGGATGCTTGCTGAAAAGTAAAAAAAGAGGATGCTTTTGGATATTACATGTTATGTGACATAGACATTAATATTGCTTCTGTAGTTAAACCAGAACGGAAAAAAAAAAAACATGCAGCTTATGCTTCTATTTACTTCATGCCAATCGAGAAAAAATTAGGAGAAATAGTCTTATTACTTTTGCCTCCATGCAAGTAGAAGCGAACTAAAGGAGTACCATAGGTTAAAGTGATAGTCAAACGCTGGTTGCTAGGCGACTGAAGTTCCTTTGTTTGTGTGGACAGGAGTTGACAAATGCGACTGAAGTTCCTTTGTTTGTGTGGACAGGAGTTGACAAATTCCTGTATGAGAAACGTAGTTTTAAAAGCTGAAACCAATAACAAGGAATATCACAAAAAACGAGCAACTCCACGAAAAAAAAAGTATATGACAAATTGTGTGTTTTATCGTGATCTACATTTTTTTGGGTGGTAAGCTTTTGTCTATCTCTTAAGTTTACCAGTTATGCAAAATTCAATAAAAATCACCCGGAATAAACAGGTCTTTAGAGGCTGTTCCCAGAAAGTTCAAGATATACGTTTTATTTGGCATGTAAATATCTAAAATATAAGAGATTTTAATCAAAATCGTTAGAACCATTTTTGAGAAAATAAAAATTTTCGAAAGTTTTTCCATGTAAAGGGTAGTTTGGGGTGGGAGGATTCTCTTGAAAACTTTCTTGTCGCAATCTTGGAAGATACTAAACTTCAATACTTTTCATTTTTGAGCTATGCTGTCCACAGACACGCAGACACACACACACACACAGACGAACCTTTCTCCATTTTTTTTATTCAGGGGGACCCAAAATATGTATTTCCGGTAAAATCTCGGTATCGAATTGTTGGGTGGAACACAATACCTTCTCTATGTACTATGTACATAGTACGTGTAGAGAAAGTAAAAAGTGTTCTCGTTACCGTTAAGTACACAATGCAAAGCAATATTTATTATAATAATAATTATAATAATAATAATAGGATTATATTTATAATTTTATTTTATTTATTATATATACTTTTATTATATTTATAGTATTATATATTGTTGTTATTATTATTATTAGTATTATTATTATTATTACTTAAATGAGAGATATGAGGGAATCGTCCTTTGTGGTCATTCGAAATTCTACTCGTTTCTGCTTCTTTTTCCAGTCATCGTCTACTTCTTTCGCTCTAACAGGGTTGGCAAGGCTGACGGGGCTCAGCATCGAACAGCGCCTCGAGTAGTGCAATTCCTAGGAATTGAGTATAGTGCAGAGAGTGATTAATAATAACTCCATGGCACGACAGCTCACAAGGAACCTTGGCCTACCGCACGGCCGCTGCGTCATGGATGGAGTTCAGCGTTGGAGGGTGAGTTAATGCGATCCTCATGACCTGGAGCCGCTACTTTTCCATCAAGTAGCTCCTCAATTGGCTCCCCCCAGAGACCTCACGAGGCTGAGTGTACCCGAACCAGATCTCCCGAGGGGGAAATCCCCACGCCGGTATCGGGTATCGAACCCAGGTCTCCCGCTTCGTAAGCAGCTGCGGTACCACCGTGCTGAGGAGACGACCAGTTAGTGATTAAACATTGCATAGTAAACCTATAGAAGTTATTTACACCGTTTGTAACTACATGAAAAAGGAAATGTGATCCCCCAAATATCTAAAATTAAAGGATATTCACAGGAGGTAGAATAAGCAGCTGGTGTGTCCGAAAAACACGTACAGGTTAAAAATGAACATCATCAGACCATTTGTATAATTATTATAATGGGCGAAGCCTTGGAGCGTATTGTCATCACTTTAGAAAATGACAGTGAGTCTAATATCAACGGCTGGATGACAGCTAAGACGAAATGAGTGGAATTCATACGCTCTCTTATGATGCAGATTAGAAATTGTGCCTTTATGTATACATATATATATATATATATATATATATATATATATATATATATTATTTTATTGCTGTGTTCAGATGTTTAATGTGTAAAGCTCTCGCCGCTTACATGTTTGCCTATGTTACCATTATATACAGTTTAAGTTCATTAACTTTCTTTTGTTGCACTAAATTTCCTCGAAACCGAGTCAATGCTTTGGATCTCCCATTTTCCAAGCGCGCTGTTTCACGCAACAATGCAAGTCTGCAAGGGAGGGAGTATAATTCAAGCGATAGAAGCCGACTTCATCCGAATAGTGCCGAAGTCCAGCGCAGGGGATCGTGGGTTCGAGTCCCGCCTTGGGCTTTGGTGTTATATGTTTGTGTATGTGTGTGTGTAAAAAGTAAAACAGAAATTCAGTCATCATACAGTAATCAAAGTAAACAAATTAGGTAAATAAAAAGTAGGGTATACAGCGCCGGAGTCCCGACCAGACTCCGGAACTGTATTTTATTAAAAAAAAAAAGGAAAAAAGAAAAAAAAAGTCTAGCGCGTCTTCCATTCACTTTTTTTAATACTGTTTAACGCCCGCTTTTACAACCACGGCACCACAGGTGATGACACTGATGATGCATGGAATGAAGATGGAGGACCGGTGGAATGTGATGGCGGGGATAACCGGAGAACCTGGAGAAAGCCCGCCCCTGCGCCGCTTTGTCCACCACAAATCTCACATTTGGTCGCTTGTGATCAAACCCGGGCTGCCTTTGTGAGAGGCGAGTGGTCTAACCACTCGGCCACGGCGCGACCACTCTTCTTTTAGTGATGGGTATTACGGGATGTTTTTGTCAGTTGAATGGAGAAATGGATATCGAACTATTCGGGTTTTGATTAGGATTTAAGATCTGTTTATTTACGCAAAAGGCTTGTAGTAGCAAAGATAAGTTACACAAGTTACCAGTTTTCATTCGGATTTAAAATCACGATGTACCTAACAGACGTTCTAGCCCTCGAGTAATATGAAGTACTTTAGTGCACATTATTTTGCGATATTAAAATGCATAATAGCTTGCATTTATTCTCTAGTAATTAAACGTATAATTAATTCCATGAACATCAGATTGTGAAATCATACCGTTTCTCAATCAGACTAGCGCATGTATTGTGTATTTTTTAAATAAAGATTCCTACATAAAGACATATATTTCCACTTTTACCTGTTTCAGAATAATATGGGTTTTTGTTTAGTAATTTGAGGTTATGTTATATAGATTATATCGTATTATTATATCGTATCCATTTGCTTTGATGCTAAAATGAATCAGCCAGAGATTGTTCACTCCCAATATGGGGAAACCTTTATTTCGTAATTAGTTCTTATTCTGTATTGTGGTACTAGTTCTAAATTTGGTTATTGATATCTTGGGTTGCTCTTGAATGTAAGGCATAACTAACATGCTAAGCTCCATGCAAACATTTGCTTCTCGATGTTAAAACACAAGCATGTGGGGAGCGACAATAATTTTTGTGGATGTTAAATCGGAAACATAAAGCAGCAACATTATTACAACTTTATTTTCCGTTATTCGAAAAAGAGGTTGCAATAGGATTTGAAATTAATATTTTAGTTTTTATGTAGAAGCACAATCTCCACCTCCCCAATACTGGGGACTGGTAAATCTGACACAAAATGGAGAACCCTATGGTAGAATTACTAACTAAATGCATATGTTGGATAGGTAGAATCGGACTGAAAAATTCAATACCATAGCCGGTATTTGAACCACGGATCTCCCGCTCTCTAGCCGGTTACTCTGCGATTGAACTACTATGGTAATATGCCGGCATGACATTAAATTTCTCGACTGACTCCCATATTTCCTGGTAGACCACAAGGTGATCTCAAATTATTTTGAGATGACATACCCCAAAGGCGACTTATAATGTCTTAAGGAACTTAAGTCCCAGGTTCATAGTATAGTGTTTTGGTCATATTGGCTTGTATGAAACACTGATTAAATGAATTAATCCACATGTTTATAATAAACTATGCCGTAGTAGACCAACTGCAGATTCATATTTCTTGCTTGGCCGTCAGTATATAGTTTTCTTTAGTGCAATCTTTGTAACTAAATGGTAAAACTGTTAAATAAACAATAAAACAATAGCTACTTTATACTCTCTGGAATGGGGTTGGCATCATACCTGCATTGATTTATCGATAAAAGCGACTTGAAGGGATTGGGGACTATCGACTGCCAAGCAACCAATATTACAGCATCTTTTTAAAACTGAATACTTGGGAAATAATAGAGTAACCGATAGTAAGGCGACTTTGGAATAATTTGATAGCTTTCAGATCACTACCTTCTTTAACAATCAGCCGCCATTGGTTTCCGTTAACAATAAAATCTGTAAATAATAGCCTCACCTGAAAACATCGCCGCTTTTGAAAGAAACAAAAATTCTTCACCTACGCTTCTTGTTACATGTTTATTCGTCCACATAGGCTACAAGAAGAATTTGACGTATATCTGAAAGCCGGACAATACAAAAATCCTCCATGCAGTATAGAAAAAAGAAACAATTATTGTTAATCCTTGGTGATGAAAAATGCTTATAACTGACCGACAAAAAGACCAAAAATATCTAGATACATAGCAGCAGCAGCTATGTCTTCATCATTGTATGTACGCAAGTCAGGTTTCACATTTTTTGCCTGAGCATCAATTTTATTAAGTTGCAATATAATTTAATCAGCCTCTTTTTGATATTCTAGCAATTTTAAAACGAAAAACTTCACAATGGAAACTGGTACTGGCAGACGTGTTGAGGGTCCTAACCTGCAAAGTAGCCGAGGTTTGTTTTTAGAAGTAGGAGAGAAATAAGGCACATGTCAGTGATATGAATTCCGAGTTACATGTCATCATATAGAGAGATTTTCAGTACGTGAACTAAATGCATTGCGCCTGTAAGCATTAATAAAATGCTATTAAAAACTGTATGTTGTTTTCTAGCATGACTTTATTTGGGCGCTCAAATATATGGTCAGAGGACCAATACACAAATCCCAATGTGGCGGTGCTTCGTTTGACAGTAAATAGGAATGTGTTAGTGTTGTACGGCCTATTACTTTATATTCCACCCAAAAGTTCACGGAAATAAGTGTTTTCAGGACGAGTTTTGTGCATTTTTAGAAAGTAGTCTGCGTATGTGTGGATAGCATAACTAAAAACGAGAAGTCGCTTAACTATCAAACCTCGTATTTGATACCTTTGTAGAGCTAATCATTTCAGAGAAATTCCCTGTTATTCTTTTCAATTTTAAAATACTTAAACTCTTCTCAAACTGGAAGCCTTCATCCTTTTCAACTCTTGTTTTACTCCTGGCCATCGAAAGAGAGCGGAACTTCAATGATAATCACTTAGCGACAGGGTTTAAAAATCTGACTATCGCTTTAGCCTACTTATTTCCTTTCTGGTTATAAGGAACTAAGTAATAAGGCTATGTCTGGAAATGTTTCTCTTGATTAGCATGGATTAGATAGGAGTAGTCTTTTTTAAGAATATGTTGTTTGCAGAACAGATAGGGGAAGTAATGTGAATGGAAAACATCAGTTTTTCCTAGTCTTAGTATTTTAATTTGATATTTTCTCTAGGATTTGTTGTAGAGAAAACATTGACCGCATTTCATGTAGTGCTGGAGGATTGTCTTTCCAACGATTTCTCCATGCTGCTTTAAATTTAGTGACTTGACTGATGCAAGGCCTCGGTGAGATGTCGGGATGTGATAGGCAGTATCTGGGTCCTTTAGCCTTCCTCATTCCCAAAGATGCTCCCGTGATAGGATATCCATAAGGACATAATGTTTACTTTCTATTTTTTTAATAAAAAAAGAAAAAAAAAAGAAAAAATACAGTTCCGTAGTTTTGTCAGGACTCCTGTGCTGTATTCCTTTTTTTTTTTTTTTCTTCTCTTTTCTTATTTTTACAGTTTCCTACATTGCCTTTGCTGATCTATTCATTTGCCCTTTGTCTTTACTTATACACACAGACATATATACACATTTACAAACACAGAAACACCCAAGCCCAAGGCGGGACTCGAATGTGCTCGGATGTCAGGTTTTTCGGTACCTACCTGGCACACAATTTCTTGAACAGCAGGTGCTTAGTGAAATTTCATGCAACAGGAAAAATGACTGCCGAGCTCCGTAATCGTGAAGCGACGGCTCTCCACGATTTTTTTGGTAGTGTTTAACTCCCGCTTTTACTACCAAGGCACCGCAGGCGATGACACTGGTGATACATGGAATGAAGATGGAGCACCGGTGGAATGTGATGGCGGGGGAAACCAGAGAACCCTGCGCCGCTTTGTCCTCCACAAATCTCACATACAGTCACTTGGGATTGAACCGTGAGGCGAATGGTCTAACCACTCGACCACGGGGCGCTGCCGCACCACCCCAAGCAGGTGATCATTGATAAGGGACGGTCGCCCACTGCGCTCATCATGGACCACTTTGACGACCTTCGGAAGAAAGCCTACACCAGCGATGCACCATCTGTTTGCTCATGATCTTCTGCCCGTAGACCTGACGATGAATTTCGATGGGCACTATGTTTTGTGCAGTAAGGAACTTATCACTGATCGAACCTCGAAGGCGGGAGACCGAGTAACAGACGCCATTTCGGGGCACTGCTGCCGCGCTACTGGTACCGGTCCGCATATGATTGATATCTCATAGATCTGTTATGCATGCGCAATTTCTGCGGCTAAATACGTTTACTTTAAAGGGGAAAAAAATCGGAAAACATACTTTCTGGATGCGCCTCATACACCAAAATGCAGATCTCGTTAAAACCCACAATTTATGTTATATGCATTTTTAATATATGTTTTTAATTTCCTTTATTTATTTTTGTAATTGTTTTGAGTTAACCATTTCAGAGATATTTCCTGTTATTGGTTTTAAAGGATTTGAAATCCCTTTGGCCCAGTATATTCTCTTATTTTCCTTCTATTTACAAGGAAGCAAGTAATAGGTCATTTCTGCTAATGTTTATCTCGATTAGCATCATGTAAATAAAATAATACTCTTCTGTAAGAATACTTTGTCTGGAGCACAGTTAGAGAAACTCATGTGAATGAAACACATCAGATTTGTCAAATTATGGTGTAGTATCTGCATGTCTTGAATCAGTTTACCTATAGACCAAGGGTTGTGCGTTGCTTTTAGAAAGCTCTTGGAATCAGAAAGGGTGATAAAAGGGTTGCTTTCTGTAGCATGGCAGATTTAATAGCATAATGCTCAAAGCAAAATACTGGGAAGTCCTTTGGAAGTTTAACGGAAGAAACCTTATCAGCAAATACTATTGTACAGCCAAACCCACCTCAGTTTTTTAACCATCAATGTGAATTGCACGATGTTTCGAGTATTTACATATCAACTCACGAAATAAGCATATTTCAACACGAAACATAAGAAGCTAGTCAATCAAGAGCTATTCGATCACATGATCATAGTGCCGTATTCGGTAGCCTTGTGTTGACTCGCTAAGTGATGAGCCGTATCGGATGTTTTTGGCAATCGATTGCATTACGATAGTGAGAAATCGCTATTGAATTTCTCTGTTTTTCATTCGTATTTAAAGTATGTTTATTTACGTAGAATGCGTGAAGTAGTAGTGTTGATAATTTAATAAATTAACCAGTTTTCATTCGGATTTAAAAGTACGATCCTATGAGTGTTCTAGCTTTCTAGTAATATTAAAAATCTTTAGTGTTCATTATTTTGCAGTATTAAAACACACAATTGCGTGCAGTTGTTCTCTAGTAATTAAGGGGACAATTAATTCCAAGAGTATCTGATTGTGAAAGGACACTATTTCTCCATCATACTGCCACACATAACTCTTAAATGGGATGTATTCTTTTTTAATAAAGATACATAAAGATATATTTCCCTTTTTAAGGTTATTTATCTGTTTCAGAATGACGTGCGGTTATGGCTCAGTAATTGCAGGTTATGTTATACAGGTTATATACTATTTTGTTTTTTATCCAGTTGATTTGAGGTTAAAATGAATGAGCGGAAAATTATACCCTCCCTTGATTTTAAACTGCATAGGTATTCATACTTCTTGCTTGGTAATTGGTATGTAACACTCTTTGTGTAATCTTTATTACTGATTGCCAAAAACTTAAATAAAGAAAATAAAACAGTAGATAATTTATACTCTTTGGAATGTGGATATATGGGCATTAGTTCATCGATAAAATTGAACTGAAGGGTAATTGGGAACTATGGAATGCCATGCCACCAATAGAACATTAATATTTTAAAGCCGAATGAAAACAGAATATTTGGGTAACAATCAAAGAACCGATAAGCGTCTATCGAATAATTCGAAACTGTCCATCACTAAGCTGCCTTTCCTTGTAAAACTACGGGCCAGGAACACTTGTCATTTTTAACATCTTTAATCAGGTAGCTACATATCTCTTGTTCATTTTGATACAGAATGTAACCCTCTTTTGTTGTTGGTTCCTGCCATATTAACTCAGCGCTCTTACGACTGGCTGCTGCTCAAGGTAATGGCTCTGTGAACTTTGTAAAATCCACAGTATATAAGGTATCTTGTTGAAAGTTATACCAGTTAGTATACTCATAACAGTGATATTTTTGCCACTTTTCAATGTTATTTAAGTAAAAAAATCTGACGTGTCCCATTCACATAGCTTTCTCTAGCTTCTTACAAAGGATTATTGTTTTATCTACATCATGCTAATCGAGATAAATGTTAGCATAATTGGCCTTATTACATACCTCCTTGTAAGTACGAGTAGAAGAGCAATACTTTTTTTTTGGTAGTGTTTAACGCCCGCTTTAACTACTAATGGCACCGCAGGCGGTGACACTGATGATACATGAATGATGATGGAGCACCGGTGGAATGCGATGGCGGGGGAAACCGGAGTACCCGGAGAAAACCCGCCCCAGCGCCGTTTTGTCCACCACAAATCTCACATGCGGTCGCTTGGGATCGAACCCCGGCCGTCTAGGTGAGAGTCGAGTGGTCTAATCACTCGGCCACGGCCCGGCCAAGATACATTAGGCTAAAGCGATAGTCAAATATTTTAAAAGCTGGTCGTTATGTGAAATAGTTGAGGTTCAGTTCGCTTTGCATGATCCTGTTTGAGAAAAATTAAGTGCCAAAAGTGAAACGAATAACAAGAAACATATCCAAAACGGTCAACTGTACAAGAAAAACATATATTACATAAATCATGTGTTTTATCGAGATCTACAATTTTTGTGTAGTCAAATTTTGTCTATCTCTTACGGTTTAACCGCTATGCAAAATTCTGCAAAACTCATCTACAATAAACAGCCCTTCAGAGGCTATTCCCAGAAAATTCAAAACATACATTTTATTTGTGATATGCATATCTTCAATATACCTTATTTTAATCAAAACCGTTAGTGACACTTTTGAGAAAAACAAAACGTTCAACCCCTCAGGGGTCGACTACGGTAGGTACAGGTTTGGCCAACCCTGACTCCCTCGTATGTGCAACCTCTGAGTGGTGAGGGAGTCGTTCCGTCACAACACCCACCCACGTGTAGGCCATGCGCGGAGACCCCTGTCGGTGGAAAGGAATATTCTGGTTGATTGAGGGTTGCCTGGGCTTCTGTCCTTCAGTGGCTGGGGAGTGTGCAAGCTCATACACCGCTTTGGCTTCTACTTTGCCTAAACGGGAGGCTAGGGACTAACCCACCCCTTGTATATCTGCCAGGACTAGATACTATACCGAACTCTATGGTGAACGGGACGGCGAGCCTACTAAATCCCCTGTGTAGCGCTGTCACCCCAGTAGGCTCCTTGGTGGATGGGGAGCACTGGGGGACGAATTTATACACGTTTTATGAGAAAATCAAAAACAAATCCTAATGTACAGGGAAAAGCAGTAGAGTCTGCTGGTCCTCGCTGCTTAGTTGTCACTAGAACGGAGGAATGCAGAAAATTCACGTCGGGCTTTTGCCATCCAAAATGGCTTGGATACAAGTTGCAGGTCCGGTACCCTCCTGGTATGAAGCGGTTTCAGTATCCCAGATAACATAATTGCCACGAGCCAATATGTTAGGCAGCTACCCAGTTAAGGTGGAAATACGTATGACCTTGAAAACATCGCGCGGCGTTGTCACCACCCGCGCTTTGGACGAATTGGAGATTCAGGAGAATCTGGCGGAACAAGGCATCACATCTATGTACAGGGTCCAACGGAAACTAAATGGTGAATTCTTACCTACCCGTACTGTGTTCCTTACCTTCGATCGGGTAGATCTCCCGCCAAGAATTAGGTTAGAGTACGATGCCATCCAGGTTAGGCCCTATTTTCCGAACTCACTGAGGTGCTACCAGTGTCAGCGTTTTGGGCACACAAGTGAATTTTGTACTGGTCAATCTGGTTGTGCTATCTGTGGAGACGCCACGCGCGTTGGAACATGTATGTTAACTCCATCGTGCGTTAACTGAGGCGTCTAACATCCATCTAGTTCCCGCGAATATATCTATCTAGTTTTGCAGTTAAGAGAGTGATCCAGGAGATGCGGGGGAAAGATATGTCCTCGAAAGCCTGGAAGCTCCTGCCATTCCTCCAACTCTCTTTCCGCGCTCCGGTACATATAGCTCAGTTGTAGCTAAACCTGTACCGAGGCGGGAAATCGCTACTCAGACAAGTCATAATTAATAGGGCCACAATTTGTTAAAAGATTCTCATAACCACCCCCAAATCCCCAAACTTCTACGTCTGCTTCGGCAGCATCTGTCAAAACCGCCAAGGTAAAGAGTTGCCCAGAAAAAATGTCACCCAAATCTTTGACCTAGGCACCAAGACCGGCTTACCCAGCGCATGTTCTACACCAGAAACAAACATTTAAGACCAGTTATATCAGGACCGACTTCCTAAAAGACAATGTAAAATTTCCTCCCAAACGATTTAAGGAAAGGAAAAGTCAACGCCAAACTCCACGTAGATCCTCTTCGGAGAAATCTTCTGGGGGCAGTATAGATCGGCGACGATCGTCTACTGATCAATACCTCTAATTGGTTCGAGGTTCTTGAACCGAAACTTTCTATTGGAAAGGGGTCCTCCCCTGTGGAGGAGATGGACCTGGAGGATTCTACCCCTACTGCTAGACGAAGAGTGCAAAAGCTGCAGGATCCTGAAAATACTACAAGCCCAACACCTAAAATCAACAAATTGAACCCACTAGCACATCCCAATCTGTAGAAACGTCTTACGATTTAAAAGTTATCCCATAATACAGAAAATGTCTGTCTTACAGTGGAACATATGCGGAATTAGACCACGTCGACCAGTGTTTGAAGTGTTGCTCAACCAGAATCAACCTTTGTCGTCTGCTTACAAGAGACAAAGCTTTGTTCTCTACCAAATTCACAGTTTGTACTATCTATTTCTCTCCACCTGCTGACCTCTCGCGCATTGATTTAGAAGACCTAATTTCCCAGCTACCAACACCATTTCTGTTGGTGACGTGAATGCCCACCACCCACTTTAGGGCTCACCTCGGGCTTGTGCGTGAGGTCATCTAATTGCCGATGCCTTGGACATCAATCACCTCTCTCCTCAACTCCGGAGAGCCTTCATTTCTTTCTGACGCCTTCAGTAGTTTTTCACACTTCGACATAGCTGTTTGTTATCCACAGTTAGCAGTTTCTTTACAATGAAATCTCTTATTTATGTTCTAGTGACCACCTTATTGTTCTTATGTGTCTCTTAACATACGATTTGTATTTCACAGTTCATCTAGATGACTCTTAGATCGAGCCAACTGAAACGTTTATTCTCGTTTGGCGGTTTTTAACTGCAGCGAGCACGACCCTGTGGATTTTTTAGTTGAACATCTCACAGTCACCATTCTTTCTGCTGCTGAGCGGTCTATTCCGCGGTTGACTGGCCAACCTCGTCGATTTCCTGTTCACTGGTGGACAGAAGAATGTGGATGTCATTCGTGCTCGCAGACGTGCTCTTCGGATTTTCTAGCGTCGCCATACTCTGGATAACCTAATACAACATAAGAGGGCGCGTGCCAAATATAGACAAGCTATTAAGGATAGCAAAAAACACTTATGATGCCAGTTTGTATGTTCCTTTAATCGGTATACACCTTCCTGTGTCGTATGGGATAAAATGAGGGTGCGGCCGGTAAATCGACCCATCTGCCAATCGGCTGTCTCAAAACACCTGTCGAAGCTGTTGTTGATATGTTGGAAGTGGTGAATACTTTAGGTAGTGATTTTGCTCGGGTATCTAGCACAAATCATTATTCCCATGAGTTTCTTGCCGTTAACGCTCAGGTGGAACTTCATGGGTTCTCCTTTCCCTTCGGAAACATTGAAGATTACAAATGTCTTTTCACCATGGCGGAGCTAGAACATGCACTTTCCTCTTCGCGAAACTCTGTACCTGGTCAGGATGGAATCCAAGTCCAAATTTTGCATCATCTCTTTTCTGACGGCAGGGCTTTCCTGCTTGATGCCTATAATTGTGTTTGGGTTAACCGCACGCACTTTTCCAGCACAGTGGCGGGAGGCCATCATCATACCTATTTTGAAACACGGAAAGGACCGTCATCTTCCTCCCAGCTATCGTCCTATTTCCATCACCAGTTGCGCCTGCACAGTGATGGAACGCATGCTAAATGGACGGTTGGTTCTTGGTTGGCATCCCATCATTTCGTATCGCTATCGACGCACATCATGAACGGCTTACTTAAGAACTGTTAGAGTTGGGATATTTTTTAATTTTGAGAAGGCCTATACTACGTGTTGGCGAGGAGGAATATTACGTGCCCTTCACAACTGGAATGTACGTAGACGCCCACAGCTTTTCATTCAGAAGTTTATGAGAGACCGCGTTTTCATAGTAAGGTTTGGTTCTGTTTTTCCTTTTATTTTAGAGAACGGAGTGCCACAGGGTTCATATTGAGCGTGGCTCTGTTTGCTGTAGCGATTATCTCTATATTGCAATGTGTTCCTCAGGTGTCTCGTCCTGCTTAGTTGTAGACGATTTTGCCATCTTTTGTACTTCTCAGCGTACGCTGTTTTTGGAACGCTATCTGCATCAGTGTTTAGACAACTTATCTGATTGGAGTTCTCAAAACGCCTTTCGTTTCTCCCCTGAGAAGTCACTCTACGTGAACTTCTGGGCCGTAGAAGACGCTTGCCGCCTTCGCTTCGACTCGGTCCAGATGTGCATCCCTTTGCAGTAGAGGCGAGATTCCTTGGGTTGATCTTCGAGCGGAAACTTTGCTTGTCACCAGATATAACACAGCTGAGAGCGCGATGTGACCGTTCTCTCAATATTTTATGGGTATTAAATGGCAAATCTTTGGAAGCAGACCGGACAGTGTTGGTGCGTTTTTATCGTGCACTGATCCGATCCAAATTATACTGTGGATGCATGGCTTATTCTTCAGCTTGTATATCTGTGCTAAGAGGACTAGATGCTATCCATAATTAGGGCATCTTTGTGGCTGTTGGAGCCCAGTTGTCAGTCTATAAGCCGAATCTGCAGAACCTCCTCTGCGATGTTGGCGGTATGTTTCTTTTAGCTAAATATGGATGTAGACTAAGTGCTTAACTTCGCATCCAACGTTTCCCCCTTTTTTTCTGTACCGTGTTGGACGAACGCTTTCGTCGCCGCTCACTTAGTCCAAGGCCTGCAGGATTTCGTATCCGCGAGCTTCTCCGGAAACACGATATTGCACTGCCTCGCATGTTTTCAACTGGGGAGAGGGTGTACCCACCTTGATTATGTGTTACATCCTACGTTACAACCTCGGGATAGCGATGTATGGCAAATCTTCTACGCCTATGACTAGTATCCGTACTTTTTTTTTTTTATTAAAGTACAGTGGCCGCATTTATATACACAGACGATGGAAGTAGGTTCATCGACGGTGTTGGATGCGCCTTTGTTACTGGGATCGAACGCTAAACCTTCAGTAACATATCCATTTACTCTGCAGAGCTCTATGCCCTACTCCGAGCCCTTCTCTATCTTCGCCGTCAGAATCTGGATGACTGCCTTATACTGAGTGATTCTCTCACTACCCTTCAGAGTCTTCGAGAGCTCTACAGCTACCTTCCTTTCGCACAGTGTATTCAGGGTACGCTACACACTTTGCACGCGTCCGACGAATGTGGATTGCGCTTGACTACCTGGTCACGCTGGATTGCCGGGGAACAAATTAGTGGGTATGGCGGCAAAGACGGCCGCCGCGGAACCCAGTACTACATACAATGCGTAACATCTTCAGCCTTTGGACTTGTGCGGAGAGTGGTACTTTTGTGCTGGCAAGCAGAGTGATCCGCTCTCCATGGCAGCAGACTAAGAAAGGTGAAGGACCTCCTGTAAACTGGGTAACCTCCTCTCGTTTATTTCGCCGAGAGGAGGTGACTTTCACGCCCAGTATAAAATGTTACGCCGAGAACCACACAGTTAAAGAGCGTCCATAAATAAAACTCCATTTTCAATTCCTTTGGTTCGCTTACGTATCAGCCACTGTATTTTACGCACAGCTACCTGTTGAAGAAGGTCCCTGCTCGTATCCGTCCGCTGTGTAGGCAGGAATTAACGGTCTGTCATATGTTGGTAGAATGTGCTCGTTCAACACATGTACGAGCCACTCCGCAAAGACTGCATCATTTTGTTCAGAGGTCTATCACGGAACCAACGACTTTACTTCCCTTCCGAAGGAAGCCATGCTCAGGATTTCTACACCCGAAGAAATCCATCGTCCTCCGCGACGTTATTTGTATTTCTCCGTTGAGAAATTTCTTATTGTTGAAAGTTGTACTAAATCAAATTTGTGTGTAAATAAATGTTTTATTCCCTAATATGCACATACATAAAGTATATCCCGGTATAATTCCAAGAAGTGTACTTCCAAAGTTTTATTTCAACATAAAAATACACATTTCCTTAAAAAATACGTGAATAAATATTTTTATATTTTCTTCATAAGCTCATGTTTTAGTCCTTATATTTAGAAAAAGAAATAGTTTTGATAGATTCTATTTACAGTGCAAGCCTTTATCTCGTAACTCATGAGCGTGAAATGAATTCGTAAGTCAGGCCAGTTGATATCTGCTGATGCGGGGAAGTCAGGATTCTATCGCGAGATTACGTCATGGATGTTTGTTAAACTTGGTTAAGCAGTCACGTAACATACTCAGCTCAATGCTGTTGGTAATGTTTAATGTACCCTGTTGCTTTAATTGCAATCTATGTGCCGTTTAATTAGCATTGTGAATAAAATGCCAAAAAGTGAACGTTTTGGGTCAATACATACTAAGAGTTTAAAATACTTTTACCACTGATGAGAAAATACTATTTTGCCAGCCTTGTGTGAAATCTGTTAGTGCGGATCAACGTTCCCAGGTAATGTATTGTAACATTTGTCAGGAATTAAGCACATAGCAGCTGCGTCACGTACTTCGCCGAGGTATAGGAGAATCGACATCATCCTCTTCTTCAGGCACACCAAAACATGCAGAATTTTATTCAGATGTGTATTTCAGCAGACATTCCCTTTAATAAAGTGAACAACCCCTAGATCGGAAAGCTTTTACTAAATACACAAATGTAAATGCTGATGAGTCGACACTGCAGAAAAATTATCTTCCAAATTGCTATGAGGAGACATCAAGTCACATAAGATCCATTTGTGAAAATGAAAACATCTGGGTTACTATTGACGAAACTACCCATGCCAGTGGTAGAAAAATGGGAAATTTAATCGAAGGTGTGTTAAATGCCTCAACAAAAGTTCTTGCTAGCCTGTAAAGAAATGCCAGTTGCAAATCATGTAACAATAGCTAGGGTGTTTAAGTAAACCTTGTGGCTGAATGGTGTAAAATATGAAAATGTATTACTTCTGCTTACGGACTCTGCAGCATTATGAAGAAAGCTGTCCAAGGTCCAAGTGTAAGATTCCCATATATGATTCATGTAATTTCCATCGTACACGCTCAACATAGATTATGTGAAACAATCCTAACCCTTTGTCTAAATGTGGACAAGCCAGTCTCCCATGGGAAGAAGTGTTTGTAAAAGCCCCATCACGGATTTAAACTTTCAAAAATATTAATCACAAACTTCTATTGCCACCGGTAGTCAGGTGTGGTATAGGATGCAGACCATTTTGAGGCATTTGCAACAGTAGTAAATGAATTGGACAACGATGTTTCTGCAATTCAAGTTATTCATAATTTGATACATGACGCTAATTTAAACTTGGCGTTCACATTCTTCAAATGTTGATTTATTGATTCGTTCAATAAATAAACTGGAAACTTCTGTTCACTTATTCGGGAGTTAAGTTAAAGAAATATAGTTTGCTGAAAAACAAATTTGCACTATGTCAAGTCCAAAAGCAGCAATTCTAAGAAAAAACTTTCAGGCTTTGTTTGTGAAAAACTGACTACCAAAGTAGCACAAATTTTGGAAGGGAAATACATAAGTGAATTGGAAAATGTGTCTGTTAGTGATATTCCCCTCTTTAAATATGCAAGGCTAACATCATGTGACGCAGAACGTTCCTTTTCCCAATATAAGGCATTACTCAAAGACAAATAGGCAAGTCTATGTGATGCACCTTCCAGAGATGATGCATTGCAACTCCAAGGAGATGTTCAAAACTGATATTTAACTGCAAATTGGTGAGTTCCAATATTCACTTTGACTTTTTCTACACATACTATGTACATAGTGTATAGTGAAGTTGTTGTATTCCACCTTAAAATTTGATACCGAGATTTTACCGGAAATACATGTTATGAGAATCCCTGAATAAAAAAAAAAAACATGTTTAGAAAAAGGTCAGTGTGTGTGCGTGTGTCTGTATGTGTCCCTGTGAACAGCATAGCTCCAAAACGAAAAGTCCACTAAATACTAAACTTGGTATTTAAGCTTAGTATCTCCCAAGGATGCGACACGGTGCTTGGAAAAAATTTAGAAAATGTTGATTTTTTTTTCAAAAAGGCTCTAACGATTTTGATTAAAGTACAGTATATTTAAGATGTTTTCCTTCTACTTACAAGAACTCAAGTAATACGTAGGACAATTTTCCTACTAAAGTTTACCTCGGCTAGCATGAAGTAGATAGAAAATAAACTTTTCAACAACAATTTGTTACAGAGATGTAGAGAAAATTATGTGAATGGAACACATCAGATTTTTCTATGAAAGTATATGCTTTCTTAGTTTTTTTTAAAAGTATTTTTCAGTTTTAGGACATATTTTTAGGATTTTATCACTTAAAAATAAAATTGTAAAGGTTTTTAGTGCATAAAAATCCAGTTCCTAGTAATTAATACAAAACTCTGTAGAGGGTGTTTCAAAACGACAGAAAACAAAGATGTGGACCTTGTTGATCATACCGAACGAGATACGTGACTATAATTTTCATCTCTAAATGGGCAATACAAAAACTGCCATAAAATCACCATGGATTAGGCAATCGTACATAACCAAATAGCACGTATTTGGCCCACCCCAAGAGAGCTGCCGGTTGGTAGCGAAGTACCCAAACGCGTGGTGTAGCTGTGGTTTGATAGACACGCCGGCGCGGCACAGGTCACCTTAGTAATGGAGGTTACATGTGGGTTTTGTTGTGTATTTCGTATAACACGTTCTGAGATTGTTTACAACCGTTGTTCCTTCGCTGCCTAATCCCAAATGTGTGCAATTTGTAAACGCACATAATACTTTAAATAGAAGAGTTTGAAAGTTGCGACATCAAGTTTCGGACAAATCAAAGTGTAAGCTAATCGATTGCTGTCTTCGTTTGGTGCCGTTTTGAAACAGCCTGTATACTCAATGTAAATGCAAAAGGATTATTAAATAAAGAAGTAACGGGAAACTTCTTTTTTTTTCATCTTTTTTTATGTAAGCTACATGTGACTTATCTAACTTCTAGTGTGAAGGTTATACCACTATTTCTTCTGAGGCGGATTTTCCATATACATATGTCCTTATTCGATGATAATCCAGATCCTCAGCGATATCGTCATCCAGTAAGTAGCCCAGATGCTTAAACTAGGATATGGCACCCCGGCAAAAAAGTGGATATGGTGACGTAACATTTTGAAGCGCCCTGCTTGTTAAAACAGGAAAGAGGACAGAAAGTGACGTCATATAAGCACGCGGTGAAGCACGCTGAACAACCTCTAAGAGGAACGAGAGGAGAAAGAGGGACAGAAGATAATAAAGGAAGCGTTAGTGCATGGTGAAGTCATATGACAATGACTATTAGTTACTCTACTGTAAACACACTAAGGACATTATTATTTCATTGACAGCGTGCTTATAGGACTGGAAATAACAACCTCGCCTTGTTTGCATGGTTATTGCATCGATCAGTTCAAACAGTAAGGTGTACACCTCCCCTAAATCGTCCTGTGCACATCTTTCTCAACTCTTCTTGACTTTGTGCGCTGTGTTTAAATTAGCGTTTTACTCCTTAAGCGCATTTTACTTTCTCTAGCCCGTATGTAAAGTGTACACAGTGGATAGAGAAGATATTGTATTCCACTCAAAAATTCAATATCGAAATTACACCGATAATACGTTTTGAGATAACCCGAGTCCGAAAAGAGCATTTTTAGAAAAAGCTCCGTGTCTGTGTGTATGTGTTTGTGGGCGAGTGTGTGTGTGTGTGTCTGTGGACAGCATAGCTCAAAAACGAAAATACCATTAAAAACCAAACTTGGTATTCATTTTTAGTATCTTCCAAGGATGCGACACGAACATTTTCAAAGCAAAAAAAAAAAAAAAAAAAAAAAAATCCCCCCCCTATATTTGGAACAAATTTTGAAAATTTTGGTTTTTGCATTAAAGATATTTACATCACAAATAAAATGTATATTTTGAATTTTCTGGGAAAAACCCCTGAAGACATCTTTATTCTGGATGAGTTTTGCAGAACGTTTAAACCGTAAGAGATAAACAAAAACTTACTAGACCATAAATGTAGATCTCATTAAAGCACATACTTTGTCATATATGTTTTTCTTGTAGAGATGACTGATATTACTTGTTATTGGTTCCAGTTTTAACTACTTAACTTTTCTCAAACGGAACCATACAAACCGAACTTCAGCTATTTATCATAGCGAATAGCTTTTAAAATTGTTGACTATCATTTTAGCATAAGATATTCCCTCTTTTCCCTTCTACTTACTATGAAGCAAGTAATAAGGCCAATGCTGTTAATATTTATCTCTATTAACATTATGTCGATAAAAGAATAATCTTTTGCAAGAAAAGTTTGTATTTGGAACAGCTAGAGAAAGGTATGTGAATTGAACACAACAGATTTTTACTTTCTCTAGCCCTATTGTACAATGTATTTAGTGGATAGAGAAGGTAGATATTGTTTTCCACCCAAAAATTTGATACCGAGATTTCACCGGAAATAGGTATATGCTTCGAGGTCTCCTGAGTCCGAAAAAAAATTAGAAATGTGTGTGTTTGTGGACAGCATAGCTCAAAAACGAAAAGTCCGTTAAATACCAAACTTCGTACTTAAGTTTAGTATCTTCCAAGTATGCAACACGAAGATTTTCAAGAAAATCCTCCCACCAGCAACTACCCTTTACATGGAAAAACGTTAGAAAATTTTGAATTTCTCAAAAATGGCTCTAACGATTTTGATTAAAACATCGTATATTAAAGATACTTACATGGCAAAATACATTGAATTTGCTGAGAATAGCCTCTGAAGACCTCTTTATCCTGCATGAATTTTGCTAAATCTTGTATAACTGGTAAATCGTGAAGAGATAGATTAAACTTACTACACAAAATATGTAGATGTCTTTACAACACATAATTTATGTAGTATAGGCATTGTTTCTTTTTTTTTTTAATTGCTCGCCATTTCCAAGATATTTGTTGTTATTGATTTCAAATTTAAAATACTTACACCTTTCTCACACGGGAATTACTCACCTCCTCGCCATACAAACAAAGGAGTTTGGACCACATTTTCAATCAGCTTTTAAAATATTTGATTCTCGCTTTACTTATGGTACTCCCTTATTTCCCTTCTACTTACGAGTAAGCAAACAGTTAGGCAATTTCTGCTAATTGTATCTCGATTAGCATGAAGTTGAATGAAGAATAAGCTTTTTAACAATAATTTGCAACAGACGTAGAGAAAGTCATGTGAATGGAACACATCAGGTTGTTTAGAAAAATCAAAAACGAAAAGTCGGTTAAACTCTAAACTTGGCATTAAGTTCAGTATCTTCTAAGGAAGCGACACGAAGATTTTCTGAAAAATCCCCCCAGCCTAAACTACAGTTAACATGGAACATTTTCCAAATTTTTCGATTTTCTAAAAAATGCCTCTTAACAATTTTTATTAAAATGCCATATATTAAAGATGTTTCCATGGTAAATTAAATATATATCCCGAATTTCTTGGAAATAGTCCCTGAAGCACTCTTCATTCTGAATGATTTTTGCGTAACAGGTAAACCATAAGAGGTAGGCAAAAAATATTATTGCACAAAAATGTAAATCTCGTTAAAATACACAATGTATGTCTTGTACATTGTTGTAGAGCTAACTCACTGTAATTAGTTTTAAAATACTTATTTTTTTTTTAAACGGGAAACCCTCCTCCACCTTCGCCTCGCCCAATGTGTTTTTGTAATGAAGGATTCATTCTTCGCTCTACATCCGCCAACGTTCTTTTCGGCGTGAGGAGAGAAAGCAAAGGCAATAAATAATATGTCACCAAAGTTGTGCCCTATCTTAATTACATACCGTCTACTGTAAAACTTGTTGTAGGTCTTCTAGATGCTTTTTTAAAATTCTTTTATTGTGTTTAACGCGAGCTTTTACTACAAATGGCACGGCAGGCGATGATACTAATGATAAATGTAATGAAGATGGAGCAACGGTGGAATGCAATGGCGGGGGAAACCGGAGAAAACCACTTTGTGCACCACAAGTCCCACATGCGGTCGCTTGGGATCGAACCGTCTAGGTGTAGGGAGAACCAAGAAGTAAGGATTGCCCGATCGTATTCAATATATATATATATATATATATATATATATATATATATATATACACCTACAGTATATGAATTAACAAAAATCTGATGTGTTCCATCGATATGACTTTCTCTAGCTGTTCCGCAAACAAACATTTTATTCAAAAGACTAATCTTTTATATATACCATGCCAATCAAGATAAACATAAGCAGAATTGGTCTTATTACTTGTTTCCTTGCAAGTTGAAGGTGAATAAGGGAATTCACAGACCGTGTTTTTTCAGAGCGCAGTCATCTCCACGAAGCGATAGTCAAGTTCTTTAAAAGCTGGTCGGTATGTGAAACAATTGAAATACCATCATCAAGGTTTGCCAGGAGTAAACAAACGAGAAACGAGAAGAAATATGTCTTCCCGTGAGAGAAAAGTTTAAGTTACTTAAACTTGAAATCAATAATCCGAATATCTCGAAAACGGTTAACTCTACAAAAAACAGTATAAAAAATTAACTGTGTATTTTAATGAGATCTACATTTTTTTGTGTAGTAAATTTTTGACGAGTTCTTATGTTTGCCATTTATACAAAGGTCATTCAGAGTGAATAGGTCGTCAGAGGCTATTCCCAGAAAATTCAAGATATACATTTCGTTTGCCATAAAATACGTTAAACTTCCGGTATTTTAATCAAAATCGTTTGAGCCATTTTTGAGAAATTAAAAAATTTCGAAAAATATTTCATGTACAGGTTGTAGGAGATGGAGAAATTTTCTTGAAAATCTTGGTGTCGCATCCCCGGAAGATAATCAACTTAAATACCAAGTTTGGTAGTTAACCTACTTTTCGTTTTTGAGCTATGCTGCCCACAGGCACACACAGAGACACACCGGACATGTTTCTAAACATGTTTTTTTTTAATCAGGGGGTCCCAAAACATGTATTTCCAGTAAATCTCGGTATCGAATTTTTTGGTGCAATACAATAGCTTCTCTATACGTTATGTACGTAGGGCATTTAGAGGAAGTAATTTCAATGGTCCGAACCCTACATTTTACAGATAAGACTAAAAACCTCAAATGTACAGTTTCAGCGATACGGTTGGTAACACTGTGATCAGCATGCATTTCGTTTTAAAGGTAATTACGATATATATAAGCCACGCATGCGTAGAAGCATTCTTATCTGATAAATTATATCCAGGAAGCTTTACCATAATATCACTTTGAGCCTTTTACCATAAACTGGAGCTAATTTGACCGAACTTTGGAAAATATATCATTTTATAAATATATACTAGCTATATATTTTATGTTCCATTCAATGTGAAAATCGGAATTATTGCCCTCACATTACATAGAGGTGCTCAAATTTCGTTAAGTCCAGTGAGTTTTAGGACTGTGACGTTTCAATACCATGAGAACACCATGTACACCATAACCTTAAAAAACTTGCATTTCCCCAATTTCGATCCCCCCTTTTACTCGAGAGTAATTATATCTCATATTTGATACACAATATATTTGGGAATTATACCTTTCATATTTTATGCTGTATCCTACATGAAATATAATGAATGGTTACTCTCATATAGCAGAGGGGCCCAAAATAGGGAATTAAGATAATGGTGTCCATAGTGTTGAATTGCCATAGTTCCAAAATTAATAGATTTCTTTAAATTTGAGTTCTTCTTTGTAATATGAGAGCAATAAAGCCAATTTTCACACGGGATACAATATAAAACAAAATATACGCATATATAAAATTGTTTATTTTCCAAACTTGAGTCAAAGCGACCCCTTAAAGCCCATATTAGCTGCTGTTTATGTTAAAAGGTAACAATACTGACTATGGTAACACTTCCTGGCTATAATTTAGCAGATAAGAATGATTCTGAATGAGACTTGAGCACAATATTAAAATTTTAAGGTTAATTACAAAAGTGTGCAGCATTAATGTTACTACTGTAGCATTCAAAATAAAAATAAAAAAAAAAAACTGATTCACATGGATTTCTGTACTTGTTCTGCAGCAAGTTATTCGAACAAAGGCATATTCTTCCCTCTACTTCGTACTAATCGAGGTAAACATTAGGAGAATGGTTGCATTACGTAGTTCCTTCTAACCAAGAGAGAAATAAGGGAATATACAAGGCTAAAGCGATGGTCATACCTTTTGAAAGCTAGTCGCTGTGTCATTCAATTGAAATGCCACTCGCCTTGCATGGCTAGGGTGAACAAAGTGAATAACAACTTCCCATTTAATAAAAAGCTAAGTATTGGAAATTTCAAACCATTTCCTAACTGACTCGTATTTATTTATTTATTTATTTATTTCCTGCTGTCCTTTTACAGTCCTCTGTTGTTAGGGAGACATATGCATTGTTACAGAATTTACCAGAATGTAGATGGTGAAGTTTCTGGAGGAGTTGCTAGACAAAGCCTCTTCGAATGCTTCGTCGAATGTACTATGACCCAGGCAAAGTGTACATTCATGCCGGTACGGGGCCTTTTTTCTTTAAAAAATAGATTTTGTTTGTTAAAGACGCTTTTAATTGCCAGGATCAGATCAGCACCACTGGTGTGCCGAAATTTTGTCCCGCAGGGGTTCTATAGCATTTTAGTAAATCCATTGACATGGGGCTGTCGCTTTTAAGCACACTAAAAACGATCGGTTTGAACCAGCGATCTTGAGTTCAGAAGGCCAGCGCCTAACCAACTAGCAACCCAGACGGACCCGTACGGCGTAGCGTCGGCTTGCCACCGCTCCCTCGAAATTATAGCGTTAACATACACAAGCCGCACAAGCCCTGCAGTCTAGGTAATTACTGCTCCAAAAGATTCATTTCGGCAGTTTAAAGTAATTTACCCGTCTAGAACGTTCCACCTTGCATATGGCTAAAAGGTTGGACAGGTAAGTCAATAAATGAAGAACAGTTAGTTAAACTACAGAACTGACAGTGTGCAGTCAACAGCTAATAGTTGACATGTCGAGTGCAGTTCAATTGCGCCTCAGTGATTCAGTTTTAATTGTGATTCGAGTATCAGTTTTGCTTTGAGTGTCACAGCAGTGATTCGTGTAATATGGTGTGTTACATTGAGTGCCTAAGTAATAAATAAAGGCTGTTTAGTAGCACTTGCTATTCTCATTTGTTACAGTATCATATGAGTTTGTCTTCTCGAACTTCCATGCTTGAATCCTTAATTGATGGCTTATCCAACTATACCACGTATTTGGCGTGATTTACTGGACCAAAAAGATTAAAGTGGTCTAACTTTTACGAAAAAACTCAATTCTAACCAAATTAAATTTTCATTAGCTCTTAGTTTCAAGGTGGTGTGTGTGTGCTTTTTTTTTTTTTTACCTTTTAACTATTCATTAGACTGCCCAGATACTGTTTTTCCATTACTGAGATGTGTTGATGTGTTGATGTGTTCTCCGTCCTCGTCACTCAAAGCGCCATAAATTGCTCGGGGGGAGGGGACGCGTATGTAAACACAAAAGGAAGAGCTTCAGCGAGCTAGCTCTTGTATGTCCTCAGAAGTTCATTAACAGCTGGATTGTAATTTTCAGCTCTTCGATTTAAAAAAAAAATTGTGAACAACAGTTTTGAAGGCTTCCCAAGCTGTTTTCTCTTTCCCTTCAATGACCCTAATGAAGCTTTCATCTTTAAACAGTCCTCGAATTTGCGGCCCAACGTAGATTCTCTCTTTGATCTTAGCATCGCTGAGATGAGGGAATTTTGTCTTTAAATGCTCGAAAGCTTCTCCTTCTTGATTCATCGCTTTCACTAAGTTCTTCATAAGTCGCAGGTTTAAAAGTGAAGGTGGAAATAAGATGTTGTAACTGAGGCACTGAACTGGATTTGTATACAGTACCTGTGAAGATAATTAGATTCTTGCCTGTTATCTTTTATTTTTACCTCTGGAAATGTAGCATAACACTCAGAAAATTACTGAGAAATGGGAGAGCATAGGTTTCTCTAAGCATAAACAAGGATATCTGTGTGAAAAAGTTACTTCTCTAGGAACAAAATATAGTTTAGTCAGTGTTGAAAACATATATTTGTAACAAGAAAAAAAATCATATTAAAATGTTTCTCTCTCATAAAATTAATTTACGTTTTTCAAGAGAATGAGAAAAAAGTATTTGCTCTGAACATTGTATACGTTTTTCATATACAAATGATTAGAAACATTATTACTCCGATAGATTTTGTGTATAGACCAGTGGATAAATAAACTCCAAAAAATCCACAATAAACCTTTTCGATTATAAACACATTGGCAGTAAATGTGACCTTATATGTCACTCACATTGTTGTATGTAATAAATGTAATTAATAATTTAATAAGTATTTGAATTTTCAGTTTGTTTCACCAGTGGCTTCAAAACACAAAACTACTCGAACGCAAATATGGGATTACGATAACTATACATAAATAAACAAATTCACGCCTTTGGCCATTGAAAGAAAAATAGTAAGGAATATCGCATAGTTTCCTTCACTTAAAAAAATCTGATATGTTCCATTCACATAACTAGTTCTAGCTGTTCCATATACAAACTATTAGTATAAAATCATTCTTTTATATACATCATGCTAATTGAGATAAACATTAGCAGAATTGATCTTATTACTTGCTTCCTTGTAAGTAGAAGGGAAATAAGTGAATGTATTAGGCTAAAGCGATTGTCACATCCTTTAAAAGCTGGTCGCTATTGAAACAATTGAGGTTCGGTTCGCATAGCATGGTCCCGTTTGAGAAAAGTTAGATGGATTAAAACTGAAACCAATAGCAAGGAGTATCTCGAAAACGGTCAAATGTGCAAAAAAACATATATGACATAAATTATGCGTGTTATCCATATCTATATCTTTCTGTGATAAGTTTTTGTCTATTTCTTTACTGTTTAACCGTTTTGCAAAATTCTGAAAATCTTATTCAGTATAAATAGGTCTGCAGAGGCTGTTCCTAGAAAATTTAAGATGTACATTTTATTTGTGATGTAAACATCTTTAATATGTGGTACTTTAATCAAAATCGTTACAGGCATTTTTGAGAAAAACAAAATTTAAGAACAAAATGGTACTTTATGGAGGGAGGGGGGGTAATTTTCTTGAAAATCTTTGTGTCGCATCCTTAGAAGATACTAAATATAAATACCAAGTTTGATAACTGACGGTCCTTTCGAATTTGTGCTATGCAGCCCAAGGCACACACAGACAGACACACACATACACACGGATCTTTTTAAGAATGCTTTTTCCGGACTTAGTGGACCTGAAAGTATATATTTCCGGAAATATTTACATCAAGGTTTTGGTGGAATACAATATCTTCTCTAGCTACTATGTTCATTGTATATACATACGTGCTAGAGAAAGTAAAAACAATGTAAAATTTAAACTCATGGAAAAATTGTGCTATGAAACACATCACAGACTCACTTAAAGAATAAAATATTTGCACTGGAGTCTATATGATTCCATTGGCATTCTAATGCTTAAGACGACTCTAAGCCTGGATTAGAGGATTTCACGTTTACTTTCTCTAGCATGTATGTAAATACAATGTACATAATAGCTAGAAAATGTATTTTACTCCATCCAAAAATTAGGTGTAGAGATTTCTTCGGGAATATATGATTTCAGGTCCCCTGAGTACAAAAAGAGCATTTTCAGAAAAAGGTCCGCTAGAGCGCGCGTGAGTCTGTGGACTGCATGGCACAAAAATGAAAAGATCGTCAAATACCAAACTTGATATTTATGTATAGTATCCAAGGATACAACACCAAGATTTTCAATGAAATCCCCCATTGCAAACTGTACTTCACATGGACAATTTTTGAAAGTTTTGTTTTTCTCAAAAATGTCTATAACAATTTTGAATAAAATACCGTACGTAAAATTTTTTTTTACATGACAAATAAAATGTATGTTTGAATTTTCTAGGAATAGCCTTGCAGACCTCATTATTCTGGAGGAGCTTTGACGAATTTTGCGTAATGGTTAAACCGTAAGAGATAGACAGAAACATACTACATAGCAAATGTAGCTCTCGTTAAAACACATAATTTACATCATGCGCTTTTCTTGTAGAACTGGCTGTTTTCAAGATATTCCTTATTATTGGTTTCAATTTTGAACTACTTAACTTTTCTCAATTGGGACCATGCAAAGTGCACCGAACCTCAATTGTGTCACATAGCGAGCAGATTTTAAAAGATTTGACTATTGCTTTGACCTAATGTATTCCCTTATTTCCCTTTTACTTACAAGGAAGCAAGTAATAAGAACAATTGTGCTAATGTTTATCTCGATTAGCATGATGTAGATAAAAGAATAATCTTTTGTAACAATAGTTTGTATATGGAACAGCTAGACAAAGTTATGTGAGTGGAGCACATTACATTTTTTTATTATAGCACAGGTACAGTATTATATTGAGACTAGATATGTCTCTTAATTGGCAGTAGGCCTTTATTTCTCTAGTTGTTTAGATCCGCCATATTATTTTGGACTATTTTGTGCTGGAGCCATATCGTAGCTACTCTCTCATTACGAGCTTTCGGAGGTCGTTTGCAAAGTATAATGTGTAGAAAAAGTTCATAAAATCGGCTAGAAAATTGATTTATTTTCATTATAATGGACTGAGTTTTTGTTATGTATCTGTTATTGGAACACAGGTGATTAATAACATTGCAACTAGGGTTTAATGTGCAGTACGAGTATATAGTTTACCTTCTTTTTGTACTCCTTTCTGTATTTCTCTTTTTCTTTCATTCCTTTTAGGTTTGGTTAAAGCGCTATCGTAAAGTTTGGAGTCGTGTCATTTATTATAGATCAATCACAAACAAAAGAGCTTCTGAAAAAAAAAGTTCATAATAGCTATAGCGGGCTGGAAAATCCAGAATTTCCAAAATCTGGTAACGAACTAGAAATGCTTAAGAGCCACAGTATTACAGAATGCTAGGAATGGAATAGGGGGTTGTCGAACCTATGGCTCGAGGTGTCACTACTTGGCAAATGCACCCTAAATCATCATTTTTAAAAGTTTTAGAGTGTTTTATAGCCGGTGTCCGTCCGTTATAAAAGTGTTTTCCATCATTGAGAAAGTCTGACTTACAGCGATTGTGTCATATGTTTTTATGCTAGATACATGTTGTGGTCGTTCTTAATCTATATTGTAGCTACCCAGTCTTGGGTTATATATCTATATTTGTTGTTTCACAGTCTTGCGTTATACATCTATGTGTTTCTCAGCGTTATATGTGTATTGTTTTCAAGTTTAGACTCGGAGACTTATATGTGTTGTTTTTCTCTTGCTTTTGTATCTAGGTGTTGTTTCCCAGTCTTGACTTGTAGCTTTATATGTGTTTTTGTCAGTCTTGCGTTATATATATCTACGTGGAGTTTCCCAGTCCTAACTTATGGCTAAATATGTGTTGTTTTTCAGTCTGGCGTTATATATCTACGTGGTGTTTCCCAGTCTGGATTTGTAGATTTATATGTGTTTTTTTCAGTCTTGTGTTATATATTTATGTGTTGTTTCTTAACCTTGCGTTATATATATATATTGATTTTCATGTGTCCTCTATTACAGATGGCTCAACTGTCCGGGATTTGACGTGTGCAGATATGCCTTGGTGCGTTTAAAGAGCTGCAGAACTCATCGGGGCTATTTCAAGTTAAAATCAGCCAGTCCTACAATGTCGGGTTTTAACCTTAAATATCCCTGTTGAGTTCTGCAGCTCTTTAAACACACAGAGGGATATCTGCACACATAAAATACGGGGAAGTGTAATAGAGGACTTCGCAGTCTATTCACAGAAAAAGTCCTCATATGCTCTTTATTTCTCAATTAAATATTTCAAACATGATATTTTAAGCAGTCGTCTTAAACATTTTGGAGAAAACAATAAATAAGAAACTGTTGTTATCTAAAAGTTTGGAGTGGGGGAACTTCCTTAAAAATCTTCCTATTCTTGGAGGATACTGAAATTAAATTCCAAGTTTAATATTTACCCCATTTTTTCAGCAATGCGTGCGCTAACCTTTTTCTAAACAATGCTTTTATTCGGGGTACTTCGTTTTTCTGTCACCATTGTCGTTTACTTTTATGCTGTTTCTACGATTCTTACTAAGGCGTATTATCTTATCTACTTCACGCAAATTCAATTTAACGTTTGTAAAATTATCTTCAATATATATTTTGTTTCATTTCAAGGGGAGTGCAGAAAACCTAAGCGGTAGTCAAATGTTTAAAAATGCCGGCCATGAAACACCATATTATCCACCGCGAGAAACAACTGAATAGCGAACAGCATTTTTAATATGACAGAGCTAGTGAGAAATTCAAACCAAACATATTATTCCAAAAACTATCACTATGTGTAGGTTCAGAGGGGGCACTTAGCACCTCGACCCCCAATGGAGCTTTTGTGCGCACACCCCAGAGAGGGACGGTTGAGGTGAAGGAATCGCAGGAGACTAGGGGCCACAGGACAGGTCGCTGCAGACGACACAGATACGCAGAGTTCTATTAAAAGTTTTACAGGCTTGACTACCTGGCCATAGGAGGTCACTAGACGTCCCTCGAAGGTTATTCAGAGACTTCCCTATAGCAGGACCGGGGAAACACAACCCAGCAGTGAGTCTCGGAAGACTGTCATCTGGTAGGGGTGAGAATAAGATCCGGGGTGCAAGTCTGCGCTATCTATGCTACACCGACGTCTTTGAGAAAAAGGGAAACGAAATGAGAGCGGAGAGAGAAAATCCGTGGTGGAATACTCCACCAGCATTATCCTTGTTAGACCACGAAAAGCCCATGGTCATAGTGAGCGGGCTCCAGGAATCGAATCCGGGACCTCCCAAATGCGAGCCTCACACGTTACCGTGGAACCATCTCCCTCAGCAGCCTGTAATAAAGGATATTTCGGAAACGCGTGATACCACAGAGAAGTTATTCAAATTAATGTGTGTTTTTTTTTTGTTTTTTTTTTTTTAAGCTTTTGTACTTATTTTATAATTTACCTTTAAAATGCCTTTCGAATTAGAGAAGTAGCCTATTCCCAGAAAATTCAAGATATACGTTTTATTTACTACGTAAATATTATAAATTCAAAATCGTTAGAGCCATTTTTGAGAAAATAAACAATATCTAAATTTTGTCTATATCAAAGTTAGTTTTCGGGTGAGAGGATTTTCTTCATAATGTTCTCTTCAAATGTTTGGAAGGTACTGTATTAAATACCAATTGATATTTATTGAGCTTTTTGATTTCACTATTCTCACTCACACGAGAACCGCTTTCTAAGATGCTTTCTTTTAATTCAGAGATCTGAAAACAAGTATTAATGGCGAAATCTTGATTTGAAGTTTTTGGGTGGAATGGGGTACCTCTTCTACCTAATAGCATAAAAGTGTCCCATTCCCCTAAATGCAATAGCATTTTTCTCTCCATAAGGTTTCCAGCTTCAGGTCACCACATTTTGATTCCATCAAGCCAGTATCAGTTTTTATGTGAAAAATGGTGGAGAGGAAAAAAAAATAATAGTGTACATATCTTGTGTATCTATCATGTATGATATGTTTTTATTCTGAGCTTTATATATGCTCTTTTACTTTTGCAGGAACTATCAATGGTAAAACCTTGAAATCTAGTACAGAGACTGTCAGCAAATATCCTTAAATTTGAGCTAGAGTGAATCCAATCATGGTTGTCATTTAAAAGTCTAATTCATGAAAAATATGCTTGAAGAAAAAATTAATATTTGTTTTAATAATCCTAGTAGTCCCTATTACTCATATTATTCCAGATACATAAATAATTGTAGTCCGAAATAAGCAAGCGTTATGTTCACATGTTCCTGCATAGGTTTACTGCAATTGGGCCAGTCCTTTCAGAATAAAAGGAACATGAACAAAATAAAATGTAGTTTTGAGAAAAAACATTTTACTGTGGTATGGCAGGCATATAAAGGGCGCACTACCCATTAAACGTCCAATGAGAGACATAAACCATATTGCAATTATGGAAACAGGTATATCATTTTAATCAGCTAAGATTGTACAATTTTTTAAACAAAAAAGTATTTGTTTTGTCAGTTCAGAGACCTATCCTCCTCTAAGTTGCAGTTCGGGCATACTTTAGGGGAGTTTAAATACCCTGCCCATCCAGTGTGGGGGGGGGGGACAGAGGTGGTCATGTTAGGGCGAGATTTTGTCATTACCAACATAAACAACTCCATTCCATTATGAGCTACACTTTTGCATGAGGGTGTGCGTGGCAGAGAAGTTAAAAATACTCGAGTGATCATGTTTGTGCAATGTTGGTGCACTAATATTTTGGAACCTCGTATACAACTATATCTATGATATTTTTATTTTCTCTAGCACATTTATAATGTACATAGTAGCTAGAGAAATTATGGTATTCCATCCCAAAAAAAATCGATACCAAGATTTAACCAGAACTGCATGTTTTGAGAGTCCCTGAATAAAAAAAGAGCATTATAGAAAAAGGCCGTGTATGTCTGTGATCAGCATAACTCAAAAACGAAAAGCACGTCAAATATCAAAACTTGGTATTTAAGTTCAGTATATCTCAAGGATTGCGACATCACGATTTTCAAAAAAATCCCCTCTCCAAATTACCTTTTGCATGGATAAAATTTCCGATTTTTTTTTCCTCAAAAGTGGGTATAACGATTTTGATTATAATACTGTATATTAAAGATATTTACATGAAAAATAAAATGTGTATCTTGAATTTCCTGGGAATAGCCTCTTAAGCCCTCTTCATTCTGAATAACTTTTGCATAACTGGTAAGTCGCAAAAACTTATGACACATAAAATGTAGATATCATCAAAACACATAACTTATACCCTATACATTAACCATTTCGAAATATTCCTTATTGTTGGTTTCAATTTAAAATACTTTCACTTTTCTGAAGCAGGAAGTCGTCCATGTTTCTTTTCTTTTATTCCTGGCCATGAAAAGGAGCGAATTTCAATGGCAAACACAAAGTGGCAGCTTTTAAAATATCTGAATGTCGTTTTAGCCTAGTGTATTTCCTTATTTCCCTTCAACTTTTAAGGAACTAAGTAATAAAGCTATTCTGCTAATGTTTATCTCGATTAGCATGAAGTAGAAAATACCTCTTTTGTAAGAAGTTTGTTTGCAGAGCAGTTAGAAAAATTCCTGTCAATGGAACACATAAGATGTTTTTGTAATGTTTACATTCGCGTTCTAAAGTAATGGTTGTTTTTCCTAACCTAATGGGAAGTTTTCATTGTATAAGAAAAGAAAGCGCCTAAATGGTTGCACTAGAGTGAATTATTGAAAATGAAAGCGAAAGCATGTACAATGTAACATTACTTGATGTTACCGAGGGCTTTAATGATTTGTTCCTGAACAATGAAAGTCATAGATTATGGTGTAATTCATGATTTTTATCAAAGATTTTAAAAAGAAAACATTTGCATTCGTAATATGAATTGTCTTATTCACTTTACAAAGATACTAACATTTCTTATCAAAATCATAGACCAGAAAAGGGTCATATTTTCTATTACTCAGTCAATAACGTAACGCTTCTGCCTGTGGTAAACAAAAGAATGCGCTTAGACGTTTTCATCTTTTATGCAAACTAAAAAAAAAAAAGTTTTCTTTGTTTCCTTGCCCACCTTCTGCCCCCCCCCCCCACAGAATTTGCTTTGTTCCCGCCATAAAACTTGCGTGAAACACGTAAAAAAGTCTAAAGTTTGACCTCTTCAAGTTTGGAAGTCTCTAAGCTGTTTGTCTATTAAAATGTAATAGTTCAAAATATACATTAAAGCTGTGAACAATTCGCGAAATTATAATTATTGTATAATTGCTGCAATATTTTAAAACGATCCAGGAGATATGCCGCTTGAATGAAGCGATAAAATGTTGCCATTCCTTCCTGACCATACAAATTTGTCAGGGTTAATTTGATTGCTGATCCCATCCCAGCGCAACAAACACGCTCACATGACACGGGGTTTGTTGAAATTTTGCATTATGGAATCTTACAAAGAAGCGGCACATGTTTTGTGCCTGTTCTGAATTTTGCCAGAAGCATAATTGGAAGTCGTAACATAAACAATTGCAAAGCAATAATGGCAATTATTACAGTATTAACCTAATAAAAAAAACAAGCTCCTTAACTTGGTTAATACCATGTAATTGCTGTGTATCGCCAACAGTATGAGAATTAATTTGCAACGAAAAGCTTTGACATCTGTAGCAGTGAATATGAGCAGGCATTTTGGTAACTATTTGGGATCGAATACAATTTGAAAGAAAGTTCCTCTCCGTGGTAACTGCCATAGTCACTTGTTTGGGTTGTTTAATTACGCTGCAAATTGAATTTTTTGAGTGCAGAGATTTACTGAAAACTAAACACATATTCCACCATTTTCTATAAATAAGAAAGTTTCCTCTTAGACAAGCATAAACGTAGGAGTCGATGACTTATCTGTAGGACTGCTTTTTGTTCCTGCTATCATAATCTGAAACACGACATACTAGAAGGGAGAGTAACAATTCCTACTGTCACGTGTTTACTCACCGCAGGCACAGAGCAAGCCTGCTTGCTGGAGCACAAGAATATACGGGTTCTCTAGCTTAGGTGCACGAACTTGTGCCCTGATTGTCCAAACATTACAGTTTAATGTAGATATAAGTGTTTGAAAACAAAGGATAAGAGTATTCGAGGTCATATTATTGAAGTGCGTTTTCCAGATCCACAGTGTAGTTGTATATGCTCTGACCTTATGAATAAACTGCAGATTTGTACATTAAGGGTTGAACTTATGGTAGGGGAGATTGATGCAGAGAGAAAGAGAGAGAGAGAGAGAGGGAGGGAGTTGTAAGTACCCTCATTTTCGTTGGGATGTATACTATATATGTACAAAGTTTTATCTGGAGGATTTTGATTTGTATATAAGGAGTTGAAAATAAGGATTGAAAATAAGAAAGACAGGATTTTTGAAAGTTTTATTTACTAAGGTTTTAGATAGTTCTAAAGCACCAGGGTTACGGTTTTATAACAATTATATTAACATAATCCTTGATAGCGAAGTTTAGCGAAATTAGCGGGGTATTTGTTTGATATATTCATTAATTTTAAACGCTTTTAATCTTCCCCACTTATCTGATGCCATTAAAGTCTGTGCTCGTAATTAATGCCTAAATTGGATCTTATAATCATGTTCAACGAAACGGGATTAAAGCTGGGTTGCATGAACATGAACCACCATCCCAAAACCCATCGCCGTTTAGTGTCTGCGCCCGTCGGGAAGACCAGTGCTTTTGCATGGCGAAAAAAATCATCAAAATCGGTTGAGTGGTTTCCGCGCGCGCGCACACACACACACACACACACACACAAACACACACAGGCATTCGATACTGTTAGTATTGAAGATATAGGCATAGATAATTGGAGATAATCTTCAGAAGGTATATTCAGACTGGTATAAATCATGAAATATGTTGATAATAAACGATTTTGTATTCACACAGTTTATCAAAATATATTATATACTCTAAAAAGAGTAATTAATACAATCGAGGGGGACACCCCGTTCACTAAGACCTATGCAGATATGTTGTGGCTAATGCCCCCCAAGAGGATGGGATGAGGCTAAGGAACCATAGGAGGCCACAGGCCTCGGGCAGAGACAGGCCACCAGAGAAGCGGAAGTCCCTAACCTTTTCCAAGCCCAATGGCCCGTCCTTCTGCCGAGCCGCCAGAAAACGCAGGTTGTAAGGGGTACGTCGCTTGGCAGCCACCTAGTGTGATAGTGTTCACGTGACTTTCCATTGAGCATTCATCCGCGCCATCTGCCCGCACCGTCATACACCACAAACCTGGAAGCACACCGGAAAGATGAGAGGGAAACAGAATGAAGAGGAAATGATGGAAAGGAAATCGTGGTCGACAAATAACCACCAGAGCATTCGCCTGGTGATCCCGGAGAAATCATGTAAAATCCTATAAAAGAATAATAATAATAAAAAAAAAAAAAAGGTCGGAGTGGTCGGTCGCCGGGGATCGAAACTCCCCCCCCCCATATGCGAGCCACACGTTTCCGTGGCACCTCTTCGCTTGGTTTTGGTTTTCTATCAGCTATCTGAGATATTTTATTTACCGTACATGTCAGAACAAGACCCCCTGTTTTGTAGAGCTAGAGCCAGAAAAGTTATTCACCTTCCAATCTGTGAGATTAGAACATAGCTTTCCCCCCCGCCCCCGGCCCAAAAAAAACCTCATAAGTGTATTATCACAAGTAATATCACAAGATTATCAGGTTGTGATTATAATACTTACATTAGTTCTCAAATGGCAGATGACGTATTCGACCATGTTTATTTAAGGATGTTTCTTTCTTTCTTTCTTCACTGCCTTCTGAGTTATGATACGGCCGACCGTGCCTACACCCAATGTACGAATATTGATAGTAACAATAGAAATAGAGAACACTTAATTTATTTCAGTTTTTAATAACTAGTACATGAAATGGAAACAAACGTTATTTTATTTGAGGTTATTGCGCTCATCTTATACATAAGATATACAAATGATGATTATTTTCACTCCTATTTTTAACTAATACATTATGAACTGGATAAAACTTTAAGTAAACATTGTAACCGAATTAATTGAAAGTACAACTGTGGAACTGACAGTTATTAAAAGTGAAGGTTGGCTGACTGGATTGCCACCTTGCTACCAATAACCGAGATTAAACAAATGAAATCAGGTGTGACAGGATTCCAAAGAAATGAACATCAGCTGCGATAATATGCTTCGACAATATCGCTCCAGTCAGATAGATATTGCTTAATCTTGGCCATTGCATTGGGCTTTAATAGTTGAGCTAAGCTGTCACTAGAAGATGACCTGCGTTCATGGCTTCTTTTTTTGAAAACATCCATTATTTTGCCTAAAATTAATTCGAATTTGCTACAGACTTTGCTAAACAATTTGACGCTCATTTAAATTCTGGATTCCATTTTGGATTGCTTGGTTGAGCATATTATGATTTTCTTACAAAAAATCGATCTCCCTTCTCCCATTATGTGCCGTCTTTGAATCTAAGGTCATATCCATATTTCGACCTGGAAACAATAGTTCATTAGCAGTGGCGCTCGCTCACTTCACTTGGTTTATAGCGTTGAGTTTTATAGTTAGATTCTAAGCATTCAGCATTCTCTCTCTCTCTCTCTCTCTCTCTCTCTCTCTCTCTCTCTCTCTCTGTCTCTCTCTCTCACACAGCTACACACACATTTACATTCTGATTCATACCTCCAGAGAATAGGGAGAGTTTTGAATAGCCCCTGTTAAAGAAAAACACTCCTATCAGCTGGGAGGAAGCGACCCATAGAGAGGCTCACTCGCTGACCACTGGACCGGCATCACAACTATTTATGTTGTGCAGCGAATTGGAGCATGAAGGCGGACAGCATTCTTTCATAATGGTGAATTGATTGAAGGTACATTCGAGGCGTTAGTGAATAGAATATCTTTTATTTAAAAATCGTGTGCTGCCAGTTATTATTATTATTATTATTATTATTATTATTATTATTATTACTAAACTTTAGGTAAATGAGATTGTAATACAAGACTGGAGTTTATTGAAACCTACGCCGGAGAAAACCAAATAAATGAATGAAATTAAAAATCATAATTAACTGCAGTATCTTCCCAAAGTTTAGCATTTACACATTCTCATATAAATAACATATTCCTTGTTTAAAGCAAGAGTGGTAAATTATTTCAACTATAAATAATTAAAACACAGAAATATAACGGAATTTTATTTGTTTCACATTTAGATATATCTATTATTTTTACCTTTTCTAGTACGTATATGTCAGGTGGAGAAGGCATTGCATGCCACCCAAAAAACCAATACCGAGATTTCACTTGAAATACGCTTTTTAAGGACACCAAGAAGCCCAAAATAGCATTTGTAGAAAACGGTGCGTGTGTCCGTGTGTCTAACTCAAAAACGAAAAGTCCGTTAAATGCCAAACATGGTATTTAAGTTTAACATCAAGGATGGAACACGAAGATTTTCAAATAAATTCCCCACCCCAAACTACCGTTAAATGTAACATTTTAGGAAAAAGTTTATTTTTGCAAAAATGGCTAACGATTTCGATTAAAATATAATACGTTTAGGATATATTAAAGACAAATAAAATGTATGTCTTGAATTTTCTGGGAATAGCCTCTTGATGACAATTGCATAACTGGTAATAACACTCTATTGTATGGTGTTACCATTTGGCAACAAAGACAAGTCAAACTTAGGATATGTGTATTTGTGTTTTGTTGTTATTTTCATATTATATTGGCATTTGCAATAAAATAAAAGTAGTTGTAGCTGTTTATATTGTAAAAGTGTTATTTTATTTACAATTATTTATTTTTACTTTCTCTAGCTCGTATGTACAATGTACATACTGGACAGAGAAGGTAATGTATTCCACTCAAAAATTCGATGTCCAAATTTCATAGGAAATATATGTTTTGAGGTTCCCTGAGTCCGAAAATAGCATTTTTAGAAAAAGGTCCGTGAGTGTCTGTGTGTCTGTGAACAGGATAGCACAAAGTCCGTTAAATATCAAAGTAGGTATTTAATGTGTCTCCCAAGGATGCGACAGGAAGATTTTCAAGAAAATATCCCTACCACAACTACCCTTTACATGAAAATGTTTCCGAAAATTTTGATTTTCTCAAAAATGGCTCTAATGATTTTTGTTAAAATATCGTATATTATAGCTATTTACATCACAAATAATGTGTATATCTTGAGTCTTCTCAGAATAGCCGCTGAAGACCTCTTCATTCTGGTTGAACTGTGCTGAATTTTTCGTAACTGGTAAACCGTAACAGATAGACAAAAACTTACCACACAAAAATATAGATCTCGTTAAAACACATAGTTTATGTCATATACGCCATTTTTTTGCAGAACTGACCATTTTTGAGCTATTACTTGTTATTGGTTTCAGCTTAAAAATATACCTTTCCCAAACGGGACCATACAAAACGAACCTAACCTCAAATGTTTCACATAGCGACGAGCTTTTAAAGGATTTGACTATCGCTTTAGGCTAATGCATTCCCTCATTTCCCTTCTACTCAAAATGAACCAAGTAATAAGACCAATTATGCTAATATTTATCTTGATTAGCATGATTAAAATATTTGCTATTTCAGTATTAGTGTAGTGTTTCTTTTCAGAACAAAAACGAAATCAATGCAACTGCAGTAAAATTTAACCCCGTCGTCATCCCAACGTGCCATCACATCGGTTATTTTACGTGAAACTTGCCCGTCCATTACCACAGCACATTTGACACCAGTCCATTGCGTATCGCCTTAAAGGTCTAGGCTATTGGAATCACTTACGTTAAGGTGCCTGTTTTAGAGATATCGAAACCGGTTCAACAGTGAGAAGTATAGTGGAATATGTATCAACATAATGCATGCAGTAGAGGGTTAAGAGACTGATAAACACGTACTAACAAAAATGCGGATCTCATTAGAAATATAATTTATATCAAAAACATTTATATGGGGTTAACCATTTCCGAGATATGCCTTGTTATTAGTTTAAATTTGCCAGTACTTCCACTTGCTCGTACAGTTTTTCATGGCCAAGTCTCGGAAAGCAAGCGTTATGGTTGCGCAGCTATGAATTGATAGCCCCTGCACTTAGCTGAAGATAAAATCAAATCAATTGTGCCTTGAAATTGTGGTTTAAACCATTTCCAAGATGAGGGACCAAAGTACGAACATATATATCACTAGCAACGAAATGTGTTTCAACCGAGCTTAGGGAATGTAAATTTTCTGTAATAAAATTTGAGCTTTATGGTTCTGTTATCATCTTTATTGCTGTTCCTAAAGTGTAAAAATAATTATCTATGCTCGTAATTACCAAAAGGAAACTATCTGGTCTTAACACATTAGAGACATGACTCAGAGCCGTTCAAAACGTATTAGGCCCTGAAAGTTGTGTTTCATCTACGGCCATGCTATTAGAAATCGGACAAAAGAGATACACTTATGTGTTATACGCATTGTTCTCTACTAAATACTAAGTTATTTTCACTTATTCAGTTCCCACCCTATATAATAATGAAACGCAGTGACCACCTGTATCTTCTTTCTTGCTAGGCTGCGCCGTTGCCGAATTGTTAAACTTCTCGTCTCTCACCAAGGCGGGCAATCAATTCCAGGCTACCACATATGGGATGTGTGGTGGACAAAGGGGCGCAGGGGTGGGTTTTCTCCGGATTTTCCGGTTTCCCCCGCCATCGCATTCCACCGGTGCACCATCTTCATTCCATGTATATCAGTGTCATCCCCTGCAGTGCCATATGTAGTAAAAACGGGTGTTAAACGCTATCAAATATGTATTGCTTAAAACAACCCTTGCTTTTTATTTTAAGCAATAATTAGGAAGATTAGGAAAAAAAACAATTACCACTTTTTTATGTTTTATGCAACATGCTATAGTCGTAACTAATATTCGTAATAAGTTAAAATTATCGAATAAGTTCGCCAAAGCCTGCAGTAGATAATACAGTGTACGGCATTCCCGTTCCTCCGTCCTCTTTGATCGAATAGGCAACCCAAATTACATCAGGGATGGTAAAATTTCTCTACCGTTTTATCATCATATTGCTTAGCAGCATTTGCTGTGGCTTCCGTTATTTTATTTGATAGCGTTCAAATATTGCTAACTCTGCCAACGCTTACTGACAACGCATTAATATCTTACTGCGTAGTAGTAATAATAATAACAATAATAATCAGACATTTGAGGATTACCTGCTATTAGGTACAGTTGCTACAATGAAATGATGAAAGCTACCATTCTTTCCTGACCATATACGTTTATCAGGATCATTTTGACTGCAGATTCCATCCTAGTGCAACAAAATCAGATACCACCAACAAAGAAGTGGTATGGTATGGGGTTTTGCTTAATTTTTAGAAATAATGCAATAAATATGTTATGATAGATGTATTTTTAAACTGATTTGTCGTAAAATTTGGATAACTGATGTGGATATTTTTAAATATGCATCGTGTAAAGCATTTTTATTAGAAGAACTAATTCAGACAATAAAAATATTATTTAAGCAACCATGCAATTTAGAGATTTGCAACACGGTAAAAATATTACCATTAATGTGTGTTATAACTTATATAATCTTCAACAAGACATATTACACACTGCGGATTTTCCCAATTTAACAGTTGCATTACCTTCCGCCTTCCTTTCCGATTCCTACGTAAGGCTAACACCTTTTTTTTTTTCTTTTTTTTTTTAAATACAGTAGCGGAGTCTGATCGGGACTCCGGCACTGTATACCCTACTTTTATTTACCTTTTTTTACCTTGTTTTTCTGTATTATTACTGGATTGCTGTTTTCTTACTTTTACAACACACACATAAACACAAACATATAACACCCATGCCCAAGGCGGGACTCGAACCCACGATCCCCTGCGTTACGAAGCACCAAAGCGGGACGCCTTGGCGAGCGCGGCCATGGGGACCGTCACCCTGCAGCAGCAGCTGGTACCCTTAATACTCTTACTTCTTACCTTACTAGAAGTACTCAGGCCAATCATCGGAGCGCTTCCTGTCTGGGGGTTATGATCGGGTAGGATTTGGCGGGGCAGTGGTTCCCGACATCCATTGGGTAAACTGGGCAATGATGTCAGCTGTTGCCTTCCCAGGTCGAGGTCAGCTCCTGGTAGCCCTTTACACGTCATTTCTTAGCGCTGATGCTCTTCCCACTTGAGCTGCCACGGCGAAGCACCCATATACATGTGGACTCTTGTTTTTAAGGTGTCTTCAAATACTCGAGATACCCATAACTGTTTATAAATTTCGCGCTCTATAGTTTATCTTTGCTATAACTAATTTATATGTCATGATTGATGTTTAACTTTCTCTAGAAAGTATGTACATACAATGTGCATAGTAGCAAGAGAAGGTATTGAATTTCACCCAAAAACTCGATGTGGAAATTTCACCGGAAGTATATTTTGAAGTCTCCTGCGTCCGGAGCAAAGTATTTTTAGAAAAAGGTCCGTGTGTGACTGCCTGTCTGTCTGTGTGATTGTGGACAGCATAGATCCAAAACGAAATGATCGTTACACACCGAACTTGGTATTTATGTTTAGTATCTTTCAAGGATACAACACGAAGATTTCCAAAACAATCTCCCCACCACCAGCTACCCTATACATTGCAAAATTTTTGAAAATGTTTTTCTCAAAAATGGCTCTAACGATTTTGATTAAAATGCCGTGTATTAAAGATATTTCGATCACAAATAAAATGTATATTTTGAATTTTCTGGGAATAGTTTCTGAAGACCTCTTTATTCTGGATGAGATTTGCAGAATTTTGTATAAAGTTTAAACCGTAGAAAGACAAAGCTTAAAGTACAGAAAATGTAGATTTCGTTAAAACACATCATTTATGTCACACATGTTTTTCTTTTAGAGTTGGCCGTTTTTGAGATATTCCTTGTTATTGGTTTAAGTTTTAAATTACCTAACTTTTCTCACACCGAGCCATATAAAACGAACTAAACCTCAATTGTTTCACATAACGACCAGCTTATAAAATATTTTACTATCGCTTTAACATAATTTATTTCCTTTTTCCCTTCCACTTACAAGGAAGCAAGTAATAAGATCAATTCTGCTAATGTTTATTGTTTAATGTTTATTTCAGTTAGCATGTTGTAGATAAAAGAATAATCTTTTGTAAGAGAAGTTTGTATTGGAACAGCTAGAGAAAGTTATGTAAATAGTACACGTAATAAAAATATAATTAATATATAGTGTTATGGAACGTCCAGTCAATCTGAATGCTACCATTGCATAAAATAAAATGGAACGCTGCCAAGGAATTCAGGACAAAACTGTAAAATTGTTCTTAAAAGCGGCAGAAGTTTGCTCCTTTCCCCAAAGAAAGAGCCTACAATAAACCTCGGAGAAGAAAAATTTAATTACACCTTTCGCAAAGTTCAGAAAATGTACAAACCATATCTGCTTCTTTTGTAAGAGTCCATAAACGGAAATTCTCAACAAACCCAGTGTCATGCCGCTTCTTTGTTAAGAGGCTATAAATGCGGATGTGTCTTTGTTGCACTGGGATAGTACCTGCAGTCAAAATAACCCTCATAAATTAGTATGGCCAGGAAAGAATGGCAACTTCTATGACTTCATTCAAGAGACGTATCTTTTGAACCGTTTCTAAATTTTGCACAACTACATTAATGACTTATTTGTGAGAGTTTCATCTGAAACTATCCTGTTTATAAATAGCATTGAAATTCTTGAAACAATCGGTATGTTTTGATATTATAAAATGCAAGTTCTCAACGTATGACTGAGATCTTCCGCAGTGTTTTTGTCATACTTAAATCTTCACAGCTGTTAGTGGTGTATAGGGTATACAACGGAGCAGGAGGCCTCGCACACTGCGCCTCTGCGGGCACACTGCCAGAAGAAAGGGATGAAGTGAAGCAACCACAGGAGGCCACAGACCGCAGGCAGTTAGACCACAGAGACGCGCGGAAGTCTCTTAATCTGGCGCGAAAACCCGTTCCACAATTAGAGCTGCCCAGAGAGCCCTTTAGTGTCTACAGGAAATACTCTTTCCTTAAAGTAAACATCCCTCCGGCACTGCCATACGCCACAAAACTTAGAACACTGGAAGCATTAGAAGGAAACGAAAGGGAAATGAGGGAAAGGAAATCGTGTCAGGTGAAAAAATACCTCAGCATTCGCGATCCTACATGGAAAAACAACTAAAAATCCAAGGTCAGAGTGGGAGTTCGTCGGGAATCGAATCCGAAACCTTCCGAATGCGAACCTGACACGCTACTTGGTGGGTTACTGGTGATGTAGCGCAGTAATCAGCTGATTGAATGCTCTAAAAGATAGAGGTACTGACGACGGAAGAACCACCCTACACCCCTGGCCAAACACCGCAGGAACCCTCCCAGACCTTTTTGCTTCCGCCATAATACGGTGAGGCGGGAATGAGGGGGAGACACCCCAAGAGCGTCCAGATCCGGAAGTCGACCAGCGCCAGCAGGGGTGGGGTCCCGCCGACGCCTAGCACACTCTCTCACATGCCCTGGTGGCACTCCAAGGATCCCGAAGGCAGATCTTAACCGGGAGGCCCCTCCAACGATGCCAGGAAATTCAAGATATACATTTTATTTGTTACGTAAATATCTTGAATGTACGGTATTGCGATCAAAATCTTTAGAGGCATTTTTAACAAAAACATTTTTTTTTTTTTTTTTTATGTGAAGGGCAGTTTGAGGTTGGTGATTATCTTGAAAATCTTCGTGTCGCATCCCTTGAAGATATTAAACTTAAATACCAACCAAATTTGGTATTAACTGTCTTTTCGTTTTGACCTATACTGTCCACAGTCGCGCGCACACACATACACACGGACCTTTTTCAAAAAAGGTGGGTTTCTTTAGATTCGGGGACCTCAAGAAATATATTTCCGGCGAAATCTTGTGTGGAATAAAATACCATTTTAGTTACTATGTACATAATACGAGTAGAGAAAATAAAAAAGGCAATGTTCTCTAGCATAGCATTTATTAATAGCTAATGCTAATTTATTTCCTATAACGAGTCTTCTATATCAAAGTGAATATTAGATGGTATTCGTTTGTGTAATTCTGATCTTATTTATTTAGTTGTCTTTTAAACGTTTGGAATGCGCACCCCTTCTTTGTGTTTCTCTCTTGCGACCTTGTTACTTTTCGTAGACACATTTCTTCCTAACGTTTATTAGGTTTTCTTGTGACCCAGTTCCACTACTGGATTTCAAAGCAGTCGAGCGGCGAATTGCCTTTATCCGGAAACTTCCCCAGAAGGATGCTTATATGTTTACCGATCGATCCTTTGTGTTACAGAGGATTATTTGCACTCGGGGAACAAAAGAGCGAATATCTGTACTAGCCCAATAAGCCGACAATTTAGGCAGATATCGAAGGACATTATTTTCCCTAAAGTCGTTAATCTGTAGCCCTTTAGTGTGGAATGTGAAATACTGGTGTGTAAACACTCTCATACACAATCTTGGAAATTACAACGATAAATTTCGTTCTCTCCTTTTTACTTCGTTTCGTAATCGGCTTACCCTCACCGTAGTAGTAGGACTGACACTCCCCTAGGACTTTCAAGTCAATGCCTAGGCGTCAGATGCCTGTCGGGAAGCCTATGGCACGAAAAAACAGAATGGAGAACCTGTTACGAGGGGTGGGACCATAGCCAGGCATGAACATGAGGAAGTAGATGATATGAAATGTAAGCGAAATTGATGATTGGAAAGGTGATAATGGAGCAATTGGTGGAATTAATGGCGGTAGAAACCGGAGGTCCCGGAGAAAACCCGCCCAGACACCGCTTCGCGCTTGGGATCGAACCCAGGCTGACTAGATGGGAAGCGAGCGGTCTAACCACTTACCCTTGGCGCCGCCTCCTTTTTATTACAATACCTTAATTGGGGATGATCCCCTGGCTAGGTCAGTAGAGCACCTGCGTGTTGTGCGAGGCATGCCGCGTTCGATTCTCGGCTGGGGGTAGGAATTTTTCTCTAGCTCAGATTATTCCCCATCCTCTCCAGAGTTTGGAAATGTGAATATGTGTGTGTGTGAGTGATCTATTGGATAAAATTAAAGAAAATAGAAACCCAATGACATAAAACAACACCATTGCAGATAGGCAACATGTTTCACAGAAAAATACCACTGGTAAAACCATATAGTTAAAGGCGGGGTATAAATGGAACAGTAAAAACTACCTAAACTCCAAGAACGAAGTTATAACTTACTGTGCTGAAAGAAATTAAATATAATTTTGCCCAAGGCCATATCATGCTCATTATTGTGATTATTATTCTACATAGCGAGCAAGTTGACTCGATGGTGACGTTTGTAGCTCTCATTCGGGAAGTTCACGTGTCGACCACCCACTCTGTTCGTGTTTTTTTCCCCCCTTGGTTGGTAGGGGAATTCTGTGATGGTTTCCTTTCCAGTTATTTGTGTTGTTTACAATTTCTATTATGTGCTTACATCCATTTCTCCTTTTCTTGTTCAGTATGTTATGCTTATGTGGAAAGCATCTCTAATTGCACACAACAGTGTTTCGCCACTGAGTGGAACGCTTGGTTGTGTGTGCAAACAGCAAATTAGTACGGGTAGGGTGAAATGACTTGGCACGCAGAAACGTGGTCAAGAATGGCTGGCCGCGCCTATTTTAGACAATTGATTCTGTAATTCTCCTCCTCGCCACCCCTTTCTGATTTAGGAACTGAATTATGGTGGGTCTCAAATTGAAAAGTTCGTTTCGTCACTTTACCTCTGCTAAGCCAACGAAGCTCACTATGGAACAGGATGTCACCATATTCAATTAAGAATTGTTTGTTGATATGTCATAATGAGGATGATGTTGCTATTTAAGGGCGTTCAACCACTAGGTTATCAGCACCCTTACAAAACAAATCATGGCAAACATTAGAGATAAATGAATCTGGTGTGTTCCATTCACATGACTTTCTCTAGCTGTTGCATATATAAATTATTCCTACAAACCATTATTCTTTAATCCACAACGTGCTAACCGAAATAAACACTAGCCGATGTGGTCTTATTGCTTTTGTAAGTAAAAGGGAAATGAGGAAATATATTATGCTAAAGCAATAGTCAATCTTTTAAACACTGGTCGCTATGTGAAACAATTGAGGGTCGGTTCGCTTTGCATGGTCCCGTTTGAGAGGAAAAAAAAAACGAGTGTAAAATTGAACCAATAACAATGAATATTTCGAAAACGGTCAACTCTACAAGAAATACCTATATGACAAATTATGTGTTTTAATGAGATCTACATATTTTGTGTAACAAGTTTTTGTCTATCTGTTACGGTTTAACCCTAATGCAAAATTCTGCTAAACTCAATCAGAATAAAGAGCTATTTCCAGAAAATTTAAATTATACATTTTATTTGTGATGTGAATATCTTTAATATACGTTGTTTTAATGAAAATCGTAAGAACCATTTTTGGGAAAATTCACAATTTTCGTAAAATGTTTCTTGTAAAGGGTAGTTGGAGTTGGGTGGATTTTCTTGAATGTCTTGGTCTCGCATCCTTGTAGGATACAGAACTTATATACCAAGTTTGGTATTTAACCGACTTTTCGTTTATGAACTATGGTGCCCACAATCACTTAGACAGACACACACACGGACCTTTTTTTTTTTTTCTAAAAATGCGTTTTTCGGACTCAGGGTACCTTAGAACATATATTTACGTTGATATTTTTGGTGAAATACAATACATTCTCTATCCACTATGTACACTGTGCATACGGGCTAAAGAAAGTAATAAATAGAAAATAAATTGATAATAGCTAAAGTTAAATATAAAATTCAATGTGTATAAAGCTAATCGCGGCAACAGTCAGAGATAGGTGGATTTAGAAAACTATTTCAAAAATATGATACGAAAAAAGGAATAAATATTCTCAGTTGAAAGGTTACATTGGATAAGCATTTAAAAATCGTGCCTACTACTCAGTTGTCGTCCGCCAGGACCTCTGCAACACTGACCGGCAGTTGCAGAGATTCTCGTTGTCCATGAGTTCTCAGATATAATTTACTGTAATAACAGTAACTTGCATAACGTCACCTAATTTAACCGACTTGGTATAGAGTAGTTCTTGGCGTGATATATAGCGGATTTCATACAATACTTCTTCATTTGGCCCTAGTATCTTACACATAACAGCTATAAGCCCTTTTTGCTCCTCTCTCATTGCTGAGGCCCCATACATTGTGATAGAAATTAATGTGTCACAATTTAATCCAACTGCGTCAAAGGATTCCTCAATATCTGTGAGTATGTCTGCACCAATAGTCGTGTCTTGTATCAGCTCAAGGTCCAAAATGTTTTCTGTTACCCACAGAGTGATATAATCTCACCTATTATTAACTGGGCAGTATATGCAATGTCAGTTGCATCATTGAATGCAATACAAAAAGCAACAAATTCTTTACATGTTTTAATCGATTGTCTATTAGCGTCATCAGCCATAGTACTAACACACCGCGTCATCGTTCTTCTGGAAAGGCGGACTGTTTCAAACTTGCTTATCCTCGTAGGGCTCACAAGTTCTGCAATGCCCATATTGCAGTCTTTTATGAATTCTCCTTCAGAGAAAGGCTTTCCGCATCTTGCGATTTTCAACCAACGTTTTAGCTTGCCTGTAAAAGCAGCGTTATAGTTATTTTCAAGCTGAATGAATGAAAAATGCATTAAAATTGTAACCGCAATAAAATTAAATTGGATATTATATATACCACCTTTCTTTAACATAATTGTTATACCTGTAGCTGTATTATTCCCCTACTGGATCATGTTGTTTGATAAGATCCTCTAGCTTTGCTTTTCGTACTTCCTCATTAAAAGCATTACACTGGTCTTTGTGGAAAGTCTATAATGCCGTTCAATAGGGGAATTGTGCTTGCTGGTGATTATCCGACTGCACAGGAAGCACTTGGAATTAGTACCGCTTTCCAAATCCTCAATCTTTTGATTTTTTAATGTATTAGACATTGTCAAATACTGCTAACACCATTAGTGAATAAATGCAGTGCAATTGTTCTGTGACGTTCAAAAACAGTTCGGTAAACATGAGTTACCAGTCTTTTCTATCTATATACACGAGGTTGTTCCAGCTTGGCTACGCGCTAAATTCTGTCTGGACGACGGAGTTGGTTTGGCTAAGGTCGTGGGTTCAAACCCAACCCAAAGCAATGGTTTATAAGTGAGTTTAAAAGTGATAGCCGCATGCTAGTACATTTACAGGTTTATAAACGAACTCCTGCGGGACGAATTTCCGGCGCTGATATCCTGACAATTGACAGCGTTGTTAACAAACATTACGCAAAGAGCAGAGAGTTCCTCAGGAGGCGTATGCCTCCAATATGCAGTGTAACTCAGTATTCTGGGAAATTTGCCAGGGCAGAATGCAGTGAGAGCAAGCACAGTACTTGAATTATGACCTTCCCTCAGTGAGATATTGCCTATCAGGTTCCCCCTCCAGCCTGGCTCAAGGGTTTATTTTTGAGCACGCACAAGTACTCAGACTCAGACGAGTAGAACTGGAACAGCCTGATGTAAACACCATTTGAAATGTAAACAAAACAAAATACTGCTTTGTCATGCTCTCCTGCTCCTTACATTGTTAACAGGTGCTACCGACTTTGCACGGTGTAATATTGTGCTGCACTTGATTTATTTCGCACACTGCAGGTTTTGCCACCTTTGCCTAAGGGTCTTCATACAAAAGTCTGGTGTACAAGAAGCTCAACAGACATTATGTGTGAGGAAGCGATACACCAGCATATGATTTGTAGCTGGAAAGCATTAACCAAATGTATTTTTAATCGACCTTCAGTGCTAAATATAATTTAAATGTGAAACGTATTGGGAATGTTACGTAGAAAAACTGTTTAATGTTGCTTCCGAATCTTGCATTAACAAAATGCTTACTGCCTGTCTTAGAAAAAATAAATAAAGAAATAAAAACATGCAAATAGTTTTAAATGATAACTGTGAATCCCAAAGAAACGGCATTGTTTCGTGTAACGATAAAATAGTAGCTACATAGCACAACAAAGTGTACGATAAATGTTCAGCTACAAAATATTATTGTTTTACGACTGGAAAATCGACCATTTTAGTATTAGCGCATCGCTTTAATAATGAATACGATGACTTTTTTATTTTATATGTACTTACTGCATGAGAAAACACAGTGCTGACCTAAACACGCTAGATTGCTTTCATTGAAATACCTGTATGCATAATAGATTCAGCAATAGTTACAAACCAACGTGGAAGTGTAAAATGTTTCCAGGAGGGACAGTACTTCTTCTTTCGCTATTTAACCTCGTCATGTGGAGGGCTTACACCCTTACCAAGACTTATAATTCAGAGGCTCACATCAGATGCTGTTGAGGAGCAACAGACAGAATAGTCAGGATGGGTGTGATGAGTGTGAGAAAGATAGTATCACATTTCGAGGGAAATTTGAGAACTCGAAGAAAACCATCCCAGACGCCGCTTTGTCCATCATAAATAATGTTTACAGTTTACACTCGATTAAGAGAAGGTTATAATTTAATACACAATATAAATGACCAGTTGATATTTGTATACTACTGTGTCAAGAAAGTTCCGGGAATTTGCCAATAAAACACAAAAAATGAATTATTCATCCAATTTTATTTTATCGCCTTCAAAGTAGGCCCCTTCTGAATTTATACATTTATGTCAACGAATAATCTAATCATCAAAACATTTTTTGTAGGCACTTTTAGGAATCGATGTCAATTGTCGCCGCGAATTTTCCATCAAGTCTTCTATCGACTGAAAACGGGTGCCTCTAAGTGATAACTTGAGTTTTGGAAAGAGAAAAAAATAAGCAGGAGCCAGATCAGGTGAATGCGGAGGTTGTTCGATAAATTTGTTGAGCTTTTGGCCAGAAATTCGATCACAATAATAGCCTTGTGAGCTGGTGCGTTATTGTGGTGCAGAAGCCATGAGTTGTCGTTCCACAAATCTGGCCTTGTTCGCCGTATTTGTTCTCTCAACGCCGCATAACGCTCAGATAATAGTCTTTATTTACCATCTGACCTTCTGGCAAGAACTCTGTGTGCACGACACCGCGATAATCGAAAAAAAACTGTCAACATGTCCTTCAGTTTTGATCGAGTTTGACGTGCCCTTTTAGGTTTCGGTTCAGTTGGAAGGCGCCATTCGGAAGCTTATTGACTGGTTTGAGTGTCAAACTCGTAAATCCACGCTTGATATTGACATTTCGTTGATGTAGTCTGATTATTCCTTTAAGTGTCTATTTATTGATGAGGCGAATAAAATATTTATGTAGTATAATTAAGTACTTTAGATTTCCAATATACTATTCTATCATGTCCAAATATGTCTTAAAGTGGTAAATGATACTGATTATGCACATTTCAATAGTTATCATTATTAATATTGCCTATTTTGAACTATAGCTACCTATTGCGCCAAGGGGCGAAATTCAGTAGCGGACAATGTGAATTGTAAAGTCAGCTCCCTCACATTATTGTTAATTTTTATCTTTTTCGCCTTCTGCGTATGTGAGCTTTTTATTATAATTCATGTTACAAAGCACAAAACATGGAGTAGAAATCTGAGGTGATGTTCTTTGCTTTAAATATGCTTTTGTGGTACCAGGAAAAAATGTTAGCATGTGTGATAGAAAGAAGTACGACCAAGTCTTCGAGGATGGTTATAAAACGGAATTTTTATTCATTTTATATGTAAGTTTTGCACGTTTAATGCACTGAATGTTTTGCACATTCAAATCATGGTAGTGCAAAATGTATTACACTTTACTTTATAAGGGGAAGTTTTACGGATTTCTGTTACACGAAGCTGCCACGTATGGCAATGTTCGTTAGTTTTTCAGAAGGTGCTCTTATTTTAGAATAACTGTTTTACGCTTATCTGAATGCAAAGAAATTTAGAATAGGGTGTAGCAGGATTTGCGGATGGCGGGTGTATGTTGAAGTTCCACACTGTAGCTAGATCTTCGGTTGGCAGTCCTCTGCTTATCCTGTACCAGTACTGCTAACATCGTTGCTAAAACAGTTAAGTTGGTAATTTACTTTGATTGTGGATTTTTTTGCCCCCATATAATAATATTGGTGCAACTGCTTAGCAGCCGGCTCACCTATTGGCATTGTTGAGGTTAGCAGAATTTAAGGCGCTACCTTCTCCGGAAGAGTAGCCAAAATATATCACTTACAAATGTGTGCATTAATGTTTATTCTATTGTCGTCGCCCGTCGCTGTGACGGTGATACAAATTTTATAGTAAATCTGAACGTGATAAAAACATACATTGCTTTTAAATACAATTGAAGACAGTTAAATGAGTTATTTGGCAATTACATAATTATTATCTTTTTTAAGTTAAATTCTTAAAAACGAATTTATTTACAATTTATTAAACTCATGGGTTGCAGATCAAAGTCTAGCTAACAGCTGGTCCTCATATAAACCATTTTATCAATTATTTCCATTTATTTATGCCTTTTATAGCATTCCTTTTGTTAGTTAATTTATGCATCGTTTACGTATATATATGCAATGCAGTAGTATAGTACCTACCATAATACATTTTTAAATAAATTCTTTTACATCACATCTTACGTAAGGTAGTGTCTTTGATGACGTCACTTGGCATTCTCTGTTAATATGTTTCTTTCCTATTTTAAGGCTAAAAGCAATAAGTTTACACATATTTTATTAATTTTTATGTCATTTAAAGCAGTTATTATGGATTATACGTACTTGGCCAAATGCCGTGCGAGAGAACCGAGGGTCGGCGGGGAAGTGGCGACGGGGGAGACGCACCAAATGCTGGAGACTCGCTCTCAAACAAAAAGAAAAAAAAAATGTCTTGCTCATTCGCCCAAGCTCAGCAGCAAGACTCCTGTTGATCTCTTGTGTGATATTATCACAACGTTCTTGTAATGTAGGAGGGTTTAAACGATTCACTTTGTCTTTCAAAGAACTCCATAAATAGAACCACAATTAGTAAGGTCGGAGAAATGAGGATGCTACAAATGAACACCTGTAATTCTGTCATGAAACGCCTCTTTTTTTTTTAATTGAATGATTCCACATGTTGTTTCCAACAAGATTCCGCAATAAGATTACTCGTATACAACTTAGTGATACTACCATGCAAGAAATCGCAGGATTCCTGCCGCTGAGCCTAGGAATCCCTGCTGTCAACACTTTCCCGGCAACTATCTGCTCTCTCGCGCAGTGGAGAGAGGACAAAATAGGGGTTGCCTTATAATTTAATGAACCTATAGTCTAGTATATAAGCTCTCATCACTATACCTTCTGTTTATACATCTGCATTCATCGCGGCTATTATAAAACCAATTTCACTGTGACTTAAGCTTGAATTTTTAACAAGAAGACTAATTTGGGTGCATTCCTCACCACTGAGAACATTTGTATACCTCTTGTCTGATATGCACCCAAACATAGGAAATAAAAGGCAAAGTGAACGCAAAAATGCTTAAAATATGATAACTAGCTAGGTATTTCCTCAAGTGCTATTCCATTGGTTAACGCCTCTTCTCTCATTCTACCGTTCAAAGTGCTTCGGATGCACTCTCCTCCATTAATTCGGCACAGTCTTCAGAACTGAAATAAGAGTCCACAAAATGGCTTTTCATTGTTTGGTGCTTTTCTCGTTTCTGAGACTAGAGTTGTTCAGCAGAATTAATGTCCCTTTCTGTCTAGGTGACAAGAAATGGACGTAAATGGGCTCGAGGTTCTGTTGCCGCATATACCTGAGCAGGGCTTACCCAGAATGTGAAAGGCAAGTGGTTTAGGGGGGAGGGAGGTACGTTTACCTGAACAGCACTCCAACATAGGCTTTTGTAACGACTAAATGAAACTCAAGGCGAGGAAATAAGTAGCAAATGATCATATAAAAGACGAAAGCAGAGGAAAAGAAAAAGGTGTTAGTAATGTTACCGTTCTTAAGCGGCACAGAAACGGTTTTTTTTTTAATAGTTAAAAACTTACAATTGTTGATTTAAAACTGCACCATACTTTAAAGTATATATTTGCAATCCTGAATTACTCCAGGGCAGATATAAGACCTGTTTTGAACGCAATTTTAAAGTGCTGTCTAGTTAAATGGCTCTCTCAATGTCAAACTTTAAGCCATTTTTCTCAAGTTCAATTTTTGTTTGTTTGCTATTTTCCCACATTCTAAATCTATTTTCTCCAACAAAACTACGGCTAAAAGTTTGAAACGTTTCCCCAAAGCAGTGCAAAATGTATGTAATAAAAGTTCTGATCGGATCTTTTTTTTTTTTCTGTCTGGGTAGCTCAGTTGCTTAGGCGCTGGCCTTCCGAACTCAAGGTCGCGGATTCAAACCCGGCCCAAGCCGATGGTTTTTAAGTGTGCAAAATAATTTTTGATTGGGTTTCTGGTGTTAGATTAATTTTAAAAAAATTAAACAGTGTAAGCATGCGTTCTTTTATTTGATTTTGTTGTTGTTTTTTCTTTTAAAATTTTTCCACTTTGTGATATAACATACTTTTTCTCACAGTCGGTCCATTATAGAAAATTTTCAACTGGACAATTTTTGACAAGTCTATTAAGAATATAATTTAAAAAATGGTGCTTATAGCTGAATATCTGTAGGAGATTTGATTTTTATTTTAGTCAATTAAATCGAATAAATTCATGAATATATCTGGGATGAAAGCATGTGTGTAAATGAAATTTGGCATGACGCTTCTTGTGTTACTTTAATATTTTAGAAAATCACTTATGTTTTTCCCATAAATTACTTTAAATGGCTAAAATTTTAGGAATATAACACTCAACTTTTCATTTCTAAATGAACAAAATGTTATCATTTGTAACTTTATTTTAGCAGTTTCCATTTAAAAGCAATTGATTTTGTACTAAAATATAATATGCTTATATAATGTCTAATATTGTAATAACTTAATGATGTTTTCAAAGGAAAATTGTTAAATAGCGTTAAATGTGAGAAAGTAAAAATGAATTTTCTAATGGAACTGTAACTGCTTTTTTATTATTACTGTAATTACATATTACTTAAATATAAGAGAGCATTACATGAAATAACAGCATAAGTAATAAACATAATAGGCTTGTTTGAATCTACACAGGTACTGATAGATATTGTTCTGTCAAAGTGAAAAAAATCTGATGTATTGCACTCACATGTCTTTCTCTACCTGCTCTCCAAACGAACTTCTGAAGAAAGTGCAAGAGAGGGTGAGTGCAACAACAAAAGAATCTGAGAGAACAAAACGTAAAATAATTAAAGAAGGGGAAAATTGTGAGGAGCTAAGGACCTCGTTTGGAACACCCGGAAAGGTACATCATGTACCAAAATGGATATCACACATTGATGACTTTGAAAGGTGTGAATTCGGCAAAGAATTTACAAGTTTCATGTTTAGGAGAAAACCGTTCGACTGGTTTGAGTGTCAAACTCGTAAATCCACGCTTGATATTGACATTTCGTTGATGTAGTCTGATTATTCCTTTAAGTGTCTATTTATTGATGAGGCGAATAAAATATTTATGTAGTATAATTAAGTACTTTAGATTTCCAATATACTATTCTATCATGTCCAAATATGTCTTAAAGTGGTAAATGATACTGATTATGCACACTTCAATAGTTATCATTATTAATATTGCCTATGTTGAACTATAGCTACCTATTGCGCCAAGGGGCGAAATTCAGTAGCGGACGATGTGAATTGTAAAGTCAGCTCCCTCACATTATTGTTATTTTTTATCTTTTTCGCCTTCTGCGTATGTGAGCTTTTTATTATAATTCATGTTACAAAGCACAAAACATGGAGTAGAAATCTGAGGTGATGTTCTTTGCTTTAAATATGCTTTTGTGGTACCAGGAAAAAATGTTAGCATGTGTGATAGAAAGAAGTACGACCAAGTCTTCGAGGATGGTTATAAAGCGGAATTTTTATTCATTTTATATGTAAGTTTTGCACGTTTAATGCACTGAATGTTTTGCACATTCAAATCATGGTAGTGCAAAATGTATTACACTTTACTTTATAAGGGGAAGTTTTACGGATTTCTGTTACACGAAGCTGCCACGTATGGCAATGTTCGTTAGTTTTTCAGAAGGTGCTCTTATTTTAGAATAACTGTTTTACGCTTATCTGAATGCAAAGAAATTTAGAATAGGGTGTAGCAGGATTTGCGGATGGCGGGTGTATGTTGAAGTTCCACACTGTAGCTAGATCTTCGGTTGGCAATCCTCTGCTTATCCTGTACCAGTACTGCTAACATCGTTGCTAAAACAGTTAAGTTGGTAATTTACTTTGATTGTGGATTTTTTTGCCGCCATATAATAATATTGGTGCAACTGCTTAGCAGCCGGCTCACCTATTGGCATTGTTGAGGTTAGCAGAATTTAAGGCGCTACCTTCTCCGGAAGAGTAGCCAAAATATATCACTTACAAATGTGTGCATTAATGTTTATTCTATTGTCGTCGCCCGTCGCTGTGACGGTGATACAAATTTTATAGTAAATCTGAACGTGATAAAAACATACATTGCTTTTAAATACAATTGAAGACAGTTAAATGAGTTATTTGGCAATTACATAATTATTATCTTTTTTAAGTTAAATTCTTAAAAACGAATTTATTTACAATTTATTAAACTCATGGGTTGCAGATCAAAGTCTAGCTAACAGCTGGTCCTCATATAAACCATTTTATCAATTATTTCCATTTATTTATGCCTTTTATAGCATTCCTTTTGTTAGTTAATTTATGCATCGTTTACGTATATATATGCAATGCAGTAGTATAGTACCTACCATAATACATTTTTAAATAAATTCTTTTACATCACATCTTACGTAAGGTAGTGTCTTTGATGACGTCACTTGGCATTCTCTTTTAATATGTTTCTTTCCTATTTTAAGGCTAAAAGCAATAAGTTTACACATATTTTATTAATTTTTATGTCATTTAAAGCAGTTATTATGGATTATACGTACTTGGCCAAATGCCGTGTGAGGGGTAGTTAAATTATAAGGTAACCTCTCCTGTGATCTCTTCACTGCGCGAGAGAACCGATGGTCGGCGGGAAGTGGTGACGGGGGAGACGCACCAAATGCTGGAGACCTGCTCTCAAACAAAAAGAAAAAAAAATGTCTTGCTCATTCGCCCAAGCTCAGCAGCAAGACTCCTGTTGATCTCTTGTGTGATATTATCACAACGTTCTTGTAATGTAGGAGGGTTAAAACGATTCACGTTGTCTTTCAAAGAACTCCATAAATAGAACCACAATTAGTAAGGTCGGAGAAATGAGGATGCTACAAATGAACACCTGTAATTCTGTCATGAAACGCCTCTTTTTTTTTAATTGAATGATTCCACATGTTGTTTCCAACAAGATTCCGCAATAAGATTACTCGTATACAACTTAGTGATACTACCATGCAAGAAATCGCAGGATTCCTGCCGCTGAGCCTAGGAATCCCTGCTGTCAACACTTTCCCGGCAACTATCTGCTCTCTCGCGCAGTGGAGAGAGGACAAAATAGGGGTTACCTTATAATTTAATGAACCTATAGTCTAGTATATAAGCTCTCATCAGTATACCTTCTGTTTATACATCTGCATTCATCGCGGCTATTATAAAACCAATTTCACTGTGACTTAAGCTTGAATTTTTAACAAGAAGGCTAATTTGGGTGCGTTCCTCACCACTGAGAACATTTGTATACCTCTTGTCTGATATGCACCCAAACATAGGAAATAAAAGGCAAAGTGAACGCAAAAATGCTTAAAATATGATAACTAGCTAGGTATTTCCTCAAGTGCTATTCCATTGGTTAACGCCTCTTCTCTCATTCTACCGTTCAAAGTGCTTCGGATGCACTCTCCTCCATTAATTCGGCACAGTCTTCAGAACTGAAATAAGAGTCCACAAAATGGCTTTTCATTGTTTGGTGCTTTTCTCGTTTCTGAGACTAGAGTTGTTCAGCAGAATTAATGTCCCTTTCTGTCTAGGTGACAAGAAATGGACGTAAATGGGCTTGAGGTTCTGTTGCTGCATATACCTGGGCAGGGCTTACCCAGAATGTGAAAGGCAAGTGGTTTAGGGGGGAGGGAGGTACGTTTACCTGAACAGCACTCCAACATAGACTTTTGTTCCGACTAAATGAAACTCAAGGCGAGGAAATAAGTAGCAAATGATCATATAAAAGAAGAAAGCAGAGGCAAAGAAAAAGGTGTTAGTAATGTTTCCGTTCTCAAGCGGCACAGAAACGGTTTTTTTTTTTTGTTTTTTTCTTTAATAGTTGAAAACTTACGATTGTTGATTTAAAACTGCACCATACTTTAAAGTATATATTTGCAATCTTGAATTCCTCCAGGGCAGATATAAGACATGTTTTGAACGCAATTTTAAAGTGCTGCTTAGTTAAATGGCTCTCTCAATGTCAAACTTTAAGCCATTTTTCTCAAGTTCAGTTTTTGTTTGTTTGCTATTTTCCCACATTCTAAATCTATTTTCTCCAACAAAACTACGGCTAAAAGTTTGAAACGTTTCCCCAAAGCAGTGCAAAATGTATGTAATAAAAGTTCTGATCGGATCTTTTTTTTTTTCTGTCTGGGTAGCTCAGTTGCTTAGGCGCTGGCCTTCCGAACTCAAGGTCGCGGATTCAAACCCGGCCCAAGCCGATGGTTTTTAAGTGTGCAAAATAATTTTTGATTGGGTTTCTGGTGTTAGATTAATTTTAAAAAAATTAAACAGTGTAAGCATGCGTTCTTTTATTTGATTTTGTTGTTGTTTTTTCTTTTAAAATTTTTCCACTCTGTGATATAACATACTTTTTCTCACAGTCGGTCCATTATAGAAAATTTTCAACTGGACAATTTTTGACAAGTCTATTAAGAATATAATTTAAAAAATGGTGCTTGTAGCTGAATATCTGTAGGAGATTTGATTTTTATTTTAGTCAATTAAATCGAATAAATTCATGAATATATCTGGGATGAAAGCATGTGTGTAAATGAAATTTGGCATGACGCTTCTTGTGTTACTTTAATATTTTAGAAAATCACTTATGTTTTTCCCTTAAATTACTTTAAATGGCTAAAATTTTAGGAATATAACACTCAACTTTTCATTTCTAAATGAACAAAATGTTATCATTTGTAACTTTATTTTAGCAGTTTCCATTTAAAAGCAATTGATTTGTACTAAAATATAATATGCTTATATAATGTCTAATATTGTAATAACTTAATGATGTTTTCAAAGGAAAATTGTTAAATAGCGTTAAATGTGAGAAAGTAAAAATGAATTTTCTAATGGAACTGTAACTGCTTTTTTATTATTACTCTAATTACATATTACTTAAATATAAGAGAGCATTACATGAAATAAAGGCATAAGTAATAAACATAATAGGCTTGTTTGAATCTACACGGGTACTGATAGATATTGTTCTGTCAAAGTGAAAAAATCTGATGTATTGCACTCACATGTCTTTCTCTACCTGCTCTCCAAACGAACTTCTGAAGAAAGTGCAAGAGAGGGTGAGTGCAACAACAAAAGAATCTGAGAGAACAAAACGTAAAATAATTAAAGAAGGGGAAAATTGTGAGGAGCTAAGGACCTCGTTTGGAACACCCGGAAAGGTACATCATGTACCAAAATGGATATCACACATTGATGACTTTGAAAGGTGTGAATTCGGCAAAGAATTTACAAGTTTTATGTTTAGGAGAAAACCGTGCCTACTCTCAGAAGTCTGCTCCTGAAGCTTAAAGATTCTATTAACTTTAAAAGAGTAAGCACGAGTTTAAAGACTATCTTACGCGACATGTGTTTCTGATGGAAGAAAACAGGGACAAAATATTTTGCCAGAGGAAAGACATGAGATTAAAGATTTGCGCGCGTCATATTTGCGTGCCATAAAGACTTTTTTATTCTGCCGATTTGTTTTCCTGGAGGTTTTGTTTTAGTGTTTGTTTACCGCTTACCACATAACCGAGGCGGGAGCCGAACCTGCGGTTCTCTATGTGACGGAGCACCAATATCAAATACACTAGCCACAATAGCAACAAGGACCGGCTAACTCGCTTCCATGCACTATTAGTTGAGACATATCCATGCCCCAGATTTTTTTTCCTTAAATTAAAATACTTATAAAATCAAAGTACATAGTAGTACAATCTATGTCAGTGGGATATAGCCAGCTGCCAGCTTCGCTGTGAAGAAAGGTGACCGGCACAGAACTATTGTCGCTACTGTATAAGTATCTTAAAATTAAAACCAATAACAAGGAATATCTCAGAAATTGTTAGCTCCACAACAAAAACTTATAGAACAATAATTGTGTTTTTGGACGAGATCTGCAGTTTTATTTCTTTTCACGTACTTATGCGCATAGTAGCTAGAGAAGCTAGTAATTCGAACCAAAATTTCACAGGAAAAGCATGTTTTAAGGTCTCCTGAATACAAAAAGTGAAAAAGTTCCACGTGTGTGTGTGTGTGTGTGTGTGTGTGTGTGTGTGTGTAAGAGAGAGGGAGAGACACAGAGAGAGATTTTGGACAACATAGCTCATAAACGAAAAGACCGTTTAATACCAAACTTGGTAAGTTTTGTGTGGTCCAAGGATGCGACACGAAGATTTTCAAGAAAATCCCCTCACCACAAACTACCCTTTACATAGATAAATTGTTGAAAATGTTTTTCTCTTAAAGATTTTAATTAAAAACCCGAATATTAAAGATATTTACATAACCAATAAAATGTATATCTTCAAACTTCTGGGAATAGCCTCTGAAGACCACCTCATTCTGGATGAGTTTTGCTGTTAACTGTATCTACAGTCGTTAAAACACACAATTTATGTCATATGCGTGTTTTGTAGAGTTAACAATTTCCGAGATATTCCTTGTTATTGGTTTCAAATTTAACTACTTTAGCTTTTCTACAACAGGAAGTAATTTTCGTATCATCTCTCTTTTGTTTTACTCCTGGCATGCAAAGAGAACCGAACTTCAATTGTTCACATAACAACCAGCTTTCAAAATATTTGACTATCGCTTTAGCCTCATTTCCATTCATCTTAGAACGAGCAAGTAATAAGACAATGCCTACTGTTTATCTCCGTTATTACGTTGTAGATAAATGAATAATCCTTTGTAAGAATAGTTTGTTTGCAGAACAGGTAGAGAAAGTCATGTGAATGGAATACATAAGATTTTTTGTATAGTAAGTTTTTGTCTATCTCTTACGGTTTACCAGTTAAGCTAAAGTCATACATCTGAAGTCCTCTTGATTCTGCGCGGTTTTCAATAACAGACAAAATCTCACTACATAAAATATCTAAATATCTTAAAGCACACAGATTGCGTAATGTTTTCCTCCTTTTGTGGAATTCACCATTTCCGAGATATTCCGTGTTAATGCTTTGATTTTTCAAAAAGCTGTGCTTTTCTCAAAAGTCGTTATTTTTTCTCTGCAAATGGTCGTGTAAAGATAACGGAATTTCAAAGTCATCACAAAGCGACGACTAGCTGTTAAAACCATCCTTAAGCCTACTCCCCATCTCCTGTTCTCATCTACCAAGGAAATATTTCTACAAAATAGCGCCATTTTTGAGAAAACAAAATTAACGAAATATTTTCAATGTAAAGGGAAATAAAGACACATTTTTCGGTCCGCGATATTGATATGCCTGGAAGAGCACAATTTAGGAGTACGCACGCATCCGTCTCAGTAGTAATACTACTACTAATAAATACATAAATAAATAAATAAATGCTCTATTTGGCTAATTGCAAAAAAGTTAAAACAGCACAGCAGCTGTAAACTCCATCTCTTTCTGCCCATCCACACCGGGATAACAAGGGCAGAGTTAAGTCAACATGTCCTTGCTATATGCAGGACATCAGCTGCAACTATTTTATAAACGTGACTCTTCAATGGTAGGTACTCAAAAACATTAGCGCACTCTTTACGACGTCCCCAGCAAGGGAAAACATTCTCATGTCAGTACTGGCAATAGAACTTGAGTCCATTCGCACCTCAAGCAGCAGCGCTTCATGGACCGTTACTTCTACCACTGCTATGGGTGCACCTTTTCATGGGCACTAGTTTTATTGGTTAGCGAGGGTCGGGGGAAGAAGAGCTCGCTGGCCTACCTCTCTTTCCGTAGCTATCAACCAAAAAAAGTTTATTCCTTTGAGGCCTTCCGGCATTGCATTGAATACTGTAATTTCTAAGTGGAGCATAGGGCATCGTTTCGATGTTTCCTTGATCAGAAGCGAATTTCTAATTCGTGATTCGCCGCTATGGGCCATGGAGACGAGGGATTAATCCGTTGCCCACAGATGGCTCTATAGAACGAAATCACGACTTGCAGACGCGAAATGGTGGAATTTTGCCCAGAAACCTTCTTCTTTCAAAGTATGGGGTTCTTTTACGTGCAAATATACATTACACGGGACCAAAGCCTTTACTTTCCTTCCGAAAAAATCTATCCCTCTCCTCGAGGCTTGAACCTGCAATCTTGGGTTTTAGAGGCCAGGCATGGTAACCACTGCAGTACGGAGGGCGACCATTGCATTGAATAGGTCATCTATTAAACGGCGAACTAGTTGAGATATTAAATCTACAAACCGGAACATTAACGGGGTGTAGGGTGCTACATATCTCAATGTTATCGCTCACTTCTGCTTCCGAAATTGCGCGAAACTTACCGAATGACGACTAGGGGGCCCAAGAAAGGGTGCGAGCATAGTGCAGTGAGATAGAGCGTGGAGCTCTGGTTCCCTGCCACGGAATGAGCCCGGATTTCATCCCATCCTTAGGGGTGCGAATTTTGTCCCGAGTATAGAACCGGCGCTCTCTCAGCAGTGTGAAGTGAGGGGCACGATAAGCAGCGATCACAGTCAAAAAAGGCAATTTTCCTGCCGGGGGAAGTGAGATGCTAGCCACATCACCTCCCCATATCGGTTGAATGATCACCCCCTCATCCATGTACGTGTACGTGGGCATGAGAGCAGTGGTCGGAAGGCCCAGGCCCCAAGTAGGGTTGAAACGCAATGGGATTTGTTTATTTCTTTATTTACTACTACTGTTATTAATACTAATAATTCATAATAAATTCTGTTATAAAATAACACCGGGTAGGCATATACTATGGGAGGATTCTAAGTCGTCTATGACTATGTTTGCTGACTTCTCAGCAGCAATTACAGCAGGGTCACTAAGACAATCATAATCTATTTTATTTATTTAGGAGCGTATTTATATTCCTTATAATTAAAATGGTTAGAATTAGAATTACGAATATCGCGGATGGGGCCCACAGTCTTTGCGGAACATCACCGACTCTTTGTAGACCGTTGTAACAAATTATTATTAATAGGCTTATTCATCTATCTACTTCATGTTAATCGTATTAAACATTAGCAGAAACGGTCATATTACTTAGTTCCTTGTAAGCAGAAGAGAAATAAGGGAATGCACTATGCTAAACCAACAGTCAAATGTTTTAAAATGGTTGCTATGGTATTGAAATCCGTTTCTTTGCGTGGCCAGAAGTTGACATGTTTCCGCATGAGAAATGTACAAGTATTTTAAAACTGAACTATTAACAAGGAATATCTCGAAAATTGTCAACTCCACGAAACAAACTGTATATGACATAAATTGTGTGCATTAACGAGATCTACATTTTTGTGTAGTAAGCGTTTGTCTATCTCTTACGCTTTACCAACTGTGCAAAATTCAGCAAAATTCATACAGAATGAACAGGTTTTTAGAAGTTATCCCCAGAAAATTCAAGATATACATTTTATTTGTGACGGAAATTGCTTTAATATGTGGTATTTTAATCAAAATCGTGAGAGCCATTTTAAGAAAAACAAAATCTTCGAAAAGTGTTCCATGGAAAAGGTACTTTGGGGTGGGGGGATTTTCTTGAAAATCTTTCTGTCGCATTCTTGGAACATACCAAACTTAAATACCAAGTTTGGTAAAAGGAATCTAATTCATAAATTATTATAAAACACTAACGGTTAAATAAATTAGTGTATAACACGCGTGTTCAAGTAACTTATTCCGCTTTTAGGATAAAATCTTGTTTTAACTCTTTTTTTTTTCTTTGTTTTGCAGTGTTATTAATATAGCCCATTTTAACATCGATGGTCATATCGGTGGCTTTGCATTAGAAACCACTCATTGACTGTAGGTCCTTTACGTTGGGTTTTAAATCACTTTATTTTCTTCATAGACACGCATTCACACTCACATACATATTTGCAGACTTTGTGAGGCATAGGGAATGATTCTGGTGAAAGAGAAATTCCTCGCCCCAGCGAACCCGTGACCTCCGAGTGAGAAGTCAGCACATTGAATACTCAACCACGGAGGCAGTCGTTTTTAACCCTTGTATCATAAGTAGTCTACCAATTTCGATACCGAGCGACATGGCCCAGCGCATTCGGAAGGACAGGATTTGATCCTATGCAATCGCCCACTCTGTCCCATGTCTTTTTCGTGGTTTTCTTAGGTCGGTAGTCTAATCCTGGAGTGGTTTATCTTATACTACGGCTTTCCTGTCCCATCATTTCCTGTACACGTCACATTCTTGTCATCTGCTCCAGGGTTGAAGAATCAGGCGACGGTGTTCCGCGGGTTGTTGTAGTTTTGCGCTCTTTACAGCTTTCATTTTGGTGTCGTTGCCTCCCAGTCTGAACCTTCCTACGGGATCCTTCGTGTGGACTCTCCTCATAGTGCCACCAGTGGCTCAGTGCTATGCAGGAATACGCTAGGCGATGGCGGATGTGTTCTATCTGGAAACATTAACAACCCCGTCCATATGTTAACAACCCCGTCCATACGTTAACAACCCCGTCCATGCTTTCTCAATGTCATCACTGTCTTCTGGTCACCCTATGGATATCATCTTCTTCTCTCCCTCCCAGGGGCGACGAAAGTAGCAAAGGGCCACAACAGCCAACGTACGGGTCGGTGATGTTCCGCAAAGACTGTGGGCCCCATCCGCGATATTCGTAATTCTAATTCTAACCATTTTAATTATAAGGAATATAAATACGCTCCTAAATAAATAAAATAGATTATGATTGTCTTAGTGACCCTGCTGTAATTGCTGCTGAGAAGTCAGCAAACATAGTCATAGACGACTTAGAATCCTCCCATAGTATATGCCGTATTTATGTTGACAAAGATAATTTTGCTTTCACTACCGCGTACCTAATTAGGCAGAGAATGTATTGCATTCCGCCCAAAATTCAATATAGAAGTTTCGCCGGAAATGTATGTTTAGTGTTCCCCCGAATTCTCCTAAAAGATCGGTTGTGTTCCATTCATTCTGTTTGGAAAACAAACTTTTCTTACAAAATATTATTCCTTCATCTACAAAATACTTTCCTCTATATTACCAGAAATATTTTTATTATTTAGTTCCTTCTAAGTGGAAGGGAAATAAGGGAATAGACTAGAATAGAGGGGCAGTCAAATCTTTCAAGAGCTTTCACTATGCGATTGTCATTGGAAATTCAATTCTCTTTCAATGGCCAGGAGTAAAAAGAAAGGATATGAATCTGATGGGACTTCTCGTATAAGAGCAACTTAAGTGTGTGGTTTAAATTTGAAACCAATAACAGGAAATATCTCTGAAATGGTTAGCACTTCAAAAAAGTTGCATTCGTATAAATTGTGTCTTTTAAGGAGATTTATATGATCGTGTATAATTTTTGTCTAACTTTTAAGGTTTAACGGTCATACAAAGGCCATTAAAAATGTAGACGACCTCAGGGCTTATTCCCAAGAAATCCAGAGATATATTTTATTTTCTATGTAAACATCTTAATATAGTTTTAATCAAAATCGTTAAGAACCATTTTTTTGAAATAGATGAGGAATTTTTGTAAAAACCTTCGTTTCGCATACTTGGAGGATATCATACTTAAATATCAAGTTTGGTGTTTAAACGACTTTTCGTTCTTCAGTTATGCTGTCCACATACACACACTCTAACGCACACGGACCTTTTTCTGAAAAGACTTTTCTGTATTTAGGGGCTCTCAAATATGTATTTCTGGTGAAATCTGGGTTTGGAATAGAATACAACGTCCTACATCTATTATGTACATTGTATTTTTATTTTGTTATTTTAGTTCAATATTTTTCAAAGATGGGACACTAGGATTTTTAAGAAATTTCTCAAATCCCAAATTAACATTTACTAGGAAAACGTTACGGAAAAGCTCATTTCTGAAAAATGAATAACAATTTTGATTAAAACATTACACATTTAAAACATATATATGACAAATAGAAATGCATATGAATTTTCTGGGTATATGCTGCGAAGTCCTCTCTGTTCGGAAGCAATTTTCCATAACTGATATACTTCATGACAATTAAGAGATAAACAAATGTACTGTAAGACATTTAGACTCTTTATAACACACAGTTCATTCCGGAGATATCCGTTATTATTGGTTTTAATTCCTCAATAGTTGGTAATTTTAAAGTGCAGTTGTTATTCAGTTGTTTCTCGATATATTATGTAAAGAGTGTGGAGCTTCAGGACCAGCACATAGTGGCCCGCTTTTTAACATTGACTATATTTCGGTTTCCTCTATTTCCTTTATACCTTCAGTGAGGTGTGCAATAATTAACATGTAGCGTGGTGTATTGGCTAACTTCATGTACCTACCCAAGGTCGCGGGTTCAAACCATGGAGATTTTCGTGCATAAAGATCCTTAGCATGGCTTCCTTCGGAAGAGAAGAAAAGCCGTTGGTCCCGTGTACGGTACATGAAAGAAACTCAATCCTGATAAAGAAGCATCTGAGCAAAATTAAGCGGTCTTTCACGCCCAATATAGAATGGGGCGCTGAGAGCCACAAAAGTTAAAGAGCGTCCATAAATAAAACCCGATTCCTATGTCAATAACTAATATGTAGATAGAATAAACGTTTTCATAGGAACAGTTTGCAGAAAGTAATATAAAATAAACGAAAAGGTGGATGTCACATCCGATTCTTAATTTTCTTGCATACTTCGTGTAAGATTCAGAAAATTTACAAAATATATGCCTCTTCCTTGTAAGAGGCTGCAAAAGCAAATTTTCAAGAACCAGTGTCATACCGCACCTTTGTTAGAGACTTATAAGTGCGAGTGTGATTTTTGTTGTTGTTGTTGCATAGAATGGAATCTGCAGTCAAAATAACTCTCCTAAATTTGTATGGCCAGGAAAAAATCGCGAATTACATCACTTCTTTTGAGCGGAAAATTGTTTGATTGTTTTCTAAATGTTGCAGACGCTATATTAGTTCGACAAAACATTAATTAGGGAAGGCGGTACTATATCTATAAGTACTTACAATAGTAAGGAATTTGCAAAATGTGCACTTTTAACACACTGGGGAACAAATGAATCAGCATATTTTATATAAATCCATAACCCCCAGTGCTACAAAAAAACAGAAGGTAAGTAATATTTAACATTATGTATGTAATATAGTGTATATACTTGGTTGTACAGTATGAAATGCATCAAAGTGGGATACCCTATCTGTTATCGTTATTGCAATATTGCTGGACTTTCCCCCCTCTCCTCCCCTCCGTGGCCGCCCCCACTCTCTACTCTTGTGCAACTAACATGTTTAGAAAACCGGCAATAACATTTTACTGCGCCGCGATTGAAACATAAAACGCAAATAAAGTTTAAAATACACAATATTATGTCTCTATTTGCTTGCAGTGTGATATCTACCCTTAATCGTACATTCCTAAGAAAGCATATTACTTATTCTACTACGTACATATATAGTAAGTAGGGGAAGTTTTGTATTCAACCCAAAATTACATACCTTCCGAGATTTCACCAGAAATATATTTTTGGCAATCCCTTAACCCAAAAAATAAAAATTCTTAGAAAAAGGTACGTGTGCGCGCATATCTGCAAACAAATTAATCAAAAACGAAAAGTCGGTTAAATACCAAAAGATAATGAAGTTCAGAAATTTCCAAGGACGCGACATAAAGATGTTCAAGAAAATCCCCCATCCCAAGCTACCCTTTATATGAAAAACGTTTCGAAAACTTTGATTGCCTTAAAAAACTGTTTTTATTAAAATACCACATGATTAAGACATTTTTATGGAAAATAAAAGGGATATCTTGAATTTTCTAGTGCTAGGCCCTTGATGTACTCTTCACACTGTTATTTACTCGAATTTTCGTTTTTGTTTATATGTTCATATACCTGCAGATTGACCTTTTCCTATATATATTCAGGGGCCTCAAAACATATATTTCCAGTATCTAATTTTTGGATGGAATTCAATAGTTTCTGTGTTCTTGGTAGAGAGAAAGAAACTCCGAATGTTTGAGCTTATTGAAAATTCTACATTATGGATACATAAACAGCCACAATTTTCTATACTGCCCTTTATTGCTTATTTTAGACATTTTTAATGTCTTTTTGCCTGCGTATTTTGATGATTTATAATGCCTAAACTTTCAGGCTCTGGTAATTAAGATGCACTGAGACCTAAAGCGAGCTATATAATATGTTTTACAACAGATCTGCATAGTTTGATTAACTCTTGAGGACAAAACCTAACGTTTAGTACCCGAATAACGGCCACAACACTTCGGACCTTCAGTCCGCCAGTTCTAAACTTAACTACATTCTACACTAAATACAAATAATAATCATATTACCAGTTTTGAGCGTTTTAGTTAAAATTATATTAAAATTGTTTGCAAGGTTTTGCAATAAAACATTTAAAGTTTAATAGAAGCTGCACCGAGAATATTATATATACGTATTCTTAACTGTGTCAAATTACATATTTTGTTTTGACTATTTGATCAAAGTATGGTATCATGTTTGAAGGTGCCGTTCTTAAAACGAGCTCTAAATTTACATCAGTTATGGATGAACCTTTTTTTGCTCAAGCTCATGACAAAATAGTTATATATGCCACGATCCTATAATGGTAGTTATTGAAATACGAATGCAACGTCAAAAAACCTCACGAGCACATAACTTTTTCTACGACAAGTAGATATACAATAAATATATAATATTAAGATATGATGAACTCCGGAGACCGCTATGCGTATTGTACGCTTGCGTCGATAACAAATGAAATTCGATTCACGGCTATAGTTGATTTGCAAGATGGAAACTGAGGTATTTTGGCCTAGTGGTAATGATATGGAATTTAGTTCCACACCTCCTGATATAACAGAGGAGGCGAGTAATGCTATTAACAATTTACTTCCACAGAAACAAAAAAAAAAAAATCTACGAAAATAATTATATATTCTTATAATTCTTATATATAATTAAATATTCTTTGAGGTTATTGCACACGTGAGATGTTACTGTAATTTTATGGATATTAGCAGGCAGTGAAAAGCCATTAGTAGGGCAGCGCACAAGTGTGAAAATCTATATCGAAATGAAAATCTGTATCGAAATGGTATTTTTTGATACCATTTTTAACAGTAATTGAACACATTTAAGTACATGAGTATAAAATGTTTTTCATGAGTTTATGTACTTCTAGACATAAAAATACCTGGTAAATATGAAAGTTTTCAGAACACTCCTGCTGCGGAAGAAAATGCATTCTCAATCAATTTAATGGGAATTTCATCTCCATTACTCAATGGTATTCTTGCCTGAAATTCCTCATTTAGAAGTGATATGCGCTGTTGGTGTTTTCCACCCATCATGGAATGATATTCCGATGGAAAATTCTATCGACAAGTTATGAAATCCAACATATCCCCTTTAGCAAGTTGGTCCTCAAACTTAATTTAATTTTGAATCCCTTTATATGAAAACTTTAAAGCCAAGTTGGAGCACAGTAACCTCATTAGGCCATGATGGAAATGATTTTAATAATTTATTAATTTAAAGTTCAACTAATTTAAAACTTCCCGTATTAAATCATTTCAATCAGGCAGAGGAGCGTAAATAAATATCATTGCGGGTCGCAAGTGGCCCGCGGGCCACATGTTGTGTAGGCCTGTTTTAAAGTAATCAGATGAGAAATTCTTGCATAAAAAGGAATATATGTGTGTCACTTATTATTCGTACAAAATTGAAAACTATCCGAAAAGGTTCGGTTAAGTTTTACTAGACGCATAAAAAAATTACTTTTTCGCTAGCATCGCTCCTGTGCCCATCCGGGAGACCCCACCCTCCCCCTTCTGTACGTTCGAACCTCTCGTACAGGCAATGTGTAAATGCGTAAGAAACAAGAAAATATTAAAAATGTTAATTATGTTTTAATTTTTACAAGTTTTACTCTCGATTTTGAAAACATCGGATATATTAGAGAGAAAGGGGGATGGGGAGAATAGAAAGTGTAAGAAAACAACAGAGCTCTTTGAACTGAGGCTTGTGGTATATTTACAAATAAGTGGGGAGTTTAGAACAGGAACTTGTTTTCACTACTGTGTCAAAGTCTCCTCATTTATGCTAATTTTAAACCTTTTACTCATATATTTAATTCTTATTGACCAACCAGGAAAAAGCAATTTTATTACTGGTTTTAAAAAACTGTCGTGGCACATTTGTATGTATGCGCTAAAAGGGTGAAAGACTGGGGAAGTTACAGATTAGTGTGCGAGGGAATGAACAGAAGGAAACAGTCCCCATTATTAACATAAATTGATGTAACATAGTGAAACATAAATGCCTACACCTTTATGAAAATGATTCTTTGTTCTGCTAGTTAATTTCGGGGTTAAAATACATTATATGTAGTATATTTGTAGCGTGTTTGTGGAAGAGCGCGCTATGGTTTTAAATGCTGATATGGTTACAAAAGCAATTTAAAGGTGTGAACGTTATGAACTGTCGAGGTGTCGATCCAGGAAGCAGACAGATACATTGAGAAACGTGCTTCATTAAATGGCCACTCAGACGGTTTTGATTCGTGAACCCGTGTACCACAGTCTCCCTTGCTTCACCCTCAATGTGCACGAAAGCCTGCTATGGTAGGGTAGGCAAACGGATCAATACTACTATTGGCTCTAATCATTATGCCGGGATCCCACAGCCAATGGAAGCAGTTCTTGCATCAGCTTGTTGTCTCGGCAAGGGCGCGAGCTTCAAACTGGTTCCGCGGCTGCTCCAACGCCATCAGCCATTGAAGGACGCTGTCCTAGCCGCGGCCAATAGGAGAGCGCGTTCCGGAGTTGCCTGCCGTCGTGACGAATTTGCTCGTGAGACCCTTCACTGCTGGCAGCAGAGCGTTGCGCGAAGCAGTGTGTGTGTGAAACGCGGACGGGAGAGACCTGAGTTTTCAGTGGTCTTGTGAACAGCAGCTAATGGGTGGTGGTGGCGTGTGAATGCGGTGTCTTGGCACCGAGTCATGCCATCAGGTTCTTGTACGGTGTACTGGTTGACGCCGCCTCCCTCGTCTTCCGCAGCCAACTCAGCCGCCGCCGGGTCGCCTTCGTGCACGTCTCCACCGACGTCGACGTCATCCTGTGGTCAGCAGCCGTCTTCTCGTTGGTGGTGGCCGCCACCTTCCTGTTACTATTGTTTCAGTCCGCATGTCGTTAGCTTCTGGACGCTTTATCCTCCTGCCACACTTCACCTCCAGCTCTTCGCCGCTAACATGGAGACCAGGTAAATATGCCTCTTTGTCTACATTAGACGCGACTGCCTAACTCGCTCGTCAACAGGGGAACAGAAGCCATACATCTCCCCCAGCTGGCTCTTCCATTGAAGATGCGTTAAATAAGTGAGATGAAAGGACGGGATAAAGGAGGGACAGGGCCTTTGTTCGTATCGGTGTTGCCAAATCGAACGGGGCAGTGTTGCCTTGATCTGTGATACAGTGTCCAAAACAGCTGTGTTATGCCATTAGTTCTGAGTTAATTACTAACATGCAGGATCCAGTCGTATGCAGGATCCAGTCGTTTTAAGGAAGCAAACTCTATTTCCTCCCCCCGTGATTGTGCTCTGATTTCCAACTAACCGCCGACAAATGTTGGGTAGTTTCCGCCGGAAAATAACTTATGCCAAGCACTGCGCGTGCTCAATAGATTCAACACATTATTGCATCTTCCATGCCTATAAATCACAACAAAGGCTGCCCACAGATTTCTAGTAAATAAAATGTAGTTATGTTTTTTTATTATTATTATTATTATTATTTGCATAACAAACACAGAACTCTTGAGTGTAACACTACTTTAAAGCAAATGAAAACAAAGACAACTAGCTCTTAAATTCTGAACTATTCCATTGGATGAAGTGCACCATTTGTAGGCTTGTTATTGTGTGTAATTGGTTAATTTAAAGTAATTAAAATGCACTCTCTATTTCAACTTTATGAGAAAATTTTAGTTTGTATTATCCTGGGTAAACTCTGCATAAAAAGCATTTTGTACCGTAATAAAACACATGGTTTTTAAACAGTACAGCTGGGTAGCCCTGAGGTTTGGATGTTCTCTGTTTTACATAAGGGCCCTAACGCTTAACGCAATTGTTCATAATCGTAGATAAATCGTGATAAATGTGCAACATTGGGGAAAACCTTGAAAGCGTTATTTCATGAAACGAATTTCACTATACTATGAATCATACACTGTACCTGTATATTCATACTTTGGTTTTACCTGATCATGATTATTGTAGTTCTCCGAACAAGCTGCCTCATGTGGGGTAGATTCACAAAATGGAGTTTGAGAAACCCATTGTAATCACAGCTCTTGGATAGTGCGTAGACCACATGCGTGAAAGCTGAATAATAGAACGGAAATTCCAAATCGAAACTCCAACTGTAACAGCGGACATAGATTAGAACCGGTAAATTGTTTTCAGATGTTTTAAACTTTGTATGGAATTTTTTATGCTTTTAAGCGATTTTGGGAATCCCTGATGCATTGCACGCGTGCCGTAATCACGTGCCCAATAAAAACACAATTTTACAAGAAACACTTTAGTACTTCTCTAAATATCAACAGCATTGTCACTGGAGGTGTACAGCATGAACCCATTTTTATTAAAAGCAGAATTAGATTTGAAGTTATTGCAGCAACCAGGAAATAAGGTGGTCATGTAGTTACTAATACGTTTATTCTAGAGCGGTTTACGGAAGCTTAAATTTATGCACTTGTTCTAAGCGAAATGTTTTAGAAAACATACATCTATTTGACCTACATACTGACAAACCAAGTTTCAAACATCACAAAATGCTGTGACCGAATTTTAAAGAGAAAGATGTACAGAATTACCTTACTACCAACAGATTTCATGCACATTTTTTCAAGTTACAGTATATACAAAAACAAATCTTTGTTACATCCACATGTCTTTCTTTACACACTGTTGTTTATTTTTATATAGCTTCTACAAAATATTCTTACAAAAGCTTATTTCTCTAACTAGTTCATGTTAATCAGTGTTAACATTTGCAGTATTACTTCATTACAAATTTCGTTGTAGGTGCAAGAGGGATAGAGAAAACCGAATCTAATCAGCTGTTTAGAAAGAGGCACGATATCTGGACTTGAAATTCCACACTCCTTCCATGACATCGCCAGAAACAACTGAATAGCGAGTATTTTCTGAAAAAAATAACAAAATATAGAAAAATTCAAACTATTATTAATGTCTCTGAAATGACTATTGCTAAGGAAAAGATAATTGAAATAAATTGTGTTTTAAAAAGATATGGATTCTTTGTGTGAGTTTTGCCTATTTCTTAATGTTTACCAGTTATAAAAAATTAAACAAAATGTCAACTTCACTGGTTATTCCTAGAAAAATCAAAGGCTGGTAAATGTAAATTTGTTGTAAAGTGTGTTATGATGTTCAAAATGTAAAGGATGGTTTGTGTGGGCGGGATTTTCTTGAACGTCTTCGTGTTGTATTTTTGGAAAATCTTGAACGTAATTACCACGTTGGATATCTATCCGACTTTGCGTTTTTAGTTTTGTTGTTCACACTCACAAACACATGAGACACACCCACAGGGACCTGTTCCTGCAACATCACAGCTAGCATGGTTAGAATAAGTAGTTACTCGAACATCAGTTACGGTGTAAGTTTGCAGGAGTGCTACAAATCTACCCAATGGAGTGCAGCATCATGCTAGTGATATGTGTTTGAACTTCTTTACGATTTCTGTGCTGACATTTACGACACTGAACAACGCAGTAGTTGGCAACCATGAAAATAATTGCTAGTGTCTTAGAAGTTTACTGTCGTTTACTTTGTTTAATCCTACTTGTGTACCTGTTTAATGCATGTTATTCATTAAGACTCCTTTAGGATACACATACATTAATTTCAGCTTAGGTCCGCTGCATGAACAGCAAAATCCCGATTGTGAGGAAACATTCTTGAAGAATTTATCTATGTTGTTTTGTTAGTTCGCTTTTTACTTTCTCCAACGAGTACTGGTAGGTAGAGAATGTCTTGTATTCCACACAAAAATTCGATACCGAGAGGTCATTGGATACATATGTTTCCTGACCCGTGAATCTCAAAAGGAATTTTTAGAAAAAAGTCCGTAAGTGTGTGTGCAGCATAACTCAAAAACGAAAAGTCCCTTAAACACCAAACTTGGTATTTAAATTTAGTTGTGTCTGAAGAGCGACACGAAGATTTTCAGGAAAATCCCTCCCAACCAAACTACTCTTTACACGAAATTTTGGCTCTGATGAATTTGGTCAAAATAACGTATATTAAACATATTTACATGGAAAAGCATATCTATATATTGAATTTGTTAGGAATAGCCTCTGAATCCTCATCATTCAGAATGAATTTTGCAAACTACTAAGCCCTAAGAGTTGCTGCAAAATTTACACACGGTTCAAAAAGATATGATGCCTGAATGAAGTTATAATAGGTGTATTATAACACCTATTATAAGTGATAAAAGTTGCCATTCTTTCCTGACCATACACATTTATGAGGGTTATACTAACCGCAGATCCCATGCCTGTGCAACAAAAGTCACGTTCGCATTCATGATGCCTCTAACAAACAAGCGGCATGACGCGGGGTTGGTTGAAAGTTTGCGTTTATGGATTCTTACTATGAAGCGGTAATGGTTTGTACCTGTTTTGATTATTGCGAGAAGAATAGACAAAAACTTGTTATACGAAACATATAGATCTCGTTAAATCACACAATTAAATCGCATAGTTTTAGAGCTAACCATTTCCGAGATATTCCGCGTTGTTGGTTTCAAAATCTTCAATATTGGTATTTTTTCTCAAATTATAAGCTATTATTCACTTTTTCATCCTGATCGTGCAATGTGAAGCAAATTATAATTGTATCGCGTAGCAATCGGGTTTTAAACGATCTAACTATTGCTTTAGCCTAGTGTATTCCTTTATTTCCTTATAACATAGAAGGAAGTAAGTAATACAACCATTTCTGCTAATCTTTATCTCGATTAGCGTGAAGTAGAGAGAAGAATACGCTTTTATAAGAATACTTTATTGCAGATAGGCAGAGAAAATAATGTGAATGCAACACACAAGATGTTTGTTTTTTCTTGTCCCCAGGAGAGTACCGAGGTAGATTTTAAGCTGGTCATTCTGGAGACCATATCGGTGATTCGGCCATAATCTGAGTCATTTTGATGTTTTTATAATAGTTCCGATCCTTACTTTTAATTCTTAGGACTAAAGACTTTGTTTCATTAGCTGACCGTTTTCATTTCTAAGCGTAAGCTATTTTCTATCAGTTTTGCCGAATTTTTTGGTTTGGTATTTGTTAGAATTTGAGTTCGTCAAGGGTACATAAAGTCAGTTTTAGTCAACTCAAGTTGTTATTCAAGAAATGCTATGATCCTTTAGCTTAAATCAGTTATTATGGCGTTTCTTCTGTCTCTTAAAGCTTCAACACGTAACTATTTAAATATAATTGCCTGTATTTACTTCTTGTGCCTTATACCCGGCCACAATTTTTATTGCATTTTTACCCTATATACGATGCAGTTTTTAAGCAAACTTGTTCAAATTTTTACTGTAAATTCGGAAATAAGAAACTTAAGGAACGGATATACGTTTTTTTTTAATTTTAAAATTGCTCAAGATACGATATAATTAAAGGATTAAAATTATTTCTGAAACAACTAAAAGAGTGAAAAAATATCTGTATGCCAGTTTTGTGCATTACTATTTATAGGTAAACGTAGTAATTTTATTTTTTCAAAATTTCGATTTCTGCATCATGTAATTGATTAATTGGCATAAAATTCAATTTTTTGTGAATAAGTATTAAATACATGTGGATGAAGTTCAAAGGAATGTCGAATATAATTGTGATGCATAAGCATGCGACAAAATGTGAAAACATTTAGGAAAAAGCTGCTAGATTTACAAATATTATGTAGTTTGTGCCTAAAACAAGTAGCCGGTCCCCATGGCCACGCTCGCTAAAGCGTCTCGCTTTGGTGCTTCTTGGGCAGGGAATCGTGGGTACGAGTCCCGCCTTGGGCATGGATGTTATATGTTTGTGCAATGTGTATATGTTTGTAAAAGAAACAGTAAAACCAGTAAACCAGTAATCAGTAAAACCTACGGGGGGAAATGTAAATAGGGATACAGTACCGGAGTCCTGATCAGACTCCGTTACTGTTTTAAATAAAAAAAAAAAAAAACGGTGGGCGTAAACTCCATTTTAAGCCAATTCGCTCCTCGTAGTTTTCCATAATATAGGCAACATGCTATCTCACAGCGTTTGGAATAAAGACACACTCGATTAGCAATGCGAATCAAAACTTATGGACGATTTAATCGTAGAATAAAAACATGACGGTTAGCACACTCATACCTTTTTATAGCTAATGAATAATATTATATAATCCCAAGTATATCATACGTCAGTAGATAGAAAAACAATTAAGACAGCATTTATGATATTCTAGAACCCGATGCAATTAAAATGAAATTTATTTGAAATATGTAAAGAAGGCAATGGCAGAAATTAAATTCAACTACTTTTGCGCCGAAAACATTTCCATACAATCTCAGACTTCACGTTTCAAACCTCACTGTAAAGTCACGCCGAGTGAATATCCCGGTGTGTAGCTGATAAAAACAGTTCAAATATACACCTTACAATACATGCAATTCACATTTCTTATGTAGAATCTAACCAATCGTAAATAAGTATAAGGTTAAATAAACACTGAGAACATTTTCCCGAATGAATAACTTTTTGAAGAAGGAGAACGTACGCAAGCAACTGTGACAAGCACTGTTATATTTCTATACTTTCTATAAGCTTTAGAATTCTAGTGCTTACTTTTTACTTTGGAAAAGCGTCTTAAAGGAAATACTGCAAGCTCCACACCTACTTTCTGTGACAAGCATTACTTCTCCTCTGCACCCGCCAAGAATCCTCTCCGTACTCATTTGTTGAAACGCTCGACAAGAAATGGTGGCAATTGAAGACCGTAGAAACATTTGGAATGCAAACATCTTGATGGAAGTATGATACATTTTTTTAGGTATAAATGCTGCAGGAGAATAATCAATATGTGCTTAATTAACCTACTAAATATAGGTGACAATGCGAAAAATAAGGTATGAAATCAACTTCTTAAATTCATTTAATTAATATATTTTTGACTAAAGAAAAGCTTTTAAAATAATGTGTACTTTTTTGTGCAATATATCTTTATCTATTTCTTTCTATTTACCAGCTGTCTATGAAAAAAAATCCTTCCAAATAAAGAGTACTTCAAAGCCTATTCTCTAAAATTTTAAGATATGAATTTTATTTGACATGTAAATATCTAAAATCTGTGGTATTTTAATCACAATGTGAGTTATTTTTGAGAAAACCGAACATTTCGAAAAGTTTACACCTAAAGAGTTTTTTACGGTGGGGGATGCTGTTGAAAATATTTCTGTTATATCTTTCGTAGATACTGAACTTGGTGTTTATATAACTTTTGTTTTTGAGTTATGTTGTCTACAGCCATAAACACATATACGCGCAGGTGGGCAAACTTTTTTCTTTTTTTATTCAGCATATAAGCCATTGCATACGTAAATTTATTTCCTTTCAAATCTCGACATCGAATTGTGGATGAAATACAATACTTTCCACTAATGATAGAGAATGTGAAACTAAAATGGCTGAAGAAAAATTGTACACGTCGGTTGTTTATATAGGCAGTTACTCTCATTTTCGTTTTTGTAATTCATTTTCATTTTGGTGGCACAAAGTCTTTTATGTTCGAGTTCGGTTATATTTATAATGCGTTCAATAATAATGTGAAGATGACGTGAAAATTCGTCCCAGAGCCTGATTCTGTCCAATATTTGAATTCTTAAAACATGTTAGCCCCCTATATAACATAGAGATAGTTAATCTTTTGAACTGGTCTAGGATTCACATGCGCAAATCATAAGGTAGCATAAAGGATTTCGTACCAGCACGCTTTTTCTTAGCACTTAAAATTACTTTTTCAGGAACTGTGGATAAAAACACACTGTGTAGCAAATATTGCGTGTTCTTTCGTTAATCATTTCTGAACTGAAATTTATCACTAAGTTACTGGCAAAACCAAGGTAGTATACGACTTCTGGATCTTTGTCTCCACCCTCAAAGGACACCAATGGTAGAGCACAGTGAGGGAAGGTCGATTTTAGCACTATCTGGAACATCTAGTTTCTTTGACAAAGAGCTTCATCAGTGGCTAGTTGTGGGCATAAAATCTTCGTCTTCGTCAACCCGACTGGCCTCTAATACCGAAGTCGCAGGCATTGGAATTTCCTCGAATCAGCAGTTCTATTGTGGAATACATCCTGAACAGATAAATACATGAAAGCTCAATAAAATGAGTAGAAAAGCTGTATTTTTAATCCACATCTCTATTTTTACTCTCTCTCTCTCTCTCCCTCTCCAAGTACTATGTACACACTGTATAGAGGAAGTATTGTATTCTACCCAAAAATTCGATACCGAGATTTCACCGAAAGTATGTGTTTTGAGGTCCCCTTTGTCAAAAAAAACATTTTTAGAAAAAGGTCCGTGTGTCTGTGGACAGCATAGCTCAAAACCTGAAACACCATTAAATACCAAACTTGACATTTAAGTTTGGTATCTTCCAAGGATGCGAAACGAAGATTTTCAAGAAAATCCCCAACCACAAGCTATCCTGTACATGGAACAAATTTAAAAAAAAAAAAAAAAAAAAAAGAATTCTCAAAAATGGCTCTACGGATTTTGATTAAAATACGGAATATTAAAACAATTTACAATACAAGTAAAATGTATATTTTTCATTTTCTGGGAATAGTTTCTGAAGACCTGTTCATTCTGGATAAATTTCGCTGAATTTTGCATAACCGGTAAACCTTAAGAGATACACAAATACATACTACACAAGAAATGTAGATCTCGTTAAAACACAATTTATGTCCTATACATTTTTGTTGTTGGACAAACCGTTCCAATGCATTGCTTGTTATTGGTTTCAATTTTAAATTATGCATCTTCTCAAACGGGGTCACCCTTTTTTTATATCTTCCCATTTTTTCTAGAAATGCAAAGCGAAACAAACTTCAAATGTTCACATATCGATCGGCTTTTAACAGATTTGACCATCGTTTTATCCTGCTGTATTCCCTTATTTCCTTTCTGCTTATAAGGAACTAAGTGTAAGACCAAATGTCTTAATGTTTATTTCATTTAGCATGATGTAAATAGAAGAATAATATTTTGTAAGAATAGTTTGTTTACAGAACAGATAGAGAAAGTCATGTGAATGCAACACATCAGATTTTTTACAATTTAGTGTTAGCATGAACTCGTTAGGCTTCCAAGACCATTAATTTTTGTGGAAATTTTCAACAAGATATTTGCAACAAATAAACTGTACTTATAACTTGAACTTCCTGAGAATAGCCTGTGAAGTCCTCTTTATTCTGAAGATATTTTGTATAGCCTTATATAACTGGTAAATGTTAAGCGTTAGATGAACTCCTACTACACAAAAATGTAGATTTCTTTAAAACATACTATTTATTCCATAAGTCATTTCGGAGATAAATTGTTAATGGTTTGAATTCAATTCTTTTAGTCATTTCGATGTTCAGTTCTTCTCGCGATTGTATGGAAACTGTATGGAATTTTAATTCCAGTATATAGCACCCAGTTCTTAAATATTAGTCTCCATATCCTTTATATCTATAATAAAATGTGTGATTTAGATATATCTGTAAAGGATTGGATTTAGTAGGTGGAAAAATAAATTTCGTTGGAATAGCCAACCGGACCGACAGGAATGTGATGTGCATATATAAATATTTAAACCAATTCGATTTAAAAATCAACAGCTCTGATAGATGGTAACCTTAGTTATTACCGTGCTACTCAAAAGGTTAACATTCGGCGTTAAGACGTGTTTTACTCCACGCGTACTCCACGTCATTTTGTCATTTGTGATTTCTATTGTCTGAAGTGAAACGCTCATTGGTGCACTGCAAAACGTCGGCGATTTCCCAGAATAACCAGTGCTTTATCTCAGAGGTTTGTATGAACAAAGATAAAGCCCAAGTTAACCTTTTGAATAGCACGGTAATAATAGTGCATGCAGTATTATTAGGCTTTTTAAACGAGGCGAATGTAATAGCATTAATTTCACATGTGCACTTTATGTTAATCAAAATTTAAAGGCTTTCTGTTAACTCGAAAGGTTTCCTTTATGCGTTTTACGTTTCTTAGTGCTTTGCTCTTGCACAAACGGATTATTTTTTTTTTTTTTTTTTTTTTTTTTTTTACATTGAACGCTAAGCGCTTGCTTGCGAAAGGCAAACAAAGTAACGAGAGGAGCTCGTATGTCAAGGTAACTCGACTAAATTGCTGTCAACGAATTAAAAAGCCTTATTAATTATTTTTTAGCTTATTCCGCTGCCTGACGTAAACGTGTATTCTTTATTAATGGGTCATCAACGTCAAATATTTTCGTAAAGCTTATGAAGGGTGAATTGCATTTGGATCAGAAGAATTTGAAGCTATCCCGAAGTTCGTCCTTGGGGTTGCAAAAACTTATTTTAAAATTCTCGTGCATTTCTTTTCAATCTATTCTTGTAGAATAAAACAATTCCTATGAACGCTTATTTTTGTATCAGAAATAACTGTATTACACATTTACTAAGGGAGTAGTGATAGTCCGATGATTATGAATTGGACAGTAGAGGCTAACCTTAAAATTCCATTCTCTTTCCAAGCAATCGGGAGAAACAGCTGAAAATCGACAGAACTTTTGGAAAAATGGAATCAAACAATTCGAAAAGTAATAGTGGATATTTCGGAACTTTCTCACGCGTGCTATAAAGATATTTAATTTTCTGTGTAGTACGTTTTCGCCTATCCCATAATGTACACCAGTTTTAAAAATCTGATGTGTACCATTCACATGACTTTCTCCATATCCCTGCAACAAATAATTCTTAAAAAGCTTATACTTCTATTTACTTTATGCTAATCAGAAAAAAAATAGCAGAAATAGTCTTATTACTCGCTTCCTTGTAAGTAGAAGCGAAATAAGGGACAACCGTAGGTTAAAGTGATAGTCAAAATTTGGTTGCTATGTCAATGAAGTTCCTTTGTTCATATGGATAGGAGTTGAAAGTTCCTGTATGAGAAAAGTATGTTTTTCATAGCAGAAACCAAAAATAAGGAATGTCAGAAAACGACGAACTCCACGAAAAAAATGTATATTACATAAATTGTGTTTTAAAGTGCTCTACATTTTTTGTGTAGTAAGTTTTTGTCCATCTCTTACGGTTTAGCAGTCATTCAAAATTAAATAAAATTCATCCAGAATAAACTACTCTTCAGAGGCTATTCCCAGAAAATTCAAGATATACATTTCATGTGCCAGGTAAATGTGTTTAATATCCGAAATTTTAATCAAAATCGTTAGAGCCATTTTTGAGAAAATCAAAATTTTCGAAAAAAGTTCCATGTAAAGGGTAGTCGGGGGTGGGGGGATTTTTCTCAAAATATTCGTGTCGCATCGTTCGATTCCCGGTTGGGACGGGGAACTTTTCTTTAACCAGAATTATTCCCTTTCCCCGAAAGAGTCTGGAAGTATGAATGTGAGAGTGAATATATGTGTGTGTATGTGTATGTGTGTAAGTAAAATAACCTACAGACGAGTTGTTTCCAATGCAAAGCCCCCGATATTACCTTAGATGTTAAATGAAACAATTACAAAAAAAAACAAAAAAAAAACACTTGACCCCCCCCCCCCCCCAATACTGTGTTCCTCTTTAAGAAGGAAAAGGGCCAACATTTGCAGTCTTATCGGAAATTGTGTTATGGGGACAATGATTTGAGAAAACAGCCTGCTGGACGCCTCTCCAGTGGAACCTTGGAGCCAGAGAGACAGCTCTGGCACATATTTACAAAGGGACCTTACCTTCGCTGTTCTTTCAGGTAAAGTGTTCCCCAGGTATAACATTTCATGAAGTTTCTTTTCTCCCCTCCTCTTCTTTTCTTTCCGGGTATAGCATTCAACTCCTCAGATTCAAAGATTACATACATCCCAACAGAACTGAGTCCCTTCTATTGTTCTCACAATACATCATTTTCTCTTGCTTTCCCCCTACCCCTCAAGATGGAAAAGCAACCATTCTGTTGTACTAATTATTGCTCTCCAAAGACATTATCACAGGTTCAACTAACAATTATTTCAATTTCTTTTAATTTACAGCTAAGGATAGATAAGATAGTAGCATTTCAATTTAAAAAAATCTGATGTGTTCCGTTTACTAGCCTTTCTTTACAAACAAGCTTTCCTTACAAAAGAGTACTTTTTATCTATGTCATGCTAATCGAGATATACATTAGCAGAAATTATCCTATTATAGCCTCCTGGTAAGTAGAAGCGAAATAAGGGAGTGCACTAGGCTAAGCGATAGGTGGTCGCTATGTGAGACAATTGAAATTCAGCTCTCCTTTGCTTTTTCGGGAATAAAACAAAAGAGATGAAAGTAAAGTTGACTTCCCGCTTGAGAACATTTTAAATCAATAAAAAAGAATATCTCAGAGACGCTTATCTAAAAAAAAAAGTGTTGCTTTACTTTAAATTGTGCGTTTTAATGAGATTTACATTCTATTGGATTAAGCTTTTGTCTATCTCTCGGATTGTAAGAGTTTTTTTTTTTTTTTTTGGTTGTGTTTAACGCCCGCTTTAACTACTTATGGCACCGCAGGCGGCTGGATTGTAAGAGTTATAAAAAAGTCATCCGTAACGAAGAGATCTTCATAGGCTATTCCCAGAAATTGCATTTCATTTGTCATGAAAGTATCTTAAATATATGACATTCTAATCAAAATCGTTAGAATCGTTTTTCAGACAGTCAAAATTTTCGAAAAGTGTTCCATCTAAAGGGTAGTTGAGGTGAAGGATTTCCTTGAAAATATTTGTGTCGCATCCTTGGAAGATAATGAACTTAAATAACAAATTTGGTATTTAACGACTTTTCGTTTTAAGTATACCACGCACACGCGCGCGTTTCTAAAAATGCTTTTTTCTTGGATTCAGGGGCTCTCAAAATATTAATAAGTTGCAGAGGTGCATTTTAAATTATCCTACTGATTTGGGGGAAAAAAAAAAACAGTTTGCTTAACAATTTAAGCAATAATAACGCTACAGGAAGGCATTCATCTCGTCAGTTTTATTTGCTCTACATGTACTATATACATAGTGTATAGAGAAGGTATTGTACTTTACCCAAACATTCCATACCGAGATTTCACCGAAATATATATTTTGAGGTCCCCTGAGACCAACTAAAGCATTTTAGAAAAAGGTCCGCGCGCGTCTGTCTGTGGACATAGTAGTGAAAAATAAAACGGCAGTTAAATATTAAATTTGGTATTTAAGGATGCAACACGAAGGTTCTCAAGACACTTTCCCCACACCAAACTACCCTTTACATGAAATAATTTTCGAAATTGTAGATTTTCACAAAAACGTCTTTAGCGATTTTGATTAAAATACCGTGTATTGAAAATATTCAAACTACTCTTTACATGGAATAATTTTCTAAAGTGTTGGTTTTCTCAAAAATGTCTAAGGATTTTGATTAAATATATTTACATGACACATAATATATATATATATATATATATATATATATATATATATATTCATATCTGCTAAACCGTAAGAGTTACACAAAAATTTAACTACACTGAAAATATGGATCTCGTCACATAACGTTGTTATTGGTCTCGATTTTAAAATATTAATACTTTTCTCAAGCGGGAGGTAGTCCGTGTTTCTTTTGTTTTGCTGCTGGGCATGCAAAGAAGCACATTTCAAAACATTTCCCTATCGCTTTAGTTTCATTCTACTTATAAGGAAATAGGTGATAATATCATTCTGCTAATGCTTAAATCGATTAGCATGGAGAAGGAAGAAGAATAATCTTTTTTAAGAAGTTTGTTTGTAGAACAGGTACAGAAAGTCATGCGAATGGAACACAGCAGATTTTTTTATCTCTCATTCACAATAAAGTATACAAAATTTAAATGATTTTCCGAAAATCACCTACATGGTCTTGAAAATGTTGAAAAGGAAAATATACTGATAAATTAAAACCCGAGAAAAGAGAGCTTAAATATTATAACACTTAAAGTAACACTGTGTCTGATGGTATACCGTTTAAAAGCATTTAGTGCTTTGTCCTTTTCTATTTCTCTGCTATCTGATTCCTGAGATCTCCCTTGCATGGCTTGTATACTTTTAGTGTAGTCTAAATTTATTGTGCTTTACTACAATATTATGTGGATTCAGGCTATTACGCAGCATAAAATCGCAGTAAAAGTTTATGTTTAGTGTAAAGAAAAATTAGTGTTTAATAACAGTAAAGTCAATATTTTAGGACTTTTCTCAAATTTGAGCCGTTTTCACAGATATTGGAATGTCGTTTTAAGTAAAATCTGCTGGTGCACCTTGGAGGTCTTTTCCTTCCTCTTTCCCGGATCTTTTAAAGGAATAGTTAATGCGCCTACTTTTATTATGCCGACGTACTTTCAGGGTAGAGGCATTTACAAATTTTGAGTTTACGTGGTTTTAAATTGTGGTACCTTTTACTCAATATATCACTACATTTACACTTTTTGAGTTTTAGTATCTAAACTCATATACAAACAGCTTTAGGTGATTATTAGGACGGACATGTAGGAAGTAATTTTCTTATGCTAGACAGATGGCCTTAGAGTTTATTTATGTACCGTAAGCTTTATTTCTATTTGCGGTGGGCGAAAAGGTGTCTGGGTGGGGTTTCTCCGGACCCTCCGGCTTCCCCCGCCACTCATTCCACCAATTGCTCCATCATCACCTTTCCATTTCGCTTTCATTTCATATCATCCACTTACTCATGATCATGCCTTGTTACGGGTGTACCGCTCGTTCGAGGTTCTTCATACTATGGTTGGCTCCCCGACAGGCTTCTGACTCCTAGGCACCCGCTTGTAAGCCCTTGGGGGTGTCAGTCCTACATACGGGGAGGGTAAGAGCATTATTTCTGGGTTGTTCAGCTTGGTTTTATTGCATTTTTGCTGTCTTATGAAAGTATTTCTCGCAACATTCCGAAAAGACACAAACCATGCCGCAAACTTTCAACAAACACGGTGTCATGCCTCTTCTTTGTTAGAGGCTGTAAATGCTAACTTGTCTTCGCTGCACTGGGATGCAGTCAAAACAACCCTCATAAACTTCTATGGTCAGGAAGGAGTGGTAACATTTATCACTTCAGTCAAGCGGCATATCTTTTGAACCGTTTCTACATTTTGCAGCAATTATACCAAACTGGCAATCGGCTTTACTCCCAGGGAAAGCACAGGAGAAGCCTTAGTCAGAACGAGAATGTCAATCATAATTCCTCCTAAATGTCTGCCATCTTACAGTATTTTTGAGAACATGATGGCCCTGCCCCACTCTTCTTCCAAAGAAGGTTTCACTTTGAAGGTAAGAGTTTGCGGTTTTTCTGTCTAATGGTTAGGGTATGTACGGCTGGAAACCAACCCTCGTGTTGCCAAGTCTTAAACTTACTGGACCCTTCCCTGAGGCGCAATTCTCGGCCTGCAAGCAGTCTCTCCAGGAAATAGATTTTACTACGTTGCCTCTCACCCCTATGATGTTTTTCAAATGAGAAGAGTTCTATGCTGCAGCGAATGAAATGCGTTATCGTGGTGCTCTGCGTTGCCAGATCGCTATCCCCACTCTTTTCATATTTCCTCTTACTCGCACACTGAGCACGCAGATCTGCCTGGCGACATGATGTTGATTCATGTATATTATGAAAACTATTTGAGCTAAAAAATCTGTGGTTTTTACTGTTCTTCTACGAACATTACTCCCTATCTTCCTTGTGAATTATTTTTTGTAAAATTTGAACATTTTCTCTTAGCGCATGTAGTATTTATGAGAGACAGAATCTCTTAGCGAGTTACTCCTCAGTTAAGAGCGAATGCAATGTGTGAACACAGCAGCACTCCGATTAGCTGCCGGCCTGGTGGCATTCAAGGACAAACCTCATCCCATTTGAAAGTCACTGTAGTATAGAGTTGTCATTTGTTTGCTAATGGCTATTGCCCAGTGGTAGGAGGGAGCGGTCCCGTTTGAGGGCCATCATTTTTTGGAAAAAACTATACTCACTGCCCTGATGTTTTTGACGTGTTCTGGGTTATTCAGGGATAACGCAAATGTATGGCATAATATTTGCTCGAAAAGGCAGTCAAAGCTGCACAAGTGTCCAAACTCCCGCGTATCTATATTAATATTATAACAACAGAAATGATATGCGTATATGTGGGGTATTCTCAAAACCGACTTTACCGATTTTGATCATTTCACCATTGAACATCCGTATTCTTTCTAACAGTCATGGATTCGCCTAATTTGAATTCATAAATAACTAAAATACTTGACAAGGATTTACAAAATCGGAACATGGGAATACTTTAAAGGTTTTAATAACATAATTGCGAAGCAGGCTTTGACATATACCATGGAGTAGAAAAGCTGCAAAAATGCATGTAAAACAGGACAAATGTCGCGGATATTGAATCCCAACCCGATTTAGCAGCTAATAGAAGACAAGCAAAACAAATCATAATCTAATCTGCTTGGAATGGTACGATACACTTGCGATACTAGTACAAAATATTATATCACCTTAATGCAATAGCATGTTTTATTTCTCGCTCATTTCTATTGCCCCCTTTTACTTATTGTGGTTATATCGGGGGCTATTCACTGAAACATTGAAGTATTTTTTTGAATTTTTACAGTAGGTTTTTCACACGCGATATATACTCTCAATATATACTGACAGACTCTATAGTGTAGCGAATACTCCTAATTAAAGAAAAATGTCTACCCTCCGGCCGGGAATCGAACTCGGGATCTCTCGATACGAAGTCAGCTCGCTGACCACTCGACCTGCAGGCAGTCTTTTCCTTTGGGTGATGTAATCAAGTTCGTTAGCAGGGTGTATGCCAAAAAACTGCACGAAGAGAGAAATATGTGTCTCAAGAAACCAGTCAACAGAAATTTTATACTTAAGTGAGAAGATTATTTTCTTGATGGTCACAGACTAAGGATCTTTTCCAAAGTGGATAACTTGGAGGCCAGAGAGTGCGAAATCTTTTTATTCACTATAGTATGAGGTGTAAGTTGGTAGGGTTATTAGAGTAAGAAGGAAATACTCGCTATCTCTTTCTTTCTATGCCGTTCCTCTTTATAACAAACCAAGTGGAGTAGAAACGCCTGTGGGGGATTCTTCTTCATTCTGTCTTCATCTTACTTCCCCTCTGTAACCTTCATCAACGAAGGTAATTAGGGATCACAATAAAGATTCAAAATGAATGACCTAAAGAAAAGAAACCCAATAGCTTCACCTACATTTCCTTGTATATTTTAAGTGTCTTTAAAGGCGACAGCATGTAAAAGAACTGTGCGACGGAATTCTGGCACACTGGCGACGTTGATGTAATCCTAGAAATTGGCAGCATACTTTAGACAACTTTTAATTTGTGGAGGGATCTGCCATTACAGATAGCGAGTCTCTACGTTAACGGAGAGAATTCGCCATTAAAATGCTATAGACCATTACACAACGATTTAATACAGAGCACAGGTAGTGGAACGAAATACATAAAATTGTCATTCTAGTTTAAAAATCTACCCGTACAACGTCGGGTATGACAACTACCGTTTTATATCAAAGGTTTTGTCAGTGAAACAAAGAATATTGGCGCGGAGTTAGATGATGCCTGACGTTGCTGGCCACGTGGCAAGGAGCCCTGAAAATCAATGAATTACGTCATTGTCTCATAACAACGAACAAAAGCATCAAGCTGCACGCTTCGTTGGCAACAGTTGACGCGAGCACGATCTGCCAAGATGCGATTTGTGATTTTGGTTTCTTTTTCGCTTAGCATTCTCTTGCCGTAATAAATTGTTTTTTTCCCTCGCTACCCATTTTTTTTATTTGTATAGCCTCCTTTAACTTCTATGGTCATATCGGGGGCTTTGACTAGTGAAATCATCTGAACACAGTAGGTTATTGTCATTAGCTGTATCATTTTATATCATTAAACACACGCACATTCACTTTCACATGCAAACTTCCAGACCCTGTGGGGTTAGGAAATACTTCTGGTTACCCATTTCTCCATATATTTGCTGTCTTTAATATATTCTAAGATGAGGGAGCCGGAGTAATGGCGGGATTACGATGAACTTAAGGCGATGGGACGCAACGTTCGCGTTAAGTTCCTCGACCTATTAGAATGCACTTTAACAAAACGTTATAGGAAATACTCTTGATTGGTATTTTGTGTTGCTTCCTGCCACTGCTTTACACCGATTGGTTCTAGTTACCATGTGCCATCACTTAACGTAACCGGAAGGAAAAATGACACTGGCAAACTCTTCAGTTACGTCGCGTTAAGTAAACCTAAATAGATTCACTTAATACAACGTGTTAGACTTCCACGTCACGTTAAATTGATCGTAATCCCGGCATTACAATGGTTTCGTACACGGCTCGTGCTGAGGGTCCGTCATTCGGTTCCCGGCTCTGGGGTTGTGATTTTAAGTCAGCCCTAACCAAGTCTTTATATCTTACTTTTTTACTTTAACAACTTATCAGTTCCAATGACTGTACCAATGAATTAAACCGTTTCTTACAGCTAGGCTAAGGAACTTCCAAGCATTAGAGCCAGGGCAAAAGGAAAATTAGGTAAAACTATTACCGAGTTTGTTCTGTGATGTCATAGATAACAGAAAAAAAGAAACTCAATCCCTGTTCAGTCTTCTTGCGTGTGCAGACGAATCATGAGAGCGCATTCTACAGGTTGCTCATTCCTTATAGACGAATGACCTTTAGCGAAGATACAGCGAACTAAACAGGTCAGCAAATAGTTTGTTACAATAACAAACAGCTCTGCTTCCTTATGACTATGTTTCGAGAATACACAGCGTACAGTGGACTTCGAAGTATTACGCGTTACGTACGGGCTTATGCGATTGCCAGAGTTTTAACGAGAGATGCTCAGTTATTAATGAAAATGACAGCAATTTATAAAAAGATGAGGGAGAAATGGCGGGAATAGGATCAATGCAAGAAAATTAGGTGTAATGTGTATTTTATGCAGTGGCCGCGGTTGAGAGCGAATACATGTGATTGACATCACTGGAGGTATGGTTTGCTTTCTAATGACTGTAGTACTGCAACGCAGAAACATGAGAATAACGTGCACAATATCTGACTGTCGTTGTGACTGCTTCTGTGTACCAATGCTCCAGTAAAGGTGAGCAGGTGACTCGCATCTAAACTCTCATTTAAAAAAAAAAGTAATTTGCCAAGACCTGGCGCGCGACCTGCACCTGCTGTCGGTGGCTCGTGGTCGCTGCTTCGTATACTCTATCTGTTGATGGTTTGATTGTAACAAACTTCAAGCTAATTACTTCAGAATTCCTTAGCCTGCTTATAACCACGGCCCCCTCATGCATTCCGCGCTTCGCTACTTAGTCTTTCCCCTCATTGACTAATTACCTTCCAATGATGACAAACACGCCGAGTGCAGTGAAAAAATAGGTGATAAAAGCAATATAATCATTCTGGAAGGATAGATGCGTGTGCTTTCGTCATCCTGTGAAGCAGCTTTAAATCGAAGGATTTATTTGATGATAATTTTCCACATTCCAAATACATAAACTCTGTTATGTAACGCCTTGTATAACACATAGTCTATTTATAATACAAATATGACAATCCTCTTCCAGTACATAATTTATTTTTGCTCAGTCTTTTGACACAGTGGAAAGGGGACACAGCGACGTCACGTGTGTGCACCGGTGGCTATCCAAAGTGCGGCCACACGTAAAGCAATCTCTTCCTACCTTTCCCTTTCCACTGTCCTAAAAGACTGACCAAAATGTACATGATCATGTTAAGGGGATACACAATTGATTTTTTTTTTTCATTTTATTTTTTATTTAGTGATTTTGGTCTAAGCTGTCGATTTGTTTTTATTTTTGGTGCAAAATATCCACCATACTTTTATTTGCCACGTTTGATTCTCCTAGGAGGACGTAATATGTTTTGCATGCCAGTTTTAAAGCGTTACGCTGGCTAAATGACTGCGAAATTTTAAGGTCATTTGTCAAAGGTCAATTTTTTAATCTTTATTTTTCTATACTCAAAATCATATCTTTCCCCACAAAAATACAGGTAGGGGTCTGAAAATGTTCCCCAAACCATTGTAGAATGTAATAAATGGTTTAGTTGAAATTTTGATATAGGTCAAAGATTTATTTTAAAAGAGTTAATTAATATGGTCATGTGCTGGTTTTAGTAGTTTTTATACTTTGTGATATAAAATATATGTTTCAAAGAAAACCATCCACTATAAGAACATTTTAACCCGAAAATTTGTTTGACTCAAAGGTAATTTTAAAAAACGGGCATTTGTATCTTGAATTTTCTGGGAATAGCCTCTGAAGACCTTCATTCTGGATGACTTTTGTATAACTGACAAACCATAAGAGATAGACGAAAACTTACTCCACAAAAAATGTAGATCTCATTAAAACACACAATTATATGTTTTTGTAGAGTTAACCGTTTTCGAGATATTCCGGATTATTGGTTTCAATTTTAATCCTCTTAACTTTTCTGAATCGGGAAGGCACATAGACGACACATAGCGACCGGCATTTAAAGGTGTTGAGGATCGCTTTAGCCTGTGCATTCCCTTATTTTCCTTCTAGTTACAAGGAAGCTAGTAATAAGACTAATTCTGCATACGTTTATCTTGATTGGCATGATATAGATAAAAGATTAATTCTTTGAATAAAAGGATTGTTTGCGGAACAGTTAGAGAATGGAACACAGTGTTTAACGCCCACTTTTACTACAGATGGCACTGCAGGCAATGACACTGATGATACATGGAATGAAGGAGCACTGGTGGAATGCGATGACGAGGGAAACGAGAAAATTCGCTCCCACATGCGGTCGCCTGGGATCGAACCCGGGCCGCCTAGGTGAAAGGCAACTGATCTAACCACTCGGCCACGGCGGGGACGTATTATGCCCTATATTTCTGATTAAATAATCTTTGGAGAAGTTTTCACAGGTTTGCTTATCATTTTAAACATCTGAATAAAATGAAATTAAAAGTATTGTAAGCCTTTTGTGTCCCTAAACACTCGTAGTCATCTTTTACAACCAGTATACAAAACAAAGGAATGTAGAAAAATAAATTCATTTCAAAGCGTTCGATAAAGTTATCTATCCTTAATACATACAATGAGTTCTGATTAAGCAGCAATAAGAAGTGGTAGACCAGTAGAACATAAATCAGTCAGCCTAATGAATTGACATTTTACCGGTTTATGGCTGTGTTAGTTGAAAGGCAAGTGAAGGGACCAACTACCCTACCCTCTTGATCCGGTGAAACGGCAGCGGCGATGTGGAAATTCTGTCTACAGGTTGACCTTGGCGAAATTTACAGCCCACCCGAGCAGTCCATTTCTGGGTATACACAACACAAAGAAACCAACCTGAACAGAGAACCCGTCAGGACAATGCCTTTGTTGAAGGTGCCTAACCTCGTGGGTTCGAGTCCCGCCTTGGGCATGGATGTTATATGTTTGTGCAATGTGTATATGTTTGTAAAAGAAACAGTAAAACCAGTAAACCAGTAATCAGTAAAACCTACGGGGGGAAATGTAAACAGGGATGCAGTACCGGAGTCCTGATCAGACTCCGTTACTGTTTTATTTGTAAAAAAGAAGAAGAAAAAAAAAGAAAAAAAAAAAACAAAACACTGTGGTGAGGTTATAAACAGCCGGTCCCCGTGGCCGCGTCGCTAAAGTGCCACGCTTCTTGGCGCACGGGATCGTGGGTTCGAGTCCCGACTTGGGCATGGGTGTTCGTTTACTTGTTAATGTGTATGTTTGTGTATTTAGAATGCAAAAGGTAAATAAAATAGGTCGACAAGGGACATGTAGGGAAAAAATAGGAAAAGTAATACAGCGAGTCCAGACAAGCCTCCGGTACTGTATTTAAAAACAAAACCGCGATGAAGATCTGACGTTTCGGAATAAAATAATTTAGATTAATCCCGCCAGTGATCTACAGAGCCCGGATTCTGATGAGACACCGCTTATAGGTGAAATTAATAAATTGTTTATTTATGAGCATATGTTTTTAAAATTTACACTGCAAGTAACACAAAAAAATCATAAACGTGAATACACATTTACATTGCAATATGTAGACTGGTTTTCAGGTTAAGTTTTAATTTATTATTTTAATGATAAACAAAACTGGCCCACATGAGAAAAAAAAATAAAACTTTACTAATATAAATATTCTTAATAAATACTATTCTTAAAAAAAGATCATTTTTTTATCTCCGCCATTATAATCCAGATAAACATTAACATAAATGTTCTTACTATCTGCTTTCTTGTAAGTAGAAGGGAAATAAGAGAATACATTAGACTAAAACAATAGTTAAATCATTTGAAAGCTAGTGGTTATGCTATATAATTGAAATTCGGTTGTCTTTGCATGGCGAGGAGTAAAACAAGAGATATGGCAACTTCCCGTTTGACAAAAGAATTAAGTGTTGCAAAATTCAAACCAATAACAACAAATATCTGGGTAATGGTTAACTCTACGAAAAAATGCATATTACAGAAATTGTGTGTTTTAATGAAATAACATTTTTGTGTAGTAAGTTTTAATCTGTCTGTTACGGTTTACCAGTTGTGCTAAAGCTATCCAGAATAACGAGGACTTCATAGGCTACTCCCAAAAAATTCAGGGTATATATTTTATTTGCATTTCGAAAAATCTTTCACTTAAGGGTTGCTTGGAGTGGGGGATTTTCTTGAAAATCTTCGTGTTGTATCCTTGGAAAATTTTGATATCAAGTTTGGTATTCAACCGACATTTTGTTTTTGGGTTATGCTGTCCACTGTCACACACACACACACACACACACACACACACACACACTCACATAAACATTTTTATAAACATTCATTCGGGAATCCTCAAAATATGTATTTCCGGTGAAATCTCGGATCTAATTTATGGTTGGAATACAGTACCTTCTCTGCGTACTATGTACGTATATAGACTTGGTAGAGAAAGTAGAAAATTTTAACTGAATATATTTGAATCAGCTTTGCTGTTATATTGGTGTTATATCCTTTTGGTGTTGCAAAATAGTAATACTGAATGTGAAAGTCAAACTGTCTTCTCGTTTTTGTAGCGTCTTGCTAATAACACTTTAACAATAGGAATTAAGCAGAAGCTGCAACACGAAATCTTAAAAGAATTGCTTTTGAGTAAAAAATAAATAAAGAAATAAAGAATAAAAATAATAATTTTCGTAAGAGGAATTATGATATGACGAAATGTATACATTCAATTGAACTTACTGGATACTGGAGTCATGAAGGCAAGAAAGAGAGAACTAGTTGTCAACGATCCTGTTGGATAATGCCAAATGTTAAATAACAGTTAACATTTAGTTTGTGTGAGCTGTCGGTAGTCAATTTAACAACCGCAGCCTTCAAACAAGGACGAGTGTGCTTGTGCTAAAATATAATGGATGTTGGAGGTCGACTTAAGTAGGAGTGCTTAATCACAGCGTCACGCGAGGTGGTCCTGGACATTGGGAAAAGACACGCATACACGTATTGCGAGTGAAGTCCAGCATTTCTACTGTCTCTACCAATGTACATAGTAGGTACAGAAAATCTTGTATTCTACCTAACAATTGATACCGAGATACAGGTCTTGAAGTCCCTGAATCCAGAAAACCATTTTTAGAAAAAGGTACATTTGTGTGCGTGCACTGCATAATAAAAACTTGGTAAGTAAGTTTAGCACCTTCCTAGGATGCGACAAGGCTTTAAGGACCCCCCCCCAACTACCTTTTAAATGGAACATTTTTTTCGTGCTACATGGCTTAGGGGTAACATGATAGCCTCTAGTTCCCAAGGTCATGAGTTCAAACCTGGCGGAAGGCGGTGGATTTTTTTCGGGCGTAATACTTCTTAGTATGGCTTCCTTCGGAAGGGAAGTAAGGCCATTGGTCCGGTGTCGTAGATTTACGACACGTAAAAGAACCTCAAGTCTGAAAAAAGGCCTCTTCGAAAATTAAGCGGTCTTTCACGCCCAATAGAATGGGATGCTAAAAGCAGTAGCTGTTAAGGACCATCCATAAATAAAAAGCTCAATTTTAATGGAAATGTTTTCGAAAATTTTGTTTAATTCTCTCAAAATTAGCTCTGTAAATATTGAGGAACAGTCACATTGCGCTTTCAGCTATATTATATGCGGTGACTAGCAATATTTTAACGATGTATCGTTACAATGTTGTTTGCAATCAAATTGTGTATTCAGTGCTACCAAAAGCCCATAACAGAAGCCTTCGTTGACATCATTTCGTAAACAAAGAAGGAAAAAAAAATTGAGATTATCTTTTAAAGAAATTTATAGGAAAACAAAAACTGAGAGGAAAAAATCTGATGCGTTATATTCACATGACCTTCTCTGCAGTAACTTGAATGAAGCCGTAGTCAACGTTTCTAAAAGTTGGCCGCTGTAATTCAGTTGGAGTTCAGTTCTTCTTGTCTTAAAATTTAACCAGAACAATTTTCCATTTTGAGTCGGTTTTAATTATTTGTAAGTTGATATCGTCGAATTTTGGTCACTTTGCATAACCAGAAAGGGCAAACATTGAACAAATAAATAAAGACATCCTGTTTAAGAAAAGTTTAAGCGTTGGAAATTTCAGACAAATAATAACTATATTGAAGGTGTTAAGTGCCACTAAACTAAATAATCAACTAATATACACATAAAATGTAATAAAATAAATGTATTATAATAAAATAAATATGCAATAAACATATAAATATTTGACCGCTTTAATAAGGTTGCATTTTTGTGTAATCAGTTTCTGTCTGTCTCTCATGTTTTGTAAAACTTATCGAGAATGCGGTCTTCAGAATCTACACACACACATACATTATTTGCCATGAAAATACCTTAAAAACATTTTTTCAATTAAGATCTTAAGCGCTATCTTTTTAGAAAATTAATATTTTGGACCTATTTTCCATGTAAAAGGTCGTTTGGGATGGGGCATTTTATTCAGAACCTTGGGGTCACGCTTTTAGATATGGATAACTTGATACCGAGTTTTGTGTTTAGTCAACTTTTTATTTTTGATTTATGCTGCTCATAGTCACAATCTTCTAAAAATGCTCTTTTTTGGAGCCAGAGATATCAAAACATACTATATTTTGAAATCTCGAAATCGAAATTTTGGGTTAAATACAATTTACCCCCTACTTAGTATAGGCAGCAGAGAAAGTAAAACTTAAGACACTTCCATGTGGGAGATTTATATAAGGAAAGGCTATTAATTTTTTGCAAGTATTTCACTCATAATCCCATTAATTTGAGAACGTTATATGTATAATATATCAAATAAAACATCTTCCTACGTTAATAAAACCTGTTATAATAATGTTTATCGACTTTTTCGTTATGCATGTCATTCAGTGTAAACCTTTTATGCAACAGCAAAACTGAAATAAATGGAATGGTTTTGACACGCAAGTTTTCTAACATAAATAGGAACATGATTTTATGCAAATGCATTGTTTATCCATATGTTGTTTGAAGGTATTGTCACATTGTATGTAAGTACTGCATTTCAAACTATTTAAACAGTTTTTATGTCATTTATATAATATTTTGCCGGTGTAGTTAATAAGCATAATAATTCAACAGTTTACAAATTATGCTATGTATTTGTCTGTTTTACAGGTATATTTTATAAGTATACTTTTATTTCTTTGGTTTAACTTTCGTATTGGATGTATTATGTGGGCACGTTTTCTTGGCCGCTCGGCTTCCTGGTCTTCATTCATTCGGTAGGTTTCGCGCAATTACGGAAGAAAAGCAAGGCGACTACAATGAGTCATGAAGTACGTTATACACACTAATATCTAGTAGCTTGTGTTAAGGTTTCATTCTGTCTGTAGATCCCGGAGTCCATACATATGCATGTGCGCTGTGTTTCGTTTAATAGTTCAGCTAGTTCAGTAATTCGCCATAATGGCTGAGGGCCTCTAAGAAAGAAGTATTCATTGGTTGACAACACTGCGGAAAGACAGGCAACCCTGTCCTTGACTCCCCGTAAAATTAGCGGCCAAGAAAAGGTACGCGCATAATACAGTACGACACTTCCGAACATGTGTCATTTAATAAAAATGTAGATTGGAACAGAAGCACTGTGACTCCTGGGAGGAATGACTGAGTACATATACCCGAGGGACGACCAGTTCGGAATTCAGTTCTAGTGTATATATAATATTACATTTAGTTTAAACCTTATCGCAGTATGTGCCTCTTAACATTTATACAGTTTTAATTTATTAATACAGATAAAGGTAAGTATTTCAAAATCTTTAATCCGAAAATATTCTTGCACATTCACAGCCTTGTTTTCATGTAATCGTGATAAAAGTAAACGTAAGTGACAAAGCTAGTCTGCAGGTGTATATACTAAGTCTTCAGTATTAAAGACAAATTTTGACTAGTTAAACAATCCGCATTTCTGAATAGTTCTTTTCTTGGAAACATGGAAAGAAATTTAAGGCAAAATGTGTATTTCTTAATAACTTTTACACGTACATATTTATGTAGGTTTTAATACATAAGTTCATACGCACTATAGGGATACTTATAGCATAAAATTCATATCTTTAGTTATAACATATCTGTCGGTCAAAATTTCGGGTTTACCTTCTTTCCTTAGCAGAAGTAGAGTTCCTTCACATTTCCGGGTGGCCAAGTGTTTCATATTTTCAACGGAAAGGCTTCTCTGAAGTTGAAAGAAGCAAAGCTTTAAGGCATGTTCATGGCGTACTGTTTAATGTCATCTGTTTTTGACAGTTGCTATGGAAAATAATATAAATCTGGACAAGAATAGTTACGAAGACGTGACCTGTATGATCATGACCTTTGAATGTGAATTCTTTCAGCGAAGAAAGTATTACAGAAGCATAAACTGTAAGGGTTTGGAATACATTGCTTTATTCATTATGAATTTGTGTCTACTCACAGCTGGTGTGCTTACTTGTATACAGGGCATCAAACAACATGCTTAAATCTACTGTAGCCGTGGCCTGGAAACATATGAAATCTTATTTATGTGCTCCATTCATATGACTTTCTCTACAAACTATTCTAACAAAAGACTGTTGTTCTATCTACTTCGAAATAAACATTAGCAGAAATGGTACTTAGAATCTTGTAATTAGAAGGGAAATAAAGGACTACATTACATTACATTACATTAAAACGATAATCACATCTTGTAAAGGTTTCACTATGCGATGATGTTAAAATTCGCTTCTTTTGCATGCCCAAAGTAAAACAATCGAAAAGTAAAATTAATGACGACCTCTCGTTTGTGAAAAGTATAAGTAATTTAAAATTGAAGCCAGTAACAAGAAATATCTCGGTAATAGCCCTACAAAAAAGAAAGAAAAAGTATGTGACATAAATTGTGTTTAACGAAATATACATCTTTTTGTAGTACAGTTTTGTGTCTCTTTTCCGGTTTACCAGTTATGCTAAAGTCCTTCAGAAGGAAATGAACTTCAGGGGCTTTTCTCCATGAAATTCAGAATATACATTTTCTTTGCAATATCTTTTAATCAAAATATTTAAATCTATTTTTGAGAAAAACGATAACCTCGAATTTCGGTTCATGTGTAGGGTAGTTTGGAGTCCAGGATTTTTTCGAAAATCTTCGTATCGTATTCCTGGAAGATACTGAACTTAAAAACTAAGTTTAGTATTTAACGGACTTTTCGTTTTTGAGCTATTTTGCTCCCCCCCCCTCACATGGATCTTATTTTACAAGTGCTTTTGTTATTCAAGGAGCCTTAAAACGTTATTTACGATGAAGTCTCAGCATTGAATTTTTGTGTGCAATGTAACACTTTCTATACCTACTATGTACATAGGACGTGTGTGTTAGAGAAAGTAATACATCTAATAAATGCTATATGTTGACCCTGGATTAAAGCCAAGGGCACAATTCATGTACCGTTACACTATGTGATTAAAATAGTCACCTTCAGATGCATTAAAAGTCTACATTCGCTATATAATGAACTGTCGCATTCTTTGACCAATATCAGGTCCTTTTTACTTTTTCTAGCACGTATTTACAATGCACATTGTAGGTAGAGAGATAATGTACTCCACCCAAAAATTGGATACCGAGATTTCAAGGAACTACGCGTTTATAAACCCGAATAAAAAAAAATGTTAATAAAAGGTCCGTGTGTGTGTGTGAGTGAGTGTGAGGGACACGAAGATTTTCAGGAAAATCCCCTACCCAAAACTACCCTTTACATCGAGCATTTTCCGAAATTTTAGAATCTCTAAAAAATTACTAAAATGCCATATTTTAAATATATTTCGATGGCAAATAAAACACATATCCTTAATATGTAATTTGTACGTATTGTGAAACAGCCCCCTGCTTATTTCTGACACTGTTTTGACTGCTCATGTTGACCCCTTCATCTAAAGTAATTTTATTAAGTTGAACATTACGCTACATTTTCACTAAATTTGACCCTTGTGTCTCAAGTACGATGAACAAATAAATGTGCGAGAATAATTATTCCGGATTAGTTTAATTAGTTACAACACAAAAGCCACCTATTGCATAAGATGTACTTTGCATATGTAGCAGATGCGTGGGTGTCTAAAAGCTGTTAATAAAGCGTTTTTATGCGTATCAGAATAAAGGTGGCGTGAAAATATAAGCTGCGATTCGAAAAAGCACCGGCTACTTTTGTGAAGCTGCTACGTATTGTTTTTGTGCTTCCCGTTAATCGAGAAAAACACACAGTTCATTGTAGGTATAAGACGGGTGTAGGAAATCGAATTGACGGTCAACTGCTTTAAAGCGGCTAGCTATGGCTTTAAAATGTATACCCTTTCCATGACATCCTCAGAAACCAGTGAACAGCAATGAAACGTAAACAAGCTTACAAAGTACCTGTTGAGTAATTGCAACCAATATTAACGATATCTCGGAAATGACCAATGCTACAAAATGGTTAATTGAAATAACTTGTTTGTTTTAAAGAAATGTGCATTTTTTGTGATGTACGTTTTAATCTTAACTCTTAAGCGTTTTCTGGTTATACAGAATTTCCTTCTGAATGAACTTGATTGCAGACGTTATTCACTGAAAATTCAAAATATGCATCATTATAGTCATAAGTACCTTAAATACCTGGCATTATAACCAAAATTGTTGGGCCCATTTTTGAAAAAAAAAAAAATGAAAAGCTTTGGAATGTCTTCCAAGTAAAGGGCAGTTTGGTGTTGAGGATTTTCTGAAAGAACTTCGTGCCGTATCTTTGGAAGATAAGGTACTAAAGCCAAATACCAAGTTTGATGTTTATCCGGCTTTTTGTTTTGAGCTATTATGTTTGCATACTCAGACACGCTCTCAAATTTTTGGCTGGAATGCAATACTTTCTCTACCCTAGGTAAGTAGCAGAGAAAGTAAACATGAAAATACCAAAAGTATATAGTGTCCAGATTGTAAAATATACAATTCGTGCAATAGAGAACAATTTATTTTTTAGAATATAAACTACCAATAACTATAGTCGCTGTATAATGACGGAAGGATATAGCAGCTTAGCGTATAATCAAATTTCGAGGGGATACAGCCGTTTCTATAGGCTGAATAAGCATTATACATCCTCTTCCTTTCTCTTTAGCTTCGATTTGTAACAAATAAATGAAAGAAAGAGAGAAAAAGAAACTTAATTACAGTTCGAATGCTGAGACAATTTGTTTTGATTAAATTTTCCTGCTTTGCTGGAACTGCTAACTAATGTTCACCTCGAATAGATTTATTTACAAATGTGTGTTCTAACCTAGCCCTAACATGCTTGTGCCATCGATGCACCCAATAAGCGCAAGCTGAACTTCAAGTTGCGATCGTTGGAAAGTCATTGACATACGATATTGTATATCACTTAAGGTCACTTTCGTGTTAGCCCTTTCCCTGGTAACGGCATGTCGGAGCGCTGTCTTCTTCCGTGGTCGTCTCTTAGCTCTGTCAATTTCTTTTTAACTTCGTAAACACATTTACTGTGTTCAGCAATGTTTTAGCTAGGAGGTGGGGCACCCTTCCAAGCAGTTACGGGTTTCATTAGTGGAAGGAAGTAGTCTTCACTTAGTCTGAAGTAAACTCGGCGCGAGTTCAGGATAAAGTGTACCCCAACCACCAGTTAAAGCTTTACCTGAGACATAAATCGCCCCACCCCTACCTAAAACACAGCTGAACAGATAGTATGTGCACTGCTGTACTATCTTGTCTCCTGAATGATCTGTGTGTAAGACTTGTTCAGTTCTTAGTTTTGATTTTGGTTACGACCTTACATTGCGCTATTTACATAAAAATGTCATTGCTTTATAATTTTATTAATGTCTGGTTTTGTTTCATGATGAGTCTGCTAGAATGCTAAATGTGAAGATGACTCGCATTGGCTTTCTTAGTAGACAAATAGCACGTGTTGCTCGTAACGCAAGATTTCACAGAAAAGAAATAATAATAATAATAATAATAATAATAATAATAATAATGTATACTCGTCCAAGGTAAGATATTACCTTTAAAAAAAGCATCATCAATACAGGCATTATACCCAGAATGCATGACACAAACACATTAACACAATTAAATTGAAAATTTATGTTTACATTAGTTTCTATACGGAACGCAATGAATAAAATGGTTTGAATAAGAATCAGTTGTACGATTTAGCTTAAAAGATGTTGATAGGAGTATATCAGACTGAAGCAGAGGTTTGCAATACAAGTGTATGTATACTCTTATAAAAGCCTCTAATCTCAGTTAAAAATATTAGCATTCTTAAGTTATATTAAATAAGTTGGCATAAATGTAAATATTATAAACAATCGTCATTTTGAATAAACAAAGATCTTATTTCGTATAACCCCCCCTCCCCTATTTTTGCCATTTCAGTGTATCAATAAAAGCAGAAGAGTGACAGCACAAATAAACCCGAGACGAGAAGACCCTATAGAGTTTAATAAATGTATAGATTATTTGGGTTAATAAGTAATTTAAATTATTGTAATTCATATGCGCTTGTAATAGTGTCAAATAAATATTTTTCAAAGGAAAGTGGATCGCAACTACGAAGTTGCCGAGTGGTTAGACCACTCGTCTCTCACCTAAATGGCTCAGGTTCGATCCCAAGCGACCGCATGTGAGATTTGTGGTGGTGAAAGCGGCGCAGGGGCGGGTTTTCTGCGGGTTCCCTCGTCATCACATTCCACCGGTGCTCCATCTTCATTCCATGTATCACCAGTGTCATTGCCTGCGGTGTCACAAGTAATAAAAGCGGACGTTAAACATTTCCAAAACAAAACAAGCAAACAAAAACTTCGTGGTTTACTAAGAAGAAATTTAAGAAATTATTATTTAACTTAGTGATAGTTTTTGATCAAACAGCCAGCTTGACAGATAAACAGTCATTGGTACTTACTCTTAAACAAAAATGAGTGCTTTTGGTTATGGAATCACTAAAGCAATCCGTTAACCGCAAAATGTTTGGCAATATAAACAGTCAATGGCTAACATGTCCAGTAGGCCGCTATCAGAATGTTAATATTCAGTAGAGTTAGCAGACATATTATTGAAAATAAGCGAGGCAATTAATGTAAGGGCGTGGTCCGAATTCCGCGGCGGAAAACATTCAGCATAGAGCAAACAAGGTCCACGTGCCGAGTCAGTACTCACCGTTGTTTACGCGAAGTATGTGCCAATGAAAGGTCAATATCATTTATATGATGCTGTTCTCTAAAAGTAAATACATAATTTAGCAACTCATTTTTTTTTATTATTCTTATTTGGTGTTAGGCTTGTTTCCTTGCCCGATGCAGCCTGATTTATAACGTTAGCTTTTACTGTCGTGCTAAGCGTCATTTTATGAGGATATTAAGAGAGTGGTCGTTTTATGGACCGGCTGGGATCTCTCGTGTGCGTGTTCTGCACGCTGTCTATTATACCAAGGGTTTTCCATTCTAAAGTTTCTGCGTTGCATACCCATGTGTAATAGTAATATGCACTACAAAAAGTACCTACCTTATTATAGGTTGTATTGAAAATGGTGCCCATCTGCATTGGGACGTTGCTAGCACTCCTCGTCTTGACATAGGGATAGAGAAGAATTGTATTCCACCCAAAAATTTGATGCGAGATTTCACCGGAAATACATGTTTTAGGACCCCCTGAATAAAAAAATAAGCATTTTCAGAAACTGGTCCGTGTGTGTGTGTGTGTGTGTGTGTGTGTGTGTGTGTGTGTGTGTGTGTGTGTAGACAGCATAGCTAAAAAAAAAGACGGTTAAATACCAAACTTGGTATTTAAGTTTGGTATCTTCCAAGGATGCGACACGAAGATTTTCAAGAAAATCCCCCACCCCTAACTACCCTTTACATGGACAAAATTTCGAAATTTTTGTTTTTCCCAAAAATAGCTCTAACGATTTTTATTAACATACCACATATTAAAGCCATTTATTTCTATCACAAATAAAATATGGATATATCTTGAATTTTCTGGGAATAGCTTCTGAAGACCTGTTTATTCTGGATGAATTTTGCTTAATTTTACATAACTAGTAATCCGTAAGAAATAGACAAAAAATTACAACACAAAAAAATGTATATCTTGTTAAAATACATAAGTTATATCATATACATTTTTTCCCTGGAGTTTACCGTTTTCGTGGTATTCCTTGTTATTAGCTTCAATTGTAAAGTACTTGTACTTTTTTCAGACAGAAATTGTCCGTTTTTCTTTTGTTCAACTCCTGGCCAAGCAGAGAAGCGATTTACAATGACAATTGCATAATGACAGTTTTTAAAACATTGGACTATCACTTTAGCCTAGTGTATTCCCTTCTACGTATAAGGAACTAAGCAATAAAATGTTTATCTCGATGGTGTTGAAAGAAGAATTATCTTTTGTAAGAAGTTTGTTTGTAGCTAGGGAAAGTCACGTGAGTGTAACACATCAGATTTTTTGTTTTTGTCATAGTGAGGGGCATGTTTAAATCGAAACATCCACCTCCTTACCTGTTGATAAGAATTATATGCGTTACAGATACATTAAATATGCTACGTAATTGCATATTTTATTTTGCGGTTATAAAAGTTACGTTTGACAAGTTGTCCATTATATTAGGATAAGTTATTATGTTAAATTACTAACTATTTTGTTCGCAGGACAACCTATTCCACGACAGCATCCAAAGAGAGTTAGGTATTTATAGGTGTGGTAAGTGCCAAACAAATTATTGATTGGTTACAGCAACTGACTCCATTATAAAAGCGTATTCGCCCAAACAGACCGCAGACTGCAGAATCGAACTACCATGTAGGGTTACAGAACAATGGTGTTGACGCCACCAGCTCATGGTAAGAACAAAAACGATGGAGAGATGCCAGCAACAATAGGAGCATTACATGGGTAATACTTCTATTGTAAAATCGAAAATTCGGATTTTGTCGTTGGCTGCTTCATAAACTGTTCAATGATCTATCTATAGGGTTCGTTTTACAGGAAACTGTGACTGGAATAGAATGCACACGCTGTATTATCTTCTAATACACATTTTGGTAACTATGTATACATTCCGCGTCAAGTCGTTGATGTGACGTCAGTAACTGGTGGGAAGCCGAGGTGCAGTCGCTAATAAGATTAGTGCTACGGAAATAAGGCGATTACCATGAGTGCTTCTCTGTAGCATCCCTAATTATCAGGCATTCGTTTAATGGTCTTTAGTGTTGCAAATTGTTGGTTCAGCCTACTACTGGAACAGATCAGAGCAAGTTGTACATAGTAGGTAGAGATGGTATTGTATTCCACCCAAATCGGCTGCGCCTTGGCCGAGTGCTTAGACCACTCGCCTCTCAATTCGAGGCGACCACATGTGGGATTTTTGGTGGACAAAGCGGCGTAGGGGCGGGTTTTCTCCAGGTTTCCCAGTTTCTCCCGCCATCGCATTCTGCCGGTGCTCCATCTTCATTCCTTTCGCATGCGGTGCCATAGTAGTAAAAGCGGGCGTTAAAATATATTAAAATATAAACGTGTGTGTGTATGTATATATTTCTCGATCGAGATTTCACCGGCAATGTGTGTTTTAAGACCCCTTGAATAAACAAAATAGAAAAGGGTCTTGTGCGCAAGCGCGCGTCTGTGGATTGCATAACTCAAAAACGAAAAGACCGTTAAATACCAAACTTGGTATTTAGGTTTAGTATCTCCAAAGGATGCGACATGAAGATTTTCATGAAAATCTCCCAACCCTTAACTACCCTTTACATGTACAAATTTTCAAAAAATTTGGATTTTTCAAAAAGTTCTAACGATTTTGATAAAAACACCGTATAATAGAGATATTTACATGACAAAATGTATATTTTGACTTTGCTGGGAGTAAAAATCAGCAAATAGTTCCCGAAAAGTATTCTCTTTCCTTGTTAGTTAGTTTTTCGGTTTATGGCTTAATTTAACACAGGAAATAGCTTCGTTCAGAGACATAGCTTCTGTTCGTTCAGGTTTCCGGTATATAGGGGACCAGTTTAGGCATTACCTACATATAGTTAAGGAAAACTCATATGTGAATACGTAGGCAAGTTTATATATTCAAAACTGCGGAGAAATTTAATACAGAAAACAAGAATTTTAAGATTTGATTTGCTGTCATGTATTATTGAGACACCACTATCAGCCTTAAGTGAAATTCAAACTAACGCGTAGTTTAAAATAGTTTTTTTTTAATACATGTTCACTGTTTTAATTAAAAGTGCATATTTTTAGAATAACTGCCATATCGTGGTCCAAATTTTGGCTACTCAACTTGCATAACACAACAAGTAGGTCAAGGCTTCAAGTTAGGCGAACGGCGAAAGTCTAAGGAGGGTATGCATGTGACGAAATGTGTAGTCCACCAGATATGTTTGCAGTTCAACTTCCTGGTGCGTTTGTGAAATTAATACTTTCCCATAATATGAAGTGGTATTTCCAGGTTTTGAAGAATTCTCTCAGTAGATGTTAAAATTATACATAATACAACCGTTCGTTTACTGAAATACCTCATAAGAATAATAGATATTGATAGCGGAATAGGAAATTTCAAGTAGTAAGGTATACATTTGTTAACCAAAGAAATCATGCAATCGCACGGAGTTGAACTTAGCAGACTTAACAACAGGAAGTACGACTGATCATACCTGGTTGCATTGTACAGGACACTTACTATGGCTTTCTCTATCTGTTCTGCAAACAAAATATTCTTATAAACGATTATACTTTTATATTCATCATCCTAAATGACAAACATTAGCAGAAATGGTCTTATTACTTGCTTTCTTGCAAGTAGAAAGGAAATAATATACTAGGTTAAAGCGATAGTCAAAACTTTTAAAAGCTGTCGCTATACAAATGTGATTGAAATTCGGCTCTCTTACCATGGCCAGGAGATATCACAAAAGAGACAGCTGAGGCTTTCCGCTTGATAAAAGCGTTAAGTATTTTATAACTGAAACCAATAACAGGGAATATCTCGGCAATGGTTAGCTCTACAAAAAGTGCATATGACATAAATTGTAAGTTTTTACGAGATCTACATTTTGTTTAATAAGATGATGTCTATTACTTACGATTTACCAGTTATGCAAAAGTCATTAAGGATAAAGAGGACTTCAGGGGATATTTCCAAGAAATTCAGTATATACTATTTATTTGTCATGTAAATATCTTTAATATAGTTACGGAATTTTAATAAAAATCGTTGGCGCCATTTTTGAGAAAATCGAACATTTCGAAAACTCCATATAAAGGGTATTTTGATGTGGATTTTTTCCCTGAAAATCTTCCTGTCCCATTCTTGGAAGATGCTGAACATAAATACTGATTTTGGTATCGTATTTAACCGGCTTTGAGTTATGCTGTCCAAAGGTGCACACATACACTCACGGATTATTTTTAATGTTTTATTTCATTCAGAAGTCCTCAAAATAATTATTTCCGGCAAAATCTTGGTATCGAATTTTTGAGCGGAATACAATACCTTCTCTACCTACTATGTATATTATACATACGAGATAGGCAAGATACAAGATGCATGAAGTCTAAAATGATATTACACGTGAACATGGTTTTGTTTTAATTCTGGTTATTCCCTCACTGTAAGTGCCATTTCTGCTGAAATTGTAAGTTCTAATGATTCACCTGAAACCCTTATTATGTTCCACATGTCACCTCAGACATATGGAACAAGCTTCTGGGAATTCTTCTATCCTATTCAACTTGGCCATATTCCTTCATTTTAGCAGATGGGAGGTCCTTTTGAACTTTGGTACCAAGAAAAACCTGCAATTAACACATTTCCTCGAAGGTCTTCTAGAATGCAGTAGCTAGTACATCTTTACGACGTTTTTTTCCAAGAGTCACTCTATTTTTCCTTACGCTGTGCCAACACACTAACTTCCTTCTTAAAATATATTCTCATTACTCCAATAGCAGTGCGCTATCTAAAATGTATTAGGGACAGAGAAAGAAAAGAAATTGCGATGAAAATGGTTTGGACTGACGAAGGAATAAATATAAGTTAGGGATTATCAACGCCTATACTACTCATCGAGGTCTCAGCTTTTACGGCTTCGCAAATTTATTTCACCGTCAGCTTACGTCAACACACGTGACATCACATACGCAACGTTAGTTGTCTCTCTACCTAATGCATATAAAATAAACAGCGTACCAGAAAAAGAATAAAATTATTCTGATGTATTATACTCACATAACTTTCTCTACCCTGCATCACTTATTAATATTATTATTAATCATAATTAAACTATTTAATGAAAGCCTATTTTTCTGTCTACTTCATTTTAATCGGCATAAACCTGTGCAGAAATATCTACACTATACATTTATTTATACACGCAAAGGGAATAGCGATAGTCAAATGTTCAATAACTGAGCGCTGTTTGATGGCCTTAACTGTTTTCACGCAATCTTAAGAAACAACTTAATGCCAACATGAGTTTAAAAGAAGGACAAAGTATTGTACAATTCGAACCAGTAGAGCACCTACCTGCTGTGCGAGGGTTCCCGGCTTCGATTCCCGGCTGGTGGGTGGGAATTCTTGGAAGTACAAATCACAGTGTGACTAAGTGTATCAAACTCAAAGAAAAAGACCAGAAATTCAACATAAAAAATGCAGGCCATATGATCATTGCAGCTAAAGGCGGGTTATAAAGTTAATAATAATAATAATAATAATAATAATAAAAAACAATAATAATAGTAATAATAACAATAACGTTTTATTCAGGGTCCTCAAAATATTTCTATGATATCACGGTATCAAAATTTTGGGTGGAATGCCATATTTTCTCTACCTACGTAGTATACAGAGTAATTATGGGAGCACCCTCAAAACATTACTAGTTGGTTTATTTTCGCCACAAAAGTTTCCACTTCTAAATATTGATTTTGAGCCGCAAATTCTGCTATACATTCAGAGAGTATCATTAAGGGTCAATGGATTTAAACACTAAACAGTTATTTAACTAACCGTACAAGTTAGAATTTTAAAATATGGCAAAAATATCACTGTAATTATGTGTTACAACTGGAATATATTTCGAAAAGTATTTTATATGTTCCAAATTTCACAGATATTACCTTAAATAACAGTCGAAGGGTGAAATTAAATAGGTAGTGTAGTTCATGTAGAAGATGAAAGCTTGGCTCACGAGTCGAATTCTTATGTTAAAGAATAACTGAACAAAAACTCCAGGTACAAGACATACTGAGAATATACCTACAGAAGGTTCTTCCTAGAAATAAACAAGAAGATCAAGGATGCAGGCAAAGATATCAGAAAAATAAGAGCACAATAGAAATTATGCCCCCACCTCCTTTTCAGAGCATAGTCTCCTTCTCTATTCAACCAAAAGCTTTAATGTGTCATAAACCTAAGTTAGTGATTTGGTGTTCCTTCCCGAAGGCGATTTCAGCCTCCTTGTGCGTGGTCTCCAGGACTCCAAGGTCGTGTTAGAAGGCAAATGGGGACTGGAGAACGGATTTAAGATGTTAAAAGCTAATTTAGATTTTAAAGTCCTTCATTTTTGGACGTTTGGGCACTTATAATGCAATTACACATTTTAACGAAACTAAATACATGTATATAAAATCTGATGTGTTCCATTCACACGACTTTCTCTACCCGTTCTGCAAACAAGCCATTCTTACAACAGACTTTTTTGCATTTTAACGTCCTTTAACATGGCTGGTCATATCACGGACAATGAATGAAATGCTCAAATGATTTCGGAGTCCACTGAGATTAAAGTTACTCGACATTCGTCTTTTCAGGATAAGGGTAACCCCGAAAAAAAAACCGTATCCAGGTAACTCACCCTAAGCGAGATTCGAACTCACGACCTTTTGAATATGAGACAGACACGCTACCACCACACTACCCAGGTGGTCTCACAACAGATTTATTCATTTCTGTACTTCATCCTAATCGAGACAAGCATTAGCAGTCATTTTCTTATTATTCGCTTCCTTCTAAGCAGAATGAAAATAAAGGAATACACTAAGTTAAGCGATTGTGAACAATTGAAGTTCGGTTCGCATTTTACTGTCGGTAAAATAAATGAGAGGTGAAACGAAAGGCGACCCGTTTGAGAAAAGTTACGTAATTTAAAATTGAAACCAATAACAAGGAATGTCTCAGAAATGGTCTACTCCACAACAAAAATATATGGGTTCTAACAAAATATACAGTTTTTGGTAGTAATATCTTGTCTATTTTTACGGTTTACCAGTAGGCAAAATTTAGCAAAATTCACTCAGAATGAACAGGTTGTCAGAGGCTATTCCCATAAAATTCAAGAAATACATTTTATTTGTGATGTAAATGTATTTCATATATTGTATTTTTATCCAAATCGTTATAGCCATTTTTAGGAAAAAACAAACAAATATTTAAAAAAAATTGCCCATGTAAAGCGTAGTTGGGGGTGAGGATTTTTGAAAATGTTCTTGTCGCATCCTTGGAAGATACTAAACCTAAATACCAAGTTTGGTATTTAACGGTATTTTATTAAAGTTATACCGTCCACAGACACACGCACACTCTCACACACACACACACACACACACACACACACACACACACACACACACACACTCACAAACGCGCGCGCGGACTTTTTCTAAAAAATGTTATTTTAGATTCAGCGGACTTTAAAACATAGTATATTTCTGGCAATATTACGCCATTGAATTTTTGGGTGGAATACAATACTTTCTCTATACACTTTATACATAATAAGTGTAGAGAAAGTAAAAATACAAATCCAATTTGTGCAACACTAATATTTATTGTTTTAAACCAAAACACCCCATACGTTTTTTTGTTTTTGTTTTTCATAATTTCTTAAGTACCTGTTTGTACAGGTAAAAACTTCTTTCCACGTCGTAGAATTCTTATTGGTGCAAATTCCATGCCTGAAAATGCTTCTGGATTCCAGGACAGGATGTTAATGTTATTTTCTTCTCAGTGAACAGGTACTAATTACTGAATAGTTTCGTAACCAGGATTTCTTTCCAAAACAACGTGAAACTTTTCTTTATAAGCTGCATTTGTTTGTCTGTTTACCCTAGTAAGAGTGCCATAAGGCATTCTCTTCCGCTCCACCAGGCAATAAAATACAACATAGTAAAAAGCAAACCTACAAAAGACTAACAAACATATGAAGATCAAAAAACGGAGAATTCAATGCATTACAACCTAACAAAACAAATATGCAAACAGTATATTAAAATAAAGAAAATAAACAATCGTAACCAACATGTTTTAAATGTAATATTTATGTAGGTAGAAACAATTTCTTCAAATGGATTAATGTTTATTTTTTAAATATCGGATGCTAGCACAACAACAACAACAATAATAATAATAATAATAATAATAATAATAATAATGAATGCTGTAAGGCGTTTATCATAATATAGCAGCAGATTAGGTTGGACTATAAATATATGTTCTAATTTTCCTCTTGAACTGTAGTGTTCTGGCAGGTCCTTAAATCTTCCGGCGGCTAGTTCCAAAGACTAGAAGATGCTGTGTGAATAAAAGATTATATGATGAACAGGTGTTGCAACAGAGTTCGTCAACGAGTTTCACGATCATGACAGAAGAGTATTAATCCTGTATTTTTTTTTTTTATTTCCAATAAGAAGTTTAAATTCTTCATGAACATTTACATAGTTTGGAGTTGATGAGTAAAGGAGTGAATAGAAAAACGATAAAGAATGTAATGTTCTTCATTGCTTAAACTGAAGCCAGTGATTTTGGTCCCCTCGATCGCTTTCGAACTCCAGCATTCAACAATGGAGAATGCCTCAATGTGTAGCACTCCACATTTTCCGAATTGATGCAGTTCGAAAGATGGAGGAAATTTGCGCAGAGGAACGCCAAAGACGTTGACGCTCCTTCATGTGGATGTCCTTTGCTGCTCTAAGTCTGCAATTTGAATTCATTTAGTTTCTCAAGTACCTGTAAATAAAATACAAAATAAAAATTCGTAAAGGATAGAATATACGGTATTTAGTGTAAAATTACAAATAAAGTATTTAGTGTAAAGTTACAAATAAACCGCTAATGGATACGCACATTTTATATATCATTGCAGTGTTTTCAGCGTAGTGGATCGCTGCTTTTACCCATGTTCCACACACATAGATGAGTTCTTCTCTATTGTAATTTTTGCCATCCCTTTTTGCGGAATAAATGCTATTTTTAAATCAACACAATACTAAAAGGGCACTTTTTGCACAAGTATTTTAGACATTTATATGAATGTATGGCTCATTAGGTGCGGTTATTTATTTGTGTTCCACGAGGGGGCGTCCCCGGGAGGGAGAGAGGGATGAGGTGAGAGGACACCGGGTGACCGGAACAGGAGCAAGGCACAAAGGGTCCCTACGGTTTCCAGATTGAAGTACCCCCAACACTCGCACAAGCAGGCCGCGGAAACGCCCCTCAAGGGTCCACCGCTCCCGTTAAGGGCGGATTTCATCCCGGTAGCTAGCTGAAGTTTGAGGCACGGAGAGAGCCACAATAAGCATACTTTTTCCCTGTCATTGCCGAGTACCCTTGCCGACACTTCCAACACTGAAAGATACCAACGGGATGAAGAATGTATGAAACGACAATTGAAACGATATGGAGGGACAGTAAATTTTGGGGATAACAGAAACCTACCCAACACTCGACCCGAAGAAACCTTCGAAAAACTCTTGAGTCAGGAAGGCCGGCCACCGGATCGAACCCGCGCCTTCTTTTTTGTGAGGAAGGGTCTTTGTTTTACTTTACTCAATTCACCCCTGATCAACCAATCCAATTCACCCCTCATCAACCAATCCAATTCACCCCAGTGGGGCCATAGACAAAACCCCCTTTGCCATCCCACTCGGTTAGATCCTTTAAGAATTGGCTGGAGGTATCCGTGTACATGACAAGCAAAGATCTCTGAATACTATGTCTAGTTCGTACAAGGACAAATCACATGCCCCGTATCATGCAGCTTCTTTGTTAGAGGCTATAATTGTGTACGTATCTTTGTTACACCGGGATGCAGTCAAAATATCCCTAGTACATTAGTACGGTCAGGAAAGATTAGCAAGTTTTTGCCCTTTCGTTCAAGCGGCATATCTTTTTAACCGTTTCTGAATTTTGAAGAAACTATGGTAATGCGTCCCATGGTGATTACTGGAGTTGTTTACCATTGGATTTCGAGTATGGAAATGAAGATACATCCCACACTCTCGGTCTTGAAAGCAGGAAGAGGTGATGCTACTCGTAAGAGTTGTCCAACTTCACAGGACTAAATATAATCTCCGAGACAGTCCAAAGGGGAAAGGTAGGAAACAGCAACTCGTGGCTAGTCTGATACCTGTGTCGGATGTTTGTGGTAGTCGCCGGTGCTCCATGTAACGCCCTTTTTCTATTTATATCCCGCTTTAACTAGTAAGGTCTTATCGACGGTATTTTCCTTTGGAACATATTGCCTATCGGCAATGGTGTTAACCCGTGTACTGCTGTCGTGGGTTTCTGTTTATCTTCAAATCACTAAATCATACACACGTTCACACTCACATTCGTACTTCCAGATTCTGGGTAGGATACAGAATGAGCTAGAGTAACATCTTCACCTCCAGTTGGAAATCGAACCCGAAACCCCTCGCTCAACAGAGGGTCAGCCGGTGAAGAGCTCTCCCTCTCCCCCCTCTCTCTTTTATACAGTTCCGTAGTCTTGTCGGGAATCCGACGCTACATTCCTTTTTCGTCGTACTCTTTTTTGTCCAGTTACCCTACATGTCCTTGTTGACCCCATTTGTTTTTTCTTTTTACTTACAAATACGCATACATATACACATTTACAAACAACCATGCCCAAGGCGGGACTTGAACCCACGATCCCCAGCATACATACCTCTTTATTAGGGGAAAGCATTTAGTATTCCTCCATCCCAAAAATGCAGTTTCACCCTGAGGGGTCGGATTACTCTGTGTGGAAAATGTAGACTATTGTCAGGTTTCGAATCAGCGATACTTTGATTTCGTTCGTTTATAGGTATTATGCCGTTTTAACCACTTGAGCTACTGTGGTCTGTCAGAAAATGTTCCTGCATCGGCCGGGACTCGAACCCGGACCGCCCGCGTGGCAGGCGAGCATTCTACGGCTGAACCACCGATGCTCCCCTTTAAGTGCCTCAAAAGACTGACCAAAGAATACACACATAAGTAATTGGTATACGTAAGGAGTGCGAAATGCTCATAAAGCCTTAATTTCTTGTTGTTTTTTCCCCCTTTTATTTCATGCCTTCTAAACCGTGTATAATGTATATTGAAAATGAATTAAAATGTGAATTTGCCGAAGAGTGAAAATTGTAGTAAAATGCTATATAAAGACGAAAACATATAGCTGAAATGCGATAGTTCATGGTCTCTTTTGCTTAACCTTGTAATTCATCACCGCTGGCCGAGTTTTGTAAACATATTTGAAAGATATACAAGTGAAAGTAATAGATATATCCTCTTTTTCCAAGTTAATTGTGTATAGATTGGTTTCTTCTTATTTTTGAAGGCTAAGAAAATTTTCTTCCCCAAATGGTACAGATTAGACAGAAGAATAAATGTGTAGACTGCCATTAAATGCTGCTGACTTACCTAAGAGTTCGGTTAAGCGGTTCTGCACTATCTTTGGAATCCTACCTACGGCATAGTCGCCGAAAGATATTTCAGTAAGTAAAGTTTAATTTTAATGGCAGGAACACAAGAATGCTGAAACATAATGCTGAGGTATGTCCTATGGTTTTATTTAATTTGCATGATTTTAGTTAACTTTATGTATTCTCTGTTTATTTTTTGGGTTTTGCATCTGGGTTTCTCTTTTTTCTACGCTATTCTGTTGCCTGTATCAATATTCTCTTTTTTTTAATCAATGCTGTTGTTATAATGCTATTACTTTATGCATTTTTATTTCACTGTATATGTTTACGAATGTGGTATTAATTTTGTATTAGCGTCGTGTAGGAACACATAGCGTCCTTATCAAAATACTATAAAGTGCTAAATTGCAAACGTATAAACGCCATAAAATCCTAAATGTTGAAATCACGATGCTAAAGATCTCCAACCCCATGTAAAATGCCGTAATTCTACTGACAACCTGTTTATAGTGAACTAAACAAAGAAGTTTAGTAAATGTTTTTCTTTCTTTGATTAACATTTCATAACATTATAATAAAGAGATACAAGAAAGAATGAGATGTTTTCTTTATCAGTTTTTCATAAAAGTAGTCGTTTAGATGCAAAGCACATTAATTGTTGGAGGTTTGGTTGCATGAAGAATGTGATAAGGAAATCTTTGCTTTTTATGACAATTTTTTTTAAATTTTCTGTTATGATAATTTTAAATTAATCCAATAGACTCGTCCATAATTGTTTTCTAACATCAAAGTAAAGCTTTTATTGCGTCTGTACACTGTGAGAGAAAACAAAATATCACATTCTTTGTTATTTTAAGGCCTAAATATTTCTTGAAAACTTCTGCAATATAACTTCTACCTTATATGCTTATACGTGTGTCTTTCTATTATTAACGTCCAGTAGGGCTTTGCTACCCGAAATATTGTTCATATGAATGGGTATTTGTGTAAATATACGCCAGGCTTAGCAGTTTTTTGCTGAATAGATAAAGCTGCGGACAGGACTGTTAAATGCCATTTTCTGAATTCCAATTTTCCCAGAAAGAAATCAATAGAATCGATGGAACAACGTCAAAGTATATGGAATTTCATGTTTTGAAAAAACGCTTTAGGATGCACGCCTGCGTATATGTTTCGATTTTGAACGTGGGCGAGCGCATTTTGAAAACAGTTGGGTGAATTTTAGCTGTAGATATCGGAGCCTTTCAAACCACCAAAATTACTCCATCTGTAATCTCACCCAACGTTTCTAAAATTGCAGTACACCCCGTATTTTGGAAAAACCCTTTGGAACGTGGGTGTACAGCGTTGCATGTTGAGTGAAGTTAGATCAAGCCCTGATTTCGTACATGGTTAATTGTAGAGTCGCGTGGCATTTACGTGTCCCTACCGGACCATAGCGTATGCGCAGTATATAGACTCTTTAATTCTGTGTGCAGCTTTATCTATCTCACCTCTACATTATCTGTGGCTTTTCTGTTGTCCAATAGGATTTTGTCTCCATCCACTCGTGCTTATTGTTACGTACATTTTCTGAACTGAAGTCAGTTATAGATAAGGCTGTCCAGTGTTCCACGGGATTTCCCATTTACGAGGTTGCGGAAACTTGCCCCTTATTAACCTCACACAGTAATCTCCAAAATGCTCTATTGACAGGGGGGAACACACACACACACACACACACACACACACACACACACACACACACACACACACACACACACACAAATGCTGGAGTATCAGATCAGACTGTGGAAAACCATGCGATGCTGTATTTCCTTAAAAACATCACATCAGATTACAGAAAATAGGCGATCAAATGTTTTCTCAAAGAGTATCATATGAGATCATAAAAAACCACACGATTATGTTTCCTCAAATAGCATCACATCAGATAACAGGAAATAAATTATGCGTTTACTCAAAAAGCACCACATAAAATTATAGAAAATCGGGTGTCATAGCTTTCTCAATGAGCAACATAGATTTTAGAAAATGAGACGATCCCTGTTTCCTCAAAGAGTATCACATCATCAGAGTATAGACAATCTGAAAATCATGTTTCCTCAAGGAGTATGTAAAATCAAGCGACCATATGTTTCTTCAAACAGGGTAACATTTGAGAATAGAAATCTCTACAGTAGAATTATATAAAGTATGTATTACATAATAGTATGATAGAGTGTGCTGCTTCAAAGAGTATCACACCAGACGATCATACGCTTCCATAACAACGTTCACATCAGAGGACAGGAAGTCAGGCGATGTCAAAAGCCTCTTGTAGTTGCTCTCGGTTACGACCGCAAGATCCACACTTGGCACGGCGGAAGTGTGAATTGGAAAAGCTTTGCTTAGTTGGAGTGAACAATTGACATCCTTGTGTTAAATCATTGGACATGAAACAGTGCCAAGCAACGCTGCTGTTAGTGCTGTGCATACGGGGATTGCCTTTATACGCTTCTGTTTGCATTTTACGACATAACAGGTTTGTAGTACTGCCGTCACATGCCTCCAAGGTCTTTCTGATAGGTTTGGTTCGCAATTTATCAATAACATTAATTGAATCATAAATAAACGTTTCACAATGCATTACTGCAAAACGTAACTGTTTAGACATATACATGAAAACATCTATCAAATTGTCAGTCACTTTGATCTATCACTCTATCATATACAACGCATGGAAATTATATCAATATATATATATATATATAATACATTATTATCACGTAAAACAATAATGTTCCGGATAAAAATTATGGTGATAGTTATATTTGGGTTTATAATGCTCATATTTTATGGATCTTTTGGCCATATGAGGAGCTCACATACGAAAGCAGCTTTGTCCAAAAAAAATTAAAAAATGCATTAAATACGGTTTTCAGCAAATGAGATTCACCCTGTGGTCTGTTTACTTCCAAAACAAATTTAGTTCAAGTGATATTGGTATATGAAAATAGACTGTTCATTGAGAAATCAACTTTGTCCAGTGCTTTATTCATTCAAACAGGAGCCAATCAGAACACACAATCTTAGAAACTTACTCCCATCATGTATTGTGTTATTAGAAGCAAAAAAACATTATTATTGTTCTTGCTTTTTGTATTCAATCTAATAATTATTAATAATTTGCGTGATATTGGTATACAGTGATTAATTAATATGGATTCTTGTGAATGCAGCAAGTTCTCCTCCAAAACATGCTTCCATATTTAAGATTTACTGTTTATTTTAGTTTCTAAGCAAATTAAATGTAATTTGGGTATTCTCCTTACTAAAATATCTAATTCTTTAAAATAGTGTTTAAAACTTTATTAAAATACTGTACAGTCAAAGAGATCTATGTCCCATTTTCAAGCAAACAAAATATATTATGTCCTTTCAGTTCAATCAAAGACAATTATGTCCAGAATTTTGTGTGTTATTAATGATTTTATGCTGTACCTTGATTTGATTAGTGTGTCTTGTTATATTCTTATAAACTATAAACATGCATTTAAATACCAAAATTAAACTATGCTACTGAGATATTTTTTTTTTTTGCCATTCCCGAAACTTGTATTTGAGTGACAAAGCCTCTTTTGAATCTGAGCTTTACATATGTGCATGCATAATTCATAATTTTTGGGTTATGGAAGTCCTCCCCATAGTTATTATTCATAAATTCAAGACGAATGTTGAGGTTTTGGATAGTAGACTTTCTCGCTGTTTCAGTGTTATAGTGTTATTATAGTTATAGTGTATTGAAATCAATACTCGAGATGTTGCACATGCCAAAAATGATTACATTTCCCATGTACAAGAGATAAATCAAGTTTAGAGAAAACTAACACGGTTACGTTTTGACAGTGTGACTTGTACTCCTGATTTAAGTTTGATCTGCTGCAGTGTTGCCAACCTTCGACAACCGGAAAACTTCACAGGCGTATTAAATGGATCGAATTTATGAACTGAAATCCGTCGGTACCAATTTAAAGAAAAATATTCCAAAATGCATATAAGTAACCTTATACAATTATGAAATTGAAGAAATTTCAAGTGTCAATAAATATCAAAATAGATTCACTCGTCATAATTTATTCGCCAAGATGAAGGATTCTTCATCATTATTCTGTAACTGATGCCCTCCTTTAGACGAAAAAAGCAATAGAGCGGCTTGTTTATGATGCAGGGCTGCATATCAGTTGAAGGAAGTGTCTCGCCTGTAGCATCATTGTTTATTATGTACCAAGAGGCATGCACTTATTGTTTTAGTACAAAGCTAATTGCTATCCTTCATTTTAATATTAAATTAATTTTCCGTAAAACACGTTCTAAATGAGAATTCGAGTGTGGCAACTTAGGCTGAGAATGTAAAATGAGAAAACTCACAATAACACTCCCAGCTGTATTTGAATGACTTAATGAAATATTCATATCAGGAGGAGGACCGCGCCTTGGTCGAGTGGTTAAACACCTCGCCTCTCACCTAGACGGCCCGGGTTCGATCCCAAGACCGTATTGAGATTTGTGGTTTCCCCCGCCTTTACATTCCATCGGTGCTCCATCTTCATTCCATATATCACCAGTGTCATCGCCTGCGGTGCCACAAATAGTAAAAGCGGGCGTTAAACACTACCAAAAACATCCTGAGGAAGTGCAGTGTATGCCTTCCGCAATTGTTTTGGTTTTTTCAGCGAAGGTGGTTTAGTGGTTACCCAAGTACCCATGTTCACGGGTTCAAACCTGGAGGAGGACGTTGGATTTATTCGGACGTAAAACTCCATAGCATGGCTTCCTTCGGAAGGGAAGTAAAGCCGTTGGTCCCGTGTCGTATATTTACGACACGTAAAACAGCCTTAAGCCTAATAAAGGGGCTTCTGAGAAAAATTAAAGTGGCCTTTAAGACCAATATAGAAAGGGACGCTGAGAACCACAGTAGTTAAAGGCGTCCATTAATAAAACTCCCATTTCTATTCGTCAACGCTCTTTTCGGCGTCAGCAGAGAAAGTAATGACAATGTGTCACCAAAATTGTGCCCTTTTTCAATGGCATACCGTCTACTTGTAAAACTTTTCGGTATGTTAGTAAACCTTTTAGATGGTGCAGGGAGAATTAAGGAGGAAGGGTGTTCAAGCAATATTCAAATGGTAATGTAAAGTATACTAATGTAGATAGAAGAATAGTCTTTGTAAGAATAATTTGTTTTCAGATCAGGTAGAGAAAGTCATTTGATTCTTACTTCCCCTACCCCGTATGTACAATGTAAATTGAGAAGGTATTGTGTTCCACCCAAAAGTTTGGTACCGAAAATTCACCGGAAATATATGTTTTGGGTCCGAAAAAAGCATTTCTAGAAAAAGGTCCGTGCGCGCGCGTTTGTGTCTGCCTGCCTGTCTCCCTACGTGTCTTTGGACAGCATAGCTCAAGAACAAAGAGTTGATTAAATACCAGAGTTGCTATTTAAGTTCATTATCTTCCAAGGATGCGACACGAACATTTTTAAGAAAAACCCCCTCTCTCAACTATCCGTTGGAGGAACGTTGTTCGAAAATTTTCTTTTTCTCAAAAATGGCTTTAACGATTTTGATTAAAATGTAAACTAAAGATATCCATATCACAAATAAAATGCATATTTTGAATTTTCTGGGAATAGCCTTTGAAGAGCTGTTTATTGTGATTGAGCTTTACCGAAGTTTGCAGAACGTATATATCGTTAAAGCACATACTTTATGCCATACACGTTATCTTGTAGAGGTGACAATTTTCGAGATTTTCATTGTTATTAGTTTCAATTCTAAACCAATTAACTTTTCTCAAACGTGACCATACAAAGCGAACCGAACCTCAATTGTTTCACATAGCGACCAGCTTTTAAAAGATTTGACATTCGCTTTAGCCTAATGTATTCCCTTATTTCCCTTCTACTTACAAGGAAGCAAGTAATAGGACCAATTTTGCTAATGTTTATCTAGATTAACATGGCGTAGATAAAAAATAATATGTTGTAAGAAACATGCGAATAAAACACGTCAGAAGTTTTCATTCAATTATTTTGCAAGAGAAGGGAAGAACATTTATCGCATTGCCGTTAGTATTTGTTATAGCAAGGCGGTTTTCTTAGTAGTATGCAAATAACATTAGCAACGCAACTTGTGATTTACAAACAGGTACAAAGTATAATAATTGCTCTGAGCATTGTGTATGCATTCGCCATATTCAGCGTTACAACTGAGATGTGTATGAGTAAAGGCACGAGAATTATGCATCACTAACTGCCTGTTATTTCACTTCTTTATGTAAATTATATATATGATAACTGGTAAATGTGTACGGACGTGAATAAGAGTTTCGTCTATCGTGCATTATGTTCAACATAACAAAAGAAGCAGCAGTAATGCAGTGAATGATAACCCTGACGCAGAAAATGAACAAGGGAACGGATACCTTCACAAAATGGTGTTTTTTTTCACAAAGCACAACCGCGGTGCTGCCATGTTCTTGTAATTGAATAGTTAGTTGAAGGTTAGTGATCCTGGTTGGAGAATCTTGGAATGTGCATTGAGTACCTACATAAGAGAGGAATGAAGGACAGGAGTGCCAAAAAATATAGCATTTCAAGATTTTCAGCGACCCCACGTAACTCTTTCATATTTTTTAAACGAATAGGTTGATGTATTACGCAGCTTTAGATAATTATCGAATTAGACAGCACCAGGGAGACCATATTAATAATCAGGTTCAGACTCTCATCACGTGCCGTATTTTATTTGTTGCATCATAGAGATTGCTAACGTGTACCGAAATCCTTAATCATAGGTCCTAGATTACGAAGATGCATATTTTGGAGATCATTATTTGATTTTGTAAGACCTACTTTATACACAAATTTTTAACTTTATTTTCAAATTCTCTAAAGAAGAGCACGGAACAAATACATGTGTTTAATTAATTTCTAAATTACCGGATTATTATTCTTAAACCACGTTTACTGCCTCTGTAGCAGTTCGACCCATCTATAAATTGTTTTGCACCGTTCTGTGCACTAATTTTAGGAAGCTAAGTCTGAGTTTTATGACATTTTTATGGATTTAATAGATATATAATTATATATTTTAATGCTGAGAAGTCATTTTAGTGGTTATTTTTCAAACACATTTAGGTCATCAGAAATCTGGTCCCCAAATATAACACACACATTAAAGGATAAAAGATTAGGCTTACTAAAATGTTTCACAGATATTTAAAAAATACTGAACATTGTTCCTGCAATAAAAACTGAAAGGAAAGCTTATTTTATTTGCTATCCAATGGTATTATTTCTGAAAGTACATAATATAAAGTCACAATTTGAATGCTGCGGTTCTTATTTCTTATGGATTTTACACTTTCTGCACTTGGTACTGCATTGAAAAGTATGCACAGGCCATACTATTGTTATTTTTTTTTTAATCGAAGCTCTGCTTTAAGTGTGTCTATAATAGCTTTTCTAATACCGGCAATCATATTATTTGCCCTGACTGAATTGTTTTTCCGCAAATGCATTGATCGGCGTACAGCATAATTATTGAAACATTCGGAAACCCGATTAGAGAAAGAAAAGCCAAGGACTAACGAAATTTCGGGACAAATGCTGTCAGCGGGGTGGAGTTTAAAATTCCAAAATGCGGTACTGTCCCGCAAAATTTGGAATGGGCGGTCACTCGAATTATGATTTACTGTTTCTCGGGATTCTTAGTCTTATTAGTCCACACATATCAGAATGCATAAAGAAACAAGTTAATAAGAAATGTACTTAGTAAATGGATAGGAAAAATAATTTACTATTCACAACTGCCAGAATTTAAGGGCATTTGCATGAGTTTAAACAATTATTCGCACGTTTCCAGACATATTCTACCCCAGTAGACATTGATATACTTTGTAGTGCTGTAAGAAATTCGAAGAGCTGATGAAGGCAGCATAAATGTACACAGATAAAGAATACAGATGGCACCTTTATCCATGATTTGAAATTCTCAATACTTGCTAACTTATACTTAAATTTTGACTATAAATTGTAATATTACAACAGTATTTATATTAATTTTATACAACCATCCCTTCACAGGAAGTGGTTTTGATAGAGGAAGCAGTTGCCTCCACTCTGGATAGCATTTAGCCGAGTTCTGGAACACGGAGGTATGTGCAGCATATGCGGTGATAGGTGCAGTGCATGGACTTCAGCATGGTACCTACTAACGATTTCCTTCCAAACACCCCTTCAGGAAAGGTTGCCTCTCCCGTGGGAACCCAAGCTTGGATTCTGCTTGCCTATCCTTTGGTAGTTCCAGCAAACTCTTGGAATTACCTTGATGCTAACATCTGTCTTGATGATGGTGAAGAATTATAACATTACAGAAGTCAAGAAGCTGCATAAAGTTATACAGAAATCCACGGACTCGTTTCTGCTTAATGTGACATTTTAATCAGTTTCACGAAGAAAAAGAGCTTTTCAGGCAGTATGAACAGGCAATTCCTTTCATGTGGTTTGTTGAACGGAGAGCTGTGTGACTTGGGCCTGGTGCTTCTTTGAATCAACGATCGTAGATATAACCGTAATTCCGCCCATCGAGATGAATATAGAAATAGTTCTGTGTACACGGATCTCATCACACGCCAACATATCTTGAGATATTTCCCTCGTCTTTGCACCAATTGATCCCAGTCAGAATTGCAACTTGGAAGTTCCTATAGCCCTAAAATCCTGACGTTCTTTGTGTATAGCTTAATGTGAATAACTTCCTAGCTATGGATTAAAACCACCGATAAAACTTCCAGTCGCACTGCTTTCATTGTCTGGGTTTAAATGCAAAGTAAACCAGTTTTTCTTTCTGGGGTTACATGACAGCGAAGCTTGTCAAAGCAAGCAGGAGGAGGAGAGCATAAACACTGTTACATCACATCTGCAGTACACTGTAAAGAACAGTTACATGATTTCGGCCTTTTCCTGTTGTAATACATGACAAATACACTTAAAATGCATTCTTAGTTTTCTACACATCTTTGAAAATTCAATTTCAATCGTGAAATGCACTCTTAAACTCATTTATGTAAAGCTATTTTCTTATATTCCTTAAATTACAATAGTCTTCTTATTAAAAATAAACACAACCACGGAAGAAGAAGAAGAAGAAGAAGAAGAAGAAACATACTGAGAGAATATATGACCAACATCCTTTAGAAATTCCTCGTATGACACAGGAACACAAAGCGAAAGCAAAATGAACCCAAGACTTTAATTAAACAGATGGCTTACAGCTGAATAAGGAGATCAAGACGTGAGATTGGTGACACAATTTTCTGTCACAGAACAGAGGCATGTACTTGCTGGAACATGGAGTGTGAGTCACATTAACACGTCATTCTTTTACTGACTGATATAGACGCTATTATAAAGTGATTCTTTTGTGTGACTGTGCTAGAAGATCAAAGAGTACTTAGGATAGTGAGGTATGTGGCATTGTGGAGCAGGCATTTTTGCTTCTTCTCAAGGATCTTGTTTAAAATGGTGAGTGTACCTCATTACATGCGGGTGGTGGAGAATTCAACTGGTACTAGAGGAGTGCAATATCTTTCCAAAACCATGAGCTTTTAATAAGACGAATGCTGCATGCTTCTAATACAAACGGTTAAAGAAATATCACCTTATAAGGTAACAACTAACGCCTTTATTGTGGCAAATGCTTCTACGGTGCATGAAAGGTGAGAGGAAGGTGTTAAAAGGGAACTTGAATAAGGAGTGACAGCTTCAGCTGCTTATAAAATGACCATCATGTTTACATTTTAACGTATCACGATTTCAAAACAAATTAAAGTAGTGCATTAATTCGGTACATTTTTTGTTTGTTTAAATGACTTTCAAATTTGAATAGTGCATTCAACTCTCATTCAGGATCATTCTTATCTGATAAATTATAGCCAGGAAGTGTTACCATAATACAGTATGGTACCTTGGAGATAATTTGGCCCATAATGGTTTTTTTTTATCCAACTTTGGAAAACATGTTATAAACATACCTACACATATATTTTACTTTGTTGTATTCAACATTAGAATCGGAATTATTGCTTTCATATTACATAGAGAAGCTCAAATCATTATGAGATTTCAGTACTATGGGCAATACAGTGAACACCATAATCTGAGAAGTACTGAATTTCCCCAATTTTGAACCCCCCATTATATGAAAGTAATAGTGTATTATATTTCGTATTGGATGCACAATAAAGTTAAAAATGTATTTTGAAATTATAGTTTTTATTTCATACTGTATCCTATATGAAATATAATGAACTATTTCTCTCATACAATAGGGGGGTCCAAAATTGGGTAAGTCTGGTGTTCTTAAAATTGCGGTTTCATCGTGTTGAATTGTCATAATACCAATTTAAGATATTTTTTTTTCAAATGTTGGGCTTCTCTATGTAATATGAGAGCAATAAATTAAAATTTTACATTGGATACAATATATGTGTGTATATTTATAAAATATATTTTCCAAGTTAGGTCACAGTAACCCATTAAAGGCCAAAGTCGCTCAAGTTTATGGTAAAAGGTTCAATACTGTATTATGGTAATAGTCCCCAGCCGCAATTTATTAGGCAAGAATGATCCTGAGCAATATTAAAATTTGAAAGTTATAAAAAGTTATAAAAAAAATCGGCGTATAAGATCCCCAGTATGGACACAATACCGCACACTACAGACACATATTGCACAGCTGGATGACTTTGAGAGTGTATTATGTATTTGTAGAATTCGGTGATATCAGACATATGGAAATCACTGAGCTTTCACTTTATTACATGTGTGCCTTAAAATGTGAGTAACGTAACATTTTAAACACAGGAACCAGAGTTTGTGATATTGTTTCCTATTTTAATGCAAAACTTCAACACACGAATTCTCTCCTTAATAATATTGGGATACAAATTCAGAGCTGTTGTTAAAAACAGCAGTATACTGCTTATTTTACACTTTTAACTGGAAGGAAATAGGTTTTTCGCTTTCCTTCTGAGGACTCTATTCAGGCCAAATTTTGGAACACACATCGGGCATAATAATATATGTAAACATGTGTTTTAATTATTTGTTTAAAGTGGGTGAAGAGTCGTGAAGAGTCGCAGCGAATCGGAGAAGTATCCTGCCGTAAGTTGCATTAGATTCAAAAGGCCAAAAGCAGAGTTCAGGTGGCGTTTACCGCAACAAGTCAACAAATGCTAGGAATTACACAATTTCCCGAAATCAAAGTTCATAGGTTTTTTTAAACAGGCAGTTTAAAAAACAAATATTAGCAGAATTGCTTCCTTATAAGTAGAAGCGATAGAAGGGCATACACTAGGCTAAAGCGATAGTAAACTGTTTTAAATGCTGTTAGATATGAGAAACAATTGAGGTTTGGTTCGCTTTGTTGGTTCCGTTTGAGAAAAGTTGGGTAGTTTAAAACTGAAACCAATAACAAGTAATATCTACAAAAGAACAAGAAAAAAGAAAGAAAAAAAAAAGGCCAATCTACAAAAGAACAAGAAAAAAGAAAAAAAAAACGGCCAATCTACAAGAAAAATGTAGGTATATTACATAAATTATGTGCTTTAATGAGATCTACATTTTTTGTGTATTACGTTTTTGTCTCTCTTGCGGTTTAATCGTTATGCAAAACTCATCCAGAATAAAGAGCTCTTCAGAGGCTATTCTCAGAAAGTTCAAAATGTACATTTTATTTGTCATGTAAATATTTTTAATATGTGGTATTTCAATCAAAATCGTTAGAGCCATTTTTGAGAAAAAGAAATTCAAAAAAATGTCCATGTAAAAGGTAGTTTGTGTGGGAGGATTTTTGTTTTTAATTCCTCGTGTCCCATCCTTTTAAGATACTAAATGTAAATACTAAGTTTGGTTTTTAGTGGGCTTTCCGTTTTTGAGCTGTTCATAGACATACTTCTAAAATGTTGTTTTCGGACTCATCGGACCTCAAAACATTTTTGCGGTTAAATCTCGACATAGAATTTTTGGGTGGAATACAATACTTTCTCTAGCTATTAAATACATTGTACGTACATACGTGCTGGAGAAAGTAATAAATAGACAGCGCTAGCTTGGATGCAAGAAAAAAAATACTTTCACTAAGAGAAAGAAACTGTAAATTACCGATAAAACAGGACAGTAAAATAATTGAATACTACATAATCAAACAGAAAGAAGATAACTAATCATAGTGGCGAGAAGTATGGCATTATAAAGGGAAAAGGGAGCAGGAAATACTTAGGATTTTCTACCGAACCACAAAGAAAAGGATTAAATATGTGTTGAACACAGGAGCTCTAGAATAAATAATAATACAAATAAAACAACAAAATAAAAACAAAGAAAAAAAAACTAGTAGGCGTCGAGCAGAAACGAAGGTGTGGTGATGAAATCAAAGGCGGGAGAAGGAAATGACAATTACATAAAACATTAATGGAGAGCAAGTCATATTATGTGTACTTATCTCATGTAACTTTAACAAAATGTTACCAAATCTCAAAGAACAAAGTGATGATTAAATACGAAATTAATAACGGAAGCTTTGCTAACAAAGGGGACATGCAATCATTGCTGACATGGAACAGCAACAAAGAAATCGCAAAGATGAAAGAGTGGGGAGCACGGAAATGTTCTGGCTCAGCAGCAGAGTGGTTGGCATTGTGCGTCACCTTGTAGACCATGAACGCAATTAATTGCAAGGGTTACTGTCTGTATAATATAGGCGTTTCTGATTTAACTATTGCCTCAAGTGTTCTATCTCATTAGCCATTTTGTCATATGATACTATTTCGTTAATTCGCTAAAGATGGTGTTTCCAAAATAACAATCTTCCCAATATGTTACTTGCCACTATGCTCTTTACGTACGCAGACCGACTTGAAATTTCTCTGACATGCAGTTGCAGGATTCAAAAGCAGCAGCATGGGAAGCAACCTGGTTCATTTGAAGACAAAGAATACCAGAAACTTGAGTGTGTTATAGATAACGAACAGATAATGCATAAAAGTTTCGCCTTCGAATAAATTGAGACCAAGAATTGACAATGAGAACAGGAAATATATTGTAGTGGCAAGTACTTTTCTATATTAACTTTGAGAAGGAGTATTTCAGTGTGAAATCTGTCATGTTGCATTCACATTGCTTCTCAAATCGATCTACTACAAACTGTTCTTACAAAACGCATTCTTCTGTCCACTTCTTGTTAATCCAAATATACTTTCAATTCACATTTACACATTTCGTTGTACGATACATTAGATAAAGCGATAGTCAGATCTTTACACGATGACTAAATTCCATGCTCCTTGCATGACCACGAAAACGGAAGAAAAAACAGAATGACTTCTTATTTGAGAACAGTATAATCATCTGAAAATTCAGACTAATAATAGGGAATCCCTTGTAAATGGTTAACCCCACAAAAAGATGCATTTGACATAAATTGCAGTCTACACATTTTTTCTGCAGTAAGATTTGGTGTAGGGTTTATCAGTTGTGCAAAATTCATTCAAAATATAGAGATCTTCAGAGCATTTTCCCATAAAATTCAAGATAAACATTTCATTTCTCATGGAAATATCTTGAACATGTGGTATTTTAATTAATATCGTTGAAGCCATAAATGCGCTATAAATGGTGAACTCTACCAAAAAAAAAAAAAAAAAAAAAAGGTGTATTTGACATAAATTCAGAGCTTTAACGAGATCTGCAATTTGGTATACGGTTTACCAGTTATGCAAATTACATTCAATTCAGAAAAAAATTCCCAGAAAATTCAGAAAATTCAAATTATACATTTAATTACTCATGAAAATATCCTAAGCATACGGTATTTTGATTTAAAAAGTTGAAGTCATGAATATTTTGTAAACGGTAACTCAAAAATGAATAAAATAAGCGTTTTTTGGGTAGTGTCTAACGCCCGCTTTTACTGCGCTGGCACCGCAGGCGATGACACTGATGATGAAGCCCCGGTGGAATGTGATGGCGGGGGAAACCGGAGAACCCGGAGAAAACACGCCCCTGCGCCGCTTTGTCCACCACAAATCTCACATGCGGTCGCTTGGGATCGAACCCGGACCGTCTAGGTGAGAGGCAAGTGGTCTGACCACTCGGCCACGGCGCGGCCAAATTAGGTGTTTGATATAAGCTGTGATCTTTAACGAGATCTAGATTTTTGGTGTAGTAAGATTTTGTTTAGATTTATCAGTTATGTAAAATTCATTCAAAATGAAGAGGCCTCGAGAGGATATTTTCAGAAAATTCAAGATACACTCTTCATTTCTCGTTATATCTTAAACGTATGGTAGGTATTTTAATTAAAATCGTTGAAGTCAGTTTTGAGAAAATAATCTTTTCGAAAAGCTTTCCATGTAAAGGTAAGTTTTGGAGTGGGATAATTTTCTTAAAATCTTCATGTAGCATACTTGGAAGATGCTTAAGTACTAAGTATGACATTTAACCAAATTTTCGTTTTTGAATTACGTTTCATAGGTGAACTTACACAAATTTGTTGTGAATTCAGGGACGTACATAGCCGGTGAAATCTGAGTATCGAAATTTTAAGGTGGAATATACTTCCTCTACTTACTATAGGTAAGCTACTATAGGTAAGCAGCAGAGAAGGTAAAGATAAGTTAACGGTTGAGATTCAACTGAAAGGGAGGTATTTGCATTTGCAATAACAGGAACAACGTGGTTAAGTCCGTTAGAAGTGCAAAGGAACTGTGCCCATTGCGGAAATATAGATAAAATCTTCATTGTTTAGCAGAATTTCCGGAAACTGAAACATGGAGAGAGGAAGTCTGGAATAATAAAGAGGCAAATGTTTCGGCATGTAAAACAGTTGAAACAAACGAAGAAAGAGATTCTAAAACAAGTCAGACAGAGAGGGAAGGATAGTGAGAGGCGATAGACAAGGGGAAAAAATGAGGAGCACATAATTCAATTATTAATAGCTATATTAAACAGAGAGAAAAAGCATTAAGGTTGTTGAGAACAGTGTGATGTATAATTTCAGAATGGTTGAAAATGGTACACATACCACAGTCTTGGACCCGTTTTGGAGAGTAGTTTTGCTTTCTTTACTGCTTACCTGGACAAGTTAATCTCTGAGGGCCAAATTTAAGTTAGCACCCGACCAAGGGACACATAACTTCGAACCTTGAACTTTACATCAATCTCCTACAGTTAAATTTAATTTTGTTTGTAGGTCTACTTCACTGTACAGCAAATAAAATAAGTATTCATATTTACATTTTTTGGGTGATACAAATAAGGGGACAAGGTAGTCTAAGCATACGAAAATTACACCTTAAATGAGCTGAAAGTGGTTGTTTGCATTAATAACTTATATATTTTTCAGCAGAAAAGTAATAAAATTTTGTCTTAAAACGTGTGAATTCATGTATCTTTTTCTCTGATAGTGCTTGCAATACATAATTACACTTTTGCATGCTTGTTCTTAGTAAATCAGCTATCTTCTGAACCTCAATTATTTAACTGTAATACAATTTTAGTAGAAATTAAAAAAGAAATATATTCGCAAATTCAAAAAATAAAAAATGTGGAAAATTTGCAATGTTGTTGCTTTCTTAATATTACCAATATATACTATAACATCACGGTTGTGATTCGGAAAGTTCAACTATGCGTTGTACATATTTGCTGAAAATTTCAGCTTTCCAGCTTTCAAACTTTCTGAAAAAAGGTACATAAATACCCAAAAATGCTGTTTTGAGAAAACTGAATTTAAAGATAGAAATGTTCTAAAAAGGGGCTTAACAGTTTAAAAGAATTGTAGACTAGCATTTAAATTATATTTAAATTGATTAAAACCCTCTTAGCCTACAAAAGTATTCTGAAACTAGAAATAATAGAGGTTTTATTGGTGCCTAAAGCAAAAATTTTTATTTTTTTTTAACATTTCAGAGTACCTTGTTCCCTTAAAATTGTATTTAAAATTGTTTACAAGTACATATGGTTGCAGCATTTCAGAATAAACACATTTAAACATAAAGGTTACTAAAGTAGTGCTGAGAGAATCTAAATCTAAATATAAAATGGCGCTGGGAATATGACATTTTTAATAGATAAATGTGACACTTATCATTTTTTTTTTTTTTTTTTGAATGATCAACACTTGGTATCATATTTGAAGCAGTCGTTCACAGTTGATATTAGTTAAAGATGAACGCTGATTTTGTTTTAGCTCATGCCAGAAAATGATTGTCCACGAATATATGTGCTCCCACGCATACAAAACACTTGGTAAGGAGCAAACGTAAAATTTGTCCCTATCCAGAATATAATACAGCTGTTGTAAAGTACTTTTCCTATGTTAAATTAGACTTATTTAACAGTTCACCGATTAAAAAGCGTTTTTAGATAAAGTTTTGTGTGCCTATAAACAGCATAACTAACAAAGAGGCTGATTATATACGAAACTTAGTCCTTTAAGTTCAATGATCTCCAAAGTTGCGACACGAGATTATCAAGAAAATATACCATCCTTAACTAACCTGTACATGGAGAAAAAATTATGTTTTAAAAAATTACCAGCGGTTTTAATTAAAAACCCATTAGTAAGATATTTGCATGGCAAATAAAAGTATATCTTGAATTTTTTACAGTTATCTTCATTCTGAATCGCCTTTGTGTTAATGGCAAACTGTAAGGGATGCACAAAATCTTACTGCACAAATCACACAACTTATGTCAGTTTTTGGCCGACCATTTCAGAGATATTTTTGTTATTGTTTTGGGCTGTCAAATGCCTATTTCAAGTTAAGTCACCATTCACTCTCTTTTTTTTTTTTTTTTTACTTTCTCTACACATACTATTTACATAGTGTATAGAGAAGGTATTGTATTGCACCCAAAAATTCGATACTGAGATTTCACAGGAAACACATATTTTGGGACCCACTGAATCCAAAAAGAGCATTTTTAGAAGAAGGTCCGTGTGTACCTGTGAACAGCATAGTTCAGAAATGAAAATATTCAGAAACTTGGCATTTAAGTTTGGTATCTTCCAATGATGCAACACAACATGACAAACAAAATGTATATCTTGAATTTTCTGGGAGTAGCCTCTGAAGACCTCTTCATCCTGGACAAATGTTGTATTACTGGCAAACCGTAAGCGATATGCAAAAACTTGCTACGCAAAAAATGTAGATCTCATTAAATTAAGAGAAGAGAGATGAATAATAATTTATGGAATATTAGGATTAATATATTTTTTTTGACTTAACCGTTTTCAAGATATTTCGGATTATTGGTTTCAATTTTAAGCCACTTAAACTTTTCTCAAACGGGGAGACATCTTTCTTCTCATTTCTCGTTTCTCCTGGCAACCAAAGAGATTGGAATGTCAATTGTTTCACATAGGGAGACCGGCTTTTAAAGGACGAGACTAACACTTTAGCCTGTGCATTACAAGGAAACTAATAGTAAGACTAATTCTACTTAAGGACAATGTTTATCTGGATTATTATGAAGTAGATAGAAGAATAAGCTTTTTAACAATATTTTGTTACAGAGATGAAAAGAAAGTCATGTGAATGGAAGGGATTAGATTTTTTTCGTACATATATACAATGTACATAATAAATAGAAAAGGTGTTGTATTCCAACCAAAATTTCGTTACCGAGATTTAACCGGAGACACATATTTTAGGGTCCTCTAAATAAATAAATAAATAAATAAAGCATTTTTAGAAAAATTTATGTATGTGTGTGTGTGTGCGTCTGTGTGCAGCATAACTGAAAAACGAAAAGTCGGTTAAATATGAAACTTGGTATTTAAGTTCAGTATCTTCCAGGGATGCAACAGGAAGATTTTCAGGAAAATCTTTCCACTCTTAACCACCCTTTATGGATTTTTTGTTGTTGAAATTTTTGATTTTCTCAAAAATGGCTATATCGATTTTGATGAAAATTTCACATGTCTAAGAAATTTTTATGAAAAACGAAATGCTTATACTGTTTTTTTTCGGAATAGCCTCTGAAAACCTCTTCATTCTAAATTAATTTTGTGTAACTGAGAAACTGTAAGAGATAGACAAAAGCTTACTACACAAAAATGTAGATCTCGTTAAAACACAATTAATGTCATATACATTTCAGAGTAAACCGCTTCCGAGATATTCCGAGTTATTGGTTTGAATTTTAAGCTACTTTTCTCAAACTTTTTCTTAAACTTTTCGAATTCCTTTTGTTTACTCTGACAAACAAAGATAACTGAATTACAAATGTTTCGCACAGCGACCGGCTTGTAAAGAATTTGACTATTATTTAGCTCAGTGTATTCCCTTCCCTTCTGTTTACAAAGGAGTAATAAGATCAATTCTGTAATATTTATCTCGATTAGCATGAGGTAGATAAAAAAGTAACCTTTTGACAGAAAAGTTTGTTTGCGGAACAACTAGAGAAGGTCAGGTAAATGTAAAACATGTAAATGTTAAAAATCTGAACATCGCTTAAGCCTGCTGTTTACTTGTACGACAACAAAATGAATGTATGTATAATGCAAGCTTATCCCCATTAACAAGCGTTTGTAAGTGTGGTTTGCATAAGAGCGAGTAGAGACATCCATGTGAATGCAACACAGCCTTTTTTTTTCCTTTACTTTTTTTATAAAACTGTTCGCCACAGAAGTTTAAATCTATCACTACAAGCAACACTCTGCAGTGTGTTCCCATGCCTTTTTGTTGGGAAAGGTGATAGAGCATTGGAAGTTTGCTTTTGGTTTCGTGAGACAGTTGTACACTGCTTTTGAAACTACAGCACCCTTCGATCCTACCTTCCTTTCTAAGGGCAAAAGCTTTCTATACCTGGAAGTCTTTTAGCAGCCCACCGTTTCATCCTATTGATATTTAAATGTGAATGAAGGCACTACCTCATTCGCCAAGTGTGTAGTGTGAGAACAAGGGAGAAACTGGTAGGCATGTACACATCCGCATTCTGGAAATGCATTCAACATATGTTTAGTCCTGGAGCTCCTGAAGGACGATTTTAATAGCTCACTTAACCACAATTTGATGTACAGTGCCTAATTTCGTCTGCACTTTAAATAACTTTTTGCTTATTATAAATTAAATGTTTTGTATAATGCCTGAAAATACTGTGAAAATGGCTTTTAATCTGTTGACGAGAAAAGTTCTAAGTCAAGACATATCAGCGTTTTTACTGCACTTCATTAACGCAGTTTAAGGGGACCAGCCTGTGAAAATTGACCAACATTTTTGAAAATGTTGAATTTTGGAGTTTACCACGTCGTGGTCCTTGTAGATTATTATGACGAATTCATATTCATCTACTTGCAATTTAAACACATATCGTGTGAGCTTTTAAATGGAAATTTTAATGGTAAAAATGACACATACATTTTCCAACACATGTAAATGTTCAAACTACTCCTTGCGGTGCACATTTCAACCAATCGGTTTGATTTTTCTACCAGAGAACCTTAATATCATAATAAATAAAAATTATCCTATTAATTTTCAAAGTAAATAAATTAATTATGTAATTGTATAAACAAAATTAATTAATCCAAAAATTAATGAAAAAGTATGAGCAAATAATTTATCATACCCTTTCCAACAGTAATATTTAATAGATTTGAAGCTCATCCGATAATTTTAAAGCGATATTCCTGGAATGTAAATATTACATTTTGTTACAAAATTATGAAAATGAAGCACAAGAAGCTGTCTCTTTTTTGTAGAGCAGTTAAGTAAACAACATTTTTTCTCAAAAACTACTAGATACATTTGTCTCAAAATTTCAGAATTATTTACACATAACAATACAGTTATGTGGTAAAAAATAAAAGTAATTTTTTAAGAAATATGAATTTGAAAATTTCACAGGTTGCGTCTCCTTAAACAGTGGGTTTAAATCACGTCGGTGGCATTATTAGATTTTTTCGATAAAAATTCCCTACTAAATGCCTATAAAATAATTTTATAGTTGAAAAAGTTAAAAAACAAGAGCAATTAAAAATCATTATAAAACTAGTTATATAAAAAACTAGGGAAAACGCCAGAATAAAGTCATATCCTGAATATGATGAGAATTTTCTGTGGCTGCTAGAATGTTTTAAGAGTCTGGGAACTAAAATGCAAAATTTGAATTTTTGCTTTTGTTTTTTTGTTTTTAACGGAAAACGAGTTTTGTGATTCTGTGTGATTCATAATATACATAGTTTAATAACATTTAAAATCCTTAAATCTTAAAAAGGAAACATTTAAATGCACTGTGTGTATACCTATTTAAACATTTGAGTTCCAAGCGTCTTTTATTAAAGGTTTTTAAAATCTCAACAAGTTTTGCTGACAAAGGGCATCACAGACTTCAGCTCAAGGAGTCCCAGGTCAAAAGACATACAATTGCAAATCAGGAAGCAAATTGGATGCGTCTAATGATGTAATGCAATGTACGTCATACGTTAGAACGCAAATTTCAATCACAGTTACTTACCCCCAACTACATTTTTCCAAATACATGCTCCTTTTTCTCAAAAGCTATAAACGTTTCAAGCCCGAAATTTGATGTGATATGCTCTATTATATGCACAGAACTAGAATTTTATTTTTAAATTTAATACACTTTATAAAAATTAGATATACATTTTGGTTCAATTTCCAAATGGAAATGGAGGATTATTTATGGACGTACTTCTCAGCGCCCCATTCTATACTTTGCATGAAAGACCGCTTAATTTTACTCAGAGGCATCATTATCAGGCTAGAGGTTATGTTACGTGCCTTAAATATATGACACTTCCCTTCCGAAGGAAGCCATGCTAAGGATTTTTACTCCCGAAAAAATCCATCGTCTTCCGCCGAGTTTGAACCCGCCACCTTGGGTATATGAAGTTAACATGGTAACATTACACCAGGAGGCCTACGATTCAATTTTCACATGGAAAACATGTTGTGTTACATTCACATGACTTCCTCTACCTCTCGTTTATTAATGGTTATAAAAACTACTCTTACGAAAGCTTATTTTTCTATTTCATTTTAATCGAAACAAAGCTTTGCAGGTGTTACACATTTCGTTGAAAATGCAAAGGGGATAGCGAAAGTCAAATGTTTAAGACCTGGACACTAAATACAGACCTTAAAATTCTATACCCTTTCCAAATGATTATGAGAAAAAATGTATGTCGAAAGGACTTTAAAACCAAAAATAACCGATATATTTCAATGGCTGAATCCACAAAAGGGTTATGGAAAGTACATTCTGTGTTTAAATGTTCTGTGCAGTGCATTTTTGTTTATCGCTTCACGTTTACCAGTAATAAAATAATGTACAAAATTCCTTCCCAATGAAAAGGGCTTCTCAGGTTAGTTTCAGTATGTTAATGTCTTTAATATATAGTATGTTAATAAAAAGCATTTATGCTAGTTTTTAAGAAAATTACAAATTTCAAAAAATGTTCCAAATAAAGTTTAGTTAGTGGGAAGATTTTATCCAAAATCTTGGTGTCGTATCGTTGGAAGTTACTCAGCTTAAACTTTAAGGGACTTTAAAGCACGTATTTCCAGTAAAATCTCGATATCGAACGGGTGGAATACATAGTTCTATTATTTACTATACATAGTAGAGAATGCAAAAAGTTGTAGAACTAGAAATAGTATTTTTGGCAGTTTAATCTTAGTTCGGTGTTATGAGGTGGAAAGTTTTCTTAAATAGCAAAAGTGTTGGACCTCTGAAAAAATGAAACCTAAAGATATCAAATTCTTGTCCTTAACTAGCAAACTGTTAGAGAAGTTAAACTACCTTTTTGTGCAAACCGGAAAAACATATAAAAATTTAAAGCGAGGTGCAAGTATTTATGTTGACAATACGTAAATTGTGTTAAATTGATCGTAAATTACATTAAAAAGTTTCTTAGGCTAGCTGCACGCTTGTAATTACACTACTCTTAAAATGGAGGGGAATATTTTCTGCGTCAATGCAGTTAGGAAGCCTTCCGATGTGTACTCTTTAAGTCACAGCTGGAGCATGAACTTTTAGATTTTATCTTATTTTTAATACTTGTATTGAAATTATGTACTCGGTATAAACAAATCTATTGAGTAAACATGCATTTTGATCTCCTGATAAAATAAAAATAGATAAAACGCACGTGCGAGCGTCATGTATCCTTTATGTTAACAGTAGATCTCAAAAACGAAAAGCTGAAAAAAACAAAAAAACTAATATTCAAGGGATGCAGGCAAAGCTTACTATAAAATTCTCCCCGCCCTAAAATACCCTTTACAGTTTTAATCTTCGTGATTATTTGGTTCTCAAACATGTCTTAACAGTTTTCATTAAAAATCATATGTTTAAAATATGAAAATGATGAACAAAATATGTGTTAAATTGAATTTGTATTCCACTAAATGCAACTTAGTTCCCGTTGAATTTTGTATAGTTGGGAGTCCTTAAAAGTTAGAAAAAAGAAGCTTTTCTTAGGAAAAAATGTAAGCAAAATTCTTAAGGGAGAACAGATTTTAAATATCAGTACAATTTTATTGTAACTAAGTTACGAAATAAGTGCTTATATGTTTTGTCTATAAGTCTGTTAAATTTAAAGAATATTTAAATAAAATTCCAATAAAATGTTAGGATAATCTTTTAGAAACCTAACAAAGCGAAGAGTAGCATTTTGTTTATAACCGTAAACAATTTCGAGCCCTAATCACAGGAATCTTGGACATCATCATTTCAAAGTTGCAGTCACAAGTTTCTAAAGTTTTGGCCAATTTCAATTCATTTAAATGAGTGTTAAGTGCGGCAAATCATCATCGTCATTATCGTCGTGGTTTTCTTCTTTCCATGGCAAGCATTAACCGGTTATGGTGCAGCTGGCGTTATTTATGCTTCCTTTAGTGCATTAGGTTGTTCAGAGAGGGAGAAATCTGGGTGGGCTACCATTAAAAAATCCATAGTTCATTCAACAGTAGAACATTTTAAAAGCGAGGTCGTAGACGATTGCTGTCTTTCATGCCATTGCTCCCTGTTTAGATAAACCCCCTTTTTCCCTAACCCCAAAACCATCCGACCAGAAGTGGGCACATCCGGCTGAGCTGGAGAAAGAAGAATGTTTATGACAGCACTTCATGGTGATCTGAAGATCTTCATAAATTTCTCAGTTTAGAAAGGAGTTAAGTCTATGTTTGTGAACAAATGAATTCTGTAATATGTCTAACTGTATTTACAGCAGAAGAACTGAATGTGAGAAATGAAAAGCATTTATATTAATTCGTTTATCTTGCAATGCCTTTCGACCAACGTACGATCTCTTTGATGCCATATTCACAGTCAATGGTTTATTTTAATTTTTTTTCTTATATCCATTTTTATTCATATAATCTCTGCTTGGCTCGACTAGAGATCTAGGAAGCCTATTCTCATGCATTTTCCTGTTCACTACTAGAGTTTAGTAGGCGTAAACATTGCGAAATTTGTGATCTGCGAATTATCTGAGAGCATAAAGAAGCGGTACAGTATCTAAAGCCGCATAATACGATATAAAACAAGTAATCTACTTCAGTGATTATACTGAAAGTAAAGCAAAAAAAAAAAAAAGACAAAGAATATTACATAAAATCCTTCTCGCATTTTGATCAATTCAAAGATTACACTGAATGTAAGCATTGCATCGTTCTTGCACTGTATTTAACTCGCCAAATTCCCTCTTATATTTTTTCTTAAGTAATTGAATTGGGATTTCAAACTCATGTTTGTTGCCATTAGATAATTATTCGGTTTCTAAATCATTTTAATGACAACAAACATTTAACCTCAATTAAATGTTTAAAACACCAATAATGAAATTACTGTAATATTATGAAAGAAAAACTCGTTTTATGTACAATTTCAATTGTTACTCTGAAGTTCGATTACAGGAGCATATAGCATAGCTTTACCTTGACAGGTTGATTTGTGAACAAACAGAATTATCAGTACCTTTTGCAAAAGGTGTTCCGTCCACGCTCATTAAACATCGGATTTTTATGAGCTAAAATATAAAAACTATACATGCATTGTGCTGCTAAAATCTTTGACTAATGTCCTTTACTTTCGAAAATATGCCATTATCATGCAGTAGTTTTGTTAACTTTATGCTCAAACTTATTTTTATCTACATTGCTCATTAGATATAATTTCGGACGTAATTTGATTTGCGGTATGCAATGACCATTTCGTGCAGATTCTGAGGTATAAGTTTGATATTTATCAGTTGACACAAATGTCTATTCTGAGAAGGATATTTCTACATCTACAGATGTTTTTGGGGAATGTTTCAAAACACTAAATCTGGGGAAGCTTCTTCATGAAGCGCTACGAATAGTTATCTACAGAATACACGACTTTAATCTCAGGAATTCTCTCTAAAATACTGCACAATTTAGAGCTTAATTTTACTGAATAATTTAAAAGAGGAATCTATCTATCTGTCTATATCTATATAATCTGTGTCTTTGTTTCTAATTTCACATACACACACAAAACGTTCTATCAAAATACTTCTATAGGGGCAATGTGGGTATCTCAAAACGTCTATTTCTGGTGAAAACTCTTCCTCTACCTAGCATAGGCAAGCTGAAAAAGTAAAAGTCGAACAAATGTCAGCGATTTTAAACTGTTGCATCTCCGTAATTTTTTCCGTATGATTTTCGTTTTATCTACAGACTGATCATTTTTTCCCTTATTTTATGGCTTCACAAATGCAACATACATTTAAAACAAGAGAAACTTATACAATGACTACGGTCGTGAGTTTAAGTGCTATAAAGTGTTATCTAAAACTAGTTTTGTTAGTGTCAAACTAAGCATTAGTATAGATTAGTAATTTATGTTTATTTAATAGTTGATGGATAAACGAGGTTCTACAGCAGGTTTTCTTCGATATAGTAAACGGTTTACTATCCCAGCGTTAAAACAGAATTTCCAGGTTTACCAAGGGTTTAGTCAGTGTAAGCAACTAGATACACCGCGCGTTCAGCAAGTTTGCACCTAGCAGCCGGAAGTTTGGGTTCGTTTCTGTAACCGTGAGAACGGAAGCAGTGCTAAGCTACTTCGTCGCAAAGCAGGTTAATGTGATGAAGGTCTGCTGTAAAGAAAATAATAGTTTTACCCCATAGTCTACGCCAAATTTAAAATACATATTAATACTTATTTACATGTGGCATTATTCTATTATCCTTCTATTTAATTCGATAAAAGCATATAATCAAACAAGATAAACACGTCAACATGCTTATCTTCCGTATTTGTAATTGGTTATATGGCTGACTGTCCTTAAAACAAGGCAATTACGAAAAAAGTACATTATAATAAATGTTTCTTTGTTTTAAGGGAACGGAATAAATGAGTCTGATATTTTTTAATTTGTGAGGGTTTAAAAGGGTTACTCAAGGTAAACATTTTAATCTAACACACATTTTTACTTTCTCTATCACGTACCTGTATTCCCAAATTCGATTATGTGTTTTCAGATCCCCGAACATTCCCTTTAGTAAAAGTTATGGGTAATTGGAACTTCAAAGCAATAAGGAGGAGTAAACATTTCGGAAATGGCTAACTTCACATAAAATGAATTTGACATAAATTATGTGTAATCCACAATTATTTTTAGTAAGGCATTATTTTTGCAAGAGTAATTCAAAATAAAGAGAATTTCAGAGGTTATTCCCAGAAAATTCAAATGTATGTTTCATTAATCATCGAAATTTCTTAAATGTGTGGTGTTTTACCAAAATCGTACAGCCATTTTTCAGAAAATCAAAAATTTGCAAAAAAGAATCCATTTTAAGGATTTCCTGAAAATCTTTGTGTTGCATAATGTTGTGCTGAACATAACTACCAAGTTAAGTATTTAACCGACTTTTCGTTTTTGTGTTGTGCTGTTCACAGACGCACATGCACTTATACAGAGAATTTATCTAAAATCTGATGCGGTACGTTCACACGAATTTCTCCACCGTCTAGCGTTTATTAGTGAGTGTATAAGTTATTCTTACTAAAGTTCGTTCTTCATCTACTTCATTTTAATTGAGATAAATCTTTGCAGGAATAGCTGCCTTACGCATTTAGTTGAAGATACAAGGGAAATAGCGACAGTCAACATTTTAAGAACTGATGGCTTAATACTGACCTAAAAATTCCAACCTGTTTCCATGTAATTGCAAGATACAACTGAATGTCGAAAGAAGTTTCAACGAATGAAACTATTGAACAATTTCAACCATCAATAATGGATATCTCAGAAATACTTTATGGAACAAATAAGACATTTGAAATAACTTGTGTTTTAAAGAGATGTTTCTGTGTAGTACGCTTTCGTCTATCGCCTAATGTTCACCAGTTATACAATATTATACAAAATACCTTCAGAATGTAGTGGACTCAACCTGATTTCCCAGAGAAAACTAAAAAAGAAGTACACACACACACACACACACACACACACACACACATTTTGTCATATGTCGTTCTTTAATATTCTATGATATTTTAATCAAAGTCAGTGGAGACATTTTTGAGAAAATAAAGATTTTGAAAAATGTTCCACATAAGGGGTAACTAGGGATGGGTAGAGTTTCTTGAAAACACCCTTGTCTCATCTTTGAAATGAAAATGAAATGGAGTTTTATTTATGGACGCTCTTTAACTGCTGTGGTTCTCAGCGTCCCATTATATACTGGGCGTGAAAGATCACTTAATTTTGCTCAGAGGCCTCTTTATCAGACCTGAGGTTCTTTTTCGTGCCGTAAATATACGACACGGGACCAACGGCTTTACTTCCCTTCCGAAAGAAGCCATGCTAAGGAATTTTACTTCCGAAAGAATCCATCGTCCTACACCGGGTTTCAACCCGCAACCTTGGTATATGAAGTTAGCATTGCAACTATTACCCACGGAGGGCGACACATCCTTGGAACAGGCCGAACTTAAATATCAAGTTTTATTTTTTTGACCTGCGCTGCTCATATACACATACGGACTTTTTAAGAAGATGCAGGGAGTCACAAGACTTGTATTTCCGGTGAAATCTCTGTATCAAAATTTTGAACAGTGTGCAGTACTTCCTCTATTTACTTTAGGTATAATATATATGAAAACTTATGAGTCTTACGCTCTATCTAAATGATTACACTATACTTATTTGGGGGTCTTTAACGCAGGATTTCGTAACGGTTGTATGAGATGTGTTTTAAAGAATCACATGTTCAGAATATTGAGTGACGCGCGTGTCTTGGCTTGGCTTGACCCTGAAAGCAACTAGTTGGAGGATTTAGCAGGTAAATGTACATTGACCTTTGAAGGGGAAAGTCGTTCTTTGACCTTGACGGTAAACAGCATCGCTGCAGGCGTTAGATCATCGTCATCACGGCAAACCGACTACCACCGGTGCAAGAAAACAGACCTCATTTCACTCTCTCCAGAAGCGGATCAGAACATCGTGAATACCGCAGCATCTCGACCGGCAAAGTTTTACGATATCCAAACTATTTAAGGAATAGATACGGCCCTCAGTGATTAACAAATGAGGAATGGAAATATTTTAACAATAAATTAATTTCACTACTTATGATTAAGACTCGGAAGTTCCTGACCTTTAAATTTGCCAAAATATACTGAAAATTACATAAAATTGAAATAGAGAACGTAAAAATAAATATGTTAATAGTTTGCGTTTTAATAGCCGATTTATATAATGCATAAAGTGCTCGGTATTAGCCATAAATATCATCACATACGCCGTGTTAATATACATGTATTTCATACTCAGAGTTTTTATTTGAAAATTAAGGATGTTGCCACCAACCAATGTGTTGAAAGATATGTACAGTAGACAGACATTATTTGGTCACATATTTTGTAAACAAAACTATATTGTAGAGGAACCATGGAAGACATCAAGCTGCAATTTTGCAAAAATGTTAAATACGGTTAAGTGAATAGCTTCTGTGAGTTATTATCTTGGTTGAATTATTTTAAGGAATTTATAAACATATTTATATATTTTGGGCAAATTAATTGCTTCATATCTAGGGATGCGTTTCTCAAGAACGAGCTAACCTAGAAACTTTAAATTTTTCGTGAAACTAAGCTCATTCATATCTTTCAAATAGTAGAGGGTTCATAAATGTAAATTAAAAGTGTAGTAAGGAAAACGCTTTTGCAAAATTATCAGATGTATTACAAAATTACAGTTTTATTCTTGCTTATAGTTAAAGTAAGAAAAGTTATTACAGCATGTTGATGCTTACTTTTTAAATGTCACATGCAAGTTTGATATAGCTCATTGTATACGAGTATATTCAGTAAAATTTTTCCTGAATAGAAACCGCATTTATTTAAAAGAGTATGTAGAAAAAAATATAAATATATTTAAATTTCTTAAAAAAACCTTTTGTGAAATTTCAGTAGATAACTTTTATGATTACGTCAATCATGATATGACTTGTAACGATATAATGCCTGTTTAAGGTATTCAACATCACGAGGCGACAATGATAACTGATGTAGCAATGACGTTATTGTGATAGTGTCAAGCGTTATATCGTGAAAGAACCAAGAGACATTTTCTGGTGATCTTGTGAAGTCGCAATGCAGGTACACAAGGCACAGAAAGAAACCGGCACTGTCTTGTTCCGTACACCGCATTCCTTACCGTTTGTAGGGTACTTTATTACGTCATGTTTTTATTTTATTGGCTGATACTGTCGCCTTGCATGACGTCTGTAGTGGACCGAGATGGGGGACGCAGCGGCCGGGCGGTAGGCCAAGGCTCCCCGTGAGCTGTCGTGCCATGGAGTAAAACTGTCGCCTTGCCAGCTGCCTACCAAGCGGGAGACCTGGGTTCGATCCCCAGTACCGGCGTGGGGATTTTTCCCCCGCTGGGAGACCTGGACCGGGGTGCACTCAGCTTCGTGAGGTCCCTGGGGGACCAATTGAGGAGCTACTTGATGGAGAAGTAGCGGCTCCAGGTCGTGAGGACCGCATTAACCGGCCGGGAGGGGCTCGAGGCGCTGACCACGTCTCACCCTCCAATACTGCACCCCATCCATGACGTCTGTAGTGGACCGAGATGGGGGACGCAGCGGCCGGGCGGTAGGCCAAGGCTCCCCGTGAGCTGTCGTGCCATGGAGTTATTGTTACTGTCGCCTTGCAGGTGAGTGTTCTATATCGAACCAATAGAGCGTACCTATGCTGGGTTTGTCAACTCATTCGCTAATAGGAATACCCACCTCCCTTAACTGGAAGTGAGATTAGGTAAGGTGTACTACAATAGTAAGCTACAACCCCTCCTCCTTCCCCAATTAGTGACGGAGGGGCCAGCGGATATCAGAAGACACGCCCTATAAATTCCTACAGACAATCAGAAATTCGATGTCTTGTACTATTTGTGCTCTGTGTAAGTATACATTTTAATGATACGCGAGCTAATGCCGAGTGGTTCTGGTACTGCACTTCCTCAGGAGAATGTGGCTATAAGGCATGTGTTGACAGCAACAGCTCTAGCGTTACCTGAGAGGGATTATGGCTCTACATTCAGCATATCAACACGGCTTACTAGGCTCTCGGAAAACAGATGAAGAGTGGAAATGTCAAACGTTCTAAGTGTCGTTTTTAATTTTTGGGGGGTTTTCTTTCCACAAGAACATTCCATATGCCCAGGCCCATATTCCTGTTCATGTTTCAAGTGCCAATTCGCGGATTAAGTAGCTCAATGATTCGTTAACAGCATAAGTCTAAGCTCCAACCAGTAATGACATCTAGTGTTCCAAGTGCCAGCGCGGCAGTCAACTTTTTGATTGCTGTGTTGTGAGCTTGCTACGCGTTCGTACATTATTAAGTATTAATTTTACAGTAAATAACAACATTTTTACATACGGTGGTAGAGTCAGTTAAAGCTTTAAATCCTTTTCATGTAGTTCCAATGGAAGAAAGTGGTTTCTTTGATTTGCAGAATACCTATTACTGATTCACTGATAACATTAAACAAGTGCAGAATGCTAAAAGTGTCACAATGTCATCCCTCTCATATAGCTATGAAAACCACTTACTCAACATTAGAACAGTGGAAGGTTTTAAAGAGAGGAAAACCAGCGGTTGATATAAAGCAAACTCTACTTCAGCTGAAGCATCAACCGCATTTGTGGGTTGAGAAAAAGGAAGATCTCTCAACCATGTTACCATTCCTTCCCGAAGAGCACAGAGTTTTACAAGACATTGAATTCTATCTCAGGGTAAGAGGTAAACAACTCAACCAATCTTCCATTCAGTGTTTTGTACTTTTCTCATTAATGGATACATTGTGCATAGGAAAATGATACATGTTACTACAAATAATTTTTGTACTATTTCTCTCAAAATCCTTAAATAAAATGTAACAACAGTTTGATTGACACTTGTAGCTGACTTTTTCATCGTACGGCACATAGAGCGTCCTTATTATCATTACCCTTTTCTCCTTCACCATTGTATCTTTGGCATAACATTTATATACAAAATAATTTTGTAGTACAAAACTGCTCTCATACTGATTTTAGGCATAGATAATATGTTATATACGAACTTATATAGATGATTTTTTGCTTCTGAAAAATGTATAAAATGGTACTTTGAACGTTTGACATTTCCACTATTTAGATGCTCTCGTGCTATAGTGTTCGCAAAACTTAAAGCCTATGGAGCTTATCCTACTAGCGCTGCTGCTTCTTGTATATACATCTTACTTGACTGGAACATTTTTCTTCATTAATTACACTCGGGTAAATATTAGAAAATTATAGATGTCAATGTAATAATTAGACAGAGTTTTATTTTCTGATCATGGCCTTACAAGCTCGACGATACTTATAATGCGAGCTGTGCACCTTTTAATTTCACGTCGTTATCGTTACTCAACATCCATTGTAACGTTGATAGTCTGAAAAATAGCAATAAATCCTTCCTCACAATGCTTATCTCAAATACAAACATACAATGGAGCATGATACACAAACCACGCAGTTTGAAAAGGAATGAGATAAAATTCAGTTGGTTTTCACAGTAGTGGTGTGTTATTTTAGTATTTAACTCAAGGCGTGTAAGTTATGTTTCAAACCCAAAGCTGGTTGCTATGTGATTGAAGTTCCTTTGTTTGTATGGCCAGGAATTGATAAACTCCCGTATGAGAAAAGTATAAGTATTTTAAAACTGAAACCAATAACAAGGAATATCTCAAAAACAGTCAACTCCACGAAGAAATGTACATACCATAAATTGCGTATTTTGACGAGCTCTACATTTTTATTAAGTAAGCTTTTGTCTATCTCTTACGGTTTACCAGTTGTTCAAAATTCCGCAAAGTTCATCCAGAATAAAGATGCCTTCAGAGGCAATTCCCAGAAAGTTCTAGATACACATTTTATTTTTATGTAAATGTCTTTCATATACGATATTTTAATAAAAATCATTAGAATGATTTTTGAGAAAATAAAAAATGTCCACATTTTTTCCATGTAAAGAGTAGTTAGGGGTGGGGGATTTTCTTGGAAACCTTTGTGTCGCATCGAAGATACTGAACTTAAATGCCAAATTTGGTATTTAACGGACTTTTCGTTTTTGAGCTATGCTGCCCACAGACACACACGGACATTTTTCTAAAAATGCTTTTTTTGTTTCTGGGGGTCTCAAAACATATATTTCCGGTGAAATCTCGGTATCAAATTTTTGTGTGTAATACAATACCTTCTCTATTTACCGTGTACATAGTACGTATAGAGAAAGTAAGAATAAAACACCCGTTCTCATCCTACGACAACACCATCTGAGGGCTCAAGAAAAAGTGTGCGAGTAGTACGTACATACAGCTCCAACATTGCTAGAAATGTGGAACAATGCGTATTTTGACCCTTGTAGGAGTTGCAAAATCACTCACTTGCCTCGTAAAATTGCCTTACTCATGCATCTAATGTTTTCCTGGAAGAGTCGGAGAACATCTTACAAAGCAATGCTATCCGATTCAGAAATAACAGAACTGCATACATGTAAGTGAACTGGTGTTCCGTAAACTAGTTATTCTTCAGTTCGTGTACCATCTGTGGGAACATGTAGTCGATACCTACACGTCAATTTGTCCGTAAAACGTTCATATATGACGTTCATATAAGGTTGTATAATGCGATTGTCGTGTGTTTTTATACTTTGTGCGTTGGCCATGAGGCGGGTGTGTGTGGTAAATGAATTTAGACTTTACACGTTTTTAAGTCTAGCTAGAAATCAGGCGTAGTTATGCGATTTCCTGGGGGGGGGGGGAGGGGGAGCTTGTAGGCATAAATTGGTTTTGTGGAAAAAAAATTAAGGAGGGGTTATTACTAGTTTATGTTAAGAGATAGACGAAAACGTACCACACAAAACATGTATGTGTATCTATTGTATAACACAATATTTTTTAAAATAGCTGTTTACTGCCTTACTCAGTTTTCGAGATACCCGTTGTTAATTGTTTGAATTGTTCAATACTTTTGTCGTTTTTTTCAAGCCCTGTCGATTTTCAATTGTTTCTCGCGATTGGACGCTCATTTTACGGCAAAGCCAAGGACAAGCCTGTCTTTCCGTAGTCTTGTCAAGCAAAGAAAATGTCTTTCTTCGAGGTTTTCAGCCAGTGTAGTGAATAGGCTATGTAATTTACCGCGAACAGCTGAATTATTGAATGAAAGATAGCCCACGTACATGTAGGTGAACTCTGGGTTTTGCAGAAAGAATGAAACCTTAGCATTGAAATCACTAAATATCAGGGTGTATAGCGTACTTCATCTCTCAATGTGAACACCTTGCTCTTCTTCCGAAATCGCGTGAAGCTTACTTTATGAAGACTAGGGAGCCAAGCGCCCAAGAAAACGTTGCCATAGTATGCATGTTCTCTCTCTCTCTCTCTCTCTCTCTCTCTCTCTCTCTCTCTCTCTCAAACGGTAACTAAAATTAATAAATCTGTGCACAACAGTTTCTTTAAGTTTGTATACTAATCTCAAATTAAAAGTTTGGGGAGGATACAATAAACCGCAGTGTTCAAGAGGATTTCACGTTATCGTATCAAAAGTAAATGTGAATGAAACATTGATATCTTAGTAACGATTTGACTTACCGCGTTAAAATACCGTATGTTTTATGTTCTGAATATGTGGCACAAAAGTCAAAGCAATCTGATTGAGAACCGTATTTTTGGATTTCCACAGATACATTGCCTTAAAGTGTGATTTCTCTTATATATTGGGTAGTATTATTAGAGATTAAGGAAGATGCCGTGCTAAATTCTTAGAAAATATAGTGGTCGAACTTTAATATACATGGCACTGTTAGTAAGATAAATAGATTTTCAGAAGAAATATATATTCTCGGAATTATAAATATGTATGTAAAGCATAAGAAGTCGACGAGCGTACCTTGTATAAACAGTACTGTTTTTGAAACAATAAACAACAGAAGATGGCTTCGAAGGCGAAAACGCCGTGCTTCTGATGTCAAAGCAATTTGATCGAACGAACTATATATCCCTATTCTGTTGAACAAACCATTAAACATAACCTACAATGAAAGCGCTCAAATCACGCTATACGCTTTGTTAGCTGTTTACCCGCAAAGCAGTTTATTTATAAGCCGTTATCTTAGTCCGGTTGGTTAAACTACATGCTGTGCTCATTTTTCAGCAGTTTATCACGTGGTGTAAAATTAGCTACATCTTTGAGTATCTGATTAGGCACAGCTATTCTTAAGCATATGAGCATAGTGGCAGTATTTCATTCGAGAACTAGAATATTTTAAGTGGACTTTGTTGGTGAATAAAGTATACAAATAGATTTTCACGTACTCAATTTGATATGTAAAAACAACAACTATAATTTGAGGAAAATTTTACATTTTATAATTAACCTCCGAGTATTTTGAGTTGTGAAACCCAATTTATATTTTCATTTAGGTACGGGTTTAATCTGAACTGCTCTACATATTAAAGTTTTGTTGTTTGTTTTATTTAGGTACTCAAATAAAAATATATTCTAGATAGCTGTCATCTTGTACGAGCTTTATATTGTAACGAATGAGGACACAAGTTTCTGGTGAACTCACTTTATTCGCAACCTAGACACTCAGCGTAATACAAGACAGAGTTGTAACACCAAAGTTACACACTCAGCACACAGAATAACAAATTACTGAGTCAGAGCTCACGATTGATTGCCCTATGCAAAGTCTATTGTAAGCTGCACACTGCGTTCAGTTCACTGCTTTAGCGTTCGTCACTCACTTGATTTTACTGCGTATCGGTCCCTCTTTTATAGTCCCGTATCCGTGCTCCGAAAGTTCCAGTCATAGAAATTATGGGAAATCACGCTTCAGAAAGTTGCAGATATAGATTTCTCCCGAAATGTAGATTAAGAGCCTTCGGGATTGTTTTGCAGGGAAGCACACAAATGCCTTTGTTTGCCCGGCTATTGTTAGAGCAGGTAAGGCAGCAGTCTCTTCGACCCGGGCCGCCGTCAGACTATATATGCACCATTTTTATGAAATATAAATCCTGGGCATTTTGTAGCAGTTATGCATTTTAACAAATATTTTGGTGGCTCAGAGAACATTTTAGTAACACAGTAAATCAGTATACTAGTCTTATTCAAGCACTAATATGTTTAGTTTAAAACAATAACAACTTTAAGCTCTTAATTTAACTCAAGTTTGCGATTTCTTTTCGTAACTGACAATGTCCCTTCAAGAGTCAACAGAGATCGTGAATGAAAGGGTTGGAGTGATGTTGAAAAAGAGCCCGGGGTTCAATGAGTAAAAGTTACCTAGTGAGGATACGCCTCAACTCAACCCAACCGAGATTTCAACTCAGGCCCTCCACCATCCCCATACTACGAAGGTGGGTGGGTAAGTTTGAGATGTCTGTGGTTCAGAATTTCGTTTCTGGAATAAAGCATGTAAAATGGTGTAAAAATACTTAACATATCAAAATAAGCTACCCAAAATGGAGTGGAAAAGGAATTTGTGTGTGTGTGTGTGTGTGTGTGTGTTTATTTCCCATAAAGTATTGCTATATTTATTTCTTTGCATTCTCTTGGTGCTCCAACTTCCCTGTTTGTTCCTATATTTGCATGGTTTCAATTACAGTAGCTTCGCCTGCTGTAAATTTCCGTGGCATTTTCTTCATTAAACTTTCGAGCTAGTAAGTTGTTCTTGTCTCGCCAAGGAGCAGTAGTTTGCGTCCATAAACGCTAAGCAAGGATACAAAAAGATGATATAGTGGCATTGTCACCCATGATATTTAGCATCATGAGACTTAAGGCACACGGTCTTAAAATATTATGTGGCTGAACAATCAAAATATTTACGAGTAGAAGGTGGCGGGGATTTTAATAAGCTGATCTCCCTAATGTTTGATGTGTGAATATACTACCTTTCTTCGCACAGAGGTTTCTGGATTCTATGTAGAGCAAACCGTGATTCTGAACCTACATTCGTCCGGATTCGTCTCCAAACTCGGATTCTTAGGTTCTGACCTATTGTATTTCTGACTTCTTGCTCTTCAAATTCAAGTTTATTTTAATGTTTTAGGTACCAACGATTGACATACTTCAACTTATTTGGCCTAAATTTGCTAATTTAACGTTAAGATCTAAGAAGAACAATTTTTCATTATAAAGCCTAAAATGCGTAAATCGGTTATTTAGGCAAAACTGTTAAAACTGTTCTGGCCCCCATATTGACCCCGAATGTCCTTCCTCTGAAGGATCCTAATTTGTCAGTTCTATTGCCCATCACGTGTTCTAAATACTATTTTACACTCCTAGAAATCGCTTTCCGGGTTCGATTCCCGGCTTGGGCAGTGAATTTTTCTTAAACCAGAATCATCCTCTATCCTCCACAGAGTCTGGAACTGTGTATGCTAGAGTGAATGTGCGTGTGTTTGAAAGTAGAAATTATCCTTCAGACATAGAGTTGTTTAAGTCAAAGTCTCCGTCCGATAAGACCATTGAATTTAAAGGACCTATGTGCTTCTGTTCAGGCCTCTGCGTTCATATTGCATGAGTTTCTGAAATTGGGCTACACTCTTCTTAAGGCTCTAATGACCTCAACAGAATAGAAAGGATCCTTTCAGTATAAAGTAGAGAGAGGATGGTGTCGCTGTTGATCATCTTTCATCACAAGGGACCAACCTACGCCCACTGCCAGAAGCAGCTGTTTTTGCTGCAGACTGACACCTGCTCCCCATTCCTGCTGAGTGAGTTGGGTTGTGTATCCCAGACAGGCAGACAGACTGGTTTCCATCAACAGCATTCACAAATGTTTGTTTCAGCTGCAAGCTGGAATACACAACATAAACCAGCACTGGGTTTTCGGCTCTTCTATTCGCTGCTCTTCTATTCGCTGTCCTTGAATTGCCCCACCGCCCTCTCCTACAGGCCGGGTCGCCACTTACACAGCCGCGTGTTTTTCTTTTCTTTCTTTCTGTCTTGTTTATATAAGTAAGTGGATGTTTTAAAATCTTTCCATTTTTTGCTGCTACAGCTTTCCTTCCATAACTGATATTGAAGTCATTATTCTGTCTTTCACAGACACGTCGATCTTAACCTATAAAGCTGTTAGATGTGGACCCACAAGCTTTTCACACTTCATGTAGGAACAAAATGTTGTAATTGTTATTTTGAACCCTTCCAAGAATGGAATAGTCCAATTGCATATAATATAGATCCTAAATAACAGCTTTACATTAACGCATCCGTTGGAGTTGTTTTATGATCAAATTCAAATTCAAAAGTAACCCTCTGATCGTAGAAAATACATTGCGTTACAGATAGCAGCTACAAACAAGAGCGTGGATGAAGCGAGATGCTGCAAAATTTAGAAACGGTTCAAAAGTTATTCAGCTTGAACGAAGGGATAAATATTGTATACAAATAGATGATGGTTATTTGGACTTGCAGATCCCATTGGGGTTTTGTTGAAAGCGCACATCTAGAACGATAGTACTACAGTATTTTCACTATATGTATGTAGAAGTGTACCAAAAATGCAAAGTTGTCCACCTTAGCAGTATGAATGTATCTAAGAGAGCTCAGATGTTTCAGTTTTCCACAGAAACTAGACGCTTTAGTGGCGCTCGTAAAGCTTGGTATTTAATTTCACGGCTGTTCTCAAGAGGCATGGTGTAAAGTTAATAATACTTATTTCTGGACGCATTGCAGTTTACGTTCCTTATACTTCAACTGGAATGTTCCCTGGCTCTGGACGCATGGCTGTAATCCCTCGTCGGGAGAACTGGGGTAGGAGAAAAGATAAAGGGTATGAAGCTTTTTTCAAATTGTGTCCGATAAAGCTTCCAAAATTCTTCTAATATGTACCTTACTTTAACATATTTATGCGCATGATAAACCCAAAATTTACTTTTCAATAAATAACTGAAGTTAACTTTAATGGCTTGCTCCAAACAAAACAAACGAATGTTTTGTTTTTCTTTAATGTCTTTTTACATATGAATGAAAACCGTCAACTTTGAAAATTATGTTAAGGCTATATGGGATTTTTGTCGTCTGAGCCACCCACACCAAAGGGAGATTTTATGGTGGAGTGCGAAGTGGAAAATTCGAGATACTTGCTAAATGGCTTTTGTGAAACAAATGTTTATTAAACTAACACGTCTAAAGTTTGTATTATTTCTGTTTCGAAAGTATTAAGATTTAAGCAGTTACACCATAGTTTTTTTATTCTTATCTATATTGGAGTAAGGTTTGCTACATTTCATTGTTTCGTATCACGGGAGCCTGAGAGATTCGGAACGCCTATAGAGCTTAAGCTTATTGCCTAATCATGCTGCGGGTTCGTACTGGCTTTAGGGTATAGCTAAAAATTATGAAGAAAGCAAATCAACCAAGTAAACTATTGAGTTGTGCAACATTATAAAGTAAGGCTTACAAAAATCTTCTCCCTAAGCTCATATCTTTACTAGAAATTAAAGTGCAATGATATAAATTTAAATGCAATTATTGTTTACGCAACCTCAACAGGTCAGCTGCAAAAATCAAAAGACTGGAAGAAAGACGGACCTCAACTAAAAGGGTACAACGAAAACATAGTTTTAGGCCGCGCCGTGGCCGAGTGGTTAGACCACTCGCCTCATCTAAGCGGCTTGGGTTCGATCCAAAGCGACCGCATGTGGGATTTGTGGTGGACAAAGCAACACAGGGCCGGTTTCCTCCGCCATCACATTACCCCGGCGAATTTATAGAATTTGTTTTTATGGATTCGCAACTGTCAACGTACCTGTGTACTCGTTTCCACAATAACGCAAGTTATTGATTCTTTTAGCACGTCTGGTGTTATAAGTTGTTGTTAATTGATAAAGTGGTTATCTTTAGTTATTTAAGTGAAAGCTCAATTTCCCAAATCTGCTTCTCTAAAGGACTTTTTCCTAAAATATAAAATGTTTTAAGTTTATCAGAAACTCAACTCTGCAAACAGCTCTTATGAAACAAATTATTGCATACCCTGGACTCTTAATTAAAACGAGGGTAAGATTTTAAAAAAAGAATGCAGTTTGAAATGAGACACATAGTTGCCCCAAAGTAAGATTGTAATACCAATATTCCACTTAGTAAAACGTATCTTGCTGGCATGGGTTTCATGAATTCTTCTTGTTCTTTGTGCACGTATCCCTTTTTATATGTCAGTAAACAAACAGTAACAAATAGTGCGGTTTCCACTGCCCATATCTTTGTGTCGTGAAATCTTTCAACTAGCTATGAATGTTGTATAATCGAATTCAAGAGTTCTACAGGCTATACGAGTGCTACAGTATATAGATTTGATACATGTGCTTAAGCCTATACTTTCTACGTGTAGAAAGAGTGATACAGTATTGCTTCAAAAACAATTCTCGTAATTTTCCTTTGATGTTCAGTTCTTCAAAAATGGGAACAAATATAATTTTAGTTAAGTATGTAAGTTTATTTTATCATAATTCTTATTTATACTTTTTTACCGTTATAAGCGACATAAATTATTTTATAACTTTCTGTACGCTAATTTTTACAAATTAAATAAATCTCCGTTTTAGCTAATTGTTTTTGTAATATGCCATTTTTTAAAAACACATCTTAGGGTCATTTATACGTTATACATTATTTTCATTTTTAGATCATCAAAATCTGAGCCCTGTTAACTATTATCCTAGATCAGACGTCACCAACACGCATCATTTTGTAGCGGGTCAAATACCTAGGCTTGCTCCGAGCCTGAAGTGGGTGAACGCGTGACAAGATATTTTCTCTCTCTGTTTTGTATACTGGTCATGTATCAGTTTATGATGTCCAACACGCAAGACATCGACTCCTACGTTTATGCCTGCCTAAGAGGAGTCTTTCTAAGTTGTAGACAGGGGTGCACTCAGAATATTAAATTATCAGCGTCATTATGCAACCCATGGAAGTGACTATGGCAGTTACCAAGGAGAAGAATTTTCTCTCTAAATTGTGTTCGATCCCAATTGATTATAAAGATGCCTGTTCGTATTCACTGCTTTAAATTACACGTTAAAACTCATATTGTTGGCGATACACAAGGTATTATCCAAGCTAAGGAGCTCTGGTGTTATATTATGTTAATACTATAGTTGGCACTATTGTTTTGCAATTGTTTATGTTACGACTACCATAATACTTCTAGCAGGACTCAGAAGAGGTACAAACCATATGCCGCTTCTTTGTAAGAGTCCATAAACGCAAATTCTCATTTCATGCCGCTTCATTGTTAGAGATTATAAATGCGGACGTGTTTTGTTGCACTGAGATGGGATCTGCAGTCAAAACAAACCTCAGAAATTTGTATGGCAGCTTTTATTACTTCATTCCAGTGGCATATCTTTTTAACAGTTTCTAAATTTTGCAGAAACTGTGCCAAAAGCAGTGGAAATATCTCACTACGAGTAGGCTCATATTTGAGGTATAAATACATGCTAGAGCAATTCTCTTACCGATCATGAACCTACAATAGACATTCAAGTGTGAAATGTGGACACGTATTCCAAACGCAAAATGTTGCACATTACCACAGCACTAAAGGAATTATGTTTTTGCTTTTCGCGCAGTTGGTCGCGCAGTGCACATTAGGCGATTCGCTGGAGCATCGAGCAAACTTGCGATCTTTGCTTTACTCAAGCGGTAACCAGTTGGTGACCTCTGTTCTAGACAATGATAGTTAAAATGCCACTTGTCATTATTTCCAGAAATAGGAAACCCTTGTAGACTAATATTATAGCTTTCACGAGTCAGAAGGGAAAATCTGGGAGTAAAACAGCAGTTAGTGCTGGGTTCAATCCCAGTTGCAGCACCTTTATGTATACAACGACTGACAGGGATTTGTATAGGCACCCAGGCGTGCACTAAAGTTTCTAGTTGAGCACCTGCTTCCATGCCTCGTGGAATCTGGTTTAGACATTGTTATGGGGTAATCCTACCTCCCCAGCAAGACACTGTTGCCATGTCAACACACACACCCCCACCATCCCCCTCAACGTGGTTGCCCGCATTGATCGCTCGAAAATAAGGGAAGGCAAACTTTAAAGTAGAGCTCGTGTTTGGAGCCCGGATATATTGGGTTACACTTCCTCTTGGTGTAAAACAGAACGCCATGTAATTTCACAAGACGGTTCTCAAGTCACATTAGCTGAAGCAGTATTACGTGTTACTAAACAATATACCAAAAACCGTTATCCCAACTCGGCACAGTCAACGCTTCTTTCTTTTGTTTGTTGTTTCGTTTTATACCGCCTTTACATTTAAGATCGTATCGGCGGCATTTGTCTTTGTAATAATTTCCTATTGACAATGTTGTTCGTTCGTTATTTGTCTTGTTAATATTTGGGGGTTTTACTTTGGATTTTCTTTATAAAATTAATTAAATGCACACACATATTTGCACTCATACTTCAACGCTGTAGCAACAATGGGAATAATTCTGGCAAAAGAAAACCTCCCTTGCTCCAGCCGGAAATCGAACCTTATATCTCTACGTTTATAAGCCAGCATGCCAATCACCAGACCACAGGGCAGCTTAATGCTTTGTTAATGAGGTTTTGATTTATAATCGCGTATTTCCTTTTCACTGATATTTTGCTGCAGAAGACAACCAACATTACGCAAAAGCCTTGATAGTTTACGAGAGTACGCCAATTTAATAGGACGAAAAAAGTTACATGCTATGTTGTAGAATACGTAATACTTAATCTAAAATACATTATGTTCGTATCAATTATAGAAGCGGTAGTCACGGCTTGAATAAAAACCAATTTTACATAGTCCACTCCGTATTTAAAGTAGGGAAATTTTGCATGCCATCCAAAATCTCAATGTTGAAATTTCACCGGAAATACAAGTTTTAACAATTATAAAAAATATTTTCGTTGATTAGTTCTTGCAAATTTTCTTTCCTAAGGTATATATCTTGAGTTTACTAATTAATTTTAAACATCTTATGCATAATCATAATAATAGATAAACTATATTTGTTATTGTCCCCTTTAGACAACACATTGGCGAAAATTAAACAAAATCCTTTGAAGTTGTTTATCTACTTGTAATTGTGTGTAAAATCTTTTACTTCATTGCTTTTTTATGCATCGTTGAAATGTGGAACTGGTGTACGGAACCTAAGTTTTCAAAGGGCCCCTCAAACTAGGACAAGTGATTATTTAGAAATTTTAAAATGTTTTTCTCGCTTATTATTCTTCCAATGTTTTCGGAGCTTCAAAATGTGTCACACGATGCAATTTTTGCCAAGTCTCGTAGAAAAATGTACGTTACATAGTCTCAAACAATAGTCCTTAATACCCGGGCGTCCCGGGTTCGATTCCCGGCTGGGGGGAATTTTTCTCTAGCCAGAATTATTCGCTATCCCCCAGAGTCTGGAAGTTTGTATGTGAGTGTGAATGTGCGCGTGTTTGAGTAAAACAAAATGATTTATACCAACGTAAAATAACCTACAGACAACGAGTTGTTTCAAGTGGAAAGCCCCCGATATGACCTTAGATGTTAAAGGGGGCTATATAAATGAAACAATAAAATAAAAAAAATAGTCCTTAATAGTTAGTTGCGATATAAGTATTAATAATAAGTGTTTATTATTCTGCGAATAGAAATGTTTACGAAATAAGGCTGTAGGCCTAGAGTAGCAATCCAAAGAGTAAAATAAAATCACTTTTTTAGGCAGTCGTGCAATTTGTAAAATATCGAAATATACCGTAATCATTCCAGGCCTATATGCAGCTCAGAGAAATGACGCTGAGCGAAGTCAACAGATGTGTTCAGTGGGAAAGTGTTTTGTTTTTCTTTCTCTTCTTTTTTTTTTTTTTTTTTTTTTTTATTGTTCCATTCATATACCGCCTTTAACTGCATGGTCCTATCGGCGGCATTTTCCTGTGGAACATATTCCCTAGGCATTTTGTACCGTTTATTGCCGTTGGGTTTCTAACTTTATTCATTACATCACACACACATTCACACTTCATTCATATTTCCAGGCTAGAGAGGATAGGGAATAAGCTGGGCTAGAGAATATCCCCACCCACCCGAGAATCGAACCTGGAACCCCTTGCACAGTAGGCAGGAGCTTTACTGACTGAGCTAAGGGACCAGTCGAGAATGTTTTGTGAATTCGGTAGCAGTGATTATCGTACACCAATTAACGATAAGATTATGCACTATAACACATTGCCTTCTGGATAGTTTTAGTAGCATTTGTTACCCTTTGTGTAGAGTTGCGTCCTGTTCTTAGAATTCGGTAGCAGTGATTATCTTACACCAATTAACGGTAAGATTATGCACTATAACATATTGCCTTCTGTTACCCTTTGTGTAGAGTTGCGTCCTGTTCTTAGAATTCAGCTTTATCCATATTTGTACCTGTTGCCATTTTATCCATTATACAGGCCATGGATAAAAGAACAGAGATACAGGTCAAAGAAAGTACAAGGCTGCCAATGCAAAAAATACTTGACTAGACAACTCATTGGGATAAATGGAAGTATGGCCATTTGAAATGTAGATAGATAATGTGTCTGCCATCAAACCAGATAGATTTATTGAACATGTGCAAATGCAAAGATTAATTGCCTTTGATTGGACTTGAAACCAAAGTTGGTCACGATGGAGTAGTATAAAAGTTGTCTCGCGATAAAATATCCACAAGTTTTAATTCGTGTGTGTTATGTTTAAAGTTTTGATTTGAGTTCCAGGTATTTAATAAATGCTTTCTGTATAAAAGCTGTAAAAAGTCTTGTGGCTAATTTAAACTAAATCTCCACTCAGTTTAATTTGTTAATACCGGTTGTTTATTTAGCATTCTTGTGTTTTAAAGCTTTCTGGACGTATCTGAATGAGAAAGAAATCAACCCAGACATTGCTTTGTTTTGACCCTAATGTGTCTTCAGGCTTGTGGCGCGTCAACAGCTTATCTGTAATAACAACTTAACAGTGTTAATTAGACTAATTTCCAGAGTTTTATTTGCTGTATCTCACATACAGCTTCTTGCACGTGCCGGCTTCAATGTGCTTTGTGCCGTTTCTCTATGTGCCCAGGATTCCTTCAAGGACCAAATGTGGAATTTGTACAAAAAGTGGAGAGATTTTGATTTTCGCACCTTACGTTGGGACTTGTAATTTCTTTCTTAAATAGAAATTTTAAACTCCAGAATATTTCCCTAGAAAATCCTGTTATTTGGATATTCTCCTCTCCATTTGGATTACTTAGCAGAAAGGGCCTCCAGCCCTGAGGACACCACGCCCTTTGTGTGTCCAACGTCACGCATGGGAGGGAGGGCCAGACCAAAAGAACGATCAAATCCGAACGACGTGGCGCGCTAAAAAGAACGAGTCTCTAACAAATTCCTTCCGCCTCGCCGTGGCCTAGCTGTTAGACCCTCGCCTGTCACCTAGACGGTCCGTGTTCGATCCCAAGCGATCGCATGGGTTTGTGGTGGAAAAAGCGACTCAGCTCCAGCGGTAAGTTTCCTCCGGATTCCCCCGCATCACATTCCAACTGTGCTTCATCTTCATTCCATCAAGTGCTATCGCCTGCGGTGCTGTGGTTGTAAAAGCGGGCGTTAAACACTATCAAAAAAAATCTAACGATTCCAGAATAACAACTATCCTGACCCCACCACGATCTTGCTTTAGACATTTTTAACCTGATGTTCCAAAATGAAACGAGCACTAGGGGGAAATCTTTACACAGCGCAAATTCTACCGTCCAGCCACAACATACCAATCACCGTCACCTGGTCCTACAGCTCTGTAACATATGAAGATGAAATAGATGGAAGGAAATGATGAGGAATTAAATTCAAGTTAGAACAGGGTTCAAATGAAAATGGGAGTTTTATTTATGGACGCTCTATAATTGCTGTGGTTTACAGTGTCTCATTCTGTTTTGGGCGTGAAATACGGTTTAATTTTGTACAGAGGCCTCTTTATCAGGCTAAAGGTTCTATTACGTGCCGTAAATCTACGACACAGGATCCTTACTTCCCTTCCGCAAGAAGCCATGCTAAAGATTTTTGCGCCCGAAAAAATCCATCGTCCTCCGCCGGGACTTTGGATATATGAAGTTAACACGGTAACAACTATACCACGGAGAGTGACGAAGAGGATTCACATAGTCCTCTTCCTACGACCTGGGAAAACTACGGAAAACCTAAGTTGAGAGTGACCCCGAAGCTGGGACTGGTCAGAGTGCTAGTCTTACACGTTACCGAAGAGCCATCTCACTCGTCATTTACGTTCAGTATTCTGTTGATCCAAATTAGGAATGAGAAGTAACATTAGAAAATCCATTTGTTCAGATTAGATTCCACTAAATGTTTGTGTATTTCGAAAACCGCAGTGACAGATGAATAATACAATTTGTTGCCCTCTGAGAGACCTTCTATTTGTAGACAGAACGTGTTACTAAACACTCTTTCCAAGACACCGGTTTGTGTGTATTTCCATCGGCTTTTTGTTAGCTTTTTCATTATGCTCTTGTTTTGTAGACAAAACTGTTGAAATAGCTTTAAAGGGGTATTTTATTTATTTCCTCTACCACGTAATTGCAGTAGGGAAGTATTTTATTCGACTGAAAAATTCGGTGTGGATACGAAAATATCCACACCCCTGAATCTAAAAAGAAGTCTATGGTTGGATGTCTGTGAACAGCATAACACAAAAATGAAAAGTTGGTAAAAGGCTAAACTTGGTATTTAAGGTGAGGATCTTCTAAGGCTGCGACAGAAGGTTATCATGGAAATCATTTAAGTCCTAACTACCATTTATAGTTTACTTGGAGAAATTTGTGAACATTTTCTAAAAAAAAAAAAAAAAAAATACTTAAACAGTAATGATTAAAATACCATATTTTTACGAAAAATGGAATGTGTATATTGAGTTGTCTAGAAATAGCCTCTGAAGTGCTCTTCATTCTGAATGACCTTTGCGTTACTGGTAAACGGTAAGATATAGAGACAATTTTATTCCACAAAAAATTTAAAATCTCTCATGCAAGCAACGTAACTTCAAAGTAATTGCAGAGTGCCCAGCTCTCAAAAACTATTGACTATTACTTAAGCCAACCATGTTCCGCTACTCTCATAGTATCTTTAAGGAAATGTATAATAAAGCCACTCCTACAAATTTTTATATAGATTAACATAAAATAGAGTAGCAGAATACGTGTTTTCGAGATTATCTATTGAAAAATGGGCAGAGGAATTCATGTGAATGTAGCATGTCAGACTATTTTATATGGTCAAATTGAATATTAAGGACTGTTTAAGTAACGAGATTTTAGCACTATAAACTAAGTGACATGATAGCATGCATTACATTTCACAATCAAGAAATCCGTGTTCCATTCACATGAATTTCTCTACATCTCTGTAACAAATTATTGTTAAAAAGCTTATTCTTCTATCTACTTCATGATAATTGAGATAAACATTAGCAGAAATTGTCCTTATTGCTTGGTTCCTTGTAAGTAGAAGGGCAAAAATCTAAAGTCTTCCATTCACATGATATCCTCTAGCTGTTCGGTAAATTAACCTTTTATTCAAAGCATTAATCTGTTATCTACATCATGCCAATCAAGATAAACATAAGCAGAGTTAGTCTTATTATTGGCTTACTTGTAAGTAGAAAGGAAATAAGAAAATGCAAAGGCAAAAGCGATAGTCTCGTACTTTAAAAGCCGGTCGCTATGTGAAACATTTGAAATTCCAATCTCTTTGCTTGCCAGGAGTAACAAACGAGAAAAATAAATGTCTTCCCGTTTGAGAAAAGTTTAAGTGGCTTAAAATTGAAACCAATAATCCGGAATATGTCGGAAACGGTTAATTCTACAAAAAATTTTATGACATGCATTGTGTTTAATGAGATCTACATTTTTTTGTGTAGCAAGTTTTTGTATATCTCTTACGGTTTGCTTGTTATATAAGTCATCCAGAATGAAGAGGTCTTCAGAGGCTATTCCTAGAAAATTCAATATATATATTTCTTTTTTCATAAAAATGTGTTGATCAAAATCGTTAGAGCATTTTTGAGAAAGTCAAAATTTTTGAGTAAAGAGTAGTTTGGTGTGCGGGGATTTTCTTGAAAATCTTCCTGTCGCATCCTTGGAAAATATTAATCTTAAATATCAAGTTTGGTATTTAACGGTCTTTTCATTTTTAAGCTATGCTGTCCACAGACACACACGCACCTTTTTCTGGTTTCAGGAGGTCCCAAAACATGTATTTCCGATGAAATCTCGGTATCAAATATTTGGATGCATTGCAATACCTTGTCTATACACTATGTACATAGTACCTGTAGAGGAATTAAAAAGGTTGGTTGCAAAAACTTGCACTGACTCTGACCTGAAGGTAGAGCAAAGCTTGCTGCATTAGAAATGTCTTATATCAGCACAGAAAATTGAATAGCAGTCTCCTGCTTCTCAGGCAGCAGCACAATTGCATCATCACGCTATCTTAGCTGCTATACTTCAAGGCAATCATATTATAAATCTCTGGCTTAAAGACATTGTGAAAGTGCACGTGTTCTGTATACAAGTTGGACAATAAGTGACAAAACACTATCAAATTCCGCTAATAGTACGTAATTCTGAAAACCTTCGTACTGAATCTGAAATATAGATGTACGTGGAAACCAGAATGATGAAACATGGATAATGAAATAGCATGTAAGAACATTTCTGAAGATATAACACAAATTCAATCATTGGGAGAATTTTATGCAACGTTAGAAAAATCCAATGTGTTCCATTCACATAACTTTCTGTAGCTGTTCCCCAAACTATTTTTACTTTCTCCATACGCACTATGTACATAGTGTATAGAGAAAGTATTGCACTCCACCAAAAATTCGATACCGAGATTTCACCGGAAATATATGTTTTAGGGTCCCCAATATCCAAAAAAAGCATTTTCACAAAAAGGTCCGTGTGTGTGTGTGTGTCCGTGTGTCTGTGAACACGATAACTCAAAAACGAAAAGTCGGTATAATACCAAACTTGGTATTTAAGTTTAGTATCTTCCAGGGATGCGACACGAAGATTTGGAGAGAAATCCCCCCAACCCCAACTACCCTTTACATGGAGCTTTTTTCGAAAATTTTGATTTTCTCAAAAATGGCTCCAACGATTTTGATTAAAATTTCGTATATTAAACACATTTACCTGACAAATAAAATGTATATCTTGAATTTTCTGGGAATAGCCTCTGAAGAGTAGTTTATTCTGGATGAATTTTACTAAATTTTGAATAACTGCAAACCGTAAGAGATGGACAAAAATTTACTGCACAAAAAATGTAGAGCACATTAAAACACACAATTTATGTTATATGCATTTTCTTCGTGGAGTTCGTCGTTTTTGTGACATTCCTTATTTTTGGTTTCTGCTATGAAAAACGTATACTTTTCTCATACAGGAACTTGTCAACTCCTATCCATATAGACAAAGGAACTTCATTGACATAGCAACCAGCTTTTGACTATCACTTTAACCTACGGTTGTCCCTTATTTCGCTTCTACTTACAAGGAAGCGAGTAATTAGACTATTTCTGCTATTTTTTGTCTGATTAGCATAAAGTAAATAGAAGTATAAGCTTTTTAAGAATTATTTGTTGCAGGGATATGGAGAAAGTCATGTGAATGGTATACATCAGATTTTTATCTATATCATGCTAATCTAGGTATTCGGGAGGTCCTGGGTTCGCGTTATTCGTGGTTTTCCCGGGTCTTAGTAGGGTGGCTTCTCATACTACGATTTCCTTTCCATCATTTTCTTTTCGTTCCATTTCCTTCTTACTTTCCAAACGGGCTTTAGGTTCATGTCGTACGGTGGTGCCGGAAAGATGGCACGAATTTATTTTCGATCGAAAGAGCACACATCTTGGGCAAGAGGGCTGCCTGGTCGACGGGTCGCTCCAGAAGTGGGACGGATATTATAGCCTGGAAGTGTTTGGGACTTCCGCGCGTCTCTGGTCTGTAGCATTCTTTCAGTTCACATTTCCGCCTGCTGGTGTTAACCCTCCCCCCCACACACACACACTTTTATATATAAGTGTATGTGTGTGGTTAAAACCACCAGGCGGTGTGTGTATATATTGTATCTATATTGTATATAGATACAATTATACAATTCTTATAAATATTTAAGAAACATTAGTAGGTTGAGAAAGTGATGTAAATGTAACACATAAGGTTGTATTACTCATATATCATTTATATATAGGCCACATTGTCTCACTTATACCTGCAGTTAACTCGTTTGACAAACTTCACCGATGTGGAAGTAAAGGAACTGAATTGTTGACAAATGAGCAATACAACCTTACGTGTTACATTTACATCACTTTCTCAAACTACTATCGTTTCTTTTATATATCTTCTATAGACTATTAGGATTAGGATACGGACGGTGGGAACCCCGCATTAACTCCAGGTGGTTATTGTACCTACGCCCCACGAGGGGGCGCCTTCGGGAGGGAAGAATGAGGTGAGAGAATACATCGGACGGCGGAAACCAGAAAAGACGGAACAGCAATGATGGGTTCATACACTTTCCAGATTGAAGCACCCCGAGTGCTGCACAGGCAGACTGGGACCACGCTCCCTCCATGAGTGGTCCTCATCCCAGCAAACAGCCGAAGTCGGGGACGGAGACAATCACTTTGAGCATTCGTTTACCCTGCCACGCCGCTCTGAGCACCTCCGTCGACACTTCCAACCCTGAAAGGAACTAACGGTACAAAGGATGAACGGAGTGACAGGGGCAACGATAAGAGATTTGTGGGCTGAAAGAAATCCTCCCAGCATTCGCCTGCCGACCTGGGAAACCCCTGAAAATCCACGGGTCAGGTAGGCTAACCACGGGGATCGAACCCGCGAATACGGGCCACAGTCATCCCGCTCGGTTTTAACGGAATATTCTTACGAAAGCATATTTTTCTGTCTACTTCGCGTTAATCTAGCTATATCGATTTGGAAAACTATATTTCTCATCCTTACAACTCACTGTAGGCAAAAGGGCGACAGAGGAAACCACATTGATAGATGTTTAAATCGAGTCGCTATAAAAATGTAGAAAACTTCCATACTGTTTCTACTATATCACGAGAAAGAACTGAAAAGCGACAGCACTTTAAAAATGGCAAAAGTATTAACAATTTCAAATATCTTGGAAATTGTTGAATACCACAAAGAAAGAAACAGAGATACTATTTGAAGTAAATTGCGTAGTTTAAAGATATCTAACGTTCCTGTGTAGCGCATCCTTGTATATCTCTTATGGGTTGCTCATTATAAAATGCTTTCGGAATGCAGACGGCTTCACAGGCTATTATCAGAAATTCAATACATACATACATACATACATACATATATATATATACATATATATATATGAATTAATGTCCTCCACACCATTGGTGTGTGTTGGACGGGAGTTGGAAAAGTAGAGTCTGACTTCCTGACCACCTTTCCAACTTATGTCCTACAGACAGCTGTTGTGGAAGAAACAATTCCAAAGATTGACTAATAGTTGGTTAAACAATAAAGTCCGGGACTTTTTGGTTTACTGTGAAAAATTCGAATTAGTTGGGGTATCTAATGTGGCAACGGTAGCTCAGTGGTTAGAACAGCTGGGCAGAGACTGGAAATCCACGGTTAAAATTCCGGCCGTCTCATTGAATTTTTGAGTCTCACTCTTACTTTTCCAATATCTACATTTATTTGTCACGTACATGGTATTTTAATCAGAATTGAACTTGGAAGTTTTTGAACTTAAATACCAATTATGGAATTTATACGAATCTTTGTTGTTGAGTTATACTGTTCTCTCTCTCTCTCTCTCGCTCTCTCTCTCTCAATCAATCAATCACTCACACACATACTTGCTTCTAAAACTGCTTCATTTTTTGATACAGTGGCCTAAAAACATGCGTTTCCGGTGAAATCTGAATGTAGAACATTTTGGGTGGAATACAATATCTTCCCTACTTACCAGGTACATGGTATAGAGAAAAAACTACTCGGACATATCCTTTAAGGCAAGGGTGGCATTTGACGTGTATCATATCATCTCTAGCTACGGGTATCTCTTATCGGCGCCCTTAATGTTTATGATGTAATGTGTGAATTACTCCGCGTTCTATACTCGGTGAAAGGGTACTACAAACAAAGGAAACGGCGGGTAGAAACTTACGCTCCCGGTCACCAATATGTATACGACATTCTGGTTCTCTAAAAGATTAAATCGGGAGAAAGTTGACTTGGCTGTGATTCAAATATTGTAAAATGTTTTTTCGAGGTTAAGGCTTGGTAGAAGGACAATCTCTCGATTTTATGTACATAAAGTCATAGTTTAAGTAACAAAGATCCCGGTGAAATAAAAATGTGAATATTACATCACAGCTAACACATGAAGAGCTGATGTTTGGAGTAGGAGAAGAAATATATAGTCCTTGAAACCGGGGTAAAGAACAGCAAGTGGCTCTTTTTTCTTCTAACGTTATCCCTGGGAGGGACGAGTGGGGGAAGTTAAAGGCGACATGTCCGAGCAATGATAAGTGTTATCACGAACTGAACACATCCTAGGTTGGTCACCCCTGCCCACAAACCCCGAGCCCCCAGCCCGGGTCCCCTACGGGCCAAGGAGACTGCGACTTGACCAAGTGATTAGACCACTCGCCTCTCACCAAGCAACCCGGGTTCGTAGCCAAGCGTCCGTATGTCGGATTTGTGGTCAAAGTGGCGCAGCAGCGGGTTTTCTCCGAGTTCTCCAGTTTTCCCCACCAGAATATTCCACTGGTGCTCCATCTTCATTCCAAGTATCATAGTGTCATCGCGTGCGATGCCATTTGCGGCAAAAGCGGGCGTTAAACACTATAAAAAAATTAGGCCCAGGGATGCTCCCAGATAATAGGCCTGTCAGCAGTCCAACCAACGCCAGAGGGAGATATTTACAAAGCACATGCCCGCCGAGACGCAGCACACCGAACGCCTAACTGCGGTGTCATCTCGCTTGGTAAAGAGCTTATTGTATTGAACGCGTTGTGTACAAAGTCAGTCCTGCATTTCTGTCTAGTGTGTGGCATTTTCTTTAAACCGGTAGAAACGTCCTCTATGGTATGCGTCCTCTATGTCAGACTCCATAGACCGAACTCAGCATAATCAGTAATCAGTTCTGTTTTTATTGCGGACCAGATGTGTAAGATCGAATGAAAGGTGTACAAATTATTTCAAGACCAATCCTCCGTTTCTGTTGCAAGTCGCCTGTTTTTTAGATTTCCTTGATCACTGCGGATTCTTCTTCTGTACCCCGTGAAAATGTTTGTGTTTTCAATAAAAATAACTCCGGACAATAAGCTCTATTTTGATTACGCACAAGATATGTCAAGATCGGATAAAATATGTGGATAAACGGTAGTTCTCTTCACTGATCGCAACCTAACTTCAAGCTAATCACACACACGCACACTCTTTTCTCTCTATCTCTCCTTTTTAGAAATGTAGTTTAACATCACCTGGTTGGTCATATCGGACGATGAATGAAATGAGTGAAATGATCTTGAAGCTTAAAGTTACTCAACATTCGTCTTCTCAGGGCGGAAAAAAATCAGGTATCTTACCTTAAGCGAGTTTCAAACTCGCGGCCTATGGAATATGAGGCAGACACGCTACCCCTACACTACAGAGGCGGGTTAAGCCAGTCTTGTTCTCTCTATTTGCCGCATACTTTTATTTTTTGATTTGCTGCGAATGGTAATTGTTGCGGTTGAGTCAAATTCCGCACATACATTTCGCCTTGGTGTAACCACACAAATAAACACCGCATACATCTTTACAGGTATGTTATTCTCGCCAAGATATTATCATAATTCTTCCGTCACTTTGAGCTCTATGATTGCGTTTCGTGTGCTTGTGTCGTCAGGAAAGTGCAACATTGTGAGTCTGAAAAGGGAAAGGACTGGCTAATCTACGATTCTGATAGTTATTGAACAAAGAATACTAAAAACTGGCGAAACATTTTGTAGATGCATTGCAGTATATAGGTAATGCAAAATGGTAGGCAGCTTCGGAGATGATTTCGCTTAGTGATGAATAGCGTTGCATTGAAGGTGGTGATAAATGCGTTCAAAGGAAACTTGTGAGTAACGTTGCTAAAAGAAAGCCGAGAATATCAGAGTGTCCATATGAATAATTTATGTAGTGTTTGAAGAAAATGGCGCCAGTTTAGATAATTTCACTGTTGGCGACGTTACTCGTTTAGGGAATATGTTTATATACTTTAAAATACGGAAGTTTCAACAGGCTACATGCCAGAAAGCTGTAAGAACGTCTTAAGTAGGTAAATTGAAAAGTTGGGGCTTGAAAATGGTAAGAAAACATTTTTACTGGTTGTCTAGTAAACGCGTGAGCATTTCGGCCGCTTCTTTGTACAACGTGTATAATCGTTATAACACAGTCTCCAGCAGTCTTTTCTACAGCGTTGCAACTTCTTATTATCGCCACTTGTTTCCCTCTTTATTAAACACGTGAATTTGTAATTTTGGCAACTGAGACTCCTCGTGAATTGAAATAAAAATAATGGATGCAGAATTACGTAAGGTAATATATTTTCAATATGCGTCCTGGCTTAGATATCTACATGGCAGGATGATGTCTTAAGATTATACTAGGAATAACGTTAATTCCGCAACAAAAATGTCAAGTTTAGGCAAGTTTTGCACAAGGTTGAACAGGAAAGTGAAAGTGGTGACAATTTCTTTCCCAGTTTTTCAAGATTTAGGACTCGCATGTAAACACTACAATCCCAGGTTCTTTCTCAGCATTTAATGAACACAAATGCAGTTGGTTCAAGTCGCCTAACCGCAGCTAATAACTGTCATAAATCCATCTTGATTGACTTGAAGCTCATAGCAACCGTGATTTTTACACCCAAATAGTTTCCAAATAGATTATTTTTAGGATGTATTTTTGTGATTGTGTATTCCATTGTTGGGTCTCCAATTTTTTTTTAGTGTTTAACGCCCGCTTTTACTGCTCTGGCGATTGAGTCTCCAGTCAATTGTCCTTTTAATACATGTAACTGGATTTATTGGGTGCTATTTCAAGTTTGGTTTATGTGCACTATGCTTCTAATGATGTTATTTGTTAATTTATTAGCCCACTCGTTTGTATCACTTCCAATTTCAACATGGACGCCAATAGCATATTTTGCTCTTGATTCTTCATTTGGTGTTATTACATCATTAATTGCGTCCTCTGTTGATCTCCGCTTTCAAAAGCCACATTGTCTATGCCTACTCATACCAACCATTGTTCTAACTGATTTAACTCTTTTGCATATTAATCATTCAAATATTTTCCCCATAGCATCAAGGAGACAATTGGGTCTACAGGAGTTTTAATCAAGTTTGTCCTTATCTTCGCCCTTTTTCGACAGTATAATTTAGTCTCCTTCTAATAACAGGGAAGTCTTCCTTGTCATAAACATTCATTTTGAAGTCTAAGTAGGAATGGTGTTATTTACTTTTCTAGTTGTATACTAACTTCATTAGCAAGAATGGTTCGGATGCCTCTTTTTCTCTAGGTTCTGTATTAGTAGGCTAATTTCCTTTATACCTAGAGGATATGTAACTCTTGTAAACTGTTACGGAAGGAAAAATGCTATTGCCATCTTGGAGAATGGGCCAAATTTTATGCAGGTAGTGCACCTGAACACGCGTGTTTGCAGATAGAAATATAATTAGTATTTCATATCCATTGCGCGACTAGTGAAGTCTCAAGATTTGCAATGCGAAGCGACAGAATGAAGATCATTGTTGTACGTAAATTTCTCTCGTAGATGAATATGAAAACATTTCTTGGTTTCTACCTGGACGTCTGTTCCGTTTCTTTTGGCATAAAGGAAACATTTTCCATTGCCTTTGTCCGATGTTTAACTTTTCTACATCTTACTGCTACATTTTCCCTGGGTATGAAAGAGATTCAATTGGAAGAGTGTAGCTTTGAGAAGGCAGAAAGACTTAGGAGAAATGGGAATGGAGCATGGTTGGCATTTGGGTAAAAGCAATATAAAGAAGTGAGAGAGGAAGAAGGAATCGCTCCTAATGTCGACGACAGAAGCTCTTTAGATCTGTGTAGAAAAGGTAAAAGAAGTCGGAAGGAATATATTGATACATGGTTGTGATGATTTTGGAAGAAAAATGTTTTGTGTGATCGCGTGAGGGGATTAATTCAAACTATTAATAAAGAAAGTTAAATTACATTACACCATGTGTTTTATGTGAGGGAATGAGTATTTCTCATTGACTAATGGAGAACGAAATAGTAAGACAATAAAGGGGTGGTATTTGGGATTGTTTTACTACATACGGCACCTCAGGGGACGACTCTGGCAATACATGCAATTGAATGACATTTGGGAAAGGAAATTTTATACGTCTAGGTTTAGGGTAACTCCCCAACATTTGTCAGTTATGAAGACTGATGACAACATTTAAAAAACCTCAAGCAGGAAGAACGGTGGGGTTTCAACTGTGGAACTTCCGTTCACTAGTCCATGTCTTAATCTACCGCTGCCACGAATTTCGGTAGTATCTAGAATGAATTTCTAGATGAAGTAGCAACTAACATTTGACAACAACGAGGGTACAGAACAATAACAAAGGGGACAACTATTAGGGAGAATAAGTTGATATGGAGTTTTAAGGAATCATATCCTTCTGTAGTTAACGATATGCCTGTTTTAGCTGCTGATGCATACAGCCCCCTGAGGGTTATGTTGTTGCACATATGGTGCACCTGTTGGCGTTTTCAATGGATAACATTTTCCTCTAACGCTGACTTCTTTTTGAAGTAGGATGCTCGATATGTGGATCTTTTTTTGACATTTTTATAGAAACATTGTGAAATCTGAATGAAAGGTCTGAATAGGCTCGGCCGAGCCCCCTGGTCCGGCCCGGTCTATGGACCAGGTTCAATCTTAATATGAAAAGAAATGCTAATATCATATATAATTTATAATTGTGAGTTAATTATTTCTTGCACACCAGTTGTGTGTAGGACAAATTGGAGAAGTAGAGTCAGACCGTAAAATTCAATGACATAGCCGCGATTTGAACCGCGGATCTCCTGGTTTCGTCCTGTTGCTCTAACCCTTGAGCTACGATGGTAAAATGCCAAAATTGATTGACCAATAGTTTGTTAACCATAAAGCCCGCGACTTAATACTTACGGAGTTTGTAAGTCGCCATTGAGGTATGACCTCTCAAAAAATAATTTGGGATCTCCTTGTTGTTTTCCGGAAAAACGCAAGTCCGTTTGAGAATTTAGTGTTGTGGCGGTATGTTGCCAAGATATCTCAATGGTTAGAATAATTGGACAGAATCCGAGAGATCCGTAATTAAAATCCCGGCTATGGCATTGAATTCATACAGTTTTATTTGTCATATAAACATCTTAAACGTAAGCTATTTTGATTAGAATTGTTAGTGTTATTCTTATGAAATAAAAATGACGAAAACCTTTCCATATGGAGGAACATAGAGATAAAAGGCATGTTTACTTTGTGATGTTGAGATGCCTGGAATAATACAATTATCGCAGCATCCACTCACCTATAGCAGTGGCACTACTACTGCTGCTGCTACTGCCAATAATAATAATAATAATAATAATAATAATAATAATAATAATAATAATATAATAATAAATAATAATAATACCATCATCAAAATGCTTGCTTTGGACAGTTGCGAATAACGTTATAACAGCATGACAGCTGCAAAGTTCGCCTTCCTCCGTCCAGCCACACCCAGGATATACTGGCCAGAGTAATGGGGCGGCATGTGGTCAATAACGCAGAATACCGTCAACATCTCGCTTACTGCATTCTTATTTCAGGACTCCAGTTTTCTCCTCTTTGGTTCCTAGGATCGAATGCATCTTGCACCAGGGCCCCAGCAGAGGAAAACATTCCCGTATGGGTACCGGAATTCGAACCCAAGTGCTATCAAACTATAGAAATAACGCTTTGTAGATTAATAATAAAAACAAAGACATAATAATCGCATTAATAGTAGTGAATAACTGCAGAATTAGACAACTGGGCACGGGCTCAGGAGTACAGTATAATCATTCTCGGGCTGGGTTCAGATCTGATCGGGCCTGAGAATTTTGGCCCGTGCAGACATTTAACCTTTTATGTCACATCCTTGTAAGATAATGAACTTAAATACCAAGCTTTGTATTTAAACATTTTGTTATTTTTGAGTTGTGGGCCCAGGAGTACAGTATAATCATTCTCGGGCTGGCTTCAGATCTGATCGGGCCTGAGAATTTTGGCCCGTGCAGACATTTAACCTTTTATGTCACATCCTTGAAAGATAATGAACTTAAATACCAAGCTTTGTATTTAAACATTTTGTTATTTTTGAGCTGTGCTGTTCAAAAACACCCTTGGACATTTTTCTAAGGAGAATACATTTTTTAATCAGGGAGTCTCAAAGCATGTATTTTGGGCAAAATCCCGTTATCTAATTTTGGGATAGAATTCAATATTTTCTATAACTATATATACATCCTTTGTCAGAAAGTTTCAGGAGTTTTTTTTTTATTTATTTTTAAGTGTACATGAGTATGCTCCTCCTGTCAAAGAGTGAACCAAACTCTTTACATCTTGAGTTCCAGATGTGACATTTGAATGGACACGCGCAGATTTGATAACATATGGTGAAATTTTAAAATTTAATCTTCTCGAAATGTTGTGTTCAGCTTTTGCAACATCATAGTGTTCTTCATGGTGGACGTTTTGTTGCAATTTCTTTCAGATTTTCAGCGTGCGACTATTGAAGGTTAATGATACTGTTTTGTGTTTGCATTTTAGTAATTTAATACATGGTTGCTTTTGTAATGCAATTTATTACTTTCCCAGCAACAGGTTTATTGTAATAAAATATTCAAGTTTTGATTGCGAAGTCTATACGTAATAGGGAAATAATGCACAACATTTAAAAGTATTTTTGGAGATTTTTCAACACCTGTAGCTATTTACTTGAGACAAGATTTTCAGACTAGCCCGTCTCGGCAGTGTTGGGGTAACGGGTCTGCCTCACATTCAAGAAGTCGCGAGTTTGAATTATGCGTAGGGTGAGAGTTACACAAATAAGCTTTTTTCGGGGTTCTCCCTTATCCTGAGAAGCCGAATGTCTAGGAACTTTAAGCTCCATGGGCTCCGAGAACATTTGAGCATCACTTCAGCGATTTCATTCACCTAAGAAAGATTTTTTTTTAAACTGTCTTCGACGAAAATAAATGTTTTGTTCTGTAATAACGTTTTCAGTTTACTTGGCTGAAATCTGTAGACGTTATAAATGTTAAAGCGATAAAACTGAAGTTTGCGAGCTTTTATACAACTCTTTCACTTCCGTAAACATTTAACATGCTACACTCAATGTTTATTACGAGGGCCCTGATTTCTGGGTCTTGTTAGTTTTTGTTTTAGTTTTACTATATCCTTAAGCTAGGTTGTTAATAATTACCGAGCAAAATGGCACCGCGATAGCATGCAATTTCGCTTTCTAGCGGCCTCAGGTTTGATTCCCTTTGACCTCTCGTTCTGACTTTGGTGTTTTCGTGGTTTTCCTTGGTTGGCTGAAGTGGTTTCACTTTCATTGTGTTTCCTTCTCATTTTTCAGTTTGTTTTCTAGGTTTCGTGGCAATGGCGGTGCCGCGGTTGCTTGCTTACAAGAAACGGTAGGTGATCCCCGTGAACACTAGAGGAATGCTTGATGGATGGGTCGTTCATATCGTCCTTTCTGGCGGCTCCAGCAGTGGGACGGGTCTTCGTGCCTGGAACTGTAGGGAATTTCCGCGCGTTCCTGTAGCCTTTCTGCCTTCAGCCTATAGCCTACTAAGGTTCCTTTACTTTATCGCTTGCTCTTGATGGTGGCAGTCGCAATAACTCTACATTTCGCAGTGCGTGAGATTTCCTACTTCCGTGACTGTTGTATATCTAGAGTACCATAATTTTATGTTTTCCTTATTTAGAGCTACATGATTTAGGACTTCATTTGCAGAAAATTATATTTTTTAAATACATTCGGACAATTTATTTTGTTTTTCTTGTTTTATTTAAAACTATATTACACAAAGATATCGCTTACCAATAGTCATCATAAAACGCACAGAATATATATTACTGTGTATTTACTGTATTTCTTTCGAAAATTTTGATTTTCTCCAAAAATGGCGATTTTAATTAAAATATTTTTATGACAAAGGAAAGTATGTCTTGAATTTTCTGGGCATAGCCCCCGAAGACCTCAGCAATGTGGATGACTAGTTAACTGTAAGAGATGGACAAAGAATTACTGTACAGAAATATAGATCTCGTTAAACTACAAAATTTATGCCATATAGATGTTTTGTAGAGTTAGCCTTTCCAAGATATCTCTTTTGTTGGTTTCAATTTTAAATTAGTTTTCTCAAACGGGAAGGCGTCTGTCATTTCATACCTCTTTTTTTTTTACTCCTAACGACACAAAGAGAACCGAATTTCAATTGTTTCACATAGTAATAGCTTTTAAAACGTTGACTATCACGTTAACGTACTCCCTTATTTCTCTTCTACGTACAGAGAAACAGATAAAAAGACAAAACTTGCTAATGCTTATCTTGATTAGCATGATGTAGATAAATGAATAGTCTTTTGTAAGAATAGTATTGTTTGCAGAACAGACAGAGAAAGTCATGCGAATGGAACACATCAGATATTTCCCCCTGTACTACTGAAGAAATCAGCCACGATTGTGTTTACTAAGGCTGTGCAGCTTCGAAGAACGTAAAACTCCCACTAGTCTGGGTCCTCATTTTCTGGAAATATTACCAATGATTTCTAAAGCCTCTTTGGAAGGGAGGGTCACGCAAGTAGAGAATAGCTTCTGTTAAAATATGTATAGCTCCAAGAAGTGTGAAACACGTTAATATCGTGGAAATGGTTCATTAAATGGCAAGGGAGAAAATAGGTTTAAAGCCTAAGAATCCAGCCACCCTTTATTACTCATCCTACCAACGCAACGAGTGTTCTCAGCCAGATCCTTATTGCTATTCTTACACTTCATTAACCTAGAGGCGTTTAAGGGATAGTAATGCGTGCCAAAATTGCACAATAATGAGCTTTTAATGTCGAATTTCCCTGCAGCGCGAGGCTTCCGTCATAAAACAAATGCACTTCATCTTTATGGATCCAGAGCAGCTTTTTATGCTAGTATAGGCTCGCATGTCAGCCGTTAAAAGTGGTCTTGGAGGATATACAAGGGCAAGGCATTAAAGGTGATTTTAATGCCCACTTTATGCTGTTCTCAAACACGGAACTTTATTTCCAGTGGCTGTTTGTCTTTTCGGAACTAAAGAAAAAATATGTAATTTACATCTAGTGAGTGATAAATAAGGCCCGGATTCTGATTACATAACATGCTTATGCATTGCTAACCTGTGCATAAATCCTTGTCATGTGTCCCAAATTATGAAAATATATATTTATGGTCAGTTTTTTTTTTTTTTTTCCGATTTTAAATTAGTCTTTTAAATTTCTCGCACTTTGACCCTTTACTTAGTAATTTTCTTGCCTTTATATTGAGTATAAAGCACTTTATATTGTTGACTTTTTCAAGCTTCAGAAATTGCATTATTCAGCTGAGAAATAATGGTAACTGCACTTCCTTTACTCACATTATTGAATCACAGTCCTATTTAATGTTAAGTGTGGAAAAGGTTGTGTGGATATAATGGTGGCTATTGTCAGGAGAGCAGGTATCCTTAAAAATATGAATTATATGTGTTCCAAACTAGGGATGAGAGTTCCGTTTTCCCCTTTTCGCTTCATGAGTGCGTGAGGTTGCTGTGCTTAAGGTGAGGCATCGTGTAATTTGGAAAATCCACGGTATACAAAATATCTTCATGAAATTTATATTAGTTATAATACACAATAATAGTGGTCCTTTTGATAGTATAAACATTTTAGCTTGAATGGTTGGTTAGATCATAATTTTACATTGTATACATTATTCTAAAAAAAAAAGAGACAAGTGATGCATTTTTAAAAATACACGCATAAACAATTCCTGCTTCATAGTAAATGTGTTTACAAATACATCCTTTATATTAGCCCTAGATAGTATAGAAAAATTATTACTTTTCATACTTCAAAACTATTGATTTTTCAAAATTTAATAATTTATTTATAAAAATTGGAACATTATTTCGGAAAAGTAATATGCACCTTTCTTTAATGTGCCTTTGAGTGCCAGTATAAAAATCGAGACAAATTGATGAAAACTGCGTCCTGTGGAGCCTTTTGAGTGTGGAAACGTATTGGAAAAAAGTTTGCGAGAATAAGGTTTAACGTTTGGAGTGCCTATTAAAAAGCATGCTCCTATCCATCTATAGTTTCAGTTAAGTCTTAGTTCGCCAAGTGGAAAAAACTATATTGTTCTTAAAATTTAGATTTCATATGATTTTATTATGAAACATAAGTTTTTATTTTTTCACCTTAACTTTTCATATTAACATTCATAGATTGTGAAGCCAACTTCATTTGGTACATTTTTTATAGTCGGAGAACTTCTGGAGGGTTAATGCTTCAGTTTTGTGTTTTAAAAATAATTTTCTCCATTGTTCTTAACAGGTTTTTCAAACAAGAACGTGGAAGAGACACACATATATTTCTAATTAATTTATAAATAAGTTCCTGTGTCAGAAAAGTTCCAGGACAGGCCGTAAAAAATAGAAAATTGCACTTATGAAGTAACTATCCCGGCTCCTATCGAGGTGTTCTCTTTGCTATCTACACACAATTGCCAACGTTTCTGGAGGTCTTGGAAGCAATCAGGGACATTTCCAACTGGATGCTTGTAAGCTCATTTGGCACAACCGTTTGGATGTCTGCGATATCTTGACGAAGCTTTCCTTTTAAGTATTTTCACTAGCGGAAACAACAAAGAATCACAAGGCGAGAATTTGGGCAAATATGGCGGATGTGGAATGACAATAACAGAATGTCTGACCAGATACTTGGTAACAGATAAAGCAGTATGTGGTCCTGTATTGTCATGCAGTAACAACCAGTCCTGAGAATGCTACAAACCAGAGCAGCGATGTCGAATTGGTTGTCTACAAACATTTCAAGACTTGATGCAAAGAGTTTGGTTCACTCTTTGATTTGGAGGAATATATTCATGCACACTCAAAAATAAAAAAAACCTGCCATGGAACATTTCTGATAAAGGATATATATATATGTATATCATGTTTTGAGACTCCCTGAATAAAATTATATTTTTTTCTTTAGCAAAATGCCCAAGCGTGTTTTTGTACAGTACTTCTCAAAAATAACAAAATGGTTAAATACCATCCTTGGTGTTTTAAGTTCACTGTCTTTCGAGGATGTGACAGAAAATGTTTCAAGTTGATCCCCCACTCTAAACTACACTTATAAGGAACATTTTTAACCGTTAAAATTTTCATTAAAATTCCACACATTAAAATATTTACAGAATACAATGAATATCTTGATTTTTCTGGGGATAGTCTGTGAAGTATGCTTCATTTAGAAGCAATTTTATATACTCCTCTGTAACTGATATACGTTAAGTTGTGGACGAAAAGTACTGCACAGAAGAATTAGATCTCATTAAAACACGCAATAGATCGTATGAACCTTTTTTGTGTATGACCAAACATTTCCGGTATATCAGTTATTAACTGTTCGAATTGAATACTTTGTGATTGGTTTCAGGTCCTATCCATTTTCAGTTGCTTTTTGCGATTGCATGGAAAGAACATGGCAATTAAAGGCTGTTCAGATTCTAATTAACGATTAGAGGAAGTAATGAGACTGTAACACATACGCCCTTTTTGTAATTATGATGCAATTTTTACGTCCATTGGTACGTTTCCAAACTGTTTATATTATAAAATTCGGACCCTGGTGGGAATTACCTGGGAGGATTGAATTCTGTGGAGTTGCAGCACTGCATGAGTTAATGAATGACTCTCCGTGTTGGTTGACCTAAAGTTGGCACATTCATAGGAGCAGGAGTTTATTATATTGTTTGAAAACAACAGATTCATTGTGCTGTCAAACTGAGGTTTTCAGAAACCCTGAACAATAGATACGTGCATTCTTGAAGTCCTTAGCGATTCTTTAAAGCTCCGTGCGCTTGTTGTAAGTGCTTTCTTTCCTCAACTGTTGAGCTAGAAGCGGCGACCCTGGTAGTGGCAAGGTCTCCGCTACATTTTGTAGTTGCCGTCCAAGGACGACCAAGCTGCCACCGTAATCAACAGCCTTAATCAGTAGCCTCGAAGGCAAGAACTTGCTCCATGGTCGCATGAAGCTTTATACCGCATTCAGAAACAACTTAGTACCATATGCTTCCTAAAATGCCTAACTATGAACCGTAGGCAACGACAAGAATGTGCTTTGTTGGCTCGTCTTCTGTACCTTCTTGCATTTGTGAGAGAGATGTCATCAGAAGTACAAACATATTTTTGTATGTTTGAATTACTTCATATGAGACAAAAAATAAACGATATTACACAGTCTTGCAGGTATGAGCTGAAAGAAGGTACTGTGGTTTGCTCCGATTGTGAAATGCTTTATACGAGGGCCGTTTTTTTTCAACCTCCGATAGGTTATAAATAAAAGACAAGTTCATAGAAAACAATTATTTTATTACTAAAATTTTTGTACACTTATGGTTACTTTTCAACATAATCACCGAAAAGATTGAGACATCGTACCCGTGCACAAGCTTTGCAATACCCGCTTCAAAAAATGATGCCGACAGTGATTTCAAGCGAGCATTGACATCGCTTTGAAGATCTTCGTACTTAACTGCGTTTGCGGAGAACCATTCAAAACAAACGAAGAGGAATGCTGACTTCAGGAATTGTGTTGATCCATAACAACGCTCGTCCACACACTGCAGACACAACCCATCGGTTCCTTGAACAATTTCAATGTGACATTTTCGATCATCCGCCGTACAGTCCTGACCTGGCACCCAGCGACTCTCACCTTTTCCCTGAACTGAAGACGTGGCTAGGAGGGCAGCAGTTTCAAAACAACGTCAATGCTTATTTGAAATCATTGGCGGCAACATTTTTTGAAGCGAGTATTGCAATATTCAGTATCTAACAAAATGACGAAATAATGATAGGCAATATCTTTGATAGAAGTTTTCAATATAAAAAGAAAGGACCACAATAGACCCTTGTGCTACAAAAAGACAATTACAGGCGCTATAGAATGTATATGTTTTACTGCAGTAAACATGAAAGATAAATACAAAGCCTAGGTTCTAAACAAAGGAACAAAATACTCAAATGGTGATCTCCAGTTGAAGATAGCTAAATTTATAAATGAAAAGCCTATTGGTTACAGCCTCTGTTATGACCTCAGCTTCCACCTAAGATGTCTCATATAAGTCTTCTTTATTCAGATTTGTGTATTAACCTCCAAAGCGTAGTTATGAAAGCTTCTCCCACAAAGTGGATTTAATTTAAATCTGATCTACGCAGCTTTATCGCATTATTGCATTAAATGGAGAGAATGTTCTTTGTTTCTTTCCCGCTTTCTCGTCGTTTCTCATTCTCCCTCTTTCAGTTTACTGCCCTTTCCACTCTCTTCCACTCCAACGCTCTCACCCGTCTGCGCAAATTACATGTCTTGCGGTATTTGGAAAAGCGTCAACGAAACTTCTTCAGGGATGTTAATCAAAATCAAAACCTACTAAAAGCCCTTACAGTATACAAACTTGTGCCTGCAGCTCATACTTCCAGAACGATCGGAGCTATACTTGCTCTCGTAGTAAACTGGTTTATGTATACAAATATTTGTAGCACAGTATATCACGTGTAACGTACCCATTACTTTTTTACCCATTCTTGAACACATTTTTGCAAAATATTATTCTTGTTAGGTAAGATAAACATTTGTAGAAATTGTTTTATTACATATTTCGGGGTAGGTACGATGGTTATGGGGAATACACTAGGCTTAAACGATAGTTTAATAGGTGCTCGCTATGGAATGACTTTGAAATTCCGTTCCCTTTCTATGGCTAGGAGAGACAAAATGAATAAGAATTCCCGTTTGACAGTAACACAAGCATTTTGTTTAATTATGGTGTTTAGCGCCCGCTTTTACTACTGTAGCACTGCAGGCGATACATATATTGAAGATGGAACACTGATGGAATGCGATGGCAGTAGAAACCGGAGAACCCGGAGAAAGCCCGCCTCTGCGCAGCTTTGTCCACCACAAATTCTACATGTGGTCGCCAGGTGTCGCCTTGGAGAGTGGTTAGCTCTGCAAAGGTCAACATACATTGACATAAATGGTGTGCTTTAACGAGATCTACATTTAGTGTGTAGTAATATTTAGTCAATCTCCTGTAGTTTACGGGTTACGAAAAAGTCGTCAAGAACGAAAAGACGTTCAGAAGCCACTCAGAAAATGCAAGACATACAGTGCATTATCATGAAAATATCTTAAACATGTGGTATTTTAATAACAATCGTTAGAGCTTTTCGTTCTGAATGAATTTTGCATAGCTGGTAAACCTTAACAGACAGACAAATTTATTTGTCTTGGCCACGCAAAGAGAGGGAAGTTACAAAGCAATCACCAAGGCACTTGCTCTTAAAAGACTTGACTAATGCTTAAAGCCCTAATTCCCTTTTACCTACAAGAAAGTATGTAACAATACCATTTCTGGATATGTTTATGTCAATTAGCATGGCATAGATATAAGAATAAGCTTTTGTAACAACAATAATAATAACAATAATAATAACAATAATAATAATAATAATAATAATAAAGTTGAATGGGTAGAGAACGTAAAGTGAAAGCAACGCATGCCACTTTTTAAAGTGCGATCGCCATTCAAACTGTTTCTGGCGATGTAATGGAAAGCACGACATATAAGAATTATCGCTACGGTTTCCTGTGTCCCATTTGCATCTAAAACCAAATGCGTAAATCCAACTGATTCTGTAAATGTTTATCTGTAGTAGTTGCGGAGTGGTGTTTCATCTTCCTGATACGAGAAAGTTGAAACTACGAGTGTAATTCGATAAGATTATTTCAGGATTAAATTTAAATAACAGACAAAATAAAGTGTCCTACGTAAAACATTAATAATATTATTATAAATACATGAAAAGTATATTATTCTGTTCTCTTGTGAAGTTAGTTAAAACAAACCTATATGTAGCATAATATACTAAATGATAAATGCTATAGGCCTAACTGTTGCCAACTATTGAGAGCGGAAATAATAATTAATCAACACTACTTAACCTAGAAAATTCAGTTACATAATCTAAGGTATGTTAACCAAAGATTAACTACATATTAACTGAATGAAGGCAAGAAAGGTTTTAACAACACCAACATGTTCCAAATTGTTTTCACACAGTATTCCTTGTAGTTATCGCTGTTGGGTTTTTTCATATTATAACCCCAATCTTTCAAAATGTGTGCGATCTGTAATAATTGAAGTTTCTGCCTTTAGTTCGTAATGACGCACTATACAAAACTTTTGAAAGTTATTACAAATATATCTTCTGCGTGTTTTCTGGGTTTGGAATTATTTATAAAATAATCAATATTTTCTATTGCAACTTGGCTGAAAGGTGAGTTCACCATCTTTCAATTTGCTGTTTGACAAACAGTAATATCACTGTATACTGAGTTCAGTTAACATGTTCAATATTGACGAGACGTCTTATCGGATAAGAAACTTCCTCTATTATGTTTTTCAAATGGGAAGAGTTCTACACTGCAGCGAATGAGATGTGTTATCGTGCTCTGCGTTGCGAGGTAGCTACTCTTTTCATATGTCCCTCTCACTCGCACACTGAGCATGCAAATCAGCCTGGCGACATAAAGTTTATTCACGTGTATTATGAAAATGATTTGGGCTAAAAATCTGTGGTCTTTACGGTTCAGTTACGAACATTACTCCCTATCTTCCTCGTGAATTATTTTTTGCAAAATTTGGATATTTTATCTTAGCGCAAGTAGTATTTATGAGAAAGAAATCATTTAGCGCGTTACTCCCCAGTTAAGCGGGAATGCAATATTTCAACACAGCGGCACTCCGATTGGCTGCCAGCCTGGTGGCGCTCAAGGACAAACCTCATCCCATTTGAGTCACTTGTATTGAGGTGTTATCGCCTAAGATAGTTATGATTGGTCAAAATTTAACATTTTATTTGATTTCATTGTACCATTTTCTGAACACTCACAAAAGAGGAATAGTCTCGTTAACATGAACTAAAAGGTAAAATAAGCTTTACAACGGAAAGTTTCAGAAGCTGTATAAAAATAACGAGTTGTTAGAGAAGGTAACGTGAATATAACATATGGTTGTGTACTTTTTTAATTGTTAACCGAAATGTAAACACAAATTACGCCACATTAGTTCCCCCTAAAAAGCAACACATTTGAAATTTAATGGCGTCTCGTATTTGCTGCACCCCATTGTTTAAAATGAAACATCAGTTAGTCAAAACGCTTGTCTACCACATTAGGAACACGTTTGCCATTGTGATATAGTGGAGATAGTCAGAAGTAGGCCATTAGATTTACAAATGGAGTTCCGCATCTAACCGGAGTATTGAGGACCTATTCTAAAGCACAATTATAATATTCTGGTTTAAGCCGTCAGAGATCTAGCGACTCTAAGACGAGCTTTTCGCGTTGTGAAAGGTTTTGTCTGTAGTTGCGAAGTCTAAAAATATAACGAGCTATGCAGTTTTAATGGGTAAATACGTGTTTTGAAAGAGATTTAGCAAATGCCAAGTGTCTCGGCGGAGAAAATGGAACCTCCATCCCTTCTTTCATTCGCAACATTAATGAGGACCATGAGTGTCTTCTCATCCTTTGCATTAGATATGATGTCATGGTTCATAAAGGTATTTTGTTCAAAACAAAAGCAGACTCGTCCTTAACGTGGGATGTAGGTACTCCGTGAGGATCTACAGCAGCGCCACAGGCAGAATTAAAAATTCTCTCTAATGCCGAGGAAGAATGCCAACATAAGATGAAACACCTTGCTTTAGGCTCGCTAACCAGACTTTCTTTTTGTTATTATTTTTATTGATTTGCGTAATCAGTCATTAGTCAATTACATTAATGAATTATTTGGGGTAGGGGATCTCAACCTGTTGTATGCGAGCAGCTGCGTGGCAGATAAACGTAATTTTAGCATATAAGATAAATTAAAATTCTTTACAGACAAAAAATGTATGAGAGTTTGACTGATACTATGAAACAATGTGTTACATTTACACGACTTTCTCTACTCCTCTATCGTTTATATTTAGCTGTACATACTGAATTTACAAAAACTTATTTTTGTATTTAATTCACTTTAATTGAGATACATATTTGCAGAAAAAGCTACAGTGCACATTCGTTACAGATACAAAGGGAATAGCGATAGTGAAACGTTGAAGGACTGGATGCTATATGTTAGCCTTAAAATACCATGCTCGTTCCATGACATCGCGAGAAGCAACTGAAAATCGACCAAATAAATTTATGAACAATTTCAGCCATTCAGAGGAAAAACCTTGAAACATGTTAGAATGTCATGTTCTTAATATAATTTAAATTTGTTTATATCTGAATTATTGCCGTGTAGCTAGTTCGAGTACTTTAATAGTTTTTTAATTATCAACATTAAGATTTCGTATTTACCCAAAAATAATTTGACCAAAGAGCATTTCCGGGCTATGAATTTTGTGCGATTTTAAAGTCATTAACGCCTAAACAATGTGAAGATCGGCTTAGAAATTCATTTGGCGAAGAAACCCCAGTGCTGAAAATATTGCCGCTGTTTGAGCAGTGCTTGAAATATATAAAAGGACATAGCTATCGGTATGAGTCGAATTCAAAACATTTTACGTCAACAGTTACACGTGGAAAATGTTGTTGCCGATGCCTCCCACATAAACTGACTCCCGATAAAAAATAACAATGTATTAAGTGGTGGGTTGGGGGGGGGAAGGTGGCACTTTGGCGATCAATTGTGGATTTACGTTATGATCCTCAAAATAAAAGTCAATCGGCTCAATGTAGGACCTAAGCCTGTAAAAGTCCGAGGAATTGGCAGTGTTGGCAAGAAGATGTTAGTTTCCCCCCCCCCTAAAACGCACCATATTGCTACTATAGCATTAGAAGATCAACATGCCGTTACTGCCAAACGTTGTACAAATATATGTTTACCACAATTTTTAAAAGGTTTATGAAAGCACCCAAAAAGAAAGGGGGGGGGGGAAATAACAAGTCATCGGCGCAATTAGCAAAAGAAACATCTGAGCTTCTGGATGGCCTAAGGTCATGGACCCTCCACCATAAAGCCCTGACCTAGCACTTTGTGATTTCTTTTTGTTTCCAAAAATTAAAGTTAAAATGCGTGGAACTATTTTTTCGTCATCAGATGAGACAGTGAAACATTATAAAAACCTAGTTTCTGAAGAGCTCTGGAAGAGTTGCGTCATTGCTTCAAGGACTGGATTCCGCGAATGCAAAAATGTTTGGATTTTAAAGAGGAGTATTTATAAAAATATTTAATTTTCTTAAAGTTACCCTTGTTTGGTTGTCTAACAGTTTTCAGTGTCACCCTCGTAACAGCGGATATCTCGGAAACGGCATGTGCCGCGAAAGATTTAATAAACTGTGTGTTTTAAGCAGATCTACTTTTCTTATTAGTACATTTTCGTATATCGCTCAATGTATACGGGTTAAGCAATTTTTTAAAGACCATTTCACGAGTTATTCCCAGAAAATTCAAGATATATATTTTAATTGCCAAGTTAATCTCTAACATATATAATAATATTTTAATCAGACGTTAAGAATCATTGTGAACAAAATAAAAAATCGAAAAAATGTTCGTACAAAAGGCCCCATCCACGGTAATCCTAATCCGTTCAGGCAACCATTAGAGAAGTTGCATTAAGAATTATACCGGATGAATTATATATATCGTCTTCATGGGCCATTACTTAGAATAGAAAATAATACAGTTTTGTCCATATTTCGAAATATGCAAGTGTTATCACCAATGGGTATTGTTTCTGTATGCACGGGTTTAAGGCGAGTCAAAGTGGCGCTTGTTTTTCCATATTGAGGATTTAATTCCATATGTTATTGAAAAATAATGATTTTTTTGTAAAGTAATAACTATGCTTTAATCTTAGAGACTTACATTCAGCCTTTTTTATTAAAATAATGTTTATTGATCCGAAAGTGAGAGGTAAAGGTTCAGTATTTTATACCAAGCAGTTTTAGAGATAATTGGGAATTTGTGTAGGAAACTATAGCTCGTCAGAAATTGCATTTAAACAAGTATGAAAAGTCTAAAAGCTATACACAGCAATATTTTTAGGAACATTTGTAAAACAACTTATAATTAGGCGTATCTCTATGAAAGTTTACAATATGAGCGGAAGATTTGAAATAGCATATGCAATTAAAACCATGCACAGAAATAATTGGTTATCGGTTAAGCTGATAAAAAAAACAAAAGGAAAAAAAAAAAGAAAAAAAAAGCTTTTTGCACGGAACTTTGCAGAAACTTCCTCAGATAAATCAAATTGCCATTGGTCCCATATCGGTGTTTCGAAAGTATATTACCACTGTGTCCCATATCGGCGCAAATTTAATTTCATTGTGAGCGGTCTTACAGAAAAAAAATCTGATGTGTACCATTCACATGACTTTCTCCATATCCCTGCAACAAATAATTCTTAAAAAGCTTATACTTCTATTTACTTTATGCTAATCAGAAAAAATTAGCAGAAATAGTCTTATTACTCGCATCCTTGTAAGTCGAAGCGAAATAAGGGACAACCGTAGGTTAAAGTGATAGTCAAAAGCTGGTTGCTATGTCAATGAAGTTCCTTTGTTTATATGGATAGGAGTTGACAAGTTCCAGTATGAGAAAAGTATACGTTTTTCATAGCAGAAACCAAAAATAAGGAATGTCACAAAAACGACGAACTCCACGAAGAAAATGTATATAACATAAATTATGTGTTTTAATGTGCTCTACATTTTTTGTGTAGTAAGTTGTTGTCCATCTCTTACGGTTTAGCAGTTATTCAAAATTTAGTAAAATTCATCCCGAATAAACTACTCTTCAGAGGCTATTCCCAGAAAATTCAAGATATACATTTCATTTGTCAGGTAAATATGTTTAATATCCGAAATTGTAATCAAAATCATTAGAGCCATTTTTGAGAAAATCAAAATTTTCGAAAAAAGTTCCATGTAAAGGGTAGTTGGGGTTGGGGGGATTTTTCTCAAAATCTTCGTGCCGCATCCCTGGAAGATACTAAACTTAAATACCAAGTTTGGTATAATACCGACTTTTCGTTTTTGAGTTATCATGTTCACAGACACACACACACACACACACACACACACACACACACACACACACACGGACCTTTTTGTGAAAATGCTTTTTTTGGATATTGGGGACCCTAAAACATATATTTCCGGTGAAATCTCGGTATCGAATTTTTGGTGGAGTGCAATACTTTCTCTATACACTATGTACATAGTACGTATGGAGAAAGTAACTAGTAATACACCAGTCAGAAGCTAATAAATCCACTTACGCCAAGACCTTTAATTTTATTTATCTTTAATGTTTTGAGCGGTTAAGAAGGCCTTGGCTATGTTGTGAACGAAGGACATACGTTCAATATTGTAGACAAGAGCTAATATTGCGTGTATCTTATTCAGGTGCTGAGGAGTTAAAAATTTCAAAGGAGCAAATACGCCTTTTAAAACTGCATTATTTTGACTTCATTTGATATATACTTCTATTTATAGGCAATTGAAAATTTCTTGTAGTACATAATAAAGAGTAAATATTATGACTTCAGCCTAGACATCGATGGACGACTTGATCTCATTTTGTTAAAGAACTATTGCCGAAATAGCTAATTTTCATAATTACCTATATAGATATTTGTTTCATATTTATAGCAAGCAAAGAATAGGGCGTACATACTAAATTCCATTGCAGTCTTTTCAGTAGTTTTAAAGTTATTAATTGTTTTAAGAATCATTTAACCATAAACGAGGAATGTTCCATATGAATGAAGAATTAACAATTTAGCCATTCAACTTCTTCCAAAACAAGTGAAAATGTTGAAAACAGATTTTTTTGTCATTTTTAAGCTTGCTGAAGAATGATTAACGTTCTAAAACATTTTTGGTAATTTTGGGAAGCTAATAAAATGTTATAATCAATATGCACATAAATACCAACAATTCAGAAAAATAACTTTCGAGTTTTTTTTATTTATGCTTTTTAGAATTGTTTAAAATTATGAAGCAAATTGAACAAAAATTGCATGCAGTGTAAATTTGCAATCTGCTAAACCGCAGAGAAATCAGAAAGCTCGAAAATCAGCTGGAAATTGTGTGGGCTGTCTATCGACCTGCACAGTGACATTTAAAAACGTTACGTGGTACCACTTTAACGATTCACTGAGCGAAAAATGTACAAATCATGGAACTAGAAGATTCTAATATAGTTATAAGCAGAAGATAAAAAAAAAAAAAAAAAATCTGATGTATTCCATTCACATGACTTTCTCTACTTCTCTGCAACAAATTATTGTTAAAAGGCTTATTCTTCTAATTACTCCATGCTAATCGAGAAGAAATTAGCAGAAATGGTCTTATTACTTTCATGTAAGTAGAAGGGAAAAAAGGGAGTACCATAGGCTAAAGAGATAGTCAAAAGCTGGTTGCTATGTGATTGAAGTTCCTTTGTTTGTATGAACAGGAGTTGACAAATTCCTGTATGAGAAAAGTATAAGTATGTATTTTAAAGCTGAAACGAATAGCAAGGAATGTTTAAAAAAAAAAAAAAAAAAATCAACTCCAGGAAAAAACTGTATGTAACATAAATTGTGTGTATAACGAGCTCTTCATTGTTTGTTAAGTAAGTTATTTTATATCTCTTATGGTTTACCAATTATGCAAAATTTGTCTTCAGAGGCTATTCCCAGAAAATTCAGGATATACATTTAATTTGGCAAGTACATATCTTTATGCGATATTTTAATTAAAATCATTACAGCCATTTTTGAAAAAATAAAACTGTTCGAGAATTTTTCTATGTAAAGTGTAGTTGGGGTAATGGATTTTGTGGAAAATCTTCGTGTCGCATCCTGGAAAGATACTGAACTTAAATACCAAGTTTGGTATTTAACGGACTTTTCGTTTTTTGAGCTATGCTGCCCAAAGACACATACACACGGATATTTTTCTAAAAAATCTGTATTTTTCGATTCAAGGTGTCTCAAAACATTTACTCCCTGTGAAATCTCGGTATCGAATTGTTGTGTGCAATACAGTACCTTCTCCATACACTATGCATATAGCACGTGTAGAGAAAGTAAAACTAGTTTTTAATGTATTTATGTTAATCTTTACCTATGCGTACCCTTAACTTCCAGGTACAGTAATCATCTTTTATTAGCTGCTGTTTTGGTACTGGTTGTTGCGTGACACAAAGATGTGCTGTTTTAACATCATTATTTTATATTAATATATTCAAAGGGAGCGGTCAAATTTTCATGTTCATAACATGTGAATCCAACATGTCACCTAATAGAGTTAATGCATCGTGAATGCACGTAAATGCAAATAGGTAGGAGGACCCTTTGATTTAAACCTACCTCTCAGGATGACGAAAACATAATAGCTACTATCACCTGACCTTGCGATGCAGCAGACTTGTTTGTCGTATACTAAACAGGATAAACCTTGCAAAAGAATAAATGTCAGCGGGGCAAGATTAGAAGAAGCTGGATTTATGTACACGTCAAGATGTTCAATTACGTTGAATACTGTCAGCTGAGTTGGTTATAACATGGCAGGCTGATCCAACTCAACCTAGCGGATGACGAGGAACTTTCTTGCGTTGGAAGCGAAGTAAAGCCGTTGGTCCCGTGACGTAGATTAAGGCACGTAAAAGAATCCCAGACCTAATAAAGAGGTCTCTGAGCAAAATTAAGCGGCCTTTCACGTCCAATATGGAGTGGGACGTTGAGAACCGCAGCATCTAAAGAGGTCCATAAATAAAGTTCAGTTCAGTTCACGCGTGTGCTTAACCGCAAAAAAGTTCCAGGTAAACGGGGCACTGGATTTTCATTAAAAAAAAATTACCGCATCTTTGGAAAATGCTAAACTTAAACACCAAGTTTGGTACTATCCGATTTTTTTTTTTTTTTTTTTTTTTTTTTTTTTTTTTTTTTTTTTTTTGAGTTATGCTGTATATTGAGACACACACGGATCTTTTGTTCCAAAAATGTTTTTTATTTCTCTTTCAGATTCCTCAAAACACATACTTCCGGTGAAATTTCGGTATCGAAGTATTGGGTGGAATGCAACACCTTCTTTGTCTATTTGTGCGTATATACGAGCGGTGTGAACCTATATATTACTGTTTAAGTCCGCTTTTACTACTATGGCACCGCAGGCGATAATACTGCTGGTATATGGAATGAAGATGGAGCACCGGTGGAATGTGAAGGCGGGGAAAACCAGAGAACCCGGAGAAAACCCGCCACTGCGCCACTTTGTTCACCACAAATCTCACGTGCGGTCTCTTGGGATTGAACCCGGTCCGTTTAGGTGAGAGGCAAGCTGTCTGACCACTTGGTCACGTCGTGGTCTTTACCTATGGTTAAGCAAGAAGCATAACCGTTTAAAGGGAAGATGGATTTCACTGTGTACTCTTAAAAGTTTTAAACAAATCCACTTTTTAGTGTATCATCGGAAAACGTAAAATGGATATAGGTTTTAGTCGCGCTCGCTACTGTGTACATATAGAACTAAGGGGCCGAAATTGGAGTGCTGAGTATAGATAAACGTATCCAGTATTTTAAAATGTGAACTGAAGTGTTATAGGAGCATAAGATAATTTATCGACTATTTTAAAATGTGAAGTTCGTACAGTGAAATTAATAGCGAGATTTTATAATATAGATAGAAGGGCATTTTATATTCAGTCCTCTAAAATTTACAATTTTAATCAAACTTGCGGAACTGAATTTACACTTGTTCCAGTTGTAAACAAAGTTCTCTCACATATTTCAAATTTTGTGAAATCCTTAAATTAAGGGTTGTTCGTATTGAGGCCCTGAATCAGGTTGTGATTTTTGGCTATATTTACTACGGTAAGTTTTTATGAAGTTTAGGCCATTAGTCCATTTTATATTTCCAATCAGTAGCTACCTACACTGCATTCACTGTATCCTCGTTAATAACTGACGATTTACTGACATATTTATGAATACATTACAAAAATTGTATATCCTCAGCTTAAATTGCATATAAATTGTTGCACCTTATGTGTAGCCAAAGTTGTAGAACTAATGAAAGTTATAAAATAAGCTTCATCCATCGAAGATGTGGTCTCCGCAGTGGTGTAGTGAAATACATAGCTGCCCGTGTGTATCTGGATCTAAAGATATAACTCCTTATAAATAGTGAACACAAAATATTTGTTCAGGAATCTGACACAACTCACATTGAACGCAAATTCTGCTTAAAAAGTAAAGATGCTTTTACGACTGTGAACCAGAACTTGCTAGGCTACGGTTTCAACGGAAGTGAAATGTGTCGAAAGAAGACGCAAAAGCAGTATCGATAGTGAATTTATCGAATGTTTCACGGGAATAACTATCGTGTGTGAGATATTTTGAATGGCTGCAGGTGTCCATGTCTGAACTTGAACTTTATGAAGGTATACGAATTTCACATTCTCAGCTGCAGCAGAACAAGTTTGTTAACGTTTTTCGTTAGCAAGACGTCACGGCCTACGTCACAAAGACCGGATGCAGGTGACTCCCCCAGCTGGTTGTTTGGTGAGGCTGTCAGACGGGATTTTGTGTCGTGCGGGTGAAGCCATTCTACTTGCGACTTGAGGACATTGACGTTAAATTCTGGAATCTCATACATGAATTGTTTATACATGGATAACTAAGGACCCGCATCCCTTGTACACACTAGGCTGTCAAGAAAGTGGAAGCAACTTAATAAAGAATGTCTTAAATAACGTTTGTTGCGAATGCAAATATTTTTATTTTCTCCACACATGCTATGTGCATAGTGTATTGAGAAGGTACTGTATATCACCCAAAAGTTCGACACCGAGATTTCACCGAAAATATGTTTTGAGGTCCACTGAGTCCAAAACATTTTTAGAAAAAGGTTTGTGTGTATCTATGGACAGCATAGCCCAAGATCTAAAGGACTATTAAACATCAAACCTGGTATTTAAGTTAAGTGTCTTCCAAGGATGCCACACGAAGATTTTCAAGAAAATCCCCCAACCCCAAACTACTCTGTACATGGAAAAAAAAGTTTAAATGTTTTTTTATTTTCTCTCTCTCTCTCTAAGATGGCTATAACGATTTTGTTTTAAATGATCCATATCACAAATAAAAGCTATGTCTTGAATTTTCTGGGAATAGCTGAATTTTTCATAATTAATAAACTGTAAAAAATAGACAAAAACTTGCTACACAAAACATATAGATCTTGTTAAAACACACAGTTTATGTCTATGCATTTTTGTTGTAGATTTGACCGTTTCCAAGACATTGTTTCTTATTGGTTTCAAGTTTAAACTACCTACCTTTTCTCAAACTGGGTTACCTTTCCTTTCATCTCGCCTTTGTTTACTGCTGATCTAACAAAGCGAACCGCACCTCAATTGTTCACATAGCGACCAGCTTTTAAAAGACATGACTATTACTTTAGCCATATTTTCCTTCTGCTTACAAGGAATCAAGTAGTAAGTCCATTTATGCTAACGCATATCTCGATTAACTTGGTATACATACAAGAATTGCTTTTATAAGAACAATTTGTTTGCAGAAGGTCATGTGAATGGAAAACATCAGATTTCTCATATAAGTTTCTGAGTTCAATATGTTTTTCTTTAATGAGTGCTCACAAAAATTAAGTTATTTAGCTTTTGCGACAAGAATAATAGGACATTTTAAATAGTATAAGAAATTCAAAGTGAAGAAATAATGTTTTAGAATCACTTATCAAAGAAAATACATTTATCAAACTACACCGATGAAAGTATGTTGATCAAACACTTTGCATGATTTGCATGGCAAAGTTGAAAATCCTCGGTGAGGCCGTGCCGCGGCCGAGTGGTTAGACCAATCTGCCTCTCACCTAGATTGCCTGGGTATGATCCCAAGCGACCGCATATTTGATTTGTCGTGGACAAAGCGGTGCAGGGGCTGGTTTTCTCCGGGTTCTCCTGTTTCCCCCGCCATCATATTCCACGGTGCTCCATCTTCATTCCATGTATCATCAGTGTCATCGCCTCCCAGGCCATTGTAGTAAAAGCGGGCGTTATATACTATAAAAAAAAAACAAAAAAAAAACAAATCATCGGTAAAGTATGGAATCATTGCATCCGATGTAAAATGTAGGCCTATTTATTAAGCGCACGCGGTGTCAAATGGGACTTTGTGTGAATTGTGATTCGATTCGGATATTAAGATTTTAACGAGTTGCTTCTGACACCTTTTATTGTATTTTTTGTTAATTGAACGCAAATGTCATTATCTTCTTCGTGTGTTTGAATTATTGATTTACTGAATTTAGATTTTATGATATTTTAGTTATAACAATGTCTTGCTCTACTTGTGCCAGTGGAATAAGTTGGTAGGTACACGTGTCGAGGTTAAAACACACTGTAGTTTCTTGATTGTCTTTATGAATTATATTTTATTTTCTAAACTTACCTGAGTAATTATACGTATATTCACATAGACCGACTTGCAAATTAATGGTATTAACTGTATTAAAGGTCACAAAAATAAAATTTTAAAATATATGCCAACCACACCCGCACCCATTCACATGACTTTCTCTACCTGATCCGCAAACAAATTATTCTTACAAAATACTATTCTTCTTTCTACTGTATGCTAATAAAGATAAATATTAGCAGAAATGGCCAATATCAATATAGTCAAATCTTTTATAAGCTTGTCGCTGTGTGAAAGAATTGAAATTCAGTTCCCTTTGCTGGACAGGAATAAAACAAAAGATGACTTCCCATTTGAAAAAAATAAGTAGTTTAAAATTGAAACCGATAAGAATATCTTGGAAACGGTTACCTCTACTCTCCCGTCTATGTGTGTGTGTGTGTGTGTGTGTGTGTGTGTGTGTGTGCGCGCGCGCGCGCGCGCGCGTTAACGAGATCTTCACTTTTTGTGTAGTAAGCTTTTGTCTACCTCTTACGGTTTACGTATTATACATATATCATTCAAAATGAAGAAGACTTCAGGTGTTATTCCCAAGAAACTCAGCATATACATTTTATTTGGGATTTAATGGGTATACGGCATTTTAATGAAAATTGTTAAGAGGCATTTTATAGAAAAATCTTAATTTTCGAAAAAGTCTCATGTAGAGATTAGTTCGGGATGGAGGATTTTTTGTTGTTGAAAATTTTCGTGTTGCTTCCTTGGAAGATGCAGACTTAAATATCAAGTTTGGTATTTCACCGATTTTTCGTTTTAGCTATGTTGTTCGCAGACACACAGATGCTTTTTTCTAAAAATCTTTTTTTTTAATTCATGGTCCTAAAAACATGTATTTTCGGTGAAATCTCGGTATCCAATTTTGAGTGGAATACATCACCTTCTCTAACTACTATGTACATTTTACACACGTGCTAGAGAAGATAGAAATCTCGACTGCCAGGAAAATGTCCTTTTCGTTTTCTTAAAAGTAAGTGAAATAAACTTGGGAAGGTAAATGTTTAAGGTTCACCATGGCCGCTTGAAGCATGTTTTGAATGCTGCTGCTGGTTTCGCTGCTGTGACACTGCCGAAGATGGAATATGGGCCATGCCCTATTTTGAGATCTCAATGAATCATTTGTGTAAAAACCAGGAATCTGGTTCATTCGGAAGGGAAGTACCGTATCAGTGTTTCTTCCTACTTTATCTTACATTTCCGTGACTTACAGCAGCAGTGTGGTATTGTGCTCTCCTATTCCGGCAATGAATATTTCCTTTAGCACGAAATGTCATGTAGCAAAATAGGGGCATTTCCGACGTCACCCATCTTCACAAACAGGAAACCATCATTTAGTTCTCAATGTTTGCTCAAGCCAGAGGTTACAGTCTGCTTTTTTATTTCTTTCTAAAGAAATGTATAGTTAAACATTTTGGAAATGTCGTAATGAAGACATGATACTAAGCAACCTGAATACTCCGGTTCGCATCTGGAAGGACATAAACCAATCGAGATATCTCCGGTAAGTTTATGTTTTGTATTTGGAGCCTTGTTTTAAAAACCGACCGAATATTAATAGAGACCGATACTTTTATTGAAGGTCATGTATCTGTGGAAATCCAGAAACCTAGCTTTCTTCTGATTGCTTTGACCTTTACCATATACTCAGGTCGTAAAATATAACATTTTAACGCGCTATTGAAAACCGTGGTCAAAATTTTAATTACTCTCTCGAATGTGTATGGTAACTATAGTAGGTATTGTATTTCATCCAAAAATTTTACATCGGGTATTACAGGAAATACCCGTTTTGAGACTTCCTGAATAATAATAATAATAATAATAATAATAATAATAATAATAATAATTAATAATTAATAATAGTATCTGATAATGATATAAAATCTATATTCGGGACATTCTCCCAAAACTTTTCACACACTGTCACATACATATAAAAGGAGTCCCAGTCCGCTTTCTTGCGGCATGTTTAAGGCGTGCCCATATCAACTCAATCGGATTGCGACAAAGGTGATTTGGTGGTAACCTGAGGACTTCATGGCCTTGATGTTTACCATTTCGTCTATTACATACACTTTCTGTGAAACATCGTTTGGGAATTTTGTCATGTGAAACATCCCGCAGTTGAAATCTTCTTCTTCTTCTTCTTATTATTATTATTATTATTATTATTAGAGAAAATTCTATGTATGTGTGCGTCTGTGAACATCATAACTAAACACAAGAAGTCTGTTAAGAACCAAATTTTGATATTTGAGTTCAGCATCTTTAAAAGATGCAACTTGAAGACTCTCAAGAAAATTTTCCGTCTTCAAACTACCCTTTACATGAAACATTTTTCGTAATTTGCGATTTCCTCAAAATGGCTCTAACGAGTTTAATTAAAATACCATATATTAACTATATTAGATAAAAAATTAAAATGTATACCTTTAATTTTCTGGGAACAGGCTGTGAAGTTCACTTCATTTGGAACAAATTTTGTATAATCTTATATAACTAGTACACACTAAGCTATAGTCGAAAACTTATTACACAGAAAATGCACATACCTTTAAAACACACAATTTGTACCATATATATTTTTATGCCATAAGCCCGTTAATAACAGTTCACATTTTTCAATACTTTGTTATGCTTTCAAAGTCTTTTGGATATTAATTTGTTTCTCGTGATGCATGGGAAGAGAATGCATTTTTAGAGCCCACATATAGCGTCCAGTTCTTGTGTGTGTGTGTGTGTGTGTGTGCGCGCGCGCTTGTGTGTGCGTGTGTGTGCGTGAAAATGTATTTATCTAAATTTCCATCCCAGGTCTTGAAATACAATAGAAGCGTTTTAAAATGGAGTCGAGAAATCTATGCTCCTTGTAAATTGGATTTATTGCACTTTTTGCAAGGGAATTATTTAGGCTTTAATCTTAAGATTATGTCCAGAGAACGGATCTTTAATGGTTATAAGTTATAACCCCCAGGAAGAACGGGGAGGGGATGGAATCATAGGAGCTATAGGCTACAAGCAGGCGCCGACAGAGACGCGCAAAGTCCCTCAAACTATCACTGTCGGGTTGCTCAGAGAAACCTTCCATCTGGCGGAACCGGAGAGAACTCGATCCACCAGGTGCTGCAAAGGCTGCCACCTGACAGGGCCGAGAAGAACTTTCCAGTGAGCAAGGATCTTCACCATCTGTCCGACGCCGACCGACACTGCATCGCTCCTAAACCAGCCAAAACATGAAAGGGAAGGCGACATGATAAGAAATGAGGGCAATGAAATTCGTGGTAGTAGAGAAACCCATCATAGCATATGACTTGAAATCAGGGAAAGCCACGAAAAACTATGGTCAGAGAGGCCGGTCCCAGGACCTCCCAAATTTAAAAACAGCAGTGTTTTCTTATTTCTGAATCCAGCTTCGTTTAGAGATGCAAAGTCTTGTAAGTTGCATGGCAAAAACACCTTTAAATTTTGCTTTATCGTTTTAACAATTCAATTGATCTAAGAGACATAGTAACTTCTATTTTTGGAAGTGGGGATTGTATATTATTTAAAACAAAGCGCAGCACTTCATTCAGCAAGTCAGTACTATTTTAATCCACTCATAATCTCTTGTGTGAAAGTTTAATCAAACATTTTTATCGTTGATCTTTCTGTTAAAGCAAGAAGTACAAGAAAATGCGGATACCTTTAATTTGGATGAGTTTAGCCGAATTTTGAAAATTAGTTGGTTTTAATTAATTTATTACTTATTTTTACAGATGCCAGAAGTTATGAAATCAGCTCACTTGAGTCATACCAGTTTAAGGCACAAAGCAGTTGGAATATGTGGAAGTAAAATGTGTTTTGTTTACATTACAGGTACAAGACCAGCCGTCTGAATAACTGTTCGCGGACCGGCCGGTTCAGCGCTTCAGCATCTGCTTCTGCTGCAACTGCTGCAGCATCAAGTCTAGAGATACGGGAGTTACGTCGTCATAATTATAAGGCTGCCGTCCTACCCAACAAGTCAGCCTCGTATCTGGAACATCGACGCACCCGCAGCAGCCGGGGTATGAACATGGGTCAAAAAATATCAGGTGAGTAGCCATCAGTATTTGTTACCGTTAGTGACCTTTTGCCTTCCAGGGCACTATTCTCAATTAGAATCAGTAATGTCCGTTTTAACGAAAGATAGACCAGAGCTGATTTTCCATAAAATGCAGAAGAAGGTTGCTCTATTTGATATTAAAAAGACAACAGCTTCATTGTAAACAACAGTGGCGAGGCGTGACTTTCAAAGTAAGGGAAGCTCCAAGTAATACTTTTCATAAAATAGGAGAGAATAATGAATGTCTTATTCACACTTTTTTAATCTGAACTGCGTAAACTGTGTGAGACTAAGAATGTGATTTTGCTTTCCTTGTTGCCTTTTCTGAGTTTTGTGTAAATTATTCATATTTTCAAAACCTGAATAACTCCAAGTGAAAATAGCAACCCATGGCAGCCATATAACCATGAAATTGTAGCTCATGTTTTCATTAAAGTGGCGCATAAGCGTTTTAACATCTTTGATTTGCACGCCAATATTATTAAGATTTTTTTTCAGGTTGTCACTTTCAATTATATTTAGTTTTTCCTCATAACTGAAAGAATTAAACCTACACGTCAGTACTCTTTCCGTTGCACAGTTACGCCCGGAAAAGTTGAAAAAAGTGCATCGCTTTCCGCCAGTTAAGCCCGCGACCTTGGGAATCAGACCTTACGCCTAGACCATAGGGGACGACAAAACACAGACTCGTCTTGTACTGCAAGTCCTCACACTACTTAGAAGCAGACATATTGCCCTCCACCACTTGACTCAGACGTATAACCGTGCTATTGAAAAGGTTAACATGTCGGCATCAAAAGCTGCGATAGAATTGCCGGTGTTCAGTGACGCAGAAAGCAGCGCTATCACGTTTTCTCTAAGTAAGCTCGCGTTACACGCATGCACATTTGTTTCTTAGAGGATCAATGAATAATATCATTAGCAAGATTCTTATTAAGTGCAACTAGCGTATTATACAGTGCTAATAGAGTGTTTACTTACATTACGCTACGCTTTACCTTCCTCGCTGTCTCTCTCTAGTTTTCACTCACATGTATCACAAACGAAGCATTGTCGTGTGAAACATCCCGCAGTTGAAATGTTCGCTTTTGTTGGATGGTGTGCTGAACATATCTTCTCCAAACACTCGAATCTGTATTCGGTACACATTCTCTCATCACTTTTCACACACTGTCACATATAAAAGGAGTCCCAGTCCGCTTTCTTGCGGTATGTTTAAGGCGTGCCCATATCAGCTCAATCGGATTGCGACAAAAGTGATTTGGTGGTAACCTGAGGACTTCATGGCCTTGATGTTTACCAATTCGTCTATTACATAACACTTTCCGGATTTTCTAAAAAAAAACAACGGCTTTTATAGGAACTGGACTAGGTAAAACTAAATTATGTTCTTCCATGAATCCGATCATTTCATCATTTCTGCTGAACATGGTGGGAATTTTGATCTTAACCCAGGAATACAGTAACATTCTTAGGAGGAATGTTTTTCAAGCTTCAAACATTCCAGCATTCTACTCGTGAGGTGAATCAGCCAAGGATTTCCATATATTTTCAGAAGGCAAATATAAGCAGCCCTCAATCTAACCTGGAGTGCCGCCTGCATGTGAGATCACATTTCTTTTTCCATGTGACACGGGGTGGAAGGCAGCAACCTTTTCTTACAACATCATGAGTATCGACCAATATTCATCTAAATAAATTATAAGATACCTTTTCTGTCTCAAATAGTTTAGTCTGCTCAAGTACCGATATCTGAATAGCACAATCCTTGCTGATTCCATAAACACGCGCTTCTTATTTAACGCGCGAAAGCGAAACTAACAATTGTCTAAGTGAATTCCTTTTGTAAGAAAAACTAGCTGGATTATTGACTATTACTATTATTTCTAACATCTAAGTTAGATACGTCCCAAGGCCTCCACATATTTAAGAATACACAGTAAACGCCACCTGCACCTGTGAAGTTCACAAGAAAACTACATGAATGAGATGAACGAGAGAAATAGCGAAGATGTTGCAACGTTGTGGGTTACTCCAAGTATAGTCAACATCTTTCTGTCATCTGTGATTTCTGCGCATTCATTGGGCTGAAGTAACGCGCTCGTTGGTGCACTGAAAAGTCAGCGACTTCCCAGAATAAGCATTGCTTTATCTGGGAGGTTTCTATTAAGAAAGATGAAGCTTATATTAACCTTTTCAGTAGCACGGTAGTACCAATATTTCCTTGGCCTGGCCAACGCCTCTTGAAATGTTAACCTAAATTGCAGTACGTATGAAGAGTATTTTAAGTACCGCAGGTGGTACGTATGAAATTCATACACTTTTGCTAGTACTTAAAACTTCAAGAAACACTCAATTTTTACTACTAAATAACAATCTACGCAAAATATGCCAATTATTGCTGCTGAAATATTTTTGCAGTTGTATTTAAGTGCACCACCTTTCTTCGCACCGACAATGTTTAACAGTTACGGAAGAGGCCCGATTGCGTCCGGAAACCTACGAAGTAGGTACGAATGCTTAAATATGGAAATGTGTTTAATGAGCTCTCAGCAGTCAGTCGGTCTTCGGCGCATGTACGCGAGTAAATTTTAAAAATGGATCCGGAGCAAATAAAATATTGTTTCGCATTTTGTTTCCTTCTTTTGCTTTTGAAATTATAGAGTCTAGCTCTTCTTTACACGCTTCGTTACTGGTGAATAGCAATGCCATTATTTAACCAATACAGATTTACCAGAGATAAACGTTGATGGTGAATGTGATGATCTTCATCACGAAAATGATGTATCATGGATGAGGTTTCTTGTGACATGTTTGGCCTGTAAAGTGTCTCCCACCATTATTGCCATGTCGAACGTTGGAGATTTTCTGTGAAACATGAGCCGTAGTACGGTAATTTTAACTTGATCTACAACGTACTTGGTAGAGAGAGTATTTCATTCAACCCAAAAATTCTGTATCGATATTTCACCGAAAAAACATATTTTGGGGCCTCCTGTATACAAAAAGGAATTTTAAAAATTGCCTCGCACGCGCGCGCGTGTGATCTTTAAACGTTTGAAGAGGCTATCGTTACCAATATGGGTATTTTTAGTTTACAGTTTTGAGTACCACACGAGAAGCACACTCTCGGCGATGGATCAAACGTAACCATAATACACATTCCTCGACATACTGTGTAATATTATCGATAAGTAGTCAATAGAACACATAGCACAGGGAAGCATGTAGTATATTCGGGTAGCCCAATACTCCTCATTCCATTTACATTACTGCGGGCAGATTGCATTGTTCTCAGGTGTTTCATGGTTAAGGCATTATTATTATTATTATTGTTATTGTTTAAAATTGAGTGAAAGATTCCGATACTACATACTTTCATTATTATACTTCATTCGAAAATTACAGGATTAGTAGAAATGTTTATTCAGTTTTTCACGCCCTGAAAACTTAAATGTTCTCGTCACTCATTGCTCGTTCTGCAATTAAACACAAAGGGAAGTGTTTTTGCAATATATTTTCAACAATACAGATGCATTACTTTACAGGAGATGTTTTATTTTCATTCGCCGAAGTGAACGCCAGAATTTACAAACGCAACTCCATACTTCATGATCACGGAAAATAAGCGAGAGTATTACACAGAAAACGAATAAGCGTAGGCTGTGCGCGCAACTTTTCTGGGACGCCATTTTAATGAGGTGGCGATGGCCGGGAGGAAGAAGAGCCCGTCTCTCTTTACGCAGTATTATCAACCAAAGAAGTTTATATCTGTGAGACCCTCAGCCATTGTAGTGAATATGTTATATAATTTACCACGAAATAGCTGAGTCATTAAATAAAACGCAGCGCACGTGCATGTGCGTGAACTCAGGAATCTACACAGAGAATGAAACCTTAGTAGTTGAAGTCACGAGAGGTCAAGATGTATAGCGTATGTCACCATGTCTCAAGGTTGCTTGCTACTCTGCTCTGCTTCCAAAATTGAACGAAATCTAACGAATGAAGACAAGGAAGCCGAGCGCCCAAGAAAGCGTACGTGCACAATACTGTTTCTGATAGCTGTTCTTAGAGGTTCTTTGTAACATTCTGCTTTCCGCGGTGAAGCCATAATTTTACGAAGTCGTGTGAGCGCTTATGGGAATATTTAACCGGCCCAGCTAAACATTAACACGCGAGCAAAATCTTTTCTTTGCCTCTACGAGCTGCCTCTTAGACTGATCCAGTGTTGCCAGAAGCATTTCTCAAAATTTCGCCCGAATCAAAAAAAATTGCAACATTTCAGTTGATGTCTCCCAATATTTTCATTGAAATATGCAATTTATTTTACTATTTTTGTGTATATATTTATTTTGTGTATATATATATATATATATATATATATACATACACAAAATAAATATACATACATACACACACTCCTGGAATATTTTCAAAAGATTCTTATAGCCGGTATCTCTATAAGTGTAGCACAATCATAAACTGGCAGCTGTGATTTATTGTTTATATATCTTGTATACATATATAACTCTGCCACCGGGTGATACCCACTTGCAGAGAAATAAATACATACATAATAAATGGCATAATATTGGAATACTAACTAATGTGAGCTCCGCTGACGCAGATTCAGGAAAGAGTATGAAAATTCGAGGCGTTTGCGCCGACAATTATATAGAAATATTACCTGAAGTATTTATTTTATTGATTACTACCCTCAGTTGAGGGTTGCCTTATAGACATATAGACTTATAACCATACGCTCTTATTAACAGAACGGCCGCGCCGTGGCCGAGTGTTTAGACCACTCGCCTCTCACCTAGACGACCGGGGTTCGATCCCAAGCGGTTTGTGGTGGACAAAGCGGCGCTGAGGCGGGTTTTCTCCGGATACTCCGGTTTCCCCCACCATCGCATTTCACCGGTGCTCCATCATTCATATAACATCAGTATCACCGCCTGCGGTGCCATAAGTAAAGCGGGCGTTAAACACTGCCTTATTAACAGAACGATACATGTTACATTTTAAGAGCTAATTCTCCGATGTGTTGCTATGAGACATACTTTTTATTCGTATGATTTTACTTCCCGCGCTAATGCTTTTGATCATGATTAAATTTAATTGTTAAAATATCGATAAAACCAAACCAACAATTCTAATATATAAGAAATATAATGAAACATTAAGTACCAGCACTGAAATTTCTTTTGCTTTCATTGAAACCACATTGCAAGTGAGAATGCCAACTTATGATCCATCGATAGCAACAATATTAATAAGTACCGCAAATTAACTATATTGTGCCAAAAAAAAAAAAGTAATTATTGGCAGGCTTAAAATAATATTGTATAAATAAGTTTTACTCACGTCAGAGAGGACTTAGTATTTGTCCTTCGTCAATTTAGATTTAGAGCTCTCTTCCCTACCAAACGGCGCATAAAGTTAAAAACAGACATTAATAAAAGTTATATTTTGCAAAAATATTTTAATAGCCCAAAAATTTGCAAATCGCCTTCATCAAAATTTGGTCGTAAAAAGCGGATTTTAGTAGCCCAATCCTTGACTTTTCGCCCAATCTGGCAACACTGGACTAATCTGCCCCGCAACGGACCCTCATGGTAATCTCGTGCTAATACTGTACATTTCAGAATGACTTTGTTCTTAAATTATATAATATTCTACACAAATTGCTAAGAGTTTAATTGACGCTGATTTATACAGTTATGAATGAAATTTCATGAAAAATCACAAAAGAATGGACTTTTTAATTCTAGTTCCATAAAATAATTTAAACATTCCCGAACACGTAAGAGGTATAATTGACCAGCAGACGCTATTTTTAAATGACTAAGTCACTTGAGCTACAGCAAAGCATTAGAGGTGAAACTGGATTTGGCAAGAAAAACTTCAGTTCGAAGAGATCTAATTCGCATCATGCAAACTAAAAAACGAAGTTGTGCAGAAGCTAAGCAGCAATGCAAGAAGAAAAGAACAAAAGCGGCAGTAGCAGAGGACGGAAAAGGAAAGCTGAGAGTCCAATCTACCAACCTGGTGGATTTTAATACATTCCAATCTTTCCTTGTTTTCTCGCTATTGATACTTGCAGAGCAGTTTTTCTGTTACCCTAAGAAAATTTGCTGTACATTTTTACAGAAGTACAATGAATAAGAATTGCCCTAGGTTTTACTGTCAGATTATTTAAGCATATGTTTTCAATTTTCAAACAAAAAAATTATACTTTTTATGACAAAGAAAAAGCATATTCATAACCTTTAAATTTTGCAGCCTAAACTAAAGGAGACACAGAGAAACCTAAGATAATTTAAAAAAGTAGATATATTGTGAACCTAGGTTTAAAACATTACAGCAACATTTTAATTTTTTTGCCTCAAAGGACTTTTTTAGTGACGAGACAAAAATATAAACAAATTTGACCATAGCTTCTAAACCAGAGCAAAGTGGATAACATTTACACTGTACCTCATCTGCAATATATTACATCTGTGGTATAAATGTCAAAAAACTGGCATTACTAATTTAGAATTTGAAATTTTCAGTCATACATGCCCTTAAACAGGTTTAGAAGTCCTAACATATTATTCGTATCTGTCACTTGATATTCGGAATATTGTTTATAACAGTTGCTGTTTAGAATCATGAAGAACGGTCGCATGCTATTCGCCGAGTTACTAAAGCATAACGTTAGTAAACCATTGATTGGTGGTGAAATAACAACAGCGTCAAATGTATAACTTTTGTGAGAAATATCGAACACTTCCCGTAGAAGAAGTCCTGAATATAACTTACAAGTTCTCCGGTGTTTCGGCTACAGGTATACAGTTCTCGCAAAGAAAAATCTGAATAAGTATTATTTATTTGGGAGGATAGGATTTGTTTCTTTTTAACTTAGCTAGCCCTTCACAAACCGATCCATCATCCCCCCTCACAAGATACGTGATTACACCCGGGAAATTATTTGTGAAATATGCGATACAAAATGTGACGATTTTGTGAATTCTTCACAATTTCGTTTTTAAAAATGAGCCGCCAGCAGTTGATAAATGCTATAGCAAGTTAAAGGTGATCTAGAATTGCCTAATTTCAAAATAACAACATTCTATAGCATTTTGAGTGAAATTGGGTTTGAATTTGTCAAAAGAGGTCGATGCCATAATTTCTCTGGTCGTTTTGCATTACATGACCGCGTGTACCCGGTACATGGTCATGAAAGAAAGACTTTCTGGCGTGAATGGCGGAAGGCTCATCATAATAGTGCACTGGTCGCCTGGGTTTTGTTTTGGCGCGGAGCAACATAAGAGCAAATAGCTAATAGCTTTCCGTTGTGTAGTTATAACATGAATCAAGAAAAGCGCAGTCGTCTTGAGGTTTAGCTGCACTATTTAAAACCACAATCATGTATTACTTTAACACTGTTACCACTGGTGCATATCTGCTACATCCTTGTTAACAGGTATTACACATCTTATGTGTTCCATTCACATTGCTTTCTCTAGCTGTTCCATATATAAACTATTAATATAAAATATTATTATTTTATCTACATTATGCTAATTGGGATAAATATTAGCAGAATTGGTCTTATTGAATGCTTCCTTGTAAGTAGAAAGGAAATAAGACAATACAAGCTAAGGCGATAGTCAGATCTTTTAAAAGCTGGTCGCAATGTGAAACAATTAAGGCTCGGTTCGCCTAGCATGGTCCGATTTGAGCAAAGTTTGGTAGTTTATCTCGAAAACGGCCAACTCTGCAAGAAAAGCCCACATGGTATAAAGTACGTGTTTTAATGAGATCTAAATGTTTTGTTTAGTAAGTTTTTATCTATTTCTTACGGTTTAACCGTTTTGTAAAATTCTGCAAAACTCATCCAGAACAAAGAAGTCTTAAGAGGCTATTTCCTGAAAATTCAAAAAATGCATTGTATGTGAGGTGTAAGTATCTATCATATTTGCTCATTAGAGCCATTTTTGAGAAAAACAAACTTTTCAAACAAATTGTCATGTAAAGGGTAGTTTGGGGTGGGGGAGTTTTTTTAAAATCTTCCTGTCACATCCTTGGAAGATACTGAACATAAATACAAAGTTTGGTTTCTAACAGGCTTTTCGTTTTTGAGATATGCTGTCCACAGACACAAACAGACCTTTATCTAAAAAGGCTTTTTTCGGACTCAGAGGACCTCAAAACACATTTCCAGGGAAATCTCGACTGGGTGGAGTACACTACCTTCTGTAGCTACTATGTATATACATACATATATGCTAGAGAAAGTGAAAATCGATGCCTGAAGTAAAATACTCGTATAACTTACAAATTCATAAAACGGGAGATTAAAAGCTCTGTCCCTCCAAAATTAAATTTCCTGAATTCATGACCCAGTATCTCAGAAACTATTCAAGATATCAGACTGAAAGTTTAGGATGTAGATTATGCACGCTCATTGGTATACCTTTATGAAAAATGTGGTTTATAAACCGCTTCAGCAATATCCATTTAAACTCTCCACGGGCCGGAAGTGGATACCCAACAGCGCATAGCTGTTATATGGGTTAAGCGCTTCATATATACACGTCGTCCCGGCCATGGCTACAGCACCAACATTTTCAATCGCTTGACTGGGGCTCTTCTCCTAAATCATCTTCGTCAACCTAACCTTCATCGTTGCTTCTAAAGTCAATGTCACTGTCATCATTGCTTATATTTACAATTACAGTAGGATTACTCGGCGCCAACTGAAACTGCATTGAAGAATGTTTGTTACATCTTGCCACAAGGATGACATCATTGCTTACGTAGCATTAACCTATTGGCAGAGAGGTACACACACCCCATCAGCTGAGACAGCACGCAGGCTGTCATGGATCACTATGGATTTGATCGAGGTTTGTTTTTAGTAGCAGCGTATGCCATTGTGATGAAATCACCCGCTCAAGTATCACTGGAATGTATATTTCACATGTCTCCATTTAGAGAATTCGTACAGCAATTAATTACCAAATTAATACCATAGTTCTAGTAACAAATTCAGTCCCTTCCACACAATTCGCACTGAATAAAACAATATGTTAGTGTTTTATAATAGTTAATGCTTCTGTGTGTGAGATATCTTCATATAATGGGGAATCATTATTAATATCATTACCTTCGTCACTGCTTTCCGTCCCATCGTCAACGATTATAATTATTTCACTATTTGCTTATATTAATCATCTTTCTCCCATTTTCGTCAATTGCTGTTACTCTTGTCGAGACGTTATGCATTTCTCTAGGAGTCAGAAAAGATTCTCCTTCATGTATGTCGTCCTTCGTGGTCTAGGGTAATATGCTAGCTCTGGTTGCTAAGGTCGCGGGTTCAATCTCGGCGGAGGGCGATGCATTTTTTCGGGCGTAAAAATCCTTAGCTTGGCTTCATAGGAAGGGAAGTAAAACCGTTGTTCCCGTGTCGTAGATTTACGACATGTAAAGGAATATTAAGCCTGATAAAGTTGCTTATGAGCCAAATTAAGTGGTCTTTCATGCCAAGTATAGAATGGGACGATGAGAACCATAGCAGTTAAAGAACATCCGGAAATAAAAAACAGGCATCTTTACATGTTAGCTTTTCTTGCAAAATTCTGCGAACAGAACTGTGTGAGGCGCTAATGACTGCAGTAACATTTTCTTGTAGTTTCTGAATTTCTTTGAAAAGCTCAGGAGAGAATTAAAGGAGGCTTTGCCACAAAGTAATCTCAAATGTAAAACCACATCAGTGTACGACAGTATTTTACCCTCAACTATACTCGATGCCAGTCGATTCACAATGCGTATTGCATCAAGTAATACGACCCATTATTTCGTGGATTGCAGGAGAGTAGGATAAATCCAGGCTCCCTGTTTTCTAGAGCAAGGCTACTGTTCAGAAATGAATGCTCGAACTATGGTCCATTTTATAGGAAATGTATGTCAAGTTTACTTCCATTTTGTGGTTCCTTCATTTCACCTGCACAGAACATGTAAATGATAAACTACTCAAAATCAGGCCGGTTTTCGATTATAGTATTTCAAAATTTAAAGAAAATTACTTCCTAGTGAAAAGGCCGCTATTGATGAAAGTTCGATGCTTTGGAAGGGCCGCTTAGGTTGGAAGCAATACATCAAAACAATTGATTCAAACAGATTTGGCATAATTGATATTTGTGAAAGTAATACGAAATATGTTAACTAGCTGCAAGTACACTGGTCAAGGAACTGTAGATCAGAAATTGCAAGCATGTCCTCTTTACGAAAAACAGTGCAATTAATTGCGTAAAATGTATATTTGCACCAGCTGGATATACCCATATACAATTATTTGGTAATTTGGAACGTTCTAAACACACAGAAAACTTTTACTTCCGCACATAAATAGCTCACTAATTGAGCACTATATGTAACATATTGAGGCCTCTTCGTACTGGGAGTAAGAAATCTGTAACCCCTTGAAGGAAAAACACTTTCCTAAAAGGATACCATCCAAAGCAAAAAGAGTCGCGTCCATATCGAAAGTTTCTGGTGTGTCGCAAAAAAGGAGTTCACAAGAAAACTAGCATGATTTGCTGTCAATGTGGAGATGTACTCTTTTGTGTTTACCTATTTTTGAGGTATAACATTCAAGAAGAAGCCTTTAAATGCTTACGGAGTTTATTTAAAATTATTATAAAGGAGAAAGATTAAAATAATTAAGGTTAAATAAGCATTAAAAGGAAATATGCACAGGGCACCTATTGACGTCCATATCGCCAAAAGGGTAAACGAAGTTGGAATTTTTTCTCGTTTTTATTAATTTTTGGAAACAATTCATTATTTAAAACATAACCAACTTATTACGTCCCGGGCGCTCAATTTCCAAACGTAATTCAACTTTCCAACTTAAGATTCCACATGCCAGGGTTCATTGCAACAAAATGACATATTAATTTTTTTGCGTAGACGCATGTAGTACGTCTGGGTTATCTAGAAACGTGACCTACTTCTACCCACCTTGCTCTGTAAGAGGGGACGTGGGTCAAAGGTCGTGCACAGCTATACGCTCCTGCCTAGACAGCGAAACTTGTTGTTGAAATATTTAGAAACAATGTTTTTATTGACAGCTAAATATCGAAATGTTTATTATGTGTTTAGCCCTGTTTATTTTGCTGGCTTTCGTAATATTCCAAATTGGTATTGGAAGGCGAAGGAATCCTCTGTTATCTGATTGCAGAAAATTGGTTCGTGTTTTTCGTTGACGAACTGGAAGCTTTGAGATCAGGAGAAGCAACAATTCCGGTACACATTCACAGTAAGAGCTGCCACAGCCACCGGTGTTTCTCGCATTTCAACTCTAAGAAACCCCTAATGGAGGGCATAACTATTATACCGTCATATACAAGCAGTGTTTAAAGTGTTGCTTTTGAAAGAATTACAAACTGCAATATCATCACGTGCTGTTAGAGGGGTCCCAGGCTCGATTCGCCACTGGAGGTTCGCCTAGATTATTCCCTATCCTCCCCAGATTCATAAAGTACGAATGAAAGTGGAATGTGTGTGTGTGTGTGTGTGTGTGTGTGTGTGTGTGTGTGTGTGTGTGTGTGTGGCGCTTAACGTTCAAAAACCAAAAGGGATAAAATCCAATGAGAACTGTACAAGAGTTAATACCATTATAGAAAGACTTTAATGTCTCAAAGGTAAAAGACCGCTGATATGAGTTAAAGGTTAAAGGTGGGGTATAAATAGAAAATTAAAACAAATCATATCATCGTCATACAACGTTGCGGCTTGCGATTACGCAGTCAAAGGTAACCTACAACGTTACGGACAGTATTGCGCGCTCTCTCCCTCTCTCCTTCCCTCCCCTTCCTCTCTCTCTAATATCCATGTTTCGGTTTAAACCAGACGGACTGTAAGTTGAAATCTCTTTAATTTGCTGGGCAGCGTCCGAGTTCGCTACGCGATAACGTGTATGGCTCGCATTCGGAGGTCCAGGGTTCGCTTCCCGGCGACCACCCTCTTCGTGGTTTCCCTGGGCCGGTAGGCGAGTGCTGGGCTGGTTCCTCTTCTGACACGACCTTCTAGTCCTTACCTGTCCCCACCAATTTAAACGTTCCAGTGTTGAAGGACCAGGCTACGTGTTGCGCCTGATTTATGCAGGGGCGCTTTCTGAAGGTTTCCCCCTAGCGTCGGTCGGATTGCTCACGGGGGGGGGCCCAGGGCTTGAACAGCGTTGGGTGAGTTCTGTCTGGAACTGTTAAAGCCACGTACAGGTCTGATCGCCCTTCAGGTCTGTCTTCTCATCCCTCCCTCCTAATTGTTGCGTTTGAAGCACTAAGCCTACCCCAGTTTCGGGCTCCCTTCCCAATATATGTCTTTATCCTTATATTGTATTATTTAGGTGTCCACATAGCGACACCTTATTCCTATCCTCAAGATGGCCTAATTGCTCTATATTTAACATGTGCCGATATCCCTTCGTGCGCTAAAAGAGTTGCAGAACTCAATGGGGCTATTTTAAGTTAATACCCGGCAACGGAGAACTGGCGATAGCGACCCTCGCTTTAATTCTCGCAATGAGCGCGACAGGCTCACCGGTTCACCGACTCCGCTGATAAACAAGACGGGGAAAGCGAGGTCGCTCTCTCCAGTCCTCCACTGGGGAGGGGTTTAAGCCTAAAATAGACCCGTTGAGTTCTACAACTATTTTAACGCATAAAAGGATATCTCGGGGTAGTTGGGCCACCTGGTACTTATTATGGTAACTATCTTCTGCTCAATTTTCTGCACATAATTTTTTTCGCATCCAGTGGATATGGCTGTTAATTCCTAGTCGTATACAGATTATAGATTCAGAATTAGTTTCTTGCTTTACGTGAAAAAAAATTTCTAACGGTACTAAGCTTTAGTTGGAAGAATGTTAGTTCACTTTGACATATAACCCCTTAATTAATATCACGCTTCTGTCCATAACGACAATTTACAGCCTTGTTTTTATCGTCATCTTGTCTTATACGTAGACCCGCCGGCAGTTAATGATGACTTACCTGTAGTTTCATTGCGGTTAACTCCTTTGTAACGCGCTTCTTTTATTCTTGAATAACTCGTAACCATTTTACTGCAAATGGTTTCTTTATAGCAAAGTAAACGGTATTTATTCACTTTCTCTCTTTCTTCATTTCTCAAGGTATGCCTTTCATATTTTCCCAATTAATACTGAGGTTTGAAATTTTTATTACTTTTAATTATACAGGCGTTGTTTGTTATAATTGATTTATAAAGCTACGGTTTAAAAGTTGGGTATTAATTATACCTATATGTTTAACGAATTGTTCCGCTTTAATGACTTTCGGAGCAGTGGTTTTATGCTTACTTTTGAAAAGCTGGAACTGCCCATTTATTAAAATACAAGGTATGCATTAAATGACAAAATAAAATCAAGTGTTTTATTCATTACAAGGACGAAACTAAAGAAAGGCAAAACATGTTAACTCGCTGTTTCTAGGCCGCGAAATTATGGCATAAATAAGATGCATTTTATATAACGCACTTAGAAAATGTGTTAATTTTTCAACAAGCTGTATGGTGTTGCAAACTATATGCTTGGTGCTCAGTTTCTAGATAGCCCAAAAGCTGATAGAAACTTCAGATGTGCAAAAATTAAATTGAGTGTTATTATGGACGCTCTTTGACTACTATGGTTCTCAGCGTCCTTTTCTGTATTGGGCTGCAAGATGGTTTAATTTTGCTGAGAGGCCTCCATCAAGCTTGAGGTTCTTTTATTTGCCGTAAACCCAATGGCACGGGGCCAGCGGATTATATTCCTGTTCGAGGAAGCCTAATAAGGATTTTACGCCCGAAAGAAAAAATCCATCGCTCTCAGCCGGTTTGAATGTGACCATAGGAACCAGAGGCTAGCGAAGGACGATATTTAATGTGTCGTATCTGGGTGTTCCTAAGACAGGCACACATATTAGAGTGTAGTCCCCACATCCAATCTCTATTACCGCCTACATATTCTTGATTGTTGTTTACGTAACGCGTGTGGGCTCTTCGTTTGACCGTAATTTCTTATTGGAGCGATTTCACGCTTCCTGGTCACCACTGAACGCTAACGCTATGATGCTGTCATTATTTACGAAGACGCTGTATATCATCCAAGATTCTGTAATTTACTAGATGAGCATACACACAAATAGCAGAACTGGCAAATGTCATGTGAAGAGCTGTCATTAAAGAGATTGATATCATTATTATATACTTGCATCGTATGATATTCCTTTAACATCTAGAGACATCTGTAGTTGAGAGTCGCTGATAGCATCGTTTATGGCGTTTCGCCAGCTAATAGTTACGTAACAATTTGCAATTTATCTGAAAGTTACATTGAACATTTGCAACACGACTTCCGTGTATTCACAGTTTGGAAGGACATGCTTTATATTAGCTGATCGAAAGATCCAGCAGTGTGTAAAGGATAACCTGGAAGATAGAGATCAACTAACAAAGACGACTGTTCATGGTATTGGATTTATAACTTATAAGCTCTACCAAAGTAATGCACTATATTTCAAGAAATTAAGTGTTAGTTTTTGTTCGTCAGCATCGTCTGAATTCTGTTTAATGAAGATGAATAGTGAAAAACGAATTTCAACGAAGATGTTACGCAGTAGGTTGCCAGTTTTCAACTAGCAAGCTGACCGAGCGGTAACGTCACTAGTAATATTGTATTAGTAGAGTATTCATAACTGTCTCTACTCGCATGCAGCGTGTGCGCCAAAATTGGGCATAATGAGATGGCTCCACGTGTGCGACTCACATCGGAAGGTCCCGGATTCGACCCCGGCGAATGCCCACTCTGACTCATGGTTTTTACCTGATTTCCTCTGGGCGGTAGGTGAATATGGGATAATTGCTCTTCTACCTCGACTTTCCTGTACCTCATCTCGAGTAGCCATCATTTTCTTCATTGTAATCCGTTTCAGGGTTATAGGACCAGGCCGCGGTGTTCGGCGGGTTGCAACTGGGCGGTGAAGGTGCGTTTTGTAGACGTTTCTTCCTGACGCCGATGGGACCACCTCCAAATGGGGGGACCGACAGGGGTTAGGGTCTCGTCAGTGGGTTCAGCCGACTTCAGGTTGTATTCGAACTGGAAACGTTAGGGACCATGTTCATACTTGCGGCTTTCGCCATCCCTCCCTCCAAGGGGTTACGCTAGAAGCTCACAGGACTACATGACGTAGGTGCAGTACCCTGCGACGTTTCCCTCCATAATATGTAATATTTATCGTTTTACGCTTGGAAAGATAGGATCAGATTGAACATTTCATTTGATTGGCATATTATTATTTAACTATAAAGTACGAGACTTGTGTAGATTAGTCACGATATTGTAAGGTATTATTGGGGTATGTTATGTGAAAAAAGAACGCCTTTTTATTTACCAGGGCAATTGGTCAGTGACGTAAATACGTTGAGATCATGACTTGGGCTATCATTAGACCTATCAGAGCCTGACAATGCTATAAAATAGTTTTATTAAAATAAGCTATTATACAGTATAAGGTAAACAACATAACTATAAAAGGAAAATAAACAATTTTATCAGCCGTCTTTAGGTTAAACTGTGATGTCACACTATCAAAAAACAATTAATCGTTGTTTCTTCCCAATGAAACAGGTAGGTCTTTTTCAATCGATAGAAGAGCCAAGCTGTTCAAACGAATAATTTAGGAAATGGACTACCCTTTTAGCGCCGAAAGTTTTTAATGATGTAAAAGAACTATGAACTAATTAATACTAATATATTCTAACAATGACATTCATAAATATTGAGGGTCGTAACATTAGTTAACCATACAATGACTACAATTAAAAACCCAACACGTTCTTTCATGCTTTTAACTGCACGTGCTATGCAGAACTCCAAACAAGGAAACAAGCCGCTCGTGTCCGCACGATATATTTCGACTACAATCGTATGTATGTGGCGATTTCGCTTTCCGAAGCCTTCGCTTGCTGATTCCTGCAGTTCTCCTCCCGAACACTATACCATCGAATCGAGGGGAAAGTAGAGCTTCGGATGCTTGAAGCTGCAGCATGTGAGTGGCGAGTTACTCATTGCACTTTTGGCGCGCACCCAAGCTGGTAAAGCCTGCTATAGTGGATGTATTGTGGCTACTCCCGGGAGCACGGAGGAAATAAAGGATCCAAGTGACCACATGTGAGATTTGTGGTGGACAAAGAGGCACACGAGCGGGTTTTCTCCGGGTTTCCCCGTCACAATCCAGCGGTGCTTCATCTTCATTCCATGTATCATCAGTGTCATCACCTGCAGTGCCATTGTAGTAAAAGCGGGCGTTAAACACTGCAACACGTAGGTGGCCGCAGACAGACAGGTCACAGAGACGTGCGGAAATCCCCCGTAAAGTTTGACCACCCACAATCAGGGAGGGAGACGCAGAGACCCTGGCAGGCCAGGCGGCTTTCTGTGGTGTTTACAGGGAGAAATGTTTTCCAGAGCGTGAGCAATTACGCCATCTGCCCTGCACAGGCGAAGCTACAGAAGCTGAAAGCACATCAGAAACATAAAAGGAAATGAAATAGAAGGGAATGAGGAATTTCATGATAGATTACTCGTATTAAAGTTGATGCAACATTTATTATTATTATTATTATTATTGTTGTTGTTATATGCCCCGGCAAACAGCCGAGTTACGGAGAAAGTTGCACGAGATCATCCCTTTGCCTTGCAATGCTGCATCGAATCACCGTGCCAATTTCAACCCTGAAACAGGCCGAATTGAGTGAGGGAAGAATGTAATTATCAGTGAAACGTTATTGTGGATCACGAAATTGGGGGTGTGTGAGAGAAACCACTCTAGATTCGTCTGATGGCCCAAGGAAACCCACGGTGGACGGCGCCGGGAATGAAACCCGGGACCTGACCGCGACGCCACCTGGTTCGGTTCTCTTCTGGTTTAAATCAAAGGGAATTTTGATAGTTTCGAGCTTGGGAGTTTGCCTTAAATGAGGAAGAATTTGGTTTCCTTTCATGAGGGAGAAGCAAGTAAACGCCTCTTCATGGACTCGTAAGTGTCTTATTGTTGTTTTGCACATTCATTGCTGTAATTACTGTTATGATGTCATGTTTACTATGTCCAGACCACAAGCACGTGTGTATTGAAAGTGGGGCTTTGACCTCGTGGCTAGGAAATATCTCTTGGGGACACATCACTTAGGACTTTAAATAACATAACATTTGGTTTCACCTTTTATTGTATATTCTATGAAAACGCTGAATCAAACATTTTGTCTCGTGCTTATGCCTTTCGAAACTTTTAATCACTTTTGTGAGCATTTCTGAATTTCATTTTGTGTTGATTAAGTGAGGTTTTAGGAAAATGCATAAGTTTTTTTTTTCAGGTGAAAAGAACAAGTGTTTTTTTTTATCTTATATAATTACATCTTCTCTCTCCCTCTTTTAATGTTTTAATCAAAGCCGATCTATAACTTACTTTGTGATTGCGCCTTGTCCGAGCGGATAGACCACTCCATTCTCACTAAGGTGGACTGGATTCGATCCCAGGCAACGCATGTGGGATTTGTGGTGGAAAAAGCGGCGCAGAGGCGGGGTTTTCCGGATTCTCCAGTTTCCCCCACCATCGCATTCCACCGGTGCTCCATCTTCATTCCATGTATCATCAGTGTCATCTCCTGCAGTAGTAAAAGCAAGCGTTAAACACTGTAAAAAGATTAATTTCCACTAATCGTAATGCATATTCGCTAGCAATAGTTTCAATTGCAGGCGTAATCTGGAGGGTGCAAATGGGGACAATTTGCCTCCCACCTAAATATGTTAAGCTCTGCAATACTTTAAGTTATTTTATGTAAAAACATAACATTGTGTTCTGCATTTAAATCCATAGATATATTATGAACTTTGTTAGTCTCACACTACAGTCACAAGATAAAAAAACAGCATTCAAGTGCATCAGTCCCGCTCCACTAGAATTTCGGAAAAGTCTTTCTCTACCTTCATTAAAAAAATTCTAATAAAAATGTTCGACACAATGGAGCCTTCCTACCATCTGCTTGAAATTTTAAGCAGAAGCTCATGGAAGGTCAAAAAAGAAATTTAAGGATTTTCCGTAGTTAAAGCATTCTGTGCTTATGGTTTTATTTTTAAAATGTATTTGTATTACATGTTTAAAATTTGATTTATTTCTTCTTATAAAGCCATTAAATACATAAAATGACTAAAAATATCCTTATATTTATAATTAAAAATGCAAACAAACATGCCTTATATAAACCGATGTAGAAAAACTGTCCAATAATGGAACACGCAGCGGTTGATTTTGATACCACAAAGTCTAGCTCCACCCACGGACAGTGTGACTCTCTGTGTTCTTAATGCATAAAGAGATGTAAGCGCACTAGCTTGCGTTGCGTACATAGAGGAAGAATTCTGGATTCTTATCTCTATGCACTGCCTGTTGTTGAACAGAAATGCAAGACTTAAGAGTGCCTGTTATACATACTAGTATCGTGCAATGTTCGGACGAGACGAGAAACCAAGACGGGCCAAAGTGAACCTTGCTGCATAAGCAATCATCAGAACGTATGAGTGCAGTATGTGATCTAAAATGCCCGAGGGCGGTCCTATTCGCCCAAAGGGGTATATTCTAAGCGATGCACAGAGGGGTATTTTGCCCCAAAAGCTGGCCAAAAGTCCATTTTTAAAAAGGGTGTAATTCTCGGAATGCATACTTTCCTGTTATAGTCAGATGGGGCATTGTTGAGGCAACAGTTTGTTTGTGTATCTTGCATTGTTAAGCGGTGGAGCACTATTGTATTTATGACACGCATGTAGTGAAGGTGAAGCTTCTCCTCTGGCTAGATATCGCCCTGTGTTTGTGAACTTTTTAAAATGTGTCTTTACATCAAGTGTGGCAAAAATCAATATGGATCCTGAAGATCTGGTATGTATTGTTATTTACAATTATTTTCATTCATGTAGGTTAGCATTTTCTATTACTAATCATTCTTTTAAATTTAACTTGAGAAGCAAAGAAAATATGTTTTGTTAATGCAATAGTGCAAAGGTTTTGTTATAGTTCAGGGCGTTTCCCTGTTACTTAGATCCTTATAAGAAAGGAACTAAAGGAACACGCTATGCTAAAGTGATAGTCAAATCTCAATCGTTATGCGATTGTCAATGCAAATTGTTTCTTTGCTTCGCCATCACTATAACAAAAAGAAAAATGGACCTTTCCTGTCTCAGAAAGGTATAAGTTTTTTACAGCGGAAACCAATAACAAGGAATATCTTCCACTACAAAAACGGAATGTACATAAATCGTGTGTTTTGACGAGATCTATATTTTTGTGTAGTAAGTTTTTTTCTATCTATCACGGTTTATCAGAATAAAGAGGTCTTCAGAGGCTATTCCCACAAAATTCAAGATATACACTTTATTCGTAATGTAAACATTTCTAATATACGGGATTTTAATAAGGTTGTTTGAGGTATTTTAGGGAAAACCAGAATTTTATAAAATTGTTCCGTGTAAAGGGTAGTTTGTAGTGGTTTTTTTTTTTAAAAAAAATCTTCGTGTCGCATCCTTGGAAGACACTAAACCTAAATACCAAGTTTGGTATTTAACGGTCTTTTCGGTTTTGAGCTATGCTGTCCAGACACACACACGTGGACCTTTTTCTAAAAATGCTTTTTTCGGACTCAGGGGACTCCAAAACCTGTATTTCCGGTGAAATCTCAACATCGAATTTTTAGGTGGAATACAATACCTTCTCTATCCACTATGTACATTGTTCCTGCGGGCTATAGAAAGTAAAATAGTAGCTGTATCGCAGATGTATTTTTGGTGATTTTGTTTTACTTGTTAGGTGTTATAAAATAGGTGACCTCCAACATGAATTTATTTTTTATCCTAAGCCCATTGGGACAAAATTATGACAAGAAAGGGTATCTAAGACCTTCCAAAGAGGCTTTCTGAAAACGATTTCGTAAAAATACGGAATTTTATGGAAAATTATATATCAGACTCTTTTTTTTCCTGACGAAAAGAAACACTTGAAACATAAGCTGACTTATATAAAGTCGCGATTAAAGGAAAGATGGATTCTTTACATAAAGTTGAAAGCACTTTCTTGAAAAATAACAATATAAATTTCATGTAGCAAAACTGTAGAGAAGGCCGGCCGACAAAGTCCGTGGATTTAAATGAAAACAGCAAAAGGCGCAAGACTTGAGCACAACATTTTGAACCACAGAACTATCTTATGTCAGTCAAATAAGGAACTAAAACCAGTGCTATCCTGTGAGTCCTATCAGATGACTGTCACATATGCGCAGATTCAACTTCAAGTCTTTCTCAACCATACCACTGAGCGATTAATGTCATATTTGGAGGAGGTTCTATGCAATCCTTCAAATGATGACACTGGAACATATTTATAAATGGGGTTGTGATGGCTCAAAAATTTGAAGACAACCATGATTCTGATGCTAACATGTTTCAGTCATCTGTAGTGCCTCTTCAACTTATAAAGACCTCATTTTTTGGAAAAATCCTACACCATTATCACTTCGCTATTGCAAACCAATAATAATTAGATTTATTCATGAAACAGTTGATGTTACTATTGAAGAAGTAGGTTACATCAAGTCAATTGAAGCAATAAAAGAGACAAAGAAAAGAGGGTGATTTATCCATGCTTCTGTCCATTGTAGATGCGAAGGTCTGCAATGCAGCAAGAGAGCCAGCATCGATAATGAGATGCTATATTTGCAAGGATACCCCTAAAGACTTCAATGACTTGTCAAACTCGAAATAATTAAACCCGGAAGCTCTTAAAATCGGCTTGTCTATACTCCACGCTTGAATTAGATGTGTAGAATTTTGGTTGCATTTGCCCTGTAAAATAGATATCAAGAAATGGCAAATACGTTCAAAGGAGGAAAAGAAAACCGTTCAAGAGAGGAAAAAATGTCACACGGGAGAAATTTAGAAATCGATTAGGACTAATAGTAGATTTCACAATCCAGGCTATGGAAATAGCAATGATGGCAGCAGAAGATTGTTTGTAGACCCTGAAATATCAGCGAAAATAACAGGCGTGGATCTGCAACTCATTTATCGATTCAAGGTAATTCTAGTAGCTATTTCCAGTGGGCATAAGATGGACATAGACAAATTTTCTGCTTATACTGCTGAAACTGCAAGGTTGTATGTTGATTTATATCCATGGCATCCTATATCTCCCACTGGTCTCAAGATTTTGGTGCATGGCTCAACTATCGTCGAACCTCTTACCCATATGCAGTTTATCGGAAGAAGCAGCCGAGGCCCGCAATAAGCACTTTCGTTTATACAGGCAATTTTTACCAGCAAGTTCTCTTGAGAAAAATGCAACTTGGATATAACAAGTAGATTATTGCTGACATCTGATCCACTGATACCGGGTATGAGACCGACGCCAAAGAAAATCAGCAAACCTTTATTCACAAAAAACAAACAAAACATAACAAAAAATAAAGCAAAACAAAAACAATTAAAACAAAGCAAAAACAGAAACACTAAGTTTGCTGCTCTCAAGCGAAGAAGGGATTACAAAGCTTCCTCCAACTGACAATGTGTCGAAATGAGTCTTCATTTGAAACAGACTGTTCAGATTAACCAAGCTAGGAGTATTGTACTGCAATTAAAATCAAATAAAATATACGATAATGTTGTTTTATTTCAATTTATAGGATATTTAAATGCATTGTTATCTTAGAAATATGTTATCTAGGGCCTCACGATGCATAAAACACAAAAAGATAATCTTGGCTACCTTTTTGCATGAAATACCCCTATGTGCGATGTTTGCCTACTGGGATGGATGGCTTTGCTTGCTTTATTGACGTTCTAAGCGGTATAGTTCATTCAAAACTAAATAAACCCTTCTTTACAAAATATAGCAGAGGTTGGCAATATATTGGTAGAAAAGGATGGTGGATTGCTTTAACTCACTAAGTCAGTGATTTCTTTTATTAACTTATAACAATGAAACTCAGTAATTGTTTGACAACTCGTTCCCATTTGGAGGCAGCGTCTCTACTCTAGTTATTTCCCTTTGTTGTGATACAGAGCAAGGAGGGTATTTTTAGTCCTATATCACGCACACAGTATTTGGAGAAGGTATGTCTTTCCACCCAAAAATTATAAACTGAGATTTCATTGGAAATACACATTTCGAGGTTGCCTTGCATAAAGAAAATGCTCTTTTGTGTGTGCGGCTATCTGCATGTCCAACAGTGAACAGCATAACTCAAACGAAAAGTCGGTTAAATACTAAACTTGATATTTAGGTTCAGCACCTTCCAAGAATGCGTCACGAATATGTTTAAGAACATCCTCCCACCCCAAACTACACTTTACTTGGGCAAATTTTCGAATACTTTGATTTTCTCAAAAATAGCTCAAACGAGCATAGTTAAAATACCCTGTGTTCATTTTTATGACAATAATTTGTAGGTATATCTTGAAATTTCTGGGAAATCCTGTTCATTGTAGACGACTTTTGCATAACTGGTAAACCATAAGAGATAGACAAAAAACTACTACACAAAAAATTTAGATCCCCTTAAAACACAAGTTATCAAATAATTTCTTTATGAATTTAAGCGTTTCCAAATATTTTTTGTGAATGGTTTCAGTTTTAAAATATTTGTACTTCCCTCAATTAAATTATCGTTATTCAGTTTTATTGTTCATGATCAATCAAAGAGAATGGATTTTCGAAAACAAGTTATACTAATACTTCCCTCCCCACATACACGCCCTAGGACTTACACGTGGATGTCGAGGGTCAGAAGTGTGTCGGGGAGCCAACGGCATTTAATCAAAATAAAGAACCCGGATTGAGGGATCGGGCCCATAGACAGGCATGAGGGTGAGGAAGTAGATGAAGGCCAAATAGGAGTAGAAAAGGTGACGATGGGGCAATTGGTGGAATGACTGGTATGGGACACCGGAGAAGCCGGATGAAATCCGCCCAGATGTCGCTTTGTCCACCACAAAGGTCTCGGCTTGAATCCGGATGAGTAATAATAATAATAATAATAATAATAATAATAATAATAATAATAATAATAATAATAATAATAATAATAATAATAATAATGATGATGAGGAGGAGGAGGAAGAGAAGAAGAAGAATAACAATATATAATTTCTGAAACAGGTTTTAATAAGCCCGGCTTGGTAGTGTGGAGGTAGTGTGTCTGCCTCACATTCAAGAGGTCGCGAGTTCGAACCTCGCTTAGGGTGAGCTACTCGGATAATGTTTCGTCGGGGTTCTCCCTTATCTTGAGAAGTCGAATGTCGAGTAACTTTAAGCTCCATTGACCTCAATATCATCTGAGCATCATGTCACCTATTTCGTTCATCGTCGTATATAGCGAAGCAGGTTAAAGGACATTAAGCTATAAAATATAAAATAAAGAAAATAAAATTCATTAATCGTTATTCAGTTTAGTGTATAAATGTAGTTTATGCACAAAGCACATTGTTGTTAGATATAAAATAAATTAAATAGGTATATATAAGTTATATAATGTCTTTCTGTTTACAAAATACTGTAATTTTGAAACACTGCTGAATTAAATAATTTCCCAGCGTTGAACATGGTTGCGTATTTACGCGAAATTGTGTTTATTAACAACAATTAAAAAGTACGGAACGCTTATGTACACAAGTGCATTAAATTCAAGGTTCGCATACCTATAATATAATGCCTGTATAATCAACCGAAGCTGTAATTGGCACCAACAACGGCCACTAGTTTCTGTAGAGACTTGAATTTAATAGGGGGTCCCCTCTGCAGCCTGTCTCATTATAAATTGATACACATTAGCAATCCCTTCTCGTGTTTGGCTGTGCAAGAAATTTCCCTGTAATTTACCAAGAGCTGGTGGCATTGTTTAGTCTATTTTTAGCTCTGGTGTGCGTCACAAGAGCGATACTCACAATATCACGGTGTTGGACTAGCTGATGTTTGCTTGCTACGTGCCTGCTACTTGAAGGCCGAATCCAGCATCAGATCATGCCTCTGCGCATCATGTTTACAGTACTCTCGTCTATTTGCAAGCACAGTACCCACGGTTTAAAAGCGCTGTAGATAAAGATGGTTTTATCAGCACAAAATCTCAACCAATTAACCAACGATGCTATTAGCTTAGGCATAAATATCGTTAAAATAGTTCAGCTATCATAAATCCAAAGAGCAATCAGACCCTAACTATAAAGCATGCAAACACAAACTACCACTTGGTCGTATTGACGATTTCACACGTGACTTGTTACGAAGAACTAATTACCAATGGTTTATGAATTACGATCCCCTTAACATATCAATTCCCTTAAGAAAATAGTTGCAAAATGGTTGGCACATTTTGGAGGGGGTTCCACTCGGCAGCCACTATGTGCTTATTGCGCATCAGACCCTAGGAGGATATGAGAGTATTCAACGGGCGGCCGAAGTCGATCGCGAAGAAAGAGCCACCGTTGTGAGTCCCTAACATAGCCCAAGCAGTTCTTCATCTCAAAGTGGGCGCTAGGAGCCCGCGCCCTGGGTCTTACTGAACACAGCAAGTCCTGGAGACGTTTCCAGCGCCACTTTTCCGCCGACAGCTATGTTTGGAAAGTGTTTTCACGACCGCAGTAACGCTGACCTACACCTACACCATGAAAGAAAAGGGCTGGAATTAAATGGAGATGAAATGAAGGAACAAGAAGTTCGGAGGGAACGAAGAAACCTCTCCAGCATTCGCCTGATGACCCAGGAAAATCTAAAAAAAACACGAGTCAGAGAGTACGGCCGCGGTAATTGAACCCATGACCTTCCGAATGCATCCCAGACGAAATGCCTGAGCCAGTTCGGTATCGCTTCGGGTTGTATCTGATTGGGTTGGACTCGGCGGGGAAATGGTTCCCGAAACCCATGGGAGATTAGGTATGTCTGGGCGGTGGTGCCTGAGCAGAGTTGCGAGATGCCTTAATGTCATCCAGCCACTAACCTGGACAGCTTAGCAGCAGAAGCTGCTGTCTCCCCACTGAGGTATTCGGTAACCATTCCTTTATAGGGTTGACACGCGTAAATGGTGTATCCACTTCCGTCCTTGCGGGAGCAAGGGGGACCGGTGTGTAAAATAGGTACCGGCCTAATGGAAAGCCCCACGGAAATCCCTTGGGTGCCTGTCACACCTGAGTTGTCAGGTCACTGTTATGTGGTTTATGTCCTTGAATACAGGCGCTTGCATCTGATGTAGAGTAATAGATAAGTAACTTTGAAAAGTGGCTATACACGTGCTGGAATAACCACGTTTATTTTATTTTTGGTTTCATTTAATAAGGTTAGGTTTACGGGCATAATTAACAAAATTGCAGATGATAAAACATTCGTAGTTGAGAATAGAAAATTAAACTGTATATTGCAGGTATAGTCATATGTAAGGTGTAAACTAATATTTATACATTTCAATATTGCATAATTCGGTAAAATGTTTATTAAGAAGAATTTATTTAGCATTCCACCAGCAGTTACATTAACCTCAGAGTCACTAAAGCAAAAGATGTGACATCGCTGCGCACGCGATCATTTGCCACTCTGAAAGTTGTGGAGTGGGGGAGGGAAGGGCGTTAAAGGGATGAACACAGCTCTACACTAAAATGGGTTATATCCTGCGGGTTGGTGTTTTTTTTTTTTTTTTTTTTTTTTTTCAGCTTTAAAATGAGGAATGACGGCTACATCTCAAGCGCTAATGGGTGCGGATGCACTCCCTTTAAAATGTAATTTACTTCATCAAAAATTTACTGTCTTGAGGATATCCGCAGTTTTCCAACCTGCAGTTCTGCAGGTTAAGGAATGGTCCGGTCTAAAATCTCGTCAGTACGGTTATCTAGAAATGCCTATGCTATTACTACTCCTACTCCTACCTCGACGACTGCGACTATACTACTACCATTATTATTATTATTATTATTATTATTATTATTATTATTATTATTATTATTATTATTATTATTATTATTATTATTATTATTATTATTATTATTATTATTATTATTATCATTATTATTATCATTATTATTATTATTCTGCTTACTTTCCCGTATGGACTGTTATCTAGATCTTACAAGCGCATGCCTTGAGGCATATCTGGGAGCCAACGGCACGTAACCACAGAATGAAGAACCTGGAACGAGTGGTCGACTCATAGTCAGGCATGAGCATGAGAAAGTGGATAATATGAAATGAAAGCGAAGTGGATGTTAGGAAAGGGAATGATGCAGTACTTGGTGGAATGAGTGGCGGGGGAAACCGGAGAACCTGAGAATACCCGCCTAGATGCCGTTTTCTTCCACCACAAATCCCACATGCATGCGCTTGGGATCGAACCCGGGCCGCCTAGGTGGGAGGCGAGCGGACTAACCTCTTTGCCACGGCATCACCAGTGATGATAATAAAGAATAATGATTCTAATAATAATTAATAATTGTTAATAAAGGGCAAGAACGTCGGTTTTATCTGCACTCGATGCTGTGTGTAGCGAAAAATACACCTTGACAATATACCTGTGACGTCAACTATTCCACTCGCTGGCAGCTGTAGAGATCGGCCTACGTTATTCTTAACTCACCTTTTTCTAAATAAACTGCAGCAACCGTACCCGTCCTAAATTCACGATATATTTCCTTAGATTCCAGCAAATGGTTTCTAATCATATTCACTATACAATTTTTACTTGACGATTTTCTATGCATGAATGAATTCCGCTCACAAACTGTTCGCATACAAGGAGGGTGGTTCTAAAAGTTTTCGGCCTGTCTCAGAAATGTCGGGAGTATGACCAATTTATTTGAATATTGTGAACTAGTTTGTGTCGCATAAAGTCAGTATTGTTTGTGATAATCGTCAAACAACTTAGTGTTAACACTATCTACAAAATGAATAAAACTGAAATACGAGTAAATTTAGCACACAGATTTGAAGGGTTTAAATCCAACAGAAATTCAAAATGAGTTAGATTCGACATTACAGTATTCTTCCCGTTTGTTTTCAAAGGTTAAGTATTGCACCGCTGGATTTAAGCATGGTCGTATATGCGTTTAAGGTTATGAACGCTCAGGGCATCCCAAAACTGCTAGGATCAACGAGAGTGTGACAAAAATTCAAAGTACTTGCCGTCAATCAGGGGGAGATTGTTTCTGCAACGTGAGATTGTTCCATCTAGGACAATGTTAATTACATTTCCCCCCTCAAGTGTTCTACCACATATGTGGCCACACTGAAACAACTGCTTGAGTTTCAAGAAGATTCCATTAGGGACAGCACCGGCGCTTGTTTTGACTTGATACTGTTTTTTTATGGAAAAATACCATGCTTTATTTGCATGCCTAGTAGAATTGAAGCTCAAGAGTTATTTTAGTATGGTCAACGCATAACCTAAAACACATGAGAACCCACACAATTTACATATATTAAGTGGGAAATATAATTAGCATTACCCCAGATCTCCCCTAAAAGTCCAATCTCAATTTGATTGACGATATTAAAATGATCGCCGATTGAAGGTACGCAAGCTGGTTGAAATTGCAAACCTGTACCCACTTTATTTTACAAAAGTTTTGTATATGTAAAAGCTTTCCGCTCGATGGGTACCGCTTTTTTGATAGTGTGCCATTGCATTTGAATGAGTATTTCTCAAGAATGTTTTACACTTGTTTTAACGAAATTCAATTGTGCTTCGACGTTTCATAGCAAAAGATGAAACATGGATTGATCACTATATGCCATAAGCGAGGCAGCAGTTCAAACAGTGGCTGGCAACAGGTGAAGGTGCACTAAAGAAATAAAAACGATTTCATTTAAAGGAAAAGTCATGGCTGCGTTTATTGATTCTCAAGCTGTGGTGCTCCTAGACTACCTCCAGAAGTACGCTTCTGTACTGAAGGATGCTCTACAGGAGAAACGTTCAACCTTGCCATGAAAAGAATGTTCTCTATCATCACGATAACGCGTCTTCACATGCGACTGGTGTCTGGGATTGTTGCAGTAAAACTGCATGGCCTTCGCTTCCAAGTGCCTCCAAAGTCGCCAGATTTGACTCCCAGCAATTATCTTTTATTCCCAGTCCTTAACAAATGACTGGTGGACGGAAATTTACATCACATGATGACGCTGAAGAAGGGTTTAAGTTACAGTTGCTTTTTGCTGCTGGAGGTAGAAGAATGCAACTAACTTTAAAATGGCATTCACAAAAATGCGACAACAAACTGCCACATAAACAAAGGATATGCCGTTTTCCCTCTCAGCTGTGGAGCTTATTTCTGGTCTGGTCTGGCTATCGAATATATATTTGGTATGTGTGTGCTTTTTAAGAAGTGCTGCATAAATTTGTTTCAAGGAAGAAAAGGGAACAAAGTGCTAGTCCAAGTGAAACTAAATATGGACACACAAAAGAAACTAAACCTGATACCAAAATAGCATACCAAACAAACGATTAATGGAAAAGTGGTGCAAATTCCATATTTTGTGTGTAGTTTGTGTGAGAACATAAAGAGCTGTTTGGCGTCATTATTAGGTAGGATGCAGTGTTAACATTCACAACAAACGCAAGAAATTAACAGTTAAAAACAGTGTTTTAATATAGACAGCAAAGGATAATTATAAAATCGTTCCGTTTATATCTAATTAAAATAAGAATGCTCTCAGTTCAAATGCATCTTAATACAAATGCTGACGTAATTAATTTGCTAATGCAGTTCCAGCCCACACCGTGGCCGAGAGGTTAGACAGCTGGGTTCGATCCCAGGCGACCGCATGCATGCTTTGTGGTGGATAAAGCGGCCCAGGGGCAGGTTTTCTTCTGGTTCTCGCTATCACATTCCACCGGTGCTTCATCTTCATTCCCTGTATCATGTGTCATCGCCTGCGGTGTAGGCTGTAGTAAAAGCAGGCGTTAAAAAAACTATTTCTGCGTTAGTGGTAACTTGGATCCCATATATCATACGCACATCTTTTTTGTTTGTTTTGTTTTAGTGTTTAAAGCCCGTTTTTACTACATGACACCGCAGGCGATACGCGTATCTTACTTCTAGTTCTAAGCTAGATACGAGAAAATCCGTGACCACTAAATGTACATTATCATACATTTATTTTTTGTTTTATTTATTTACTATATATATATATTTTTTGTTTTTTACATTCAGGATATCGTGTTGTCAAAGCCGGCACATTAATGGGGTGTGATATATCGGCGGACCATAAGCATTCAGTTCGAGAGTCATTAGAGGAAAAAGCTAAGCATCCTACAAAAAGCAGAGGAAAGTGTAGTAGCCGCAAAGAAAATTATCATAAATAATACCACGAGTGTTGTCATCTTGTCGATAATTCTCGATCGGAGCGAATTTTCCTAAGAGATGAAAACACGAGTTGTATTTGATAACACAATTCAGCGAAATAAACTATTAATAATTTATAACATATAGGATGGGAGATTTTGTCAGGTTATGATTGTAATACTTACATTAGTTCTCAAATGATAGATGACGCATTCGACCATGTTTATTTACCGATTTTTTTCTACTTCACTGCCTCCTGAATTATGATATGGCCGACTGTGTCTACTCCCAATGTACGAATATCGATGGAAAAGAAAGGGGAAAAAAAAAAAAGGAACACTTATTTTATTTCAGCTTTTAATAAATAATACATGAAATGGCAAAAACGTTATTTTATTTGAAGTTATTGCACTCAGCTCATACATTAAAAATAGAAATGATTATATTCACTCCTTTTTTGAACGAAATACATTATGAGCTGGATAAAAGTTTAAATAAGCATTGTAACTGAATTAATTGAAAGTGCGATTATGGAACTGACAGTTATTAAAAGTGAAGGTTGGCTCGCTGGATTGTCACCTTGTTATCAATAACCAAGGCAGGAGATTAAACAAAAGAACATCAGGTGCGACAAGATTTCAAAGAAATGAACATCAGCTGCGATAAGATATTTCGACAAAATCGCTCCAGTCAGATGACCGCGATTGGTTGAAATTGCCTAATCTCGGCCATTGCATTGGCTGTTTAATAGTTGAGATAAATGGTGTACACAATATTCGCTAATTACCTTAGGGGGCCGCGCCGTGGCCGAGTGGTTAGACCATTCGCCCGGGTTCGATCCCAAGCGACCGCATGTGAGATTTGTGGTGGACAAAGCGGTGTAGGGGCGGGTTTTCTCCAGGTTCTCCGGTTTCCCCCGCCATCGCATTCCACCGGATCTCCATCTTCATTCATGTATCGCCTGCGGTGCCACAAGTTGTAAAAGCGGGCTTTAAACGCTACCAAAAAAAAAAAATAATTACCTTAGCAGTTGAGCGCCTTTAAACACCAACCATCATCATCACCATGTACACCATGACAAAGGAAACTACTCCTATAAGAAGAATTTCCGTATTAAAAGCACTGTGTGTATACTTAGGATGTCTTTCTTTACCCAAATTAACCTTCAGCGGCAAAGCAAATTAATGAAGCATTCATAATATGGTGGATGCAGTGTATAAATCAATTACTGAGATATTTTATGGAAAATAAAGCCAGCCAAGTGGTACTCAAAAGTATGATAGACGAATCTACTCACATACTCAACCAAACTAATCATGTACGTGAAAATAGTTATATATGTATTTATTCATGTTTGTAGAAATGTTGAGTAGGCCTGACATTGAGAAGAGCAAGTGCCTTCAATTGCCACTGATGGTGTATCGGTTATGACAGGAATTCAATCTGAGATGCCAATACTTAAAACTAGCAGCCGGTCAAGCAGCAGAATACTGTTCGAAGCTGGGAAAGAAAAAATTATATTATATAGATACTTTGAAGTCACTAAAGAGTTCCAAAGCATTAAAATATATGCAAGCAATACCTAATAAGTCAGGGGAAAAATATATATGTTACATTCACATGACTTTCTCTGGCTGTTCCACACATAAACTATTCTTCCAAAAGATTCTTTTGTCTAAATCATGCTAATAGAGATAAACATTCGGAGAGTGTCTTATTACTTGCTTCCTTGTTAGTAGAAGGGAAATAAGGGCTAAAGCGCTAGTCAGATCCTTTAAAAGCTGATTGCTATGTGAAACAATTGAAGTTTGGTTCTGTTTATATGACCAGCAGTAAAACTAGAGAGACGAGACGACAGGAGGCTTCCTGTTACAGAAGTTACGTAGTTTGAAATTGAAACAATAACAAGGAATGTCTCGGCCATCTATAAAAGAAAAACGTATATGACATAAATTATGTGTACTAACGAGATATATATTTTGTGTAGTCTATTATTTACAGTTTAATAGTTACGCAAAATTCATCCAGAATAAAGAGGTCTTCAGAGGCTATTGACAGAAAGTTCAAAATATAAATTTTATTTGTGATGTAAATGACTTTAATATACGGAATTTTATTCAAAATCGTTAGAACCATTTTTGAGAAGAAAAAAAACAAAACGTTTCAAAATGTTTCAATGTAAAGGGTGGTTTGGGGTGGAGAATTTTCTTAAAAATCTTCTTGTCGCATCATTGGAGGATACTGAACATAAATACAAATTTGATATTTAACGGCCTCTTCTTTTCTGAACTATGCTGCCAACCCCCCCCCGACACACACTGACCTTTTTCAAAAAATGCTTTTTTTCTTTTTTTTAATTACTCGGAGGACCTCAAAGCATACTTCCGGTGAAATCTCGATATCGAATTGTTGGGTGGAATACAACGCCTTCTCTAACTACTATGTACATTGCATGTACATACATGCTAGAGAAAATAAATTATTAAAACCTTTGCCATTCGCTGTCTCTCATTGGGAGAGGCGGCAAACAGTGTGTAAATTTGAATTTGTTGGTATCTGTGCTGTAAAAAAGATAAAGATCAGTAGCAGGTAGCTTACTAAAAATGTAGTGCCTAAAACTTTTGTCACTATTGTATTTTATGAAAGATGCCATGTTTCTTGTTAACAAACAAACGGTGTTTGACTTTTCAAATGTCAAATTTAGATCCAGAGTGCATGCAAATTTGCATACAAGGACTCGAACTTTAAATTGAATGGTGCAGAGGAACCCCCAGGATTTCAAGAAGGTGAATTCGAGTTTCGTGGCAACATAATACAAGATTCTCTGCAGCACATAGTGCACGGTTTGCAAATTCATAGATAATTTGCTTATAAGTTTAAATAAGAGACGTAAGAGATTCAGGCAAGAGTGGAGTATTTAATATACTACATCCCAAAAACTACAGAAATGAGGCCAGTGTGGCAATAAGGAAATCACAGAAGTTTAAGCGCTGATTAATTCTGTCACATATATAAATTTAAATGATCTGTCACTAATGGACATTATTTAAGGGACACTGAGAGTGAAACTTCAAAATTTCTATATTTCTGTATAGATTTATCTGAAAGTTTTACTTAATTCCATAGCTATTATGCTAACATGAATATCATTTCATTCCAATTGGATAAATACTTTAGAAGACATAAATTATTTTATAAATTAGTTAAATAATACGGATAGGTAGAGTTAGACTGAAAAATTCAATACCATAGCTGGGATTTTAACCACGGATCTCACGGTCTCTAGCCGGTTGCTCTACCACTGAGCTACAATGGCAGCATGCCGACATAGCATTGAATTTCTCAACTGACTCGCATGTTTCCCGGTAAACCACACTGGTTTCAGGAAGTTATTTTTCCTTGCTTCTTTTACTATTTTCTCAACACGTACTCTGTAAGTACACAGTAGGTAGAGAAGGTATTTTGTTCAACTCAGAAATTCAGTGTTGAGATTTCAGCGGAAATACATGTTTTGAAGTCCCGCGTCCAGAACAATTTTTTTTAGAAAAATGTCCGTGGTATGTGTGGACGGGCATAACTCAAAAACGAAAAGTCGGTTAAAAGCCTAACTTGATATCTTAAGTTAGAATCTTCGAAGGATGCAGCTCGAAGACTTTTAGGAAAATCTCCCACCCCGAACTACCCTGAACATGAAATACGTTTCGAAATTTTTTATTTTCTCAAAAATGGCATTAACGATTTTAATTAAAATACCGTACATTAAGATATTTACTGGCAAATAAAATGTATATCTTCAATTTGCTAAGAATAGCCGCTGAGATCCTCTGCATTCTGGAAGAGTTTTCCATAAATGGTAAACCGTAAGAGATAGACAAAAAATTACTACACAAAAAAGTATATTTCCTGAAAAAACAAATAAGGTAATGTAGACCAATAGGCCAACTAATGGTTCTGAAAAACTTCTGCATAATATCGATAGGTGGCAGCATCTCCTTGGTCGGAGTGCCCTGTTTACGCTTTGAACATATCAGCCGTTATTTCCTTCTCAGTTTGTGTGAAAACAGAGAAAAAACAAGTTATGCGTATGGACCTCATTTAGCTTACACTTACAATTGCTAAGTATTTTGTAATTTATGGTGCCATGCATTCTTTACTAAAATTTGTTGTAACATATTAGATAGTAATGAATATTGTATAAACAGTTTTGTGAATTATATTTGTGATTTTGTTGGTACAAATTCAAGAGAGAGCACAAATAGACCTCAAAGACCAGAGGTATATTTACAAAGAGGACAAAATGGGAGATGTGACAATGCGCAAAAGCTGTAACAGATATTTTCATGAGCTTTGTGTTGAACAAAAAACAAGATAAGATTGTTCATTTTCAGTGTCTAGAATGTAACAAGGATTAAGTTAACACCTGTGTCATCTGTTTTAATTTTTGGATCTGTATATGTAATTTTATTATTACTGAGCTCAAGTAAAATTTGAATTGGCCGTATTTGGAAGCCCTAGTTTTAATAAAGCAAATTTGTCCCATTTTAGAAAACCAAAAAAATTAACATCATATTCCTTGAGTTATCCAATAAACTTTACATTTTCCTTTTCCCCTAGGTTCAGTATTTAGGTTTGATTGTATTTTTTAAAAAAAATGGCCTGACGCAAATTAACACTGAGTCAAACCTTAGCATGGCCTTATTTGCCACATTTGCTACTATATATTTTTGTTTTGGAACTAACCGTTTCCGAGATACTCCATGGTATTGATTTAAATTTTTAAGTCCTTTTTTCAATCTGAAGCCATCCGTGTTTGTATCACTCCTGGTCATCAAGGAGAGCCACATTTTAATGACAATCGCATAACGATTAGTATGAAGTAGATAGAATAATCCTTTGTTTATTTGTAACATAACATAACGCCATGGCACGACAGCTCAAAGGAACCTCGGCCGCTGCGTCCCCCATCTCGGTCCATGATAGACGCCCTGGATGGGGTGCAGTATCGAGCCGTGGTCAGCGCCTCGAACCCCCGCCCCCGGCCGGTTAATGCGGTCCTCATGACCTGGAGCCGCTACTTCTCCATCAAGTAGTTCCTCAGTTCGCCCCCTAGGGACCTCACGAGTCTGAGTGCACCCGGGTCCAGGTCTCCCAGCGGGGAAAAAATCCCCACGCCGGTACTGGGAATCGAACACAGGTCTCCCGCTTGGTAAGCAGCAACGCTACCACTGCACTAAGTAGACGACCTTATTTGTAGGTAGAAAAATAATGTGAATCAGATTTTTTTATACAAGTCACACACTAGCGTATTATATGCAGTAGTCACAGAAATGCTATCCTCATTCAGACTTTGCCGTGACAGAACTAGCTGTGTAACTTTTAGGACTTGAGTTACCTTATGCGCACTCATAGCTTGTCACTATTTAGGCCTATTCATCACTAGCATTATCACCAGTATCATATAATGCGACCTGGAGAAGAGTGACCTCGCCCGACCTTAATGTGAACACGAAAATATTGATATCTCGGGCAGCATGTTGTGCTGTGATGACAAGAATACAGTGTACAAAAGCCATACATAATGCATCTTAACACGACATGAGCATAACGTATTAATGAGTATGAGTACGCTAGGGGGACAACGCTGCCCTGCACTGCGACTTTTGCGCGTCGCTAGTCTCATTTTCATCGAGCCAGAAGTCTGACATTCAAAATAAAGTGAATCAGACTCTGGACCGTGATGTTTGAAAGCTCCTCCAATTTCGAAAATGACTCAAAGTTAGGGCTCCTTCATCGTGCATGATGGATCAATTGATTTCGTCTGTGGCCCGCATTCAGCATTCAGAAGGTCGTGGTTTTGATCCCCGTGGGCGACCTACCTGTACCATGGTTATTTTCGGGGTTTCCCCCGGGTCGCCAGGCGAATGCTGGGTAGATTTCTTTCATCCCCGAATTTTATCCAATTGTTTCCATTGTCCTTTCATTCATCCGTCGTCCCGTTGGTTTCTTTCAGGATTAGAAGTGTTGGCGATGGTGCTCGGTGTCGCGTTACAAGGAAAAATTTTGTTACAAAAGAAAAGAAGGACACTCCCTACTTCGGCTGGTTGGCTGGCAGAGGCTTTGGGCCCCGTGAAGGTCGGGGTCCACGACCTGCCTGTCGATTGTCGGGATGCTTCAGTCTGGAAACTGTAGGGATCCTGGGGGAGGCTCCGACCCCTTCAATTGCTCCAGTGCGAGCACTGCGGACCCTGAGCACCCGTGGTACTTCTAACGTTACTAGAAGTACTCGGGCACAACATCTGAGCCCCTCCCGAAAGGGAGTTCGGATTGGGTTGGACTCGACGTGGCAGTGACCCGATACCCGTGGGAGATTGGGTAGATCTGGGCGGTACGCCTAAGCGGGATTGCGAGACGCCTTAATGTTCTCCGGCACTAACCTGGAAAATTAGTAGACACACGCTGGCAAATGACGCTCCCACCAAGGTACTTTGCGAGAGCTAGGTGAGGTGGTATATGAAGTAGACACCGGCCTAAAGAAAAACCCCACGCACACCCAAGGATACTTGCTGTCCGACGGGAGAGAGAGCGGCAGACTTGATTTGTCAGGCCCTTGCTGCATGGTCTTGTTATTGCTGTGCTGTCGCTCCTGGTTCCGGCCGCCTCGGGGACGCCCCTCATAGGGCGTAAGTATAATAACCGCACTGGTTCGGCGCTATACTAGGGTTCTTGGTACTCACAATGATGGGCGGCTGTCTCATCTGCCTATTGACATCGTCTACAGCCAGGATTCACTTGCTGCCCCATTTTGTGCAGGTGCACTCTAAGGAGACATTATCCTGTAAAAAGAACAGGTTACCCATGAGAGACTTTCCCTGCTTAATTTTGGCAGCAGCAGTTGTCGCAATCTGCTTCTGCCCAATCTCCGTATGAGAGCTTAGCAACATCTGAACCCTACAGATGAGTTCCAGTATTTCTCTTGTTCACTAAGCAACCAGTTCCTGAAGTGCAGCTGATACAGTCCCAGCTAATATATTTCATACATAGGGATCAGAAATAAACAAATTAATGAGAGAAAGTACTCTAATCGAAAAACCTATGTATAACTGAGCTAAAATTAACATGGGTAGAAGTTCAGGGCCCTGAAAATTTAGCGTTTAGTTGTGAAAACATGGAAGTTATTAACGCACAAGTGAGGTTTAACCGTAGGCATTTGTTCTGTGATGCATCCAACTTTCTTGCAGGTATTAATGTGCACACGACTATTAAAGCATGAATAATATAATAAAAAGAAGGCAAAATATATATGTATCTTCTCTGTGTGACTTCCATTTAGAGTAGATGCCTTTAGACACTTAATCTTGAATTTAAATAATAAATTCAGTATTAACATTTGAAAAGTGGTCTTAAGTAGTAATATTGGGTAAATCTTTTACATTTTATTAAAAGTATCGTAATTTTGAAACATTTCTATTTCAATCAATGAAAAAAAGAAAATTATACTACACCCCGATTATCATACGTAATTCAAGATAAAAATTCAGATCAATGTGTTACAAACCACACATCATTTAGGCTGTTTCAAGGAGCAATTGATCGAATGAACGAACAGCTCCTACTCTGAGTTTCGAAACTCACGACAGCATGGTTTTGGTATCGCTGGGTGGATATGGTAATGCAGTTCCCGGGTATAAATCATCAAATATTACATCCGTTTAGTCAGGTGGCTCAGGCGTTTCGTCTGCGACTGCTCTTCGGGAGGTTGAGAGTTCAATTTCCGCGGCCGATCTCTCTGACTCATTTTTTTCTCCGGCGTTTTCCCGGGTCGTTAGACAAATGCGTGGGAGGTTTCTTCATTCCTCCGAATTTCCTGTCCCTTCATTTCATTTCCATTTCATCCAACCGGTCTCTTTCAAGGTTGTAAGTGTTGGCAAGGACAGCGGTAGTGACGGGCTCTAATTATAGTGAGCGTTGGAGTCGTCTGTAGAACCCTGGCTCTTTCCCCAATTTCCGGTTTCGGCCGCCCATCTTACTCGTATCCTATCCGCCTGGGGTCTGACACACAATAAGCCCATGTTAGATGCAGTATGGAACCCCCTCCAAAATGACACATACATATATGCACACTCACACACTTCCGTTTAACATAAAATATTTTGGCGGAATGGTAGTTCCTCGTCACTATCTGCCATACTGATTACTCCAGCAAGTTCCACGGGCCATAACCGTTTTCCTGGCGTTACCTATAATTTCTAGAGTAGTCGCCGATTACGCGCTCTGAGCGAGTATACACTTGCCAAATTCACTAGTTCAAATACAATGTGTATTGTTACGATCATGACATATGACGACATCTGGTGTTCAAAAGCGGAAATAGTGATAGAACCCTCTATCGCTAACAGATAGTGTTAGTAGTACTTCGGAAAGCGCAGTAACAATAAAACATCCGTGAATAACCTCGTTTGGTCCAAGAAAATTCTGGTGTACTCCACCCCGAGATGCCAGTAATTGGAGTATAAGAAGCTTAGCGGCGTAATCGCTAATCAGTCTGCCTAGGGAAGGCGAAGGAAGCGAAACTGACTGTTGCGAGTAGTGCTTAACCCGTTTAAAAACATCTGACCACCAACGCCCATACGTAACTTTATTTTGATTTGACTTTTTTCTTTTTGTGTATGATTTACCAGTATGGAGAGGAAGAGAAATATAGACAGTGAATGCAGAAGATTCAAAGATCAACGGAACTATCAATGTTTCGTAATTGAGTCCAGTAAAGGCGCTATGTTTGATTTGCAGTGAAACAATAGCAGTTCTCAAAGAATATTAACATTAATCGTCATTATAAAACGAAACATTCTCAAAATTACTCAAAATATACAGGACGTTTACGGACAGAAAGATTTGAAACCTTGAAGCGCGGATTGAAATTTCAGCAATCTTTGTTAACGAAAGTCAATACTGAACAAGAGGCTGCAACCCGTGTCAGCTTTCGTGAGGCT